>CM046458.1:63209170-63959170 GCA_025506515.1 Flaveria trinervia | reverse complement strand
TGAATCTTGATAATTGTTTTATGATATATGTTAGGTTTTACTGAAGATGTTTCCATGCTTTACAATCATGTGCAGGCACGATCTTATGATAACACTCTAATCACTTAATATTATGGAGTCCATGAGTATTTGAAGGTTTATTCATTCTACAGGACTCAAAAAGTCCTATTTTTAGTAAACTATCAAATCTTCTGACTAGAAAATTAAAACTAAAATCCTTTGCATAAACAAGCTGATGATTTTTTATTTCATTTTATCATAAACAAGAACTACCTTATGACCACAACATACAAATCCAAGAAAAGCAACAAACAACAAATCTCATAACCACAATATTTAAATCAAAATCAAAAAACAGAATCAACGAATCAAACCCATAACTCAACAAATTAAACACATAATTTGCAATCTCAAGCATTATATCTTCTAGATTCAAACAATCAACTATTTATATACGCACAAACCTGTTTAAATAGCAAGAGATCCAACAATGAGATACTTGATTTTGAATTCTTCTTCCACTTTTATTGTCAAAGAAGCAAATCATCATCAATAGTTCTAGCAAAGAATCTGGCAACCACAGTGAAGATTATATCTTTATAAATTAATATAAGAACCAGATATAATAAACTTCTTAATTTATACAGATCAAGGCATAATAAGATAATGTTGCACCTTTAGATGAAGAATAGAAGCATCGATTTTAAAGCCGATTCGACCTTTCAGTGTTACGTCGGAGGAGACGATGGTGGTTGTCGGAGTAGACAATGGCAGATCCAAGGTTTTTAGGGGATGTTTGAGATTGCTTTTGAAAAACAACTTATGACTTTTAGAGGGGTAAAAAGATAGAAATACCCCTCCGGTAGTCACTAGAAGTTACAATTTGTAATTTTTTACAAATTGTAACTTCTAGTGACTTCGGGAGGGGTATTGTTGTCTTTTTACCTCTTCAAAAGTCATAAGTTGTTTTTCAAAAGCAATCCCAAACATGCAAAAGCAATCCCAAACATGCACTCACTCGACGATGGCGGTTGTCGGAGGATACCAAAAAAAGGGCGGCGATGTGTACTCAATGGAGGTTTTTTGAAAACCCTTGTTTCATCCATGGAGGAATAGATAATCTGGGCTTTGTGAATTAAGAAGAGGCTTTCAATAAAAAATAATTTTTCTACTAATCCTTTTAAGAAATTAAAAATAAAATCTTACGATAGCTGGACTTTGTCGCAATTAGAGACAAATTTGCGATAATACTGAAGTTTTTGTTGCTAACTTGTCGCGAATTTGCGACAATTTTCCAACAATTATATATTTTTTATCGTTTTTTAGTTCTAAATCTAGATTATACATGAAATACCTTTTATGTGTTAAACACATGCATAAATTCTAATACACAATATGATATAATAATACTTAAAAGTAATTGTAATGTTATGCATACATATATACAGATACACATTGTTTACATCGATACACATCCATAAAGACACAATCACACACACATGCATAAATACAATTATTCTACACATGTATGCATGCATGTATAGATACATAAATTCACATATTTAAATACACAACTACAATCACTTACAAATACATACATATACACATATACACATTAATAAATACTAGTAGACCCAATTTGACCAATATAAACCTTATGCTCAATAACAATAACTCCATGACTTCAATTATCTCTAATAGACATGTTTACAATCACTAACTCGTATTAAAAGTAACACACGCAGCTGATCCTAACTAATAATTATCTAGTAATATTGGCTTTAATTTCTTGTATATGCTCTTCCTTAACACTCTTGATCTTAATGGAACTTGATTGATCTCATTGACTAACGTTAACAATAATCCTCCACGATATACATGCATATGTGCATACACATGTATAACTAAAATATAAATATATATTATAATAAAACAAAACATTAAATGAAAACATAATAATTAATTTTATTAATACCAATTAATATCATAAAAAACAAACTCGTTTTAAAAAACCTAAATTTTATTTCATTTGTTATTAATATTATCAAAATAAAATAGTATTTAAGTTTGTTATTATGATCGAGAAAATACTATTCATAAAACTATATTTTCCTTTGTTATTAATAACATTATAATAAACTAATATTTATTTTATGACTACTAATAATATAAATTAAAAAATATCATATTTTACTTTTTGTGATACTATATTTTACCTGTGGATTTTAATTTTTGTCACAAATTGTCGTAACTTAAGACAGGTTTGCAATAACATTTAGGTTCCTGCTTAAAAATATAATCTTAAAACATATAATATTTAATTTTTGCGATGTTATATTTAGTCTTGAAATTTTTGTCACAAGTTTGTCTCAACTTGCAACAAGTTTGCGACAACGTTTAGGTTCCCGCTTGAATTTTATGTCTTCCCGTCACTTTCTCGTAAACTCGTCATAATTTGGGAAAAGAATTTGATTTCCCACTTAATTTTGTGACAAATTTGCATCAAAATTCTTTTTTGTCGTGACTCTGTCACAAACTAGTTCCTAATTGTGGACTTTTCCACTTTGTTGTATATTTATTGAAACCTCGTCGGTATTTGCAACAAAATTATTTTTGTCAGAATAAATAGTTGCAAAAAATGATGTTTTCTAGTAGTGTTAGTAAGCTCAAGTCCGGTTCATTGCTGTTAAACTATAATCATTTATAAAGTTATGAATAAAAAGTTATGACGTAGTTATTATAAATTATGTTTCGTTTTAATTTGGTTTAGAAACGAATTGTGTGTGATAATACGTTATCAAAACACACAACTAGAAGTTATCATACCTGCTTATGGTTTCATATATTTTAAAGATTTGTTTTTGTTTTACTCTCATAATTTTTAAAATATGATGTTTTGAAAAAAAATGAATTTGAATTTGTGACATCCTAATTTTTATCAGTGTTTTACATGTTCTTTTTTTCAAAAGGAATTGTAAATAGACCGTATTTGGTTTTATCTATGTTATGATGTATATTTATATGAAAAAAATCTTTAGTTTTAAATGTATTTTAATACTAGTATCAAATCACAACCGCCATGCACAAAAGTTATATAAGTGTCTCAAAATTTTAACCGCAGTTACTATTATCAGCAAATTAATCATTAAACCTACACATTGCGCGATGTAAACCCAATGTTTTTTGACTTGGGGTACATCATTGAAACCAAACTATCCCTTTGGGAACATATAAGCCCAACTAAGGACCCTTTTTTTTATTGTTGCATGAAAAATAGCTAGATAGAGATAGGCAGTTTGGAAACTGAAACCTGCAACACGATCAGGTTGTCAAACTAGTTTCACTCCAACCCGATCAAACTCGTAGGTTTGAGATCTGTTATTTACCCCCTTATTCAGTGAAACCGCTTTCAACCCGCTAAGACCTTAACCAAACAAGTTTCAATCCGATTTAAACATTTAACCCAGTCTTTTCCCTCACTCAAGCCGGTTTGAACCCGAACCGATTAAAAAAAGATTTTGACTTTTGTTGATCCATCCTGAATCGGTTTTAAAACCGGTTTCCAACCCGATTTGTACACGTACGAGAAGAGTGATTACCATAAAAAATATAGCTTTCCCGTATGAAGGCTTTAGTGAACTTTTGACTTGTGTATGACTAACGTACTTTATGACGAAAATATATGAAAACATATAATACGTAAGATGATACCTACTAGCTATGATAATATTTACAATTTTATGTATTACATTCATGTTTATTAGGCTTTAATCTGTGTTTTTTAATCTATTTTTCATTGTCCTTGGTTTAATTTGTTTGAAGAATCGTTTGTGATTGACTGATAAAACAATAATTGAAATTGAACCCGTAAGAACATGCACAAATCACATTGAACATCTAATGGGCTCACGTGACGTCAATGCCCAGCCCATTATTGTAATGGGCCACACCTTGCCTCTTGTCTTCTTCATCACCACATTCACAATTAGTTAGAGGTGGCAAACCGGGTTTTGGGCCGGACCCGGAACCGGGTTCGGTCCGGCCGGGTTTTTTGGAACGGGTTGGGGTGTATCCGGCTTCGGGTTCGGGTCGGTTGGGCATACTAAAAACCCTACCCGGCCTACCCGGTTCGGGTCGGGTCCAGAACCGGGTACAACCTGGTTTTTTTCTTTTTTTTTTTTTTTTTTACTATTATATTGCTATTAATATTAATATTTTTATTATTATTATTATTATTATTATTATATTATATTATTATTATATTATTATTATATTATTATCATTAATTCATTATTATTATTATTATTATTATCATTAATTCATTATTATTGTTATTATTATTATTATTATTATTATTATCATTATTCATTATTATTATTATATTATTATTATTATTATTATTATTATTATTATTATAAATTTATAACAATATTAAAAAGACATTTATAACTCATTAATTTATTATTTATTTATTAAAATAACTTAAAAAATACATTAACGAATCAATAACTAATCGACTATTTTCTTCGAGGCTTCATCAAATGTTAATTCTTCGTCGGATATACCAGAAGATACTCCTTCTTCTACCTCTTCATCGTGTACTTTACATTCGATTGCAATTTCGTCTTCAAGATTTGTTTTGTCTTGTATACGATCCATCGCGTCTAAGTGGTCTTTTAAACAAATGCACATCTCCACCGCTTCCGGAGTTAATCTTGTTCTTCGTAATGATAATACCCTGCCACTAAGAGAAAACGCAGACTCCGAAGCTACCGTAGAAGCTTGGACGCTTAGTAAATCACGGGCCATAGCGGAAAGAATTGGAAATTGGGATTCCTTTCCTTTCCACCAAGCCAAAATATCAAATGCATGATAATCTTGAGTACTCATAGTTGAAATAAAATTTGTCGTACTATATATACCAAGTTCGCTTGTTGGGGCGTTACCCCTTTGACGTTTAGTCGTCACATCCCGAACAACATTTAACATAGTCATAACGGGGTCTTTAAACGAGGTACTAGCACTTGAGGTTGATTCTCTTTGCGTAGTTATATTTACGTTAGGTCCATATTTATTTATATAAAAATTATAAATAATTTTCAAACTTATATTAAAAACTTCTTTTGCCTCGGTTGAAAATTTGGGGTTTTCGTCATGTATATCCAAATTGTCATTTATCTCTGTAACATCCTGTATTTTTACGTAATTAAAAGTTAACGTCGTTAATCCTGTAAGGACTATTATTGCCTAATTGGAACTCGTGGGTTACTTATGCTCATTACTTTAACTTGTTTTAATCCTTAAACTCGAAAGATTATAATGATAATTGTCATATAATAAATAATAATAATATAATAATAATAATAATTTATGAAAGTTATTAAACTTAAAATAAAGAAAAATATTTAAAACTTAAAGTGAATTAAGTTTAGGGGTTGTTTTTGTCAATTTATAAACTTTAAAAAGAAAGTTTAATGGATAAAATAATAACAATTCAAAGATCGAGGGGCCAAAGTGTAAAATTTTAATTTACAAACCCAACCCTCCCGCCTATCTTTAATCCCGTTTTTCCGGCCAACTGTCCGGCCAACCTCCGGCGGCTCTCCGACCACCCAAAACCATCAAAACCCGGCGTTTACCGAATCCAAAATCATCCCCAAACCGTCCTAACACATGTTTCGAACCGTTATACATCAAATAATTTACATTTAAACACCGGTTACTAAGCTCAATCGATTACATAACCGATATCTTTAATATTCGGGTCGTTCAATCATTTAAGCTCAATAATAACCAATGTAAATGGATCCTAATCGAACGTTAAACTAATCCTAAACTACTGCGAACTCAATTCCACCTGAAGCATACCAGAACCTTTCATTCGATTCACTTGTCATCACGAACCTGCAACTCAATCAAAACCATTGTCCAAGCATCATAAACAGAAATTGACAGAGGGCTTCCATATCTAGTACAATTAGAAGCCTCCTGTGCAATTAATTTGTTTATAATCAACATTGAGCATCAATCAAGCAATACTTAGGTCGCGACCTGTTCATCATCGTTTCTTGTGGTCTACACTTCAATGTCGGGTAACTAAAAGCACCTACATACTCGACTTTACATGGGGAGTGAAAGCCCCATGGTCATCGGCTTTAACAACAACGAATTGACCTTCAATTTGATCCAAGAACATTCTAGGGTTTCTAGAATTGGAGGTTGTTCTGGGTGTTGTGTTCTTAAAGTTTTGAAACTGGAAGTTAGCACGGCAACTGCCCTGGCTCACTGGTTAAGGCTTCTCCCCACATCCATGAGGTCCCGGGTTCGAACCCGGGCAGCCTCATCTTTTTTTAAAAAGGCTTTTTGGCCTTAAAATAGTTATGGAAAATTTATAATAATTATAAAAATAACTTTTACAAACTCCAAATATTTTTAAAATCATCTAGCTAATTTTCTTGAAATTTATTTTAATATAATTATTAATTATTTTAAACAAATGATATAACTAGTTCAATTTCTGGTAAAATAGATTTTAATATTGTTTAACTTATTAAATCATTATTTGTTTAAATAACAAGTATAAATTATTGTTTAAAACGTGCTTATTTTATTTAGCGATGAGACTTTATTTTTATATAAATATTACAAACTTTATTATAAAAGTTACTCTTATTTCACATCTTTATATAAAATATAAATATATTGTTTCCAAGAAAATATAATTGATATCCATTTGTTAAATATATTTGACAAAGCCTCAAACATCAAATTGAACTTTAGTTCACGTAAATTCGCTAAACTTATTACAATTAAACTTTAACGTTGTAAATATATATGTAATTTTAGGTGCCTTGTGAAGAGCTACATTGGATCACTGCTTATTACATTTCTTATTTAATCGTCATTCTATACCTATTTGATCATGTGAGTATTTCCATACCCCCTTTTTGTTTATTTTCACACTTTGGGGTGAAACATGTTATCTTATTATCATTGCACTTGTAAACTTATTTGAGGCTTGTAATCTTTATGGCAATTCATCATGCAAAGTTGTGGTTAGTTGAACTTTTTGTGATTACCATGTTATGGCGCTATATGTACAATCATTAACTATTGCTAGCCCAGCGAAGTCATAGATCTATGGGCAAGACAAGCCTGCTTTGTTGATCCAAGTAAACTTAGCTTATCGTATAATCTTGTAAACGTTTGAGACTTGTAAAATTTTGTCGAGGTTTGATTGTTGCATTGTTCATAACATCCCTAATCACTTTATTCACTAACTAATAACTTGAATTGCCATCTTTTTATAACCTATGTATTTAAAACTATGAAAAGCTCACCAACATTATTGTTGACTCTTATTTTTAACATGTTTCAGGAAACGCCCAAGTTTGATACCTACTCTTTGAAGCTTGCACATCTAGGGATGGACCTAGATAAATAAAGAAATAAGAAAGACTTGTTATCTTTTATGTTATTTTGTTTGTTTCTTTGGGACTTAAGCTTGTAATGTTACAATTGAACGTCTTGAATAATTTATATTTGAGTTATTAATAGCGTTATGTGGCTGTGAACGATCTTAACTCTCACTCCTCGACGTTTCCGCCGTCTAGGTTGGGGTGTGACAATCTCGTCTATTAAACATTCTACCCCCGCAACATTTAAAAAAGGATTTAAAGCAGCGGCACAAGTAAAAACGGGTGGTAACTCAAGAAAATATTTTTTAAACTTGTCTTTCATTGGTTCTATCATTTCTCTAAACATACTATTTTTATTTTGAAAATTTTTAAAATTCAAAGCCATGAAATATAATTCTTGAAGCACCGAATAACTAGTGGGATAATAAACTCCCGATAATTTTGTAGTTGAGTTTTTAAACACCTCAAGAAATTCGGATAAATGTTCAATATTTTTCCAACCCAAATCCGGAAACAGGTCAGCTTCGCAATTATCCGAAAGACTGTTATGAAAAGCTTTTAAAGTGTCTTTTTGTTTTAAAGCACAATCAAACATATGACAAGTCGAATTCCACCTAGTAGGTACATCCCAATTAGGCCCTAAAAATCTAGATTCTGTATCTTTACAAAGTTGTTATAATCTTGATATCTTTTTCTACTTTTTTTAAAAACGTCGTGTAACATAAATCGAAAAGCTTTTATAAAGCTATCAACAAATGGTACGGATAGACCATCTTGTACTACTAAATTAATAATATGTGCAACAACGAGTATGAAAAAATCACCGTTTGCAATCGGAAGATATTTTAATTTTAATTTTTCAACCGCGGTTGTGTTGTTGGAAGCGTTATCAAATGCCATTGAAAATATTTTATTTTGTAAATTAAAAGTAGTTATTACATTATCCAAAAAGTAAAATAAATACTCTCTGGTGTGTGGATACGGAAATAGATCAAATGCAATCGTACGTTTCATCATTTGCCATGAACTGGGATCTACCAATGAGCGGTGACGCAAAGGTACGATTCGGGCAAACCGTGTGGCACCGACCAAACGTCACTAGTTAAGTTTACACCGGTATTTAAATTTTCAAATAATACAATTAAATCATTTTTTGCTTGCTTCCACAATTTTAAACAATAACGTTTAGTGTAGTACGACTTACGTGAGTGTAACGAGGTTGAAGCGTCTCTCGAATTAAGTTGGTTAACCGAGGGTTGTCGAAGTGATTGAAAGGCAAAGCTTCTTGAATCACGAACTTTGCCATTCGATCTCGAACCTCATTAACGTTGTAATTAAAGATTCCACCGTCTCCACTTAATTGTGTTTGTTGCGAATCCGGATTAGTTTTCAACGACTTACAAAACTTCCTGGTAATGTGTTTGTTTAAAGTCATGTTAGAATCTTTAGCAAGTAAAGCTCCACAAAACTTGCAACGAGCCTTTACAGATCCGTCACTCAACTCAACCATATCCCAATTGCACCAAACATCCATGTTACGATTGTGTGGAAGAACACGAACGACGGTTGGAGAATTCGATGAACCTTGACCAACGGAAGATTGAGAATGAGCCATATTGAGATTTGAGAATAAACGAGAGTAAACGAGACTAAACGAGAGTATTGTTTGCGTTTTTTGCGTATGTTTTTTTGTGTTTGAAGCTTGGGTACCTTACCATATCAACCCACACCTATTTATACTTGTTTTAGAGGCAAAAACAACCAAAAAAACGGTCACAATTCGTCCCCAACGGCTATATAGCCGTTAAAAAACGGATAGAAAAAAAAAAAAAAAGTCGAAACCGGATCCGACCCGGTTCAACCGGTTCAGGTCCGGGTCCAGGTCGGATCCGGTTCCTATCATTTCCAAACACCCCAAACTAGTTTGGAACCGGCGGTTTTCACCGGGTACACCCGGTATCGGGTTGTACCCGGACCCGGACCCGGGTCAGGTCCGTACCCGGTTTTTATGGTCATCTCTATTCACAATAGGCATGATATTATTATACTTAATTATCCAGAGTATCATGATATGAGTTCACGTGTTCAGTTACAACATATAGAACTCATAATATGATAGTATGAGTATATGGGTTCAGTTAGTTTGCAGAATTTCTTGTGATACCTATATATTGTTAGGTTACGATATATAAAAATAAAAAATCCTAAAAATTTAACTAGACCGGAGGCCTGTGAGCAATAGTCTAATGATGTAGTCTAATAGACATGATATCAATTACACCAAGACAAAGTCAATGGCAATATCATGTCCATCGAGGAACATTTGAAGTGTTTATGTTGGCTCGATATATGATTTCAATATGGGTTAATTTCGGCCATTTACCTATAAATGAGTTATTTTTGGTTGCGTTTTTCAAACAGGTCAAATAAAAATATTTAGCTTAAAGAACAAAACAGGTGGTTGAGAATCATCGAAGTCTAATTTTAATGTGAAGAAGCTCCTAAATCTTTCATTAGTCGTTCAAAAATTTACATGATCATTGTAACAGTATGGATTTTAATCATAACTAACCTATTACATATTCATAACGTTTTATTTTAAAAAAGGACAAAAGTATTTGCAGTCCAACCTAGCCTCTTTTAAACCATACAGAATTGACCCGCTTCAAAACTGATATTTTCCCCAATTTCCGTAGGAAATTGCGTGTCATGAATCTAATGAACAAGTAGGAGATGTAGTCTTCTTCTATCTCCCCACTCTTTCTTTAACTTTTTGTCAAAATTTCTTGCATCAAGTTCCTGATTTAGTGTTTATTTGCTTGTTTGACTTTTCTGATTTGACTCTACACTTTAAGGCATTGTGACCTCTAACCTGGTCAAATAACTCGTACTCTGGGGTGTAACCCAGTTGTCAAAAAGGGTCAGTCACTTGGTTTAAATGTTGAGGGTGGTGGGTCTAATGGAACCTCTTTTCTACATGTTCAATTATGTCTCTTGCTATGGTATTGTATGATGGTCAATTAATGATGTTTTTCTTGCACAAAGTGTAATATTTTTGAGCAATCATGTTATCGTGTTAAGCTATAACTCTAAGAAAACTAAAATTCAAACCGAATATACGATAACTTTTGGGGTTTTCGTTTATAGAACAAACTAAATTCAAATGTTAGTTTTCAAAGTAAGTTATGAATTTGTGATTTTGGAACGAAATTTGATTTATAGATTGTTACGTGTATTTTTCAGCTTTGAGTTTGTTTTAAGAGCATCTCAAACTCAACGAAATTATTCTAATGAAACCGAAGAAACCAAACTCAAACTTTATATATTTTACGAGACAATTGAAGTTGAGAAGTCAAGACTGTGAGAATGTTCATGAAAGATCTTTCTCTAATTAGATAGATGATTATTTAGTTTGGGCAAATTAACGAGTTTGGATAAAGCAAAACTCATATAAAATTGAAAATTTTATATATAAATCTGTTATTTTTCTTAGTTAGTACCCAAATGTTGTTATGGAGATTGCTAGGAGTCTTAGTGTTTGATATGTGTTCATCATCGTTAGGTTTGTGATTACTTTGACTAAAAGGTTGTCTTCCACTAATACACACTTGTATTTTATTTATTCGTATCAACACTTATATTTCATTTATTACTATGCCTGTCCGATATAATTTGTATCTTAAGAGAACTCTTTTAAAATCACTCAACTCTTTTGTTTTACTTTTAACAAACATAACCAGAACTTTTTTCACTAATCACCAACGCTTCTTCTGACATGCCACATGAGCCTTTCCTTATGTCCTCAAGAAACACACGCAATAACATAGAAGAAAACAATCACACACAAACACAAATGATTGCACATAAATCAGTTGATCTTTACGATTAAACTAGTCCATGGATATAAAATTATATTTTTATTTTCTTATTCTCGTCTTCTATAGAAAGTTGATATAAATGGAATCATAGCAAGCAATATATATCATGAAGACACCTATTTAATTAGCGATTTGAAATTTCACTTTTCGCTGTACCAGGTAGGGTCATGATACAATACAGATCATAGACAACTCAAAATCACTCTCTCTAGGTACAACCAAGAGTTGCGTGGACATAAAAGGTACAAGTACGGAATGCAAGATCATCGCGGTATAGTCGACAAACTTTGAGAACACGACTGTTGGTATGACTGACATGTCATGTGAATCTGCGATTCACTAGGTGACTTATGCAAGTGGCACACTTTAGTTGTGTGTGCCCTATGAGAACACGACTCCTCTTATGCACCATATATCCCTTTTCTACTTTCTTATTCTCTTAATGTCACTAACATTTGTTATTTCTGTATTGTTTTCATATAATAAATGAACATACACACATAGTTATGCATATTATGAATTTGTACGATATCAACTTCATTAAACTAGTATGCATATGAAGATATATTAACCATTAAAAAGGATTAAAATAAAATATGGCCCTTTGTGGCAATGCTAGATTTGGTATGGTGTCTAATTCGAAACTCCCCTAGAGCTTGAAGATTTCATAAAGGGGGCGTTTATTGAGGCGCGGAATTGACCATTATGCTAATGCTGGTGTGCCTCGTTGCATGTCATGCTTTATCAGGTTGCTGACAACCCAAGATACACTGCGCTAAATAACAGAATGTTATCTAGTGAACAATATATTGGGTTGCCAATAATACTATAGCTAGATATGTTTAATCACAAATCACTAAGAAGCAAGTATCAACTATCAAGCAATCATCAAACTTAAATAAATTTTTAAGTTGTAATTATCAAATCCATGACAATGGCATCTATGTATTGAAAGTTGTACACCAATAATTTCTATTTTTAAAGTTGAAATGGTGGAAGCAAGAAAATACACATATAAGTAAACACAAAGCAAACTATATAAATAGAGAAGTAATATACATATAATCATACATGTGCTCTAACTTTTTAGAAGAATATGGGGTTGGGTGACCGAACATCTATTTCTTGAGTCCAAGCGGTGCGCGGCTGAATGTGCAAGTACCAGTACGTCTGAGCTATCGAATCAGGGTCGATAGATCCATCCCCTCCTGCACTCTCTTGTTCGACAACCATTGATCTTTGTGGCATCGTTAATGCCCTGCAAAACCAGGCCCTAACGATCATTTATCTCGTTAAGTTACTTTTAACACAAAGCTAACTTTCTATATGTATTCTACTCCTAAATCACCACACAATAACTTTATATAGATTAAAACTCACAACCTCTAATTGAATAGCAAATTACTTTTCAACCAGAATGTTTTGATGTTTCTTAAGGACTCTTAAATTAATTTAAAAGACCTTTTCTTGGGTACGAGAGAACATATAACATCTCATGCGTTCACTTGAGAGGATTATAACTTAGCTTTTAAAGTTCACATGACCTACATGAAATAATTAGCAATATGCTAAACCTATTTACATCTTCTTCACTTTTACTTGTTTACACATCATTATTGATATCAGTAATATTCTCTTGATTTAATCTTTACATAGCATAAGATGAAAACTCAAGAGAGATCATGTGGTCAATCCTATAAATAAAATACCTCTATAACCGTGCTACTTTTATCCCTTAATTTAAATTCATCTTTAACTATTTTAAGGTAGGTTAGTTCTTTCAGAACACAAGAATAAAAAGTTAATGAAATAACAATGATTCACTATCCTAAGAAACAATATGAGTTGTTGAATGAAAGATAAAGAAAGTAACACGTAGCCACAAGACAAGATGCATGTGGGTCGTACATAGTCTAAAGTTGATCTAGCCTATGATTAACAGAATATGACGTTGCAAATACTTCTAGAATTTAATGGGGTCGTCCAATTATTAACAAAAAGTTAAAGCTCGTTAGCTTGGCCATCTAGTGTCGGGGCCTAATAGGTGACAAATAAACATGCTCGTTTAAATTATACAATTCAGATGCAAATAAACACAGCCTTATCATTCATTTTATGTAGCAGGTTGTTTTCTACAACATGAACCCGTGAGCTTAAATTCATAAAGCTATAGAAAGATTTTTTGTACCCTAAAGACTTGCATGCCCTTGAATAAACTTTTGTATTTTAAGTTGTTTTATTCTCAATCAAGTCGAGTCATAAATTTAAAGGTTTTGAGTTTTCTTCACGCTTCTAATTGAAAAGTTGGGAATAAGAATCTGAATCCAAAACTTTATAGGGTACAGAAAGATACAATAATAAAAAACTTTACAGGGTATCAAAAGATACAATATTAATTATAATTTTATAAAAACTTATAGTTATCCCTCTCAATGTGTTTAGTTTTTATAATAAAAAAGGAGTAATATAACATTGTTATGTATTCATCAAAGCATTAGGCCGTTTTTCCAAATAAATTATGTTCTATTATCTAAAAACTGATAAAATCTAATCGCTACTAAATATACCGACTTTTACCGGTTTAAAAATATGTTGTTAGATGGTTTGATGGGTCAGAGGCTAGCATCTTTAATAGCGTTGCCATTATTAATTCAACAAGTTCCAAATTTTGGAAATCTTTGGCTTTAATTTATAACTTGTGAACTTAGAATGTTTATAGAAAATATTTATTTAATTTGTGTATAAATGTTTTGTAAAATTTAAGAATTGTAGAAATATGGGTTTGATTTCCATTCTATATGTATAAATGCATTTGTGATATTGAATATATTTATAAACGGGAAATTTTAGAAAACAAAATAGACATTTAAAAAAATTTATATAGCAACACTAATTTAAGAATCAATCACGTGTCTTTTAATAAACTTAAAATCTGTCAACGAACTATCCATTGTGAAGTTATTACTATCATGTTTGGTTTTCTCATGAAGCTTTACTAACATACTAGTGACGGTTAGTATTATATTCATATATTAACAACAGATTCATCGTCAGAACTCATAACTAACAAACCGGATTTTGCTAATTAGTTGTCGGTAGATCTTCATTTTAGATAATCAACGAAAATATCAATCGCATATTCAACAATGAAATGAAAAGATATACTTGACTATCACAACAAAAGCCGAAAATCATCAAGAATCTACCTACAATCAAAGGAACAAAAAAGCAAGCTTTTGACCATTTGAAAACAATCATGACACCAATCCAAATTTGACAAATTGTGTTACTTGTGATGAATTGTCGACAATATAACATGTCAAGAATAAATAAAGCAAATGAACGCACCTTGATGCACCGATAACCCCGTCGATGATGACATGTGCTACGTGTATCCCGAGGGGATGATATTCTTTAGCCAAACATTGTGATAATCCTCTTAATGCAAACTTACCACAACCTAATTAACAACAATAATAATAATAACGTTAGAAGTAATTAATATACTATCTGTTATTGTTTGTATGATAAATAATGATCCCATGTACAATCTATACTATCTTTTAATCTTTTTCTTTTAGTTACAAAGGAGGATGAACATGTTTCACTTAGAATATAGAAATGCATATGTTCAAGAAAGCAAATTTGGTCATAAATAACGATTTCAGGATGTGACAAGTCTGTCGGATTAGGAACTAGTGTTATCATACGATGGATCATGTTATGCGTATGTGAGCTGTTTTTTACGAAATCGACAAGTTTTGGGTGGCCAACGATTGGACCGGTCGGTTCCATCATCGTACCGGGTTTATTTTTCTCAACTTTTCAATTTTCGAATGAAAAGAAATTAAAAGGTCCAGAAATATTTGAAATTGTTTTTTTTCTATACATTCTTTCCCACATTTATATTTTGGTTGTTTATTTGAACACCACTAGTTTTTTTAATATATTTTTATATCTATATCTATATATGTATATATATATATAAATGTTTATCAATATATACAGAGAGTAATATAGTGAGAGATGTGATGGAGGTTGTTATTGGAACACCTATTAGGTTATACAAACACTCATTTATGTTATTAAAACATTCTATTATTTCTATCGCTCTTCATGTATCTCTATATGTATGTATAGAAAGATATAGAGTTGATAAAATAAATTGGATGTATCAATAACATACTCCTAAAAAATATCTAAAAACCAATAGGTGTCCCAATTACAACCTCCATTGTTATTTATGGTGGCGTTACTGTGCATTTGAATTAAATATGACCATCCGACTAATAAAACGTTGTTCAAATTTGTAATATTCGTTTAAACAAGATGTTATTTTTGTAAAAACCGGAAGATTATTCGGAAACCAATGCCGAAACGTGAAGAAAATAGAACAAATAAATCCTGGATTTATTAAACGAAAGAACATAAAAAGATGCATGCGTACATAAATCAGAGAATCCAGCGACACCCGATAGAGAAGCAGCACACCCGGTGAACAAAATGGTCCCTCGTCCTCTTTCAACCATCCCCGGCAACACCTACATTGAATCAACGGTATCGCAAACGCGATTATAAACACTAAAATTACACCATAAAAACAAACATAAGTTGCTGCGACAACAGTCGATACCTGTTGAGCACAATGAAAAGCACTGACGGACGAGACAGCGATCGATTTCTGAAACGAATCGAGCCGAATGTCCGTAAAACTACTCGGACCACCAAACTGCCACGGGATCGGTTGATACGCATTGTAACCAAACCTCAACAAAACCTAACGACAAAACACCTTCAAACGCTTCTCTAACGCTTTGAGTATCCGAGCAATCGATCCGAATAGCGTACACTTGCGCCTTCTCTTCTCGCGCTATTTCATCCGCGAATCGCGATAATCTCCCTGCGAATGATCGCGCCATAGATCGATCCGATCATAAGCATAACAAGAGATATTCATCAAAACATTTGACTATAAACTATTGACTATTGAGAATTGAATTGAGTTGAATATGTACCTAGGTCTCTCGCGAGGATGGCGACAGTGTATCCTTCGTGAGCGAACTTTCGGGCGACTGATCGCCCGAGGTTGGGACCGACGCCAACAATGGCGGCGATCCCTCTGGTCGAGCTGGAGCTCGAAACACTACGCATCATATTGTCTATTTAGTTAATGGAAGCAAAGTGATTGATTGAATTATAAGGTGGAGATGAGTGGATTAAGGGGTTATAGCTGCTTCCTGAAGGGGATACATATGGTGTTGTTTATGAAATTATGAGTGGAATAATGATAATAATAATAAGAAGAAGAAGTGGTGTAGTAGTAATAATAATATTATTATTATGGTGACGAAGGGTTGGGTTTAAATGGACCCAAGGTGAGTGTGTGGCCTACGTCTGGGGCCTTGACTCGGGTAGTTGTCGGACTCACTCACAAGCTACAGCTACAAACAGGTGTTTTACCCAATTACCCAAGGGGTGAACTGACTTACAGTTACAAGGTTATATTCTCGAGGCAAAAGAAAATAATAAACTAAAGTTTGTATGTGATCTGGTTTGGTTTAGTTTGGTTTCAACTAGGTAACGGACATCATAAGTTGGTTTTGGTTTTCCTAGAAATTTGTTAAAGTATTATTTGTCTAGTGTATTTACTGAACTCGCTAATATGTATTATATTCAAACATTGACCTGATGTTCTTTTGTTATTATCGTGGGCTAGCTATCTCAATGTGTTTACAGGAGTAGGATTCAAATATGGGTTTCCTTTCGAGATTCCCAATGCGTACCACTAGGGCACCATGAGATGATTAATTATTTGTCTAACAAGTCGAGAGTTTTAAGGTAATATGTGACATGTAAAAATAAAACCTTAATAACAAATTTATATATAAACAAAACTTATAAGTATGTGATAAATTTTTAAATGTAGATGAGATATTTGTTCAAATTGTATTTGATTTATAAAATGTATATTGTTTGTGTATATTGCTTTATTCCATCAACGTTGGCTAAAAATCATATTGTACGTAGATAACCGCTTGTGTGTCACCTAACTTTTATGTGTCATAGATAAACTAAGAGGAGGATGTATATTGATTATGTATAATAAGTTGTATTAGTCTCTATATATAAAGAACAGTATTTCACAAAAAAATATCATCTAGTCTAAGATAATTACAAATACGAGCACAACTAGCTAATATTCTCCCACAAACTAAGAACAAGAGGGATCAATAGCTTATATCATAAGGAAAAAACCTAGGTGTAAGCAATGACTTTGTAAAGACAAACAATTGATGATTTTTTGTGATAAAATGTACACAAAGATTTCCTTGAGTTGCAAGTCTTTATACAAAGCTTTTACAAACATGGTAGTTTAACTTACCTAGTTGGAAGTTCTTCATGAACTAGTGTTGATAGAGCTTTAGATCCAACCATATGGTGTGAAGATAACGTGGAATCTGTTTGAGTGCCGACCAATGATTTTTAGTCGACACATGCATAATTTTACACACTATATAATCTATAAATGTGATGCGAGGGCGAGTGAGATTGACATATTGAAGGGTATCAACAACCTTTTTGTATTTAACTAGATTAGAGAATGCAACAATGTCAATGAGGGATGCGTCCTAAATGTTTACATATGTAACAAAATATAGGTTTGTAGTTTGAAAGACCTTGTTGTAGAAGATCCAAAATGTGATTTCTTTGAGATGGTATGATTTCAAAGTCCTAGGAAAACAACCTCAACATCCAAAACTAATTGAGTGGAATCAAGGTCTTTAAGTGTTAAAAGTAAAACCTATTTGCGTTGTCTGTTAAGAGAGAAATGGGCACCTATTGCTTTACCCTCAACTACACCTAATTAAAACTTTTCGTCTCATGTAAACTCAAAAATATACATAAGTACTTTCGACGGAAGGGGTGCTTAATCTTTTGTACCTATAAGTACTCTGACAAACTTTATAACGTATCTTTTATATATACACTTAGACATTTTATCTGAACACTTTAAATACAGGCGTCGTATTGCACGTATAATCAAACACGACTTGTATTTTAGTCGTTTGGCTAATAATGAATTTAACTTACGAAGCTATAATGAGTCTTATGACCGTAAGTATGGTTTTCTTCAAAAGAAATTTATTTTTAGATTTAGATCTTTTGAATTTTTATTATATTTTTTCTAATGATTTATAATATTTAACTTCATAAGATTTTTAGGTTTATTTTTCGCTTTTGTAAAACACTTCTTGTAAATGTAATATGTTAATTGATTACATAATGAATTGTTCTACTCATCCTCTGATTATACGATTAAACACCATGAATCAATTTATTTATTAAATTTGTATAAAAGTTTTATGAAAGAAAAAAATAAAAAATAATATAAATTATAATTCATAAAATAGTAAAAAGAAAAACAAGAAAACAAATCAAAATAGAAAATAAAAAATCTAAATCTGAAAATAAAAAAATTCAAAAAATCTATTTTACAGTCATAAGGCTAATTACGCATTTCCTAAATTAAAGTTATTACAGGTTTAAGACCAATATAAGTTGTGAAAAATCATAAATTGACTGATTTGATATGTCGCGGACTAATAAGAGTCGTATTGTCCAATATGTCATGTATTCAAAGTGTTTGGATAACAATGCATGGATATACATATATCATGAGCCTTTTAATAATAAGAATAAAATCATATATGAAAATAAATAAAAACATAATTTCATTAAATAGTAAAATATTAAATTAAAAAATATAACAAAAATCTCAAAATTACAAAAGAAAAAAACTATATGAATTACAAAATAACATTGAAAACATAAAAATTGCGAGGCCAGCCACGCTTCAAGGCTATTTTACGTTTACATTGAAGTATTATTGTAAAGAACAATTCGGATACACAATCATGAGACTCCATATAAGCCTGATATCACGGTCTTTTTGTTCTTCAAATATCATAGACATCTTTATTTCAATTATTCAATACTTAAAAGAGAGAGTTCTCGTAAGCTTTATGAAGGTAGAGTAGTGTGCCCATAAACCTTCCTTTGAGCCATTTGACCAACTCAACTCGAACTAGACAAACCAGATTTTAAACTATCTGAATCACCTACCCAACACTATGCCAAGTCATTTTCCTTATAAACCCTAACAGCCTCACTTGGGTTTTTGCAAGATTCATCAAAACTATATGTTGCAAGACAAAGAATGATATAACCTTAAAGAAAACACAAAATTAATTATATTATGTTAGATTTTCATTTTATGATGACAACATGAAAGAATATGATGACAACATAAAAAGAACTCCACTCATGTCATCATTATATTCCTATAATTTACAAAAAGTTAGAAATCCATTTTATGTCCGTTTTTTTACCCTTTGTCTAAGTTGATTGTCCATCTCTTGGGTGAGTACCCTTCCATTGTTGGGACTTGGAGCAAAATTGCTTTTTGGATGGGTATTCGGTTTACGCAGGATCGTTTGATGGTGGCTAAAAGATATTCAGTGGGTTCGATTATTTTATCTCTTGTTGAACTATTCGGAGATAAAAAAATGACAGTCTTTCAATTGAAAGTGGCTAAAATGAGTGTTTTTGATGATATTACTTTGTTATCTTTTTACTGGTTTTGAGTCTTTCTATTAAATGTTGTGTTAGTTGGTCCTTTATTTTGTTAATAATAATTAAATAAATTTAAAAATAACACATTAAAAAAACACAAAATATCTCACTCTCTATTGTAGAAATTATTATTTTTAGATTATCAGGTTTTATTAATATGTGGTAGGGAAATAGAAGAAGAGAAGGGAAGATGGTCCCAACTTAGCTGCCAATTGGGGTGTAATATGCATGTAATAAAGTGATGGCTAATCATTAGATGCCCATATACCCCCTTCATGGCTCCACACCATGTCAACCTCTA
The DNA here is from genome assembly GCA_025506515.1 of Flaveria trinervia. Classification (NCBI taxonomy): domain Eukaryota; kingdom Viridiplantae; phylum Streptophyta; class Magnoliopsida; order Asterales; family Asteraceae; genus Flaveria; species Flaveria trinervia. The sequence continues at coordinate 63,938,939 of CM046458.1, read as the reverse complement.
CTCTTATATAAATAAACAAAGGCCATATCATTATGTGCCATGTTAACAAAAGATAGTTAATCCTTAATATTCCAACCAGAAACTCACAAACAAAGTCTACAAAAACTACCATAATTAGTGGACTAATAAAGCTTTTTTCATCTAAAGGGCTCTTGATCTATTAGTATCTTGTTATGTAAACTGGTGTCCCTTTATTTAAAGTTAAGAGTTTAAGTCTCACAGTACACAAAAGTATCAGTGGATTAACATGTTAAAATGCTAATTATCAATTATCTACAAAAACTACCATAATTAGTGGACTAACAAAGCTTTCTTCGCTCAAAGGGTTTTTTGAGCTATCAATATCCTGTCGTGTAAAATGATATTCATTCCTTTAAGGTTGAGGGTTCAAATTTTGCGGTAGACAAAAGTGTCAGTGGGTTAGAATGTTATTAAAAGGTTAACAATCAATTACCTATGGGGTCACTTGTCTATATTCTTAATGTTGTGTTGATACAAGTAATTGATAATGTAAATTAGGGTTAAGGTAGTTAGGATTTTGTATTTGGTGTCATTACTAGCTTATGCACATGTATAACAACGGGTAGCAAATGCATATGATTGGAGTTGGGTTAGGGCTAGTGGACATTGTGGCTGGCTATATATGATATAATAAATGGCAATTACTATTTATTTTGTTTTTATTATTTTATTTATTTCTTATTGATAGACACGAATATCTTTTTGTGATCTTAGTTGAGGGCGACCTTTTTAGGAATTTAAGTAACATATATTATGATTGGTGATTATATATCTCTTATTTTATTATGTTGGTCAATGTTATGTTAAATTAATTGTGATTAGCAAAAGCAAGAGAGATTGTATTATTAGCTTTTTACTTGAATAGTTCTGATAGCAACATTAATAAGGCAATGTCAATCAAAATCTGTATCTTCTTATATACGTATAAATGCCTACAATTTCATGTGACATGTCTTGTGTAAGAAGTGACACTCAATTTTCTATTTAATATTTATTAAATCCGAAATAAGTTATGATTAATCAAATAATACTTTTTTTAGTTTTTTTTAAAACTCACACACTAATCTACTTTTAAATCTAATACTACTTACAATAATGAGACATTAACTCTCATCACTTACAAAGGATGCCATTTCACCAATGTACACCTCGAATATTTTCTTAGTTTAAGTATGATGGTATGAATTTTAATGAAGGATATCTTGTGCTAGACGTAAACAGTTTTATTATGTGACTAATTTCCAAATTAACTACACTCGGGGACTAAATCTGTCATCTAGGAAAAGTCCTACTCGTGGTGATACCCTAAGGCCATGTTTCACAATGCAGGAATGAAACAAGGTTTTCAAGTGTGTTTCTTGCGAGTACTTTTGGATGAATAGTGCACTGATTTATGGAATGAGAGAGAACTATGCATTTGAAGATTATTATCATCTTCAACTTATTATTTTCAACTTATTATTATCTTACAACTATAGTAAGATTTAAGGAACTTTTTGTTGGAATTATTTTCAAATGGAAATAACATACGTATATTTTTTTTGGGTTAAGTATTAGCAAAAGCAGTTGAAGAGAGCAACTTAAATTGGTTCATAAATAATTTTGTTGATTTAAAGGAGAATTGTAAATATCAAATGGCGATGGTTCAAAAGGATTCTTACCTTTTGGTTGGTTGTTACTTGTTACCAATAAAGCATCATGATCATTCATAAATGTGTCTAGTTGTAAAGACATGATGGTTCAAATAGTAAAAGTTGTAGCACATAACACTGTTTAGACAAGTGTAAATTGTCATAAAATAATGTGGTTTGTATCCTTACAAATAATTCTATTTGTCTAAATATTTAAGATATTGTAATTATTGAATCATTTGGGGCATAAAGCCAGACAACGCTTCGAGTGGTAATCATGACATCAACTTATACACATGGCTGGCCCAATACAACTAATAATGATGCAATAAGTTTGGCGCTCCCAAAAATAAAGGTCCTTATTTTTAAAAAAATTATATTAGGTGTTCATTTGGGCCTCCATATTAAACTAATTCATATGAATCGGAATCGGGAATCGGGAGATAGATTCTCCACAAAGGTGATAGGGCACAGATGCAAAGAAGGCAAACCGACCTGCGCTTGCTCCGATTAATTGAGGATCGAAGGATCCTAAGAGTCTTTGCTGCTCTACACTTGCTCCGATGATCGCCCTGTCGGCTGGCACCTGCACATTAAGGTGACACCAAGTAGCCTTGAACAAACCCAGTAACCGACAAACAAGCTCTGTTTGCTCGTCTCATGCTTGAATCTTGATGCTCCACGCAACCACACCTTCAATGCTCACATGTGCCTCTAGTCCTCTTATCTCTACCTCTCTAAAGTGTGAACTCTGGATCGGCCTAACCTTCAGGGCTTGCATTTACACACTTGTAAGTTGAATAGCAAAAGTTTAATCAAGGTTAGGTTGCTTGACATTTGCTTTGACTGATTGTCTCTCTAAACTTTTATAGGTTGTTTAATTAGTTAATTGCTTTGTCTCTTTAAAGTTTAATCAAGCTAGGTTCTAATTGTTTTCTCTTTAAAGTAATATGTTTATGCCTGTTTTGATAGTTCATTAGGCCGATTTACTTGTTATTGATATTTAGGTTGCTTTGATAGTTCATTAGGCTATTTTAATGGCTTATACACCATTAGGTTGATTTGTTATTTGATATTAGGCTACTTTGATAGTTCGTTACTCGTAAAAGGCCTCATTTTTTAGTTTGATTGGGCACCCTAAAAACGTTGAGCCAACCCTGCTTATACAAACACGTAGCAAGTAATTGAAGCCCTAATAAACAAGCAAAGGTGTATAGGGAGACGCATATAAGTTAGAAAAACAATATCTCGAGGCTTTCTTATGGCTTTAAAGAGCCTTTTTAAGCAGTGCACGTGATGCGGGCGAGTAGAATCAACAAAATCATAGGGTTAAACCATATACACAGTTTTAATTACCTCACTATAAAGGAATTAAGGGTGTTGTTAACATCTACCTGTAGAGTATCCTAACCAAGAGAAGATAATGATAAAAACAATAAAAATAAAAAAACCTTAAAAACCAACCTACCAACTTAATAGAGGTTAATTTGACAACAAGATAATTTGCTTAATATAATCCATCTCATGAAACCTTTTAGCAACAAGCCAAGCCTTGTTTATTCCTGTATATCCATCAGAACACTTATTGATCTTACAAATTCACTTACAATCAACAATGTTTATCCAAGTTGAGGAGGCACCAATACCTAAGTGCAGTTAGTGTGAAGAGCAACAACTTGTGTACTCATGTCTAGGGTGCTAATCGAATTAAATTCAAATTAATCGGATTGAATAAGTCAAATTTTGAAAATTTTAAACCCCCAAGTGCAGTTAGTGTGAAGAGCAACAACTTGTGTACTCATGTCTAGGGTGCTAATCGAATTAAATTCAAGTTAATCGGATTGAATAAGTCAAATTTTGAAAATTTTAAATTGTATTTGAATTCGATTTGTATATGAGAAAGATAAGTTGAAAGTGAATTCAAAATTTTCAATTACGATTCAAATTCTTATAGTATTCTAAAAATACTAAAAATAATTAATTGAATAATATTTAAAAAAATTGCTTGAAAGATTCAATTTCAAATTATCAAAAAAAAACAAACATAATACACAAAATATTATATGTTTCAAATAAGTCAAAAGTTACTAACTAGGATTTAAAATTTTAGATTATATATTTTAAAAAAATTAAGTCTTAATTTCCCATATACATATTTTTAAATTAATATATAAAATAAGTAAGTCTAAGTATGTGTATATCTAATTCGAATTTCAAATCAAATCAAAAACACAAATTCTTAGTTTGATAATTAGATTTCGAATCGAATTTCGAACCGGTGATCTTAGCTCGAATCAAATGAACTTCAAGCTTTTTCGAATCTGATTCAAATATTGAACACTCCTACTCATGATATCCCATCATATTGACCATTTTTGGCATGCGACAATGTGGTAAGCTCAAAAGTGCAAATGGATGAAGTATGAAAAAGAACATGATCATGAAATTATGTTAGCTTATAAATATGACCACGAGAACATATGACTATGGAAGAGAGGATTTGAAGTGAATTGTTTGTCTATAATAGTAGTAGTTGGTTGCACGTTTAATTTTTTTTAATTTACTAGAAACATGAAGCAACCAAAGATATTAAGTGATGGATTCGGACGAATGATCAAGGCAAGAGTACAACTTATGAGAAACAGTGTAGTCGCGAAAACGATTGAAGCTCATGTGGTTTAAATAGTGTGAGGTAAACGGTCTAACCTATCGTAGTCCAAATGTTTCATAATAAGAGGTCCAATAGTAATATAGTGATAAAGATCTAGTTCTATAATTGGTAAAAGGTTTTCATTAAGACCAAAACTATGAGTGCCTTCCTAAGCGTAAGAGTATGATGAGACAAAGAGAGTGAAATGATCTGTAACGTAATGTTAAGCCTCGTATCGATGTTGTCTACGTTTTTGCAAACCGATATATAATGTCGCATCATGAGTAATACTAATAATCGGAGTCATGGGATGTGACTCTAAAACCAAAGATCCATGCGCCATTCATTTGATAACATGAAAACATTCAAAACAATCTTACTTTACTACTCTAATAAAAAATAACTTGAGATGACACGTAATTAAAACACTATATATTATAAGGCCCTATTCCCGGAAACCTCACATTGGTCAATCACAGCAATTAAAACACTATATATTATAATTATACAAACTTAAGCAACGGAAATGATTTATCAAAAACCATTCATTTCATTTGTTAAGCAATACATCATCATTAACGGTTTACAAAAAAATTGTTTTAACGCATTACAAAACAACAGCAACATAGAATACGAATGGATGTCAGTCTTTCCCTGCCGAGTAGCTTCACCCTCGTGCCATCCTCAACAATAATTACCTACCACCTGAAAATGTATAAAAGTCAGCGTTGCTGAGTGAGCTCTAGTTTTTAAAGTAATAAAATATTTTCTATATGTTGTATATGAAAATACTCTTTTCTGTAAAATATAACTCTGTACTGTATATGCGAGCACACATTAACTATATGAACAAGTACTGTTCGTTCTCTTTACTGTATGCCTTGTTTGTTCTGTAAACTTTTATCTTTATGTTTCACTTTCTGTATGGACCAGTGAGCAATACCTCAACTATATGCGCGATGGAAAACAGGTGATGGGCCATCTATATCCCTCGAAAGGGTCAGTTGTATCCCTCGAAAGGGTCAACTATATCCCTCGAAAGGTCAACTGTATCCCTCGAAAGGGTCAGCTATATCCCTCGAAAGGATTCTGTGTACTGTGTATAAGGCCAACCCAATCACCCAGGACACGCTACAAAGGTCCTGCCAATCTCAATCGATCGACCCTGTGTGCATAATAGGGTAGTTAACCCGTAGCACAGTTGAGCTAACGACAACATGGTCGTGTACCTCTTGTAAGCTTGCAAGACTTGTTAACATTTTCATTAATGTTCCTCTTCTTTTCTTTATTGCTCTTTCACTTTATTATTACGATATACTTTACGTTACGATAATACATACCACGTAAAGTCACATACTATAAGTAATAATAATATAATAGCAATAACAATAATAAGGAACAATCATAAGTAATCATATCATGCATGAAACATCATCATTAATAAGCCCTTAGTCAAACTCGGTCAAAACCCTAAAGCACAAACTCCCAGATTATTCTGTAAAAATTTCTAAGTGCTTAGGCGCATGGGAACTATTTAGGCGCATGAGCCCTGTTCGGGCGTTTCATTACTATGTAGGCGCATCAGCCAACACTTGAGCATTTTCACTTTAGGCGCATGAACTATTCAGGCGCATGGGCACTATATTGTGCGTATGAACACTTAGACGCATGGATAATTCGGACGCATGGACACTTAGACGCATGAGCCACTTGGGTGCATGGGCACTATTGGGGCGCATGGCCCTACACTTGGTCGTCCGGCTAACATTTCTAGGCGCATGGACCACTGTTCAGGCGCATGGGCTATACTTAAAACATTTCTAAGGTAATCTTAGGCGCATAGGCTACTGTTTAGGCGCATGGATTACACTTAAATCTTTCTAAGGTATTTTCAGGCGCATGAACCTTATCTAGGCCCATGGACCCTCTGTTCAACATGTTTCCAGTATGTTTTCAAACCCAATCATCAATCCCATCTGTTCTAAGCTTAATGTGGTTATTCTAAACATGAACAACCTATAAGCATTCAAGAATCAACATCCAATCATGCACATTACATACGGGTAAACATACATAAGCTTTGAAAATCGTTTAAATACATTTTTGTCACACCCCGACCGACGGCGAAATCATCGAGACGGACGAATGGGAGACGATTGCTCATAGCACATGGAACTAATAAGTTTAAATAATATTAAATATCATTATTCATTAAACATTACAAGTGAAATAAGTAATTACAAAACAATCAAGATACAAACAGAAACATACGACTTTCAATTATTCTAGGTCCAGGTCCTATATGAGCACAAGAAAATTCTTCAAGCATCAAACCTGAAACATGTTAAAAATAAAGGGTCAACTATAAATTTGGTGAGTTCCCATGGTTTAAACACACGCATAAGTATATATATATGTAAAAGGGTTACAAGTAGCAATTCATGTCCATGGTTACAAGTTAGCAAGCTTATAGAACACATACAGTTACAACCAAACCTTGACTTGATTACAAGTATATAAGATTGGCTAAGTGTACTTGGTTCCCATGATGAACAAGCATACGTCATCAGGAGTCGGCAATACATCGACTTTAGCACCAAGTAGGCTTGTCAGGCCCAAAGATCTAAGACGTCGTCAGGCAAGCAATAGTTAATGATTGTAAACAAAATATGTATCTCATATAAGACTTACAATAACACAAATAACCATGACAAAAATGTAAAGATGAATTGCATATGCATTTACAAGCCTCAAGATAGTTACAAGTGTAAATTTATAAAGTTAACATGTTTCACCCCAAAAGGTGTGAAATTAAGTAAAAAAGGGGGCATGAGAAACTCACATGGAAAACTCACGTGCTATAAGTGCACTTAAGGTAACAATAAGAAGATAAGATTACTCCAACGTTTCCTTCACGATTCAACCTAGGGTTTGATGTCTTAGAGTTAATAATGATATGATTCAAGAGTATATATGAATTAGGGTTCATTTGGAATTTGGGGTTTTGATAATTAGGGAAAATAAAGTAACATAGCCAATTATATTTTATTTCCATAAAGTGAATAAATTTATTAAATAATTAAGATTGAAACAATAATAACCATTAGTGAAATTGAACAATAGGTATTACTTAATTATTAATAATTGATTAAGTAATGATTGAGTATAACATGTGAAAAGTGATAATTAATCTAAGAAGTAATTATTTAAAACTTGATCAAAATAATTAATTGGATAATTAATTATTTAAATGACTTGTAAAAATAGCTTATAAATATTTAGGTTTGATTTATAATATTTTAAACTTTTGAATAATTCTTATAAAGATATCCTAATATTATTCTTTTAAAAAATAAAGAGCTATAAAATTATGTGATTTAGATTTTTTTTTCTAGAATAATCATTTTAATAATTATTTAAACTTTTAAAATAAATTATATATTTTTATATCATTTGGCATCTTTACAAATAAAGTAAATATAAGTTTATAATTTCTGAAATATTTAAAAAGTTATTGATTAAACTTTGTATTAGTATTAAAATGATTTTTTATATATTAATCTAATCACACTTTAATAATTTCTGAAATTTAATAATGATTAAAATAGTTGTTTTTTTAAAAAGATTTGCAGTGGACCGGGGTCGAACCCACGACCTCTTCTGTGAATGCTAATGGTGTTAACCGGTTGGGCTAAAGCCCAGAACTTGTTTTAGAATCCAAATTAATTAATAAGAAACATTATTCGAATAACCCCCAATCCATATGAACCCTAAAATCAATTCGATCCAATTGAACACCGAATCATTCGAGTTAATCCAATTAATGTTAGGGCTTTGTTTCTCCATGTTAAACCGAGCATAATGATATGTGTAACTTACATGATTAAGATGAAATTGATAATCACCGTTGATAGAACAAGTCACGACAGTGATGAATAAGATTCGAGATGCAAATGAGAATGATAATCAAATTAATTTCATGTGATGATTCCGAGAGTGATTTTGACGAGAAACCCTTTATCAATTTCTATTTATGTTGCTCAGAAGACGAAATTTGATTGAGTTGCAGGTTCGAGGGAGGTGCAATCGCGCATGATGTGCGGGCGTGGTTTGTAAGTGAAATTGAGAATTTAGAATGGTTAAGTAAGCCGAATGGGATGTTTAGCCTCTCCTAAATCGCTTCCGTTTGGTCAGTTTCGCGATTGACGAGTTATTGTTTTGAAACGGGTGTCGGTTTCGATCGAACCCATTAATACTACGGTTATAATTAAGTTGAGTCATTAACTTGGTTCGAAACAGTCGGGGAAACGGTTCGATTTTGTTTAATTGAGATTAGATCGATTGTTTTGTGATTTAGGGTGCTTGCCGGAGATGTGGCCAGAGACACGGACCGTGAAGGCAGGGCCGACGGGTGGGGTTGGATTTTAAAACATTTACATTCTGGCTCCTATTGTTTTCAAAGTTATTATTTTATGTCTAAACTATTAAAATAAAGTTTCAAGAATTACATTTTGCATCCCAAAACATCCTAAACTTAATAAAACTTCATTTAAGTAGTAAACCCATTTATTTTATAAAATATTTATAACATCTTATATATTATAGTAAGACTTTTCAATTTAGTTATTTAGTTTAAAATGACAAATGAAACTTTATAACTTTATAAAACTTTATTTTATTATAAATTGTTTAAATGAAATAAAAATTGAATAAAATAATTTTCAATATTGATTAAACTACACATTCAAGGCATTTGATTCATCAAAAATAAATAAAATAATTTTAAATAATAAATTTTCCATCGTGTAAAAGTTCAAATGGGTTCGGTTTGGGTTTTAACTTGGAAAAATGATGGATGTTACAATTTTCAGCCCCAAAGATAGTTTAAAACAAGTAAAACCGGGGTCTAGAACTCACCTGATGCAACTTAGGTATTTCTTCCTTTCTAACCTGTTTGCTATGAGTTCAAACACCTAAAAACAACACCAAACACACACACCCGAGCACATACACAAACACATAAGCACATATGCATATAACCGGGATAAAACCCGTCATAAACATTTAAAAACCTTGAATAATTACCTTGAATTCACTTCTCTTCTTCTTCTTCTTCTTCTTCAGCCGAGAGTTTCCCCTGCTCTCTCTCTCTAAAACTGAAGAAGTGGTGATGTGAAGTGAGGGTGGGCGGCCATGCCCACCTTTACACCAACTTTTCAAAGTTTTGTCCTTTTGGACACTTTTAGTCCCTCCACTTGGACTTTATTACTTTTCTTTCTTTTTATTCCTCATATCTTGTCTTTTAAAAATAACCGGGTGTTACACATTTTCATTTCATCAAAATGCTTTACAAAATAATACAACCATTCATTACATAATATCATTTTGCATTTCATTACAAAAGCATTAAAAACAATGGATGCCATCCCAAAAAAACTGAGTAGTCGTCTCGTGCCATCCTCAGCAACATACCTGACAACTGGAAACACATCAAAGTCAGCGTTGCTGAGTAAGTTTTAGTTTAAAAAAAAACATAAATTACTTTCTTTTTAAAACCATTCGTTACTTTCGTACGCGATCACACAACATACATACACATAGATAATATAATTATTATCTTCCATTACGTTCGTTAACTTTCTTCCATTCGTTCATACGTTCTTACTTTCATTTCTTAATCATCGCACGATACATTTCATTCACTTCATTCGTTCATAACATCGTTAACTCTTTCTGGATCAGTGTCATCAGCTATACCCCAAACGTATGCACACAGCAGGTACTGGGCCGAAGATCATAAATAACTTCCACAATGCACATAGCCTGACACCAGCACCGGGGCAAGCGACAAAGATCCCACTGCTCTATACACCCCTAACATTATGCATACTCAAATACTGGGCCGAAGATCAAAAATGACTTTCACACTGCACATAGCCTGGCACCAGCATCGAGGTGGGTAACCACTATAACCACGTATACAACACCCCCACATTATGCATACTCGAGTACTGGGCCGAAGATCATAAAATGACTTCCACACTGCACATAGCCTGGCACCAGCATCGAGGTGGGTAACCACTATAACCACGTATACAACACCCCCACATTATGCATACTCGAGTACTGGGCCGAAGATCATAAAATGACTTCCACACTACACATAGCCTGACACCAGCATCGAGGTGGGTAACCACTATAACCACGTACCATACCGTTGGTCAGTCACAAAGATTGAAACCCCTGCGTGTATCCATACGGGTTAGCTAAACCACACGCAGTTGAGCTTACGACATCATAGAGCCGTGCACCTCTATACATATTGCTTGCAAGCCTTTCCATACACTCATTCATTTATTAATGCATGCGCACCACCATTAGGTTCCTCTTTTCATTATCTTTCACTTTACGTTACATAATACTTTAATTGCATTCATTAACGTTCAACGCAAAGCCACGAGAAAGATAAACATACGTAACAATAAGAACATAACATCATACACATCAGTCACACAAGGAAACATCGCACACCCATAACATACATCATGCATAACATACCACATCACAATCACACGATAACAAAATCACACAAATCACGCGCATCACAACATATAACCATACAGCATCACACATCATCATCATCATCAGTTCATCATCATACATCACCTTAAATCATCCATGCCCATCACATCATCTACAACTTTGAAGGTCCGAGCCTACGTCCGCACTTTCCCGAAAGTCAGACAATACTATGGTCATTCGGGCGTATGGACCCTATTCGGTCGCATGGTCTTCCATGCATATGAGAACACTCAGGCGAATAAACCTTCAGTCGCATAGCCTCCAATCGCATACTTTCCATGCGAATGAACCTCAGTCGCATGACATCCGGGAGTATGGACTTCAGTCGCATGACCTTCATGTGGATGGCCCTCAATTGCACCCCTTTTGTGCGCATGAATCTCAATCGCAGGACTCACAGGCGTATGGACTCCAATCGCATGACCCTCAGTCGCATGACCTTCATCCGCATTTCCTTCAGTCGCATAGCCCTCATGCGTATGACCATCAGTCGCACTACTTTCGTGCAAATGAATCTCAGTCGCACACCTTTCGTGCATATGGACCCAGTCGCACCTCATTCGGACGCATGGACCTCCAGTCGCATAGCCCTAGCTGGGTGCAGAATGCAGTTCATCCCGAACTGCAGCTGCCATGTTCGACCTCCAAACTCTTCCAAACTTCATTTAAGCTCAAATCAACCATTCTAAACCTTAGGGAAACATGTCACGACGTCATTCAAGCACAACCAAGCCCGAAATCAAGCCCCAAACGAATCATACACATACACACACATACATAAACGGGTTTACACCCAATACCCGAAATATGGTTTTTAGATGTGTTCCAGCCCCAAAATCAATCAAAAACATTTAATAGATGGGTCCTAGAACTCACATAAACGATCCCGTCGAGTAGAACTTCAATTTGATCCGCTACACGTCGATTTCCACGCTCGAATCAACCCAAACCAAGCTTTTCTCCTCCTTTTCTCCTTTTCTTTCTTTTTTGGCTGAGTTATTGGCAAGAATGGGGAGGGTGTGGGCTGCCCTCCCCTTTTATACTTCCACTCATCCAAGTTTCTTCCCGTTTCGCAAGTTTGGTCTCTCGACTTTGAACTTTATATTTTTTCTTCTTTCGTCAGCTTCAAAGAAAATTTCCGGGTGTTACATGAGTATTTTTTTAAATTCAATTTTTTAAAACCAAAAATAATTAATTTAGGAGTTATAATAAGATAATTTTTAAAAATAATATTTTATACGGTTTGTTTTAAAACAAAATGTTTATTTTTTGGAAAAAAATGTAAAAACAAAATTTTAAACATTTGATATCACTGTTTTATTAGTTAGTTATTTATCATACGAAATTTCAGTCATATCATATCTTAAAATATCATTTTATAATTAATACATGATATTAATATTTTATTTATTCAACTTGTGTAATACACGAGTTTACTAAAACTAGTTAAGTAAATGTGAGATAATGGTTTATGTATTTCAATACTTCCATCTAAAGTGAAACTATCCAACTAATTTAGTTAGGTTTAACTATTACAAGATGACTTAGCTAACTCATTAATATTATATGTGATAAAATAACATTTACTTCTACCAACAACTTAATAACAAGAAAATATATACAAAAAAACTTTTCCTTGTTTCATTATGTTAAGGAATTAAAAGTAAAAAAAACACTAGTATTTGTGCTTGTATGGTGTGACATTTATCTGAACTGTGTTAATGGCTTAAGCTCTGTTTTAAATATCGAAACTTACATCAAATGATGATTTCTAATTTAACATAATAAAAAATATCATTGTATGCAACTCACACAGTGCGGTGCTTTAAACCTTCAAAAATTTAACTCAAAACATATTTTTTCTCAAAGACAATTATGCTGATGTCAACAGAAAGTAATTGAGGCGGAAGGTATACGTACATCATTACTAGGTCAGGCGATGTTTTAGATATTGTAAAGTACACATGGTGATGAGATTTAAAAAAACAAATAAAAAAATCGGAACGTTGAAGAAAAACTTTCACATTACGGTGCGCTAACCTAAATCTTTACACGTTGTAAGTAAAAATATTTAACAATTTTCTTTTAAAATATGCAAACATAAACAGGGGGACACTATATGACTTGTATGTGTAGTCTGCTAGCGGGTTAAGCGTCATGTTAAGTATCAAAACGTACATGTAGTGATGGTATGTTAAAAATCAAATTATCAAAAGATAAAACATTGTAAAAAAAAACCTTCGCACTACATTGCTTTGAGCCAAACATTTACATGTTGTGGTTCGTTAATAACACAACAAAAAATATAAAGAAAAGTTGTTTTTAAACCTATTATGCTAACGGTAACGTTGACATAAGCATGTGTTAGATCTAGGAACTATAGGTCTAGATCATTTTGTATAGCCTTAAAACTTTAATCAATATTTATAATGAACAATTGTAATTCATTATTATGATGTATGCATTATATATAGGTTATTGATCTGTGTATGATTGCACGTACACACGTTATACTTGGTCAATTTGTGAAATTGACTAAGTGTAAGAAACATCTGTGGATGAACATTTTGTTCTTCCGTAGTTATGTTTCTCACAAAATCTATCATGCGAAGATCTTTTGCGGATGAACAGCCAGCGCTGAAGTTGAAGTGAAGATCCCTTCGGAAAGACTCCTGCAGAAGAACAAACATCTACGAAAGACCATATTCATGTGGAGTCCAAACACTTGTATTTAATAATACAAGTGTTACAAGTCAACAAGACAGCTGTGTGAATCCCAAGAAATCTAGTGTTTCCTTAACTGAAACACACATGCCTATAAATATGGATCTTAGGTTTCACATCAAGGAGACAGACGGCGAGACGACACATGATCACAAACAACCAAGCATCAATATGACAAACCAAACATCACATCAAATCATAAAAACATAAACCCTAGCAGCCGTCACATCAACATCAATATATTCAAAGCCTCTATTATTCATTCATTGTTTATTCATCTGTAATAATTAACATGTTCTAATGAAATACATTTGAATTAAATCTATTTGTGTGATTACTAATTTTGTTCTTCTTTGTAAGGCCCCGTTGCCGAAACGCTTATAGCTATTAAATCATTGCACATAAAACATATAACTTTACATTTAAGATTCATAAAACATTGTAGTGGAAATATAAAAATAACTTTTCATATCAATACAAATGCTTTTGCAAGTTAATACAAGCGTTCTTTTCAAAACATCGTTCGTTCGCATTACAATGCAAAAACATTAAACAAAAGAATGCCATCCAAAAGAGTTGAGTAGCCGCCGCGTGCCATCCTCAGCAACATTACCTGCCAACTGGAAACACATAAAAGTCAGCGTTGCTGAGTGAGTTCGAGTCTTATAATAAAACATACTTTATCTTTCGTTTAAAAACCATCCATTTCTTTCTTTCAAATCATAACAGTCATAAAATGTGATCACATATTGTACGTACACATATATTATCTTCATCATCGTTCATTTCGTACTTTTATTATCTTTCATTTTCATCTAGGTCTTGTCATGTGCTTAACCCCCCTCTAGAGCACCAAGCAATTCATCTAGGGTTAAGCGACAAGGACCCCATACATCTGGTCAATCACAAAGACTGAACCCCTGTGTGCATTCTCATGGGGTATTTAACCCGCACATAGTTGAGCTAACAACCCTTCATTAGGTGTGAACCTTCATACATATGCTTGATCACACAGATCAAGCCCTAGTGTGCATCCTCATGGGGTAGCTAACCCGCACACGGTTGAGCTAACACTCCTCATTGAGTGTGAACCTCCATATATTTGCTTGCAAGACTTTCTTACGTTCGTTAATTCTTTAATGCATGCATTCTTCATTTTGTTCCTCTTCTCATTATCTTCCACTTTACGTTACATAATACTTTTTCATTTCTTTCATTAACATTCAACGTAAAGCCACAAGAAAATAATCATACAAAGCAAGGAACATAACATACACAGTCAACATCATCATACCGGGCATCATACATACGTAACACATATCATACATACCATCAACATGCATAAATATACAACATCATACATCATCAACCATGACCAACATAACCTCTATGGCCTCAAAAGTCATCTTACTTGAACCCCTGGGAACCTTCCATGTCAAAACTTACATCTGCACTTTCCCTGAAAGTCAGTAAATAAACTATGTTCCCTCGGGTGCACAAGTCCTACTTGGGCGTATGGGCACCCTTCAGTCACATGGCCTTCCAGGCGACTGAACCCATGCAGATGGACACTAGGCGAATGGACCCAATGCGGATGAACACAATGCGGATGAGTCCCATGCGAATGGAACAAATGCGGATGAGTCCCATGCGAATGGAACAAATACGGATGAGTCCCATGTGAATGGAACAAATGCGGATGGACACCTAGGCGAATGGACCCTCAGTCGCATGACTCCCCATGCGTATGGCCCTCAGTCGTGCGACTCATAAGCGTATGGACTCCAGTCACACGACTCACATGCGAATGAACCTCAGTCGCACTCCTTTCAGCTGTATGGCCTCCATTCGGTCGCCTAGCTCTAGCTGATGCAGAATGCAGTTCATCCCGAACCCAATCTGCGATTTTCAGCCTCCAAACCCTTCCAAACTCGTTCTAAGCCCAAATCAACCATCCTAAACCTTAGGAATACATACCACAACACCAATCAAGCACACATAAACCCAAAAACAAACTCCACTCG
This sequence comes from Flaveria trinervia, assembly GCA_025506515.1. Taxonomy (NCBI): domain Eukaryota; kingdom Viridiplantae; phylum Streptophyta; class Magnoliopsida; order Asterales; family Asteraceae; genus Flaveria; species Flaveria trinervia. The sequence goes on along the minus strand of CM046458.1, from coordinate 63,923,307 downwards.
CATCACCCACAAACACATACATACGGGTCAAATACACACATTACAAAAACGGGTTTCAGATGTGTTCCAGCCCCAAAATCATTCAAAAATGTGTAAAAGAGGGGTCCTAGAACTCACACAAACGACACCGACGAGTAGAGCTTCGATTCAACCCGCTACACTTCAACTTTCACGCTCGAATCCACACGAACCAAGCTTTTCTCTCTTTTTCTCCCTTTTCTCCTTCTCTCCTCTCTTTGGCTGAGTTTTTGCAAGTGTGGGGAGGGTGTGGGCTGCCCTCCCCTCTTATTCCTCTACTCATCCAATCTCCTCCTGTTTTGACGAGTTTGGTCCCCCGACTTTGAACTTTATTTATTTTTCTTCTTTCGTCGGTTTCAAATAAAATATCCGGGTGTTCGTCTTAATCATTAATCATTATTGTTGATATTAAATTTATTAAAAACAATTAAACAAATTTAATGTTGATTTCGCAAACATTAACTTAACCCCGAATTAATACTGATAATTTTTTATTGCGATCCTTGAATTCACAGCATGCATTGAAAACATATACATTGTGGTTGAATTCTTAGCTCTTTGGGTGGAACTTGACATTGCTTTGGAGATTTAAAAATTTGTAAGACTCGATTCTTACAATGTGAAAAATTCATGTTGAAACGTTGATAAAAATAAAATGTCACGTATTTTTTAAATGATCATATTTTAAACCTTGTAAGGGAAAAAAAATAAAGAAACGCGACCTTAAGCAAATTTGACGACCCGTATCTTAAACCTTGTGGCTTAATGACTTATACATTATGACGAACAACTCAGTTTTAAAGAATATTGACACCGATAAGTAGATAAGAAGAAGTACGTCATAATGTTATACTTGAAATTTTATAATATATTATTTATAAAAGTTCTAGGAGGAAACATATTTGTATAAAATTAATTATTATATTATGTATAGAAGAATTGTACAATGATGGGTTTAATGAGTTAAATCTTTAGGCTTATATGTTGCTATTGGGGTTGGATTATTAGAATAATATTCTACATATATGGTGACATGTATTTAGGGGTGTTAAAAATATCTGAATCCGAAACCGAATTCGAAATATCCGAAAATTCAAAATTCAAATATCCGAAATTTCAGATATTCGAAAATTCGGATATCCAAACTTCGGATATCCAAAATTTCGGATTTGGATTTGGATTCGGATAGTGATTTTGAGATTTGGATATTTCGGATATCCGAACAATCCAAACTATTTTTATAAAAATTTAAAAATATTAAATGTTAATTATATATTTTGGATATTTTTAGATTTTTGGATATTTTAATAAAAACTTCAGATCTATGAAATAAATTTCAATAAAATGTATTTTACTTTTATAAAATTTATTAAATGATACAACTTTTTTTAAATTTGTTCGGATATTCAAAATTTCGGATTAGGATTCGGATAGTAAAATCCACTATCCAAAATTTTTGGATATTCAAAAATGAACACCCCTACATGTATCATAGTTTACTAGATTTAGTAAACTCGTGTATTACATGAGTTGAATAAATAAAATATTAAATATAAAAAAATATTTACTTAATAATAAAAACAATATTATAAGATAAAACTTATTTAAATTACGTAGGACTAAAAATTATAATTAAGAAAACAACGATGCCGGCTTTTTAAATTATTTTTTCAAATGAAAATAATCTAAAATCTTGTTTAAAAAGATTGTTATTTTCATAAATTCATTATTATCACTCACATTTTTTTTATTTTGGTTTATAAAAAAGTATTTTTAAAATCACTAATTTAAAGTATTTTATATTTATAAATAAGTTTGATGTTTTAGAAAAAAAAATATTTTATAAAAAATTATTTCTTTAGAAATAACATTTATAAAAAGATATCTTTGTTAATTTATTAGAAAACCATATTTTAATCTAAAAAAAATAATATTATTTGTAATTAACGTAATTGTTCAATAGGAGAGAAATTTTTTCGGATTTGGATTATGAAAAATAATATTATTTGACAAGTCATATCTTCTTGTCATTTACGTGTTTAAGTAATATTGTCTAATAACTTTTAAGCTAACATAAGATACTAACAAATATATTCAATTATACTAGAGAGGTGTTCGTGTGATGTGTCGTGGAGCGTAACATATAAAAAAGTTTAATTAAAAGTTTATTAATAAGATACTTAAATTTAAAAAATATATAATAATACTTATCTTTGTGGTGTTATTTTTAAAATAGTATATTAAGGTATAAAAGTTATATCTTTCTTAAAAATTATGGGAAAGTTAGTTTAGAGTCAACAATTATAATCAGATAATTAACATGTAAAGATAATTAAGATAGTTAGATTCATTAAAGATAATTTTACCCTCTTTAAGTAAAAAAATTAATGTAAAAAGACAATCTGGTTATCCTCAAATATATTACAATACAATATAGAGATTAGATCATATTGTCGCAATGGACATGTCAGGCTGTGAACGATTATTTCGACCGCTTTGGTGTTTTGCATGCAAGAACCGGCTTATACACGGGTTTTTTTAATCATTAGTAAAACTACTTCTTAACCAACCAGTTAATCGGTCAGCATCCTCAGGTAGATTTTTGGACCTCCTCAAACCAATTATGGTTGAACACCTTTTTTTTAATATATATAACAAAACGATTTTTGCAGTCTACTTCATCGTTTGAGACTTGAGCGAGCGTTCGATTGAAAGAAACGTAACTGAAGAAATTGAAAGGGTTCATCATTGAAGGTAATCGACAATTTTGTGTTCATCGAATCAACGCTTCTGGTTGACTAATTCGCTAATCTCATATGTCGTGCGATCCTAAGCAATGATAAGTTGTTGTCGTGTGTGTGACCTCGAGGTCATGGTTGAGTCATGTATACAACCTTTTGCAGATATGCAAGGTAGTGTAAAAACATTTATGTATCAAGTCCCCCCCTCCCTTGCGCCTCTATTACGAAAGTGTTCAAGCTCTGCCAATGATAACCCACAAAGTTGAAATGGATTACTAACATACCACCAATAAAAATCACGTTGCACACGACTGGATTTATGTATTACCAATGAATTGTCGACGGGACCCAATATCAACGGGAAAATCTCGTCGGTGAAAGTTTGGTTTGTAGCGAAGTATTCCCATAAACCCTAAACTTTTTTCAGATTTTAACCTATATATGCTTCCATGTTTCACTTGTACCATGTGATTCTCTTAACAATTTTATTTTTCCATCCAGAGTGAATATTCTCCTACTAATCAATGTTCTCAACATTCTCAACCCTCAAACTTTTTATTAGAATATATTATTATTAGAGTTTAGTTATAACGTGAGTTTAACCCTAATAATAATTATTACTAAACTCTAATAATAATATATTCTAATACTTTCTTATGTGTGTTCGCGTATATATTATTCATTATATATGGTCTTTTACATCTTTTATATCATACTAGTGGGTGAAACCCGTGCGGTGCGGCGGGGATATAAATATTGTTAAAACTTTGTGTTTAGCTAACTCTCTTTATTCTGCTAACTTTCATTTTGCTTTTTTATTTGATTAATGTGATATTTCAAACATATCTATATTGTTATAGGGATGAGCAAATTTATAAATAATGGTTTATGCATGATCACTAGTACCAAATGTAACAAAATTTGTTTTTAATTGTCTTAAAAATGTATTAAATTACAATGTTGTCCCAAAAGTTGTATTATATCGTAGTATAGATATAAATAGATTAATATAACCTTATATATAATAGTCATAATTTAAATTTTATTAGTAATTGATGGTGTATAAGTATTTAAAGTTTGAAAATTGTATAATAAAAATAAATCTTATAACATTAAAGATGATAACTCTTCATTTGCCATCTTAAAATTAATATAAAATTACAAATCTAGCCACGTCTTTTCTATCATTTAGGGACTGTTTGATACTCTTTTAAGGGTTAAGATGATTACCTTTTAATTACTTAGATTTACAGTTACATTTTAATCATTAAAAAACTACCAAACACCTCATTAATGTTAAGTCTAATGGTTGATAAAAAGGTCTAAATTTTAAAGTATAATCAAGGGATGTGTGTTTAGATTTAAAATGATCAAAAGATGTGTAAGTTAACCGTTCTAGAAAATATTTAATATAAAGCTCAAGTGATCACACTAAAAACTAGTTTATGATAGAAATGAACAACTTCACACTAACTATAAAGTGCATACAATTCTAAGCATCTAGCACTGCTATCTAATTGTGTATCAAATGACCCGCACCAGGGCTGTGGCCATGTTCGGTACTAGATGGATCACTGCGCGAGAAATTAACCGCTTCTTTTGATTGATCATTAACCCTGTGCTCTGAAAAAGAATGGCCTGCACCCGGGCTCTTACCTGGCATTGTCGGTCGATACGCAGTGATTGTCTTTCTTTCTTCATGCTTCTGATCTTCGTGACGATGGAAATCATCTTGTAATCTTTTCACAGATTTTAACGATCGTCCCTCCGTTACAAGTATCGAATTACATGCAAATATAAAAAGAATAATGGCTAAAGAGTATGATGGAAAGTGAGCCATGATCAAAAGTAATATAAGCTTTGAAAAAAACTGTTAGTGTTTGAGAGAACTATGAGAATATTATGAAACACAATGGATGCTGCAATGAGTCAATGACAACCTTTGTATTTATAGCATTTAGGTGGTGTAACTGTAAGTCAAGAAATGTCAAACTAATGAAGACTATAATAATAGATCAAATTCAAACCTGAAAAGTTCATAAATTTCAACGGTCTACACTGCCTTCTTGGGTCTTTTTAGTATTTTTTTGTTAAAAAGTAACTTTTTTAATCGTGAAGTGGTCTCTGACTGCTTATAAGCCTTCTAAGTTGCTTATTTGTTTCTTTAATTAGTTGATGGTTGCACACTTGCACAGGTGTTGATTTATTTAATTATGTGTTTTCTTATCAGATGGAAAAGATTCATTAGATTATTAACTTATAATATAATATCTAGCAACTAACTTTACCTCCACCAAGAGATTCTCCTGTATTTCCCACTGAGTAATTTATATTAATGTTTAATGAGTGATTCCTATAAAAGAATTGAGCAATTTGAGTGACATATGTAGCAGAAAGACATAGGTCTTGTGATCATCTTCATGTTAATTTGATGGTTTCACAACTGTTAAAGTTCACATGTGAAATTCGGGATGAAAGACGTAATATTAAACATTATTTTAATTCAAATGAAAAAGAAAAACTATCTTTGATGGTTTTTGCCTCATCCATGGAAAAAAGATTTCCTGAATATCTGGTCAATCGATTTGTTTTTTTGTTTCACGAGATCACAGACACAAACATACTTGTTCTTGATAGTATGTACCGAGTGTTATCCAAGTGTTGTATTCGAACTAAACCGCCGGATAACTTTAATCTAGAATTACAATCATAAGTCTCGGTTTCATCTAGACACTGGATTAATATAAAAATTCAAATCTTGTAAAAATGGGTGCACCTACATTTCATAGATATTTACTATCTTTATGTTGGTTGAACATCGGTTGAAATTCGAGGTGTAAACGGGCCGAGCCAAGCCCGAGCTTGGCTCGTAAAAAAATTATCAGGCTCAAGCTCGGTTCGTTTATGGTTAAATTATTAATTTTTATTTTTTATAATTACTTTTATATTTTTAATAATCATTTATATATATAACATAATATATATTATTTAATTATTTTTATCATAATAATGTATGTAAATAAAAATTATATAAAACAAAAAGCTCGTTTAGGCTCGTGAGCTGGCTCGAGCTTGATGTCTGAAGCTTGGGCTCAAGCTCGTTTAGTAAACGAGCCATGATGTGAGCTCGAGCTCGGGCTCGAGGTCGTTTAAACTCGGCTCAATTCGAGCTTTTTCCAAGCTGATCCCGAATAGCTTGTAAGCCAAATTGACTCGTTTACACCGGCTGAAATACTGATGAAACTTGGAGTAGATCGTGTTAGTTCCCTATTTTTAATGTTTACAGTTGACCTCTTTTCATGTTTATTTAATACTAGTTTGTAAACTGAAGTAGGTGTGCATATCATAATATATCTTATCATTTTTAGTGGTGCCACAATATTATTGCACTTTGAGGGCAAGATACTCTAATGATAGCCGCCATTAACCGAAGAAGAATAATGGTTGGCGACAAATGGTCGACGGCTCTAACCGCACCCTGATCATGATTACTAGGTTTGTTAATCATGTTAGGTTGATGGGTTATGGTTTAACGGCTCTAAACATTAACCATATTAACATATGTTATTCGTGTGAAAAAATTCAGCTTTAATATGAATCAATATAAAATCATGTAATCAGATCCTAGCTTATTTGACTTATTTATTCAAAGTGATCAAAATAATCAATAGAAATCTAAGATCTAAGTTCCACTTTTAAATTGCATATATGATGAGACGTCAGATTTATGGTTTCAAACATAAAATATAAGTTTTTTGGTGACATATATTTGTCTTTTTTAAAGGTTTTAAAAGTGAAGTTCGAAATTTATTGTATATTGAACTCTCTAAACTAAAAAGGAAAAACAAATATTTAACTAATGCAAAATTCAAAAAGACCTATAATTTTTTTAAAGCGTATCTTATTAAAACAGGTTAACAAATTAACTTGTTTTTAAACGTGTAAAGCAGTCCATGATCTTTTACAAGTCAACTCCTAATGATTACCAAGTAAAATGCAACGAAACACTTATATGATGATTACGATCTATCACATGTATCTTTTCATATTATCTGTTTGAGCAAATAATAGTTCGCCACCTATAATTATAATTATTTTTTTTCTAATGACTAGAGAATTGATAAGTTGAGTGCCTAGCTTGTATGTTGAAGGTAGTTAAAAAGCGGATCTATAACCTCAAAAGTTCTTCACAAAATGTTTTAGTAATTTAGTTTTATTGTATACGGCTGGTTTTTATCATTTTATCATAATATATTCTATTGTCAACGAATAGTATAACCGCTGACATGTTTTATATCAATTATTAGATCCAGGGTCGTTCTTAAGATTGCAGGTGTCGAATGCGAGTAATTACCCTTAAAAAATAACACAAACAATTTAAGTCTCTCAAAATCATCTAGTGATCTAAATCAAACCAATAACATGATGAGTTACTATATATAATGTTTTTATTTATTATAAGTATAGGAATGTATTTTTTTATTTTACATTGTTTTGTCAGCCTTACGTTCAGTTGTGGAGCGTTTATCAATGGATTTTTGTTTATCTAAATTGCCTCTTTACGTCACCCTCTTTCAGAGTTTCTTTTGATAGAAATATAAGCATATTAGGTCACTTTTATGAGTTCAACTTCTTTCACTTTGTGCATGATACCTAAAGTTGAAGACTGACGACAATCTAATCGAGATGTCAATTGAGGTATGATTTAGTAGCTTATTATTAATTCACATAAGGTGTATAGACAAGGATGTTAGGCTTATATATTAAGTTCCTTTTAGAGATGTCAATTGAATTTGACCCTCAAATAGTTATTGAAGCCAAGACATTGATGAACTCGATCAAACTTTTGCAAGAACACTGTTCATAAATTTAAAAAGAACAATTTTATTATTTAATTATTTGAATTACAATACAAAAACGTAAAGAAACAAAACTATAAGCAAATTACAAGATGCAAAATTCAAGAAAAGAATTTGACTAAGGATTTTTGTTTAACAAATGTTTTTAAAACAGATTTTGGACCACCAAGGCGAACCTATCTATCTCTCGGGTACAACGGCCTAAACAAATTAAATTGTTATGATTATTTTAACACTCAAAACTACACTTGAAACAAGTGTACATAGTTAGAAGGCTAAGATTTTTTCTATGCGTGGTTTTTAAAACATGTAAGTTTTGGTGTTTTTAAGAGGGTACTCAACAACCCACATATGTTTGGTGTATATACCGGAAATCATAGACGTGAGGAGTCTTGCTATCAATACACAATTAATCTGCGTTAATGAAACTAATACATAATTAACTCTTAATTAATTTTTCTAGGTTATTTTGTATAATAAGTTACCTCTTTGGTAGATTAGATAGATAAAAAACTAATTTGATACATATTATAATCAGGGTCGGCTCAATAGTGTTAACAATGATGCATTGAGCTTGGGCCCCCAAAAATTAAGGCACTCGTTTAAAAAAAAATAGGCTTTCACTTTTAAAAGACCACAAATCCATTAAACCCTAAATTTTTTAGTCTCACTACAATTCTACAAAGCCCCACATAAAAATAGATATTTCATCAATGAATTTACATCATATAAAGCTAGAAAAATAAACTTAATAAAACATCTATACATAAACAACATATAATTAAAATTTTAAACTCTACAAACTATATACGGTTTAGTTTAGTTTATTATTGTCGGTCTCAAGCTCAGATAAATAATAAAAGTTATAATAAAAAATTAAAAGGGCCCTAATTTTTTCCGATTGGGGTCACAAAAATCATTGAGCCGACCCTGATTATAATGAATCTCCTAATCTATCAAGTCTCCTATTTTTTCCCTTATGACCGACTCCAAAACAACTCCAAACAAACGACTTAAACAATTTAAACATAACAGTTTAAAGAAATATAACTTTCACCTGGACATGTGAACCATTTTTATAAGAAAAAAAATAACATTATTTGAAACTCCTTAGACTCAACGTAGTGGGGATGTAGATGACGCCATAAGTGGTGATGTGACATGAGAATATGCCGCCAAAGCCACTACAAAGATAGTAAAAGGGGGCGCCAAGGGCTTCCACGCCAACCCCTTCACAGGTGTGAAAACTTAAAAAAGAGACAAGGAGAAGAAAACATAATATTTTGATGGAGATTTCACAACTCAAATGAAAAAAATATGAAGCTTAAATAAAATAATAGGATGTTTTAATGGAGAAATGTAAAATGGTAAAAAAGAAGAATGAAAAAGAAAGAAGATGATGATGATATTTGAAAAGAAGAGTTATTGTCAACTAGTTTATTTTTTTAATTTTAAATATGTAAGTTTTTCATGAGGTCTTTTAATTATAGTAAAATTTAAATTTAACCCTATAAGTTTGTTTTGAATTAAAAATAACCCTAAAGGTAATAATTTCTTTTAGTTATTACTGTATTAGTTAAATGCACATATTAATCATAACTAATTTGAAGTATTGGATATTAATCATAACCAGTATATTAATTAAAATTATTATGTTTATTAAATATTAAGTAAAAATGATTAAGTAATAATTACAATTAGTTAAAACCATTACATTTAATTTGAGTCCTAATAAAAAGACACCCACAAATTTAAATCGACACCCACCTATATGCCGCGTATGGGCGTATAGGTCTCCCTCATAAATGCCAAGAATTCCACGTCACGTATGAACCCATACGCGACGTATAGGCTTTTCAGAAGACAAAACTGGCGAAGTCAAATCAGTCATTCAGTGGGTCTATACGCCGCGTATGGACCCATACGCGACGTATAGACCCGCTGAATGACTGATTTGACTTCGCCAGTTTTGTCTTCTGAAAAGCCGATACGCCGCGTATGGGTCCATACGCGGCGTATAGGTTTTATTTCGAATTATACTAACGCGACGTAAGATTCTTTCGATGATATATAAACGCACCGAATATCAAACGAATGCGTTCATATTTCGTTTGTTACGAAGGAAACGTTTGATCTTAATCGAAGGAAATTAGCGTTATGTGGTTCAACATTTTCTTCTGTCACATAATTACTCGGTAAACATTTGATTCTTATTTCATTAGGTATTTGCATACATATATACATATATTTGAATTGCATACTTAAAAAATCATTTCAACTAACTCGGGTTCCATCGATGCTAGTTGGTTAGGGTAAACTTAATTAATTTTTAACTTTTTTATCATAACCGACTAGTATCGTGGAACCCGAGTTAGTTGAAATGATTATTAAGTAATCAAGACATTTATGTGTACGTATGTATGTATATAAAAGAAATAAGAGTTAGAGTTTTAGAGAAAAATTATTATTTTGAAGAAATAGTTGAACCACAAAACTCTATTTTCTTAAAAAATCTCATTTGTCTTATAGGGCTGCCACGGAACGTATAGCACGGTTGAATTTGAAGTGATCCAAGATTCTTCGTTCGTTATGTCGTTTTGGGATGGTAACTATTTGTTTGGTGAATATTCAAGCGTTTCGTACGTGGCAGATAGTAATCAAGATGATTCGTACGTTCAATCTGCTTACGAAAAACGATTGCCTGATTTAAACCAACCTTATTTTCCCGATGATGAGTTCGAGTTTTGTCGAGAATCAAGTTATGACCCGCAACAAAGTAATATAAACTATCTCTCGAGTGCTGGAAATCAAAATACGAAAGTATCGTTTGAAACATGTCAAGAATTTTTATCACTCGATGAGCTAGTCTGTTGGGTTGTTAATAGGGGACGTGATAATGGTTACGTTATTATTACACGAAGATCAAAGAAAAAAGAAGGTCAGGTCGTAAAGGTGTGGCTTATCTGTGATCGTGGTGGTGAACACAAAAAGTAAAGCAACAATTAGACGATCTGGTAGCAAAAAAATCGGATGTCCTTTTAAATTAGTGGGGATATACGACAACAAACGTCGTTTGTGGAAATTAGAGGTGAGAAATGACGAACATAACCATGATCTCGCTCAACATATGGATGGGCACCCATTTGTAAGAAGGTTTTCTCAAAACGAATACAATTTGGTGGAACAACTTACTAATCAGAACATGGAGCCTCGTAACATCTTATCAGCTTTGAAAAATCAAAATCCAAAGAACGCATCCATAACCAGAGACGTATACAAAGCTCCATATAAGATAAGAAGTGAAAAGAAAGTCAGTGAAACACCAATGCAAGTTTTAGAAAACCTTTGATCTTCTAAAAGGTACGTTTATTACACCCGGGAAGATCCCGATACAAATACCGTAAAAGATATATTTTATTGTCATCCAAAATCATACGACACTTGGCGTGCATTCCTGCACGTGTTGATGATAGACGCGACATATAAAACAAACATGTACAAACTTCCGTTTGTTCATATTGTTGGTGTGACCTCGACACACAAGACATTTTATGTTGCTCATGCATTTATTAGTAAAAAACGAGAAGATAAATTTGAGTGGGTGCTTAATAGATTGAAAGATACATTAAACAGGTGTATGGAGCCGCGAGTCATAATAACATACAGAGATCTTGCTTTAATGAACGCATGTGTTAAAGTATTTCCGAATGCTTCAAAGTATTTATGCAGGTGGCATATTAATGAGAATATCACGACACTGTAAAGCAAGTTTTACGAAAGATGATTGGCGAAAGTTTAAATATGCATGGGCACGTTTGTGTGAGTCTCCCATGCTAGAGATTTACGAGTATAACTATAACCTTCTTTATGAACGACTAGTTGAAGCGAAGCGAGAAAGTAAGTTTTTCATTACATAATACATACAATACTGTTAAATATAACGCTTAATTTGATTTTGTTTTAATATATTTCAGAAGTATTGTCATATATAAACAAAAACCGGTTAGAGAGTTACAAGAAAATGTTTGTATCAGCCTGGACTAACTCAAACCGCAATTTTGGCTAACATACAACAAACAGAGTCGAGAGTCAACATGCAAATTTAAAAAGATATCTTAAATCAACAAATAGCTCACTGGATAGACTTGTGGAGTTTGTAGATCAATTGGTAAACGCACAAGAGGTAAATTTAAAAAAAAGTTTTGAGACAAGCAAAATTAAAATTATGAATCATCATAATCTCCCGTTGTTTGATTACCTACGAGGCAAAGTGTCACACAAAGCTCTTGATTTATTAGTTGCCGAGAACACTAAATTGCATGTGATGCGCTCGGCAAATGCAACGTGTGGTTGTCAACTTTTCACTAGTTGTGGGTTGCCTTGTGCTTGTCGGCTGGAAAAATATGAACATTCTGGTAATAGTCGTTCCATATTTATCATTTTTCTATTACAGTAATGATTTTATATATATTTATAGTTTATAATGCAGGCACTAAAATTCCATTGGATGCAATTGGCATATTTTGGACGAAGCTTGATAAAATTAAACCATCATTTATAGAGCATGAAGAAGTCGATGTTGAAGAAGAGATGGAATGCGTGAAACAACAAATAATGACACAACCCGCCCCTGTAAAATTTAGTTTGGTGAAAAAAATAAAAAAATTTGTGTATCCATAGAAAAATAACAAAAAAACGCCTGTTATTCAAACAGATATTCGTGGTCGTCCAACGTTAAAGGTTCAACAGCAAAAGCTAGACACTCAACATAGTACATGTGACATACCAAGACATAGCTTATTTACCGGAAGAACAACTTCAGCAGTAAAAGTCTTAGAAGCCTGTCATACAACGTAGTCGTTCCCACATCTTCTAAGGTGCCACAAAGTACTAATGACTTTTCATCTATTGTCGGAGATCAACAATTACACAATATAAATAGGTTAAAAAATTGGATTCCTTCAATCATTCATCAGTATATTTCACGTATACGAGATGTTCGACCCGATGGTAATTGTGGTTTTCGATCTATAGCTTTAGGGTTGGGGTTTAATGAAAATAAGTGGATGTATGTGCGTCAACAACTTTTAGAGGAGTTGGACATATATGAATTGAGTTACAGAGAAGTTTTCGATACTTTGTACGCCGGACAGTATAATGAATTGCGTCACACAATAGATTGGCAACGTGTGGAACATGCGCCAGAAGAACATTGGATGATAATGCTGTATACGGGAATAGTAATTGCTCAAAGGTTTGGTGTTATTCTTCATCTATTAAGCAATAATGGTTGTCAAACATTTTTCCCCTTATGGGCTGATCCGAACATTATAATGCCTCATCATGTCGTTTCGATTGTTCATGTCAACAATAATCATTTTGTCCACATTAAATTAGATGGAGATTATCCGATGCCTACATTAAGTAATCTTTGGATTCTTAACCGAAACGTACGTGCTGCAGAATGGGAGATTATGTATAGGACTCGTATCTCGGAATACAACACAATAATAGAAGTTAACCGAGATCCCCCAACTTATATAAATTTATTTTAATTAATACGTTTGTATTATATTTGGATTCTGATGTTAATATTATTGTTCAACCTACCACGTACATTCAAAATTAAAAAAATTTTAAAAAATTAAAAAAAAGCTATACGCCGCGTATAGACCCGTACGCGGCGTATAGCTTCACGGACCCATTAAAGGGACATCTCCTCACAAACTGACCCTACCAAACTTTTTCAAACCAAAAAAACTCTCTTGTATAGATTGATACTACACATATTATTCGTTGATTTCTCTACATTTACTAGTTCAGGTATGTATTATTGTTCTTATACCTTTATTATGTTAATTGTACGCTAATTTAAACGTTAAAGTGATGTTTTATGTGGTAAAAACATGGATTTGAAAACTGGTTTATGAACTATACGCGGCGTATAGAGCTATACGCAACGTATAGCTCAAAGGTTGAAGAAGACCAAAGGGGGCAGCGGTGTATAGTTCTATACGCGGCGTATAGGGGACCATACGAGGCACACACCCCATACGTGGGGCCCTATACGCGGTGTATAGATCTATACGCAGCGTATAGGGTTCCATACGAGGCATACACCCCATACGTGGGTTACTATACGCGGTGTATAGGGCCCATACGAGGCACACAACCCCATACGTGGGTTCCTATACGCCGCGTATAGGACTATACGCGACGTATAGGTTCATATACAAGGCACACAACCCCATACGTGGGGTCTTATACGCGGCGTATAGCCCTATACGTGGCATATAGGCCCTATACGTAGGTCTTAAAATTTTTCGTTTTCTTGTGCAGATATGTCTTCCGATTCTGAGATTGAGGGTGAAGTTGATGTTATTGCCAATCATCCATGGCTACAATTTGAGCCCGGGTCTATTGAGCATGCAAAGTGCTCAAAATTCATTTGTATGAAGATCGGTCATCAAAAGGCAGTGGATTGGGAGGTGATGGTCGAGCTTGGGGAGCGCGATAGACTCGCTGGTATTATCAGAGATAATACGCTATGGAGTCGTTTATTTGAGCTGGCGTTCTTACCTTCTTACCGAGAGCTGACGGTGGAGTTTTTATCCACCTTTATTTATATTCGTCCTGATGAGATGGTGGAGGACGATAAGCGATCTGAGATTTCGTTTATGCTATGCGGACGATCTCATCATATGTCGATTGAGCAGTTTGCCGTTTTCTTGGGACTTTATTATGAGCCATAGACTGTTACCTCTCTATTTACAGAGGGAATTACTGAGATTGAGGAGACCCGATTGAGAGATTGGTGGCCTTAGATTGTCGGAGGTCCGTTTTTAGAGGACTAAGGGCAGGGTCACTGGCATTAGAGATCCTCTCATTCATTACTTGCATCGCATGATCGCCACATCTATCACGGGACGTGGCAAGAGTCGGGAGTGGTGTACTATTCCTGACTTATTTTACTTATATTGTTTGCTTACGGGGACCAGGTGCAACCTGGCGAGATGTTTGGCAAAGTATTACGCTTTATATTATCATCGCCAGGAGCAAGGAACGGTGTATGGCGGCGCGTACATTACGATGATTGCACGTTGTCTTGGTTATCTTCCTCGCCATGCTGCTGACGCATCTCCTCCGATCGAGCAGGTGAGATTAGATCGTCATACGTTATTCGGCATGCGTATTATACGCCAGTTTTCGGGTGGCATACGGTTCTCTCTTCGACCCGGTGAGATCTGGTATCCGGCACCTGTTCAGCAGGTCGGCGATGACCATCCACACCAGCAGCAGGAGCATATTCTACATGATCAGCCGCCACACGACTAGCCGCCTCCTCAGCCACAGTTCCCTCGACATATTTATAGAGATGTAAGGGTGTCTGCACGTATGGAGACATTTATGCAGGACATTACTACGAGATTACGAGATCATGTTGTCGTCTCGATCGAGTTGAGGATCTTATGGATTGGCACGTTCAGCTTGAGATTGCACGAGCCCGTGCTGCTGGTATTGATTCTCCAGACTTGCCACCGCCTCGACATTACCTAGATTCACCGTAGTATTATATATTATTAGTTGTACTTTTATTTTGTTATGTATTAAAATTTCGTTATTTATTTATCTTATCATTTAATGTTTGTTTTGTTTTATATCTTTTATTTGTTAACTGAGATTTAAAATTATCAATTAATATGTTATAAAAGATAACTTATACGCAAAGTGTCAACCTTAACGTACAAAATAAAGCCGACAAAAATTTTTGTACCCACAATAATATATAAAAAACATTGTAAGGCCCCGTTCCCGGGACGCTTGCAGCTGGGTTCTCATCGCACATAAAACGTATAATTGCATTTGTATTTCATAAATCGCAGCGGAAAACTAAAAAATCTTTCATTTTCATGTAAATTCTTTTGCAAATTAATACAACATTCATTACAAAATAACTTGTTCGCATTACAATGCAAAAACATTAATCAAAAGAATGTCATCCCAAAAGAGCTGAGTAGCTTCACGGTGTGCCATCCTCAGCAAACATTACCTGCCAACTGGAAAACATATAAAAAGTCAGTGTTGCTGAGTGAGTTCTAGTTTTATTACAAAACATACTTTACTTTCATATAAAACCATTCGTTACTTTTACATGATCACACATCGTACGTACCCATGGATAATATCATTATTATCTTCTTCATTCATTCATTCGTTCATTCGTTCTTTATGACTTTACTTGCGCATCGGACATCATCCGTACCAATACCATGTGCTACACCCCGGTTAGTCGTAGCTACCGGGCCGAAGTCAATAAATGAACAGCTAAACGTATGCCACGGTACTAGGAGTAACCATCAGTCTTAGCTACTGGGCCGAAGTCAATAAATGAACAGCTAAACGTATGCCACAGTACTAGGGGTGAGCGGTAGAGGTTCTACATTAAGGGTCAATCACAAAGAAGGACCCGTTATCCGATGCGTGCAAGACGTTTCATTCGTTCATTAATGCATGCATTCATCATCATGTTCCTCTTTCATTATCTTTCACTTTACGTTACATAATACTTTGTTCATTCCTTATCATAACACGTAAAGTTATGGGAAAGATAAACATACATCATAATAAGGAACATAACATACACAGTCATCATTATCATACAGGGCAACACCATACATACATAACGTGCATAAACTTGCAACATCATCATCATCATCATACCCAACATGCTTTCTAAGGCCTCAAGCGTCATCTTACATGCTCTTATGGGGACCTTTACGTCAAAACTTACATCTGCACTTTCCCCCGAAAGTCAGAAGTCAATCTATACCTTCCTCGGGTACAACAGCCCTATTCGGGCGTATGGACACCCTTCAGTCGCATGGCCTCCATGCGACTGAACATCATGCGATTGAACTCAAGCGGATGAACATTTAGGCGAATAAACATCCACTCGTGCGAATGGACAATGCGGATGGACCTCATGCGAATGGGATTAATACGGATGAGCACTTATGCGACTGGACCTTCAGTCGCATGACCCTCATGCGACTGGCCCTTCAATCGTGCTAATGTACATTCAATTGTGCGAATGGACCCCAATCGCACCCTAATTGGCCGTATGGCCTCCATTCGGCCTCCAGTCGGTCGCCTAGCACTAACTGATGTAGAATGGAGTTCATCCCGACTGTAGCCGAGGGTCTTCGGCACCAAACTCATCTAAACCCATTTTAAACCCAAATCGACCATCCTAAACCTTAGGGATGCATACCACGACACCATTCAAGCACACACAAGTTCACAATCGAGCCACAAACGCATCATACATACACATACACATACACAAACGGTCAATATACACACACTCAAAAACCCGATTTCAGATGTTTTCCAGCCCCAAAATCGTTTGAAAACAAGTAAAAGAGGGGTTCTAGAACTCACATAAACGAGCACAACGACAAGAGCTTCGATTTGGCTTGCTACACGATGATTTTGGCGACCCGAACTAACTCGAACCAACTTTTTCTCCTTTCTCTCTTCTTCTCTCTATGAAATCTGAAATGTGGGGTGTGTGGGGAGAGTGGGCTGCCCTCTCCCTACTAATATCACCACATTTCCCAACTTTTCTTCGTTGGCGAGTTTGGTCCCTCGACTTTGAACTTTATTTTCTTTTCTTTCTTCACCGGCTTCAAAATAATAAATATCCGCCGCGTATGGGTCCATACGTGGCGTATAGGTTCTTCACCATACATCGAAACTTTGCAGAAAAAATTTGGAAAAATTATACGCTGCATATGGACCCATACGCGACGTATAGGGTCAACGGGTGTTGATTTAAAATTTGTGGGTGTCCAAATAAAACCACCCTTTAATTTAAAAGTAAGTTTAGTGAAATTATTTTTGCTTACATGACATCTAAGTGTCATTTTAACTAAAATCATTAGTTAAACCACTACACATAGTCTTAGCGGTTGTAATCATTTGGCTCATCGAAACTTTGCATCAACTAGTTGATAAACAACTAAAAGTATATTATATGCATTTCCCATAAATCTAAGGCAACTAACCAAATATTGATTTTAATTTTTACTACTTAAATGTCAATCTTGATTTAATTGACTACCCTTTAAATCATATGTTTAAGTGTTTGATGCTTGTTTGCTATCTAATTTCTTGCTAAATTATTTTTGGTAGGCCTACTACAATAATTATTTCTCAATGGTCCTCATGTTAGGTGTTACGTGTATGTGGCTAATAGTGTATGTGGTTCATCGTGTCTCTGAAATGACAATTGTCTGATGAATTTAAAATGAAGGATTTGGTCCTGCGAAGTAGATGAGCATCACTAGATATGTTTTCTTGAGAATTTGCCCATAACAATTGAGAATATCGAAATTAAATCTCTAGGTGTATGCAAACCACGATGAAATAAAGATGAACTCGAGGTTTAACGTGGACCGGTCACAATGTATGACCTACATTCACGGGGCAACAAACAAACAAAGATAGTTTATTTTTTTATTGAGGTTATAGGAAGGCAACTAGGATTTTGTAGTTATTTATCTTTTTTAACAATTTACAAGAATATGAAATAAAACATGCAAATAATATTGAGTGGGAGGCTGGCTCACAAAACCTTTCTACTCTTCAAACTGCCCAAGCTTAAGATGGATTGGGGCTATGCTCGTCGAACACAACACCACCTTCTTTGCCACCCAACCCTACTCCTTGATCCCATCCCCATCCCTACCAACCCTTTTCCCACCTCCTCCTTCAACATTTCATCCTTTTCATCTAATGGCTGTTTGTTCGCTTAACCACATTTGTCATCTTAAACTGGAATGATCAAATGATGTTATGCATAGTTTAGTTGTTTCCTTACAATATTACACTTTAACCATGTTTGGGTATTTGTGTTGACTCTAAATCACATTAACGTTGTCAGCCGTAGATGAGCTTATAAGGTAAAGAGACACATTGATGGATTCATGGATAAACATAAAGCTCCACTTGTTAAAGGGCTTTTATTAGACTAAGTGCAGCAATATACTAATATATTTACCTCAGTTGTTATATTAGCTACTATCAGGTTGGTTTTACCAATTACAGATTCTTGAGAATGGGATTTTCAGCTGGTTGATGACAACAATGCCTTTATTCATGATGATTTTTCTCAAATTGTATATATAGAACAATATTTTGGCTATATTGACATGACTTGTACTCATCATGTTTGTTTGGTGGAAAAGACCATCTGTAGCTCTAAGCAAGCCTTAATAGCTTGTGTTTTTAAGGTATTTATGACTATCTTAATATTAAGCTTTATTTGATGTTACGTGCTTATATACACAGATAATATATTCTATTTAGGAGCTTTGCTTTTTGTATTTGAGACGATTCAACAATTACATTCTTAATTTTTCATTAATGAATAAGACAAATTGAGATATTTTCTTAGGATATATACAACTTCTCTCACGACATAAACACTTGTCTTAATTGAACGTGCGTAAACTAGGGTTTTGACTCAAACTGGTTCAAGTCTAAATCAATTAGGGTTAGGTAAAAACAAGTCAAAAATCAAGTTAGAAAGCGGTTCTTGAAGGGGTTGACTAGGTATGATTGGTCAAGTTCAGGTTTGACCAGGTTGAAATTTCAACCTACAGGATTACGAACTGGTTTTTGTCCTATGGGTTGGAACCA
The DNA here is from genome assembly GCA_025506515.1 of Flaveria trinervia. Taxonomy (NCBI): domain Eukaryota; kingdom Viridiplantae; phylum Streptophyta; class Magnoliopsida; order Asterales; family Asteraceae; genus Flaveria; species Flaveria trinervia. Next base: position 63,903,986 of record CM046458.1, on the reverse strand, counting down.
TTTTTAGTGAAACTGGGTTGGGGATCAATTTGGGTCGGTTATTAGTTTTGGTTCTGAAATCGGTTGTTTTCCCCACCTTTAGTCTTAATAATATTTTTTGTCATACCTTCTATAGTGCACTGACTTAGTTCAGTGCAAACTTATATCTAATTTGACTCCTTTGGGGTTGCTACCTTTCTTAGTATTCTAGAGTTTCTAATGCTTTACAAATGACAATGTGCTTGATCGTTGGAACATTACTTGTTTGGTATTGTCGAGTCCGAATATTGTTTATGTTGTCAATAAGGTTTCTTATTTTTTAAGAAAACTTTCTTATCAACACCTCTTAACAGTTAAACATATTTTAAAGTATTATAAGGATACTATTACTCACAGGCTAATCATCATTTGCTCCTTCACTACTACTATTTCTGACCACACCGATGCTAAATGCTTATGTTGTCTTAATAATCATTATTTAACTATTAGTTTGTTGTGTTTTTCTTGAATCCAATATTACAACCAGATTTTCAGGAAGTTGCACACTATTACCGTTTTAGTAACAAGGCAAGTATCACACTCTTGTTTAATTTGTTACTGAGATCAATATGTCACTGTTTATAAGTTACGATTATCTTCAAGTTGTCCACATATTCCTTCATGAGTGCAACAATCATCTTGAGATCAATCTATTATTTAGTAATGATTTACTTTGGCTTGATCCTTACGGTTCATTTTATCATTACCACACATTAATTTTGTGATGGTTTCGCTTTTTATGTATAAAGTTTCACAACTTTCGTTTTTTTACTTTAAATGCACGGGTTCAAGTTAACACGTCAACATTAGCTTTTTTTACACTTTTGACTTTTGTGCATTAACACAACGCAAGTGTTTTGATACTAATTACAAGTGTTGATATCAGGTACCCAAGCCAATAAAAATGCATATGTTTTGGTTCGAGTCTCGCTTATAGTAAAAATGCTATGAGTTGAGCTAGAGAGTTTTTACTAATTATTAGTTTTCTTTCAAAGGGTTTGAGGGTGTAGTCATGACTAGAAAACAGATTGACGTGTATGATTAAAATAACACTTATGTTTCAAATCAAGGTCGCATATTCATCGTAGAAAAAAAGGTTACAAATTTTAAAATGAAGCGGCTTAAAGTGTCCATTCATGATATGTATAGGGATGATTCTTGTCCATTGGTGTAAACTTGAAAAACACACCGACCATATAGGTTTCCATCTGATTTTACACTTGCACCAATTCCCCAAATCTTAAACCAATAATCAACTCCCCTTCGCCCCGACTACAGCGGTTGTAGGGCTTCTCCGACGTCTCACACCGTCGCAAACCACCGTCGCCACCGCCGATCACGTCACCGGAGGTAACTATTCACTTAATCGTGCGCTCTAATTAGGTTTCTCTACATTTAATGCCCTAATTATAGACAAACCACACTGATTGATCTATGTATCGCATGCATTTACTAGACGTATTTATCAATTGTTGTTACGATCATAGTGTGTTTATTGTTATTTTATTTCATTTCAGATAGGTTCAGAAGGAGTTCTAAGGGTTTGAGTTTTTATTTGTGTTCAGTTGTTCACTGAGAGATCTGCTGAGCAGAGGTTGTGTGTGTTTGTACATCTGATTTTTGGGGAGGAGAGAGAAACATAGGGCTAGGGTTTTGATGCTTTGTTGCGGATTATGGCTAATAACCATGGTGGTTCTGGATCCAAGTTTGTCTCTGTAAATTTGAATAAGTTATATGGGCAGCCTTCTCATCATAATTATCAGTCTCATAGTGGCTCTTACGGGTCAAGCATTGGGGCAAACCGTGCCCGGCCTGGTGGGCATGCTAGTGCGGGAGGTGGGATGGTTGTTTTGTCTAGAAACCGTCCTTTGCAGAAGGCTACGCCGAAATTATCTGTTCCACCCCCTTGAACCTGCCTTCACTGAGAAAAGAGTATGAGAAAAATGATTCAACGGGTGCAGGGGGAGGGGTGGCGGGTGGTACTGGTTCAGGGAGTGGTTCAAGGCCTAGTTCGTCGGGTATGGGATGGACGAAACCTGGAACTGTTGCTTTACAGGAGAAGGATGTTAGTAGTGACACTCGGATTTCAGAGAGTATGAATGTTACTGAAGGTGCTGCTACTAAAGTAAGTGGTACTATATGCCTCCCTCGGCTAGGTTTGGTGGGGTACTTGGACATGGAGCTCATCATTCGAATATAGATCCTGTAGATAAAGCTATGGTGTTGAGGGGTGAAGACTTTCCATCTTTGCGGGCCGCTTTGCCTTCCTCAACCGGGCCTGTACAAAAGCAAAAGGAAGGGTCTTTTCAAAAGGTTAAACAGTTAATTAGTGAGGAGTCATCCAGTGATCTAAGAGACAGTTCTAATCTCGGCTCGTCAGCTCACGTCCAATCATCCAATCACATGTGAATGGTGTGAATGGAAACAATGGGCAGAGTCCAAGACCAAGTAGTGCATACATGGATCGTGCTCAGAAGCAAGAGGACCCTCTCCCACTCATATGGTTGAAGCCAAGGTCTGATTGGGCTGATGATGAGCGAGATACAGGCTATGGATTTGCAGGAAGGAGTGGGAGGGATCAAGAGTTGCCAAAAAGTGAAACATACTGGGATAGAGATTTTTATGTGCCCAGAAGTAGCATCTTGCCTCACAAACCACCTAATAATCTGTCTGAAAGGCGAAGTCAGCCGATTGCAAGAAGTTCTACCTATGAAGCGCCGAAAGTTGAGCCTTACAGAGAAATTAACTCCTGGAGGAATTCTTCTATTCACAAAGATAGGCCTAATGGACCCATTGCTATGAATGAAGGTAACAATGTTGCTGGACCAGATCTTAAAAACAGTAAATACATGTCATCTATTGGAGACAATGCTCACCATGGTGTGGCAACAGAAAGCAGGGATTCTACATTTGTAAGAAGAGATGCAGCACAAGGGAGACAAGGGGGACAAAGACATTGGAATAACTCAATTGAATCTCCTAGGTACAAAACTGAAGGTTACCACAATTCTACAGGGTCAAAGTCAGTTTTTTCTCTAGGTGGCAAGTCTTCATTTTTAAAGAGTGAACGGAGTTATTTAGACGATTCTTGTCAGAAAGACTTCAGTTCCAGTGTTTATGATGAAAGAGATCCGTTTACTGGAAGCTTAGTTGGAGTGGTTAAGAAGAAGAAGGATGCGATGAATCAGGCAGATTTCCATGATCCTGTTAGGGAGTCTTTTGAGGCTGAATTGGAGAGAGTTCAGAAGATGCAAGAGATGGAAAGAAAAAGGATTGCTGAAGAACAAGAAAGAGCTTTAGAGCAAGCACGAAGAGAGGATGAAGAGAGGCGAAGGGTGATTTTAGAAGAAGAAGAAAGGCGAAAAAGGATGGAAGAAGAAGCAAGGGAAGCTGCTTGGATAGCAGAACAAGAAAGATTGGATGCAATTCAGAAAGCTGAAGAGCTGAAAATTGCTCGTGAAGAAGAAAAAAGGAGGATGCATCTGGAAGAAGAGAGGAGGAAACAAGCTGCCAAACAGAAGCTATTAGAATTGGAAGCTAGAATGGCAAAACGGGATGCTGAAATTGGAAAAGGGGGTAATTCTGTTGATACTGGTGCAGACGATGAAGTTCCTGCTGGTGGAAAAGGCAGTGATGTATCTATGGATTCAGATACTGATAACTGGGAAGTTAGTCAGAGAATGGTGGAGAGAATAACTACAGCAAGTTCTGATTCATCTGCAATTGACAGGCCCTTTGACCGGCTTCAGATCTCTAGAGAAGTTTCATCTACCTTTGTGGAAAGAGGAAAACCTGTTAATCCATGGAAAAGGGAAGCATTTGAAGTTGGAAGCAATTCGTCTTTCTTACTCAATGACCAGGAGAACGGACATCATAGTCCCAGGAGGGAAGCATCCATTGGTGGGAGATCTTTTTCTAGGAAAGAATTTTATGGAGGTGGATACATGCCTTCAAGATCTCCTGATTCTGATGGATTTCCTCATCTTGGAGATCGAGATCATAGGTGGAATTCTTTTGGGGATGGAAAATCGTATGGAAGAAACAGGGATATCGAGTCAGAATTTTATGACAATGTTGGTGAGAAATATGGTGAAGGTGGTTGGGGCAGGGGTATTCTCGTAACAATACCCATTTAGCTTATTCAGAACGATTGTATATGAATGCCGAGTCAGATAAGGTTTATTCTTATGGGAGGTCACGATATTCAATCAAGCAGCCTCGTGTTCTTCCCCCTCCATCATTATCTGTGCCTAGATCATCAGTGAGAGGGGAGAATGAAATCTCAGCTCCTTCAAGTTCTCTAGAATCGACTGCAAGAACAGGGAATTATGGTGGTCCTCAGGACAATCTTCAACAATCAGAGCTTGTTGATCTTCAACAAGGAATTTTGGCACAGAATCTGGAGAAAAATGACACACCTAGGTGTGATTCACAGTCATCTCTCTCGGTTTCGAGTCCACCTAGTTCACCAACACATCTGTCTCATGATGAGCTGGATGATTCTGTTGGTTGTTCAGTTACAGTTACTGGAGTTGAAGGTGGGAAGGAAATTGTGAATGATGAGCCTGGAGATTTGGCTACAATGCCAACATTAAAGTCTGTTTCAACTGAAGAAGATGAAGAATGGAGCCTTGAGAATCATGATGAGATGCAAGAACAAGAAGAGTATGATGAAGATGATGGTTATGGTGAAGAAGATGAAGTGCATGAAGGACCTGATGACAACATTAATCTGACACAAGAGTTTGAACATATGCAACTTGAGGAGAAAGATTCAACTAATGTGATGGAAAATTTAATATTCGGAATTAATGAGGGTGTTGAAGTTAGAATTCCAGAGTTAGAGAAAGATCTGAAAGCAGATGTGGATGCAAATACTGTTGATATGCCAGAAATTTCTGTTGGTGTTGTAGAAAAACCAGCTGCACCTGATGCACTAATCAATGAACAGACCCAAAATATTTCAAAATCAACTTCTTCTGGTCTCTCAGGTGATCCTTCTTCTATGACTGAGATTGCATCTTCTTCAGGCCTGTCTACCACACCTGTTCAACTTCAGTTTGGCTTATTTTCTGGCCCGACTCTCATACCCTCGCCAGTTCCCTCCATACAAATAGGATCCATACAGATGCCTCTCCATCTACATCCACCTGTTGCTTCATCAATTGGCCATATACACCCATCACAACCACCACCTCTGTTCCAATTTGGTCAACTGAGGTATACATCTCCTGTTTCCCAAGGAATTCTTCCCATGTCTCCACAACCCATGTCTCTTGTTCAACCAAATATTAACCATACTCATAACCATACGCATTTTAATATGATTCATAATTCAGCAACTTTTCTACCTTATCAGTTTTCTAAAGAAATATCTGCTATCAACATGGAAAACGACAGTGGTTTGGCTAATCCATTGAATAATCAAAACAATCTTTCCCATTCGGTTGATAACAGAATTGCATCTAAGCCCGTTACACGAACTGAGGAAAAAGGTCATGACACAACTAATAATGATTCTCGGTTGCAGTTTGCCCAAGCATCATCTGAGGTTATTTCTGGTGATAAAAATGTACCATTGTCAAAGGCCCCAGGCCCGTCAAATAGGGGAAAGAGAACTGTGTACTCAGCAAGAAGTTCTGGTCCAAGATCATTTCAAGCTTATGATTCCATGATCTCTAACGGATTTCAGAGGAAACATCGACGCCCGGTTCAACGAACTGAGTTTCGAGTCAGGGAGAATGCTAATGGTATGGGGTTAGATGACAAGTTAAGCAATAAGGGTATAGGGAATTCTACAAGAAGTGGGTATAGGCGTCAAAAGAGTTCCACTATGTCATTGAAAAGGGTTGTGCATGAAGGTGATATTGTCTCTGAAAGCAGACGAGAGAAAGAAACTGGAAAAACTAAAACTCAGGTTACTTCATCCTCTGTTGACAACATAATGAGGAACCTTCCAGAAGAAGATGTTGATGCACCTTTGCAAAGTGGTGTTGTTCATATATATACGCAACCAGGCATCGAATGCCCAAGTGATGAAGATGATTTCATACAAGTGAGGTCAAAACGACAGATGCTGAATGATCGGCGCGAACAGAGAGAAAAAGAAATCAGGGCAAAATCACATGTTTCAAAGGTTTTGCTTTACAGAATCTATTTAATTCAAACCTTTTTCATCTTTTTTTATGTTTGGTTAAAGTGTTATCATATTTCTTCTAATTCTTCAGCAACCACGTAAGGCTAGTATGAGCTCTACTGGTGCAAATAAAATTTCTGTATCATTGGTTGGTGAAGCATCAAACAACATAAGTTCTGATGTTGCTGGCCTAGTGATAAAAGAACCGTCTGCTGACTTTTCAACAACAGATTCTCATTGCTGGCTCCAGTTGACACTCCAACCGTGGATACTGATGTGCAGGGTGGGATAACACCACATAATAGCAAGTATGTTTTCTCTGATAGGGACTGAAAATAGCGTTGGAACGTGTCTATTTTATAATTAACACTGAACAGAGTACATTGCTCTACAGGACTATCCAAAGTGAATGTGCACCTGCAATATCTGGTGCGGCAGAAGATCATGATCTAAATCTCATGCCTGAACCTGAAAATAAGGCTGTTGATAATGTACAAATGTCTCTGGGTGACTGGGGTAATGCACGGTTGGATCAACAGGTGAAAAACCTTACCTGGTTTTTCTTCTAAGCATTAAAATCTGTAAAATATTGAACTTTTTTATAATATACTACAGGTTATTCCCTAACTCAGACACAACTGGATGAGGCTATGAAACCCGCAAGGTTCAATACGGCAGATGTAACATCTATTAGAGATCATACCACTTTGGTTAGTGAACCTGTTTTGCCTTCCTCATCAATCTTGACGAAGGGAAAATCTATTTCATCCTCTTCAAGCCCAATCAACTCACTGCTTGCGGGTGAAAAAATTCAGTTTGGTAAAGCTTATACTTCCTGAAAGCTTAAAGTTTAACACAATTTAATTTCTCCTATGTTCATATTCTGATAATGTTATCATATCTTTCTATGAACAGGGGCAGTTACCTCCCCTACAATACTTCCTCCTAGCATCCGTGTTGTTTCACATGGGATTGGGGCTCCTGGGTCCACTCGTCCTGACATGACTCTAAATACTCAAAAAGTTTTAAATGCAGAAAATGATGGTAATATTTTCTTCAAAAAAGACGAGCAGTCTACAGAAGATCGGGTCGCTGAAGTTGAAGCTGCTGTGTCAGCCGTGGATGTGGCTGTCATTGGAACTAGTGAGATTATTGGCAATGGCTTGGGGCCTGTTTCGGTTTCAGGCTCAAAAAGTTTTGGAGGTGCAGTTGAGGGTATTCAAGGAGGTAAACCGATTTTAATAACATTTTGATAATGTTGTTTATCCATTTATTGATTAAATCTGTTGATATTTGAAATGTTTTACAGGATTGACTGGGGATCAACAATCTGGAAGTCAATCTAAGCCTGAGGAATCACTTAGTGTATCACTTCCTGCTGATCTATCTGTTGAAACCCCACCAATATCTTTATGGACACCACTACCAAGTCCTCAGGGCTCATCAACCCAAACGCTCTCGCATTTCCATGGTCCCAGACCTTCTCATTTTCCCTTCTATGATATGAACCACCCCATGATGACTGGTCCGGTCTTTGCATTTGGACCACACGACGAATCTGATGCAACCAAGTCACAATCCCAAAAACCCACAGGGTCAGGTTCTAGGCATATTAGTGCATGGCAAAACCATTCTGGCATGGACTCGTTCTATGGTCCTGCTGGATTCACTGGTCCTTTCATTGGCTCACCTGGTGTCCAAGCTCCCCCACATATGGTGGTTTATAACCATTATGCCCCAGTCGGTCAGTTCGGGCAAGTTGGCTTGAGCTTTATGGGTGCCACATACATCCCGTCTGGAAAACAACCCGATTGGAAGCATGATCCAACTTCTAGTCGTGGTGAAGAGGACATGAGTTCTATGAATATGGTTTCTGGACCCCACAACCCACCCAACCCACCCAACATGCAGCCTCCAATCCAGCATCTTGGTCCTGGCTCTCCCTTATTGCCCATGGGTTCACCCTTGACCATGTTTGACGTGCCCCCATTTCAGGTAAATCTTTGGGCTGTTTAATATTGTTTGCTGCTTATTTTTACGCCTACTGAAAAAACTTTATCCTATATGTGTGACCAGACTGCACCCGACATGGCGGTTCAAGCACGGTGGTCTCAAATACCTGCATCACCGCTTCACGCCATTCCTATGTCACTGCCGTTACAGCAACAAGCAGATGCCATGACTAGACCTTCCCAGTTCAGCAGCCACAGAGGACATCCTGTTGACCAGTCAACGTTTCCTTCCAATAGATCATCTGAACCTCAAGCTTCAAGTCTCTTTCCTGTTGTTAGAGATTCAACCATAACCCATTTCCCGGACGAGCTTGGGTTGGTAGACTCATCTGGACAATCCATATCTACCACATCTGCACCTAACATTGTCAGTCATATCACTTCAGGCACTACAAAAACTGGAGATGATGTTCAGAGAGGTGGAATCAGCATCCACAATAACGACAGCAGCAGTGCTGAGTCCAAGAATCAACACCAACAGGGTAAGAATTTGTCTTCTCAACAGTACAATAATCATGGTGGCGGTTACGGGTATCAAAGAGTTGGAGTAGGGGTGCCCCCAAAGAACAAGTCGATGGGGAGTCAATGGTCCCACCGTAGGACAGGGTTTCATGGAAGATACCAATCCATGGGGCCTGAAAAAAGCTTCCTGTCTTCAACAAAAGTGAAGCAGATTTATGTTGCCAAACAGCCAGGTTCAGGTGGGTCCGGTTCATCTTCTACATTGGGATGATCATGATGTTGGTTCGTGTATGAGTGTGATGGGATGTCAATCGGAGGGTATTTTTGGTTTACGTTCTTGTTTTGTTTGAGCTTTGAATGCTTGATTGATAGAGGTTATTATGTAGCTCTTAGTACAACTCTTGAGTTGCAAATTAGAAAGGAGGAGAGTTTAGAATCATGATTATTGTTTGTTGGTGTGTCTAGATGTATTGAAATTGTGTTTAATAATTAATACTCCTATTCATACCCTTATGAAGTTTCGGATTTAGTTTAGCTTTTAGAAGCAAAGAGAGTAAATTACATGAATTGTCTCTCTGTATGACTATTGTATCTCTTGTTTAACGTTAGTTGGTAAAAATAGTTGAACTTATTAAGCTTATTACTAATTAACGAACATCAAAAACATCATATCCTTTGAAAAAAGAACCAAATTTAGCATACATTGACATAATGACATTGGCAAAGCAGGCTGTTTTTGGAACTCTAATTTGATAACATAAGCATGAAGAGATTGACCACAACAAGTGCTACCAGCTATTCAGAATAATGTATTATAGACACAAATTGACCATTGACCATATTACTATATTAGGCTCCGAGTAAACTCAGAGATCACGTTCCACATGATAACATGCTTTTTCGGTACACATGTCCGATGTACCTCTAGTAACAGCCAATTCTTTATCGTTGGCATACACTGAAATGAAAGCAGGAATCGAGAAGTCATCAATTAAGTACCCACATTTCAAAACAAGCTCATGGAAGTTGCCTACGCGGTAAAGCACCCAAATGAGATAGCCAGAAAGCAAACCGTATAATTACGTTTCAATCAAAACCAAAACGGCTGCGAAGATGGTGCAAAAAAGTGGGTGTTCATTTGACTCAGACCAGCCGGTGTATTGAGCCTGATGAGCACAAGCCTGTTATCCTTCCACTGTCGGGAGCCAAGGGTTATCGCAGCTCTGTGAAACCAGCCTAACGCAGTGCCCCTTAGTCTAGGGTGCAAGTAACCCGAGCCTTCGCTTGAGCCACATGAACCAACTCTCGACTTGGAACGGGCAGGCAAGAGTTCGCCCATTTAGACCCAACCGAACTGGTCCGAGCCACAGTCCAACCCACTTTAATACCCCCACTTGGGTTATAGGCAAGCGCTACCAAGCCCGGTGATAATGCTTTCACAATGGGTTGATATAAAGAGGGTATAAGATCATCTGTAAACCGATGTGGGTTCAGACTTTTAAAAACCACTTATTTATGTTCTTAATGATATCATTTCAATCAAACCGTTAATCCAAGTATGATCTGTAACTCTGTAATAATGTGTTGCTTCTGAAAAACAATTAAATTCTTGATATTGTAGATTATAATTTAACTGGTTTATGAGATTAATAAGGACATACAACACCCTTTTTGATTCTATTTCTTACTGTTGGAAGTTTAAAATATTAGCCTATTAGGTGTCCTAATCAAGTGTATGTGTGGATGAGCTGTGGGCACTGTTATTATGATGTTAGTCATTAATCCGAAATCTGGTTGTTTTGTGAAGTTTTTTGTTCAAATGTTGGTTAACCGTGAGGCTGTTGGAAATTTAAAAGAAAGGAAAAACATGCTTAAGATTTGTGGGAAAGGATTGCAATGTTATTTTTGTCAAGTTAGTTTGATTATTAAATTCTGACATTCGTACAAATCGTACTCTCATGGGACATTCCCCGACTCGCTAGGAAAAGTCTCCCCTATCGGTAACACAGCTCCTCGGATTTGGGAAAAAAATATCCCGAAAAATAACCGTTGAAAACTCACTGTTACTCATCATCCCCCCTCTGTGCTTCATTGCCGTTAAGTAATTGTCATATGACTGTTTACCATATTAAATTTTCTTTTTAACAAAAATTAAACTCTATAATATACTTTAATTTTTTCACAATAACATAATGCTTTTTAAATTTGCATTACCATAGTGACGTATTTATTTCTACCTACATTTTGACACAAGTTTTATACAAAACTAGGCCGTTGTAACGCAGTCAAAACTTACTAGTTTTTATATAATTTATTACTAGGGCTACCATAATAGGTTAGAACCAAACGGTAAGACGCAAACAAAAAGACACTAACATGATAAGTGCTAACATGAGCACAACACAATAATTACATGTGTTATTTTTTTTTTCCAAACACAAACACGAACCTATTTAGCAACACGTTATATGATAAGACCCTTTAAAAACATGATAAAAGTTACATATTTAGTGAATTAAAAGTCCATAAAATCTTAAATAATACATAAGCTTTATGCCTTATTTTGATAATTCTTGACATATTTGAAAGTTAACAAAATTCTTATTAACGAATAACATAGTTTAAAATGTACATTAAAAGGTGGAGTGCAGAGAGACGTTAGGCGCAATGGTAATGTTTTAAACATATTTGATTGAGGGTTGGACAAATGGTAGGATTTATAATTAAGTAAATGTGCACAATAATAACATATATCACAATTTATAATTAGATTTAAACAGGTGTTTAACCTGTTACAATGTGATTTTTATCATGTATTAAACGTGTCAACTTATTAATAACACAAAATCTATGAAGTCCAAATACAAAACCTGTAAACTGCATGTTGTGTCATGTTATGTTAACAAGTTCGTTTTAGAAAAATTTACAACGCTTTTTAAAATTAATCTAATTGTTTTTAATATTTTTAATTGTAGACGCAGGAAAAACCATAATCAACTGTCCCCTCGAAGATATCTCTCATATGTTGTGCCACGAAGAGTCCTTTTGACGTCATTCCAATTCTTAATATGTTTCGATAAGGGCCCTTTATGTATCTTCACCTGACGACTTCTTAGTTTCATTTGTGATAGCTTTAGAAAGTCTTCGACTTGCATAAGTTTCTAGAACAATCATACAAATGACAAAGTAAGTGCCAAGGTCAAGACACAAATGACTTGAAGCTACAATTATGTACTCACATTAGGGTTCTTCATGAGATCTTCATAATAGACTACAATGTGTCTCGTGCTATTGTAATACTCCAGCGCTTTTATGGCCGTTGATTCCATCATTCCCAAATCCGATTCCAATGATGTTACGTTGATTGTGGGTTTATATCTTGATAGCGTCAAAGCCTATTAAAATAGAATATTGACATGATTGTATGTTGGTTTGATACTTCAAAGGTGACGAGTTTGTGTCTTTGTCCCAACGGGAAAAAAACCTTTAAATGCGATAACATACTGAAATCGAAACGGTGATTTGGGTTTTTGATATTTCATAACCCATCGTATAAATGGTTTGTTTATTTTGGTTTTGAACTGGTTAATTGCTAACTCTGAACATAGCAAATTCAATCACATTTTGGTTTATAGGGTTAAGTCTTTTTGTCAAATTATATGAGAGGAAGTAATATTATTATTTACATAAACATTAATATGCACTCTCATTTATATACAATAAAAACGAAAATGTCTGATTTAATGGTTGTTAGGTTTGCTTATTTTGATTAACTGGACACATTATGTGTCATAAAACTCGGTTATAGAAATTAGTATAATGATTGAATTTTTGGTTTCTCAACTACTTGGGTTATTTTGGTTCGGTCATGATCACGGGTACTAAAGAAAGTATAAAAGCATGCATACCTCTTCATGTGAGTATACATGAGATGCATGAACACCGCTTAGAAGTTTCGCAACTTTATCGAATGAGTTTGCAAGAATTGAAACCAATCTCCGCAATACATTTCTTCTAAAGAAGAAAATTACGTAAACATCCCTCTTGGTGAAGTAATCAAGAATTTCTTCGGGATGATCCATCAAGCCCTAAATAGTCAAGAATGTTTTCGGATGACAAACATATATAATAATAGTTGCTAATAATATTGATTAAAAATGAAGCCAAATTTTACCTGGTTGAGCATCCATTTGAAACCGACTGCTGTAGAACACTCCTTGGACGAACTAGTAAGCAAGTCTAGATTGTAAACTCTGTCAAGAGTTTTAATGATCATTGTAACGTTTTGCCTCCTGTGTTTTTGACCGAATATTTCACCATTGGAGCTTACATCAATATGACTATTCATTAGAGTTTCAAACCATCCGCTTCCTGATCGTTGCATCGACACAATGACAAACAAACGCATAGGATTCCTGCGACATTCAAGGCTTGAAACACAAACATTCATGTTAGGTCATTTTGTGAAACGTCACACTATTCATGTTGTTGTGACATATATCAGTATTATCTTGGTATACAAATTCATATAAGGGTTTTACCTCTTGAATGCTTCAGGTTTCGGGTATTGAAAGTGATTGAACTTCGACTGATAAATGACATTGCTACGTCGCGGCCTCTTGTGAAACTCAAAAGGTTCCCTCTTTTTTTCAATGTGTGAGTGTTTCAAACATGTAGAACATACATAAACACCACATACCATTGCACATACCAATACCAACACCTTCAATACTCCCAAATATGTTTTTCGACATTTGAGTAAAGGGGTATTCTATTATTCAATAAAGATAATCAGCAATGTTTGATATCATGACCCAAAAAAAGTAAATAAGGGAGATATGTTCACCATCTCAAATTGTTAAAATGTACATATTGAAAATACAGCATGCAAGCTTTTATAAATTACAAAGTAAGTTAAAGTACCATCAAAAGGTTATTATCAATACTAGCTAGAATCGACTAGAGGTTCCTACATACATATTACTACATAATAAGTCAAAGCGCGGAACAAACAGAGGGTCAAGAGAGTTGTCGACCCCAATAGCCGGGATTGGTTGGTTTCTTACAAGAAAAATAGAAGTCAGCAAGTTTACTTAACATATGCTATGAAGAGATGTAGCACCATGAATATCATATAAATGATATATAATATATTTGGGCATTTCTCCTAGTATTTTATACGTATAGTTCAAATATTAATACAGTCCTTAAATTTTCCAAGTTGTATTTTCTATACAAACATATTACTCTTTTCTGATCAAAATTAATATAGGTTGCGTTTTTCTAAACCAATATATAACTAAAACTAAAGAAAGCATTTAAAAAATAATAAATGAATCAACGGTTATAATCAAAATATAACATTACTTGAAACTCCTTAGCAGCTGAAATCTTTTGGCTCATCGGAACTTTGCATTGACTAGTTGATAAATAATCGAAGTACATTAAATGCATCTCAAAAACTATACATATAGTAAAGTAGATCGTAGTAGAAAACAAGTTGATGAGGCAACTAGCCAACTATTAATTCTTACCAAAATTTTAACAATTCAAATGTCAATCTTGTCTAGTTAACTACCGTTTAAATCGTATATATATGTTCAAATGTTTGCAACTTGTTTGCTATCTAAGTTTTTGCTAAATTATTGTTGGTTGCTAATTAATAATATTTGCGGGTAGGATATAGTTATCCCACGATACTAATTATAACATAAGATAAACTTTTCTTTTATTTTATAAATCGTTTTGTATATTTATCTTTTTGTATGGGTTATGTTGTAAGATATTGTATTAGTTATTGGATTATAAAAACCTTTATTTATAAAGGTATCATTCTTCCTTATCGTCTATGACCGAAAATACACCTCTTAACACTTTTGTACTTCTTTTTCTTTTATATATATATATATATATATATATAATATATATATATATATATATATATATATATTATATATATATATATATATGTATATATATGTATATGTATATATATATGTATATATATGTATATATGTATATATATATGTATATATATATATATATATGTATGTATATATATGTATGTATATATATATGTATATATATATGTATATGTATATATATATATATTCTATAAATTATTAATCTTCCTTCATTCATTTTTAATTTTCTCTTTATGAGTTTCTTTTTTATGTAAACCTCGTTATACGCTTAAAACTTCAGGAATCTTTGTTATTCATTTTATGAATATATACGACTAGATAATACCTCACTTCAAAAATAAATTCCTTCTATTTTCTGGAATGAGCCCTAGTCATTGAGGATGCTTATATTACAACCTTATTATCCCCGCTCCATCCACATCCATATCTCCAACACCCTCCCCCAACCCCACCTTCACCTCCAACTTTTTGTCCTTCTCATTTGCCGGTCAGTTGCATGATTGTGAAAGTCGGTAGACGCTAGTCGGACGGTGAGATACCGACTAGAGATTAATCGGGATTAATAGTGATTAATTGGAATTAATCAGATTGGAATTTTATATGTTAGTTTACAAATTTATAAATACATATATAATATTTTCAAAATTACACATATAATTTTTTATATTTGATTGATTTTTATCAAAATTTTACTAATTTTCTCTAAATTTGTGCTGATTTTGACCAAATGTGATCAATTTTGACTAGTTTTGACCAATTTTCTTTGATTTTTGGACCGATTTTGAGCTTTGACTGATTAACTAGGCGATTAGCTAAAATTGAATTGGTGGATGACCGATTAGAGATTAATCAATGATTTATCGGTGCTAGGCAGTGATTTTTACAACACTAGTCAGTTGTTATCATGACCAAACTTATCACCCTAAACTTTTTTTCAAATCATGATATTCATTCTTTCTTCACTCCTACTTTTAAATGTACCATATTCTTTTAGATTAAAAAATGACGGGTATGATGGACAACGCATAGAGATAACAGGTGCCTTACATTCTAATGGTGTTAACTCCGCTCACATCAACATTGCCGATTGCAAGTGAGTTTAACAGATCAAAAGACACTCTTATGGAATCATGAATGTACATAATTCGGGCTTTCATCAAACTAAGCAATGATTATACTCAAACGTTACCCAATTGTCAAATCAACAACTAAGTCGGTTTTATCAATCGTAAAATTTTTAAAGGAAGAGATATTTTACAAGTTGAAGTTAACAATGACTTCTTTCATATATTTATCATAACTTCTTGGCTTCATTACTCACCTACATCTGATTTCTTTGATGCATAAAGCCGATTATGATCCTAAGCAAGCCCTAAGTTTGGTTTTTCATGTTATCCATAACTCTATTGTCACACCCCAACCTTGACGGCGGAATCGTCGAGATGTGAAGGTTAAGATTGTTCACAGCCACATAACGCTATATTTAAGTGTAATTATTAAAATTATAAGTTTCAAAAGTCATTACAAACATAAGTCTCAAAACATGAAATAATCCCAAACAAAACAAAACGTAGCATAACATTTATTTATTTAACTAGGTCCAAGTCCTAGTTTTATTTCCAAGCTTCAAAAGTCCACTTTAAACTTGGGGATTTCCTGTAACATGATAAAAATAAGAGTCAACTAAAAATAGTTGGTGAGTTTCCAAGGTTTTCATACATAATAAGAAAAAATTACGAGTAGCAATTCATGTCATAGGTTATAAGCTAGTAAGGTTATAGAACACATAACGTTACAATCAAACCTCGACTTGATTACAAGTATAAAAGATTGGCTAAGTGTATTTGGTTCCCTAGTGCACAAGCATACGGCTCCTAGGAGTCGGAAATACATCGACTTTAGCACCAAATAGGCTTGTCAGGCCCAAAGATCTAAGACGTCGCCAGGCTAGCAATAGTTAATGATTGTAAACAAACTATGTATCTCATATAAACACTTACAATAAACAAATAACCATGACAAAATAATAAGTTGAATTGCACGTGATTTACAAGTCTCAAATGTGTATAAGTGTATCATGTATACGCTATCATGTTTCACCCCAAGTTAGTGTAAAAAAATATGAAAAAGGGGCAAGAAAACTCACATGGTCAAGTAAATATATAACAGATGATTAATAAGAAAATAGCAGTCGTCGTTCCAACGTAAAGTCTTCACAATACACCTAATTATATAGATATTACAAGATTTAAACTTAAACATAATGGTTTAACTAATTAATGAGTACTAGGGTTAAGTGGAGTTTGAGGTTTGTTAAATAATTATATTTAACAAATGAAAATCATTTATATTTTCTAAAAATATATATTTATGTTTTATACTAATTATGTGAAAAAAAAATAATTATAACATTTTGAAAGTTTCATAAAATTTGAATAGATTTTTATAGCAAAAAGAATTAAGTACCATTAAACGATATTAAAAGAATCATTTTGAAACAATAATAATTTTTTTAGTTATTATTTGTAATCCATTTTATTATTCATGAAAAAAATAATAATAATAATTACTTAGACTAAAAGAGAAATACAGAAAATATATGGTGGCTTTTTGAAAATATTTAAAGTTTATAAAATAATTTTTATATATATTAAAACGTTTTTATAATTTAATTAAGGGTTAAAACCCTTTAAAAAAAATAACATGATGGTGCCCGGGTTCGAACCCGGGACCTCATGTGTGTGAATGAAGTAACTTAACCAGTGAACCAAGGCATCCAGCCGCGTTAGTGTTCGCGTTTAAATTAATAAAAAGCATACCTAAACAAAACCCCCAAATCCTTAAGAACCCTAGAACCCAATCGATCAAAATTGATTGTCAATTCGAGGTTGTTGATCGAATTAACCATGGGGCTTTTGTTCCCCGACCAAAGTCGAGTTTAAACATGTGTTTAATCACCTGTTTGTAGATTAATTGATTATGAACAATCGTTGAACCCAACCGCGACCACAACAAGGCTCGATTGTTATGCAAACGTTGATGGAAATCAAATTGAACTCGTGGAAAGCTTCGAATGAAGTTCTTGATTCAAAGCCCTCAATCAAATGAAGTTAAAAATGTTCGGAAGATGGCTCTCGCTTAGCTTGCAGGTTCGTGACGAAAGGGTAATCCGATTGCGTTGTTTGAGTGTTATTAGATGTAATTGATAGTTGTGAACGTTTAGTATTGGTTGGATGATTGTTTAAGTTCGTTTAATTTGGTTATTATTAGCGTTTAATGCTCGACCGGTTAACTCATCGATTAAAGCTTCGGTTTCACGTTCGATCCACTTCATAACCGAATTAAAACCCAATTAAGTCTTACGTTTAAGTTCGAATCGTGTTCTGGAGACGATTGGAATCGTTGGAGGATTAAAATTTGAAGATTTGATGTGGTTTCGAGGCTCGCCGGACTTGGCCGGAGAATGGCCGGCGGTCGACGGGGAAGAAGGGGGGAATGGTTTGGGTTTTTAAACAATTACACAAATGGTCCCTCAAATTTAATAGTTAACATTTTATGCTAAAACTTTGTTTTAAGTTTATAAATTACAAAAACAATCCCCCAAGTTTTTAATTAAATTTTAAACACTTTTAAGTTAGCAATCTTATTATTATTATTACTATTATATTATTATTATTATATTTACTTAATTTAGAACTTCAACAAAGAATCATACAATAATAGCCCAACAAGATTCATAAATTGTCTAAATAACCCATATAAGAATTGATAAATTTAACTTTTAATTAACGAAAAAACGAGATGTTACATCTATTAACATTTTGCTTTATTCAGTGTTACATGTTTATATAATATGATGTTATTCTTCTAGTTAAGAGCTTTTCCGACTTTAAAATTAGGGTAATTCAACACTTAGATTCTCAAACTTTCCTTAAAAATGTAGACAAATGTGTTCTTTTCTTATGATGCATACCATCTTCTCTCATGACACTTTATACTAGTCTAATAAAGGTGCATAAACCATTTTTTGACTTAGATCTTTCGAGTTTGGTTAACAAGAGTCAAAAACTAGTTTGACTAGTTTGGAATCGGACTTTGCCCAATTTTGTTATGGTTGAAATAAGTTTTAACCTATGGAGTTACAGGTTGGTTTCAAAACCTACTGATTAAATTGAGTTGGAATTGGTTTCTTGTGAAACTGGTTTTAGGATTGGGTCGAGTTGTGTCCTTTCGTGTTATCTATTTTAGTTCATAAACCAGTTGTTTTGCTCACATCTAGTCTCAATAACATTACTTGTCATATTTTTTACGTGCATTGAATTAGATATGTATAAAACTCTATTTAATAAAGTTTTTCTAGCCTGATAACTCTTTCGGTATTCCGGAATAACTAACTTTCATGGACGACAACATATTTCATTGGAACACTATTGGAGCCTTGCAATATTTGGTATTGAAGAGGCCCTATATTGTTTATATTTCAGTAAGGATTTTAATTTCTTAAGAAACATTCTTAACACTTGTTAGTGTTTAGTGCACTTTTAGGTATCATAAAGCTACTTTTACTCATAGGCGGACTATCTCTTGCTTATCCACTACTGCTATTTTATGGTCATAATGATGTTGAATGAGCAGATTGTCCTGATAATAGTCACTCGACTACTAGGTTTGTTGTATTTTTCTTGGCACCAATCTTACAAATAGATTTCCAAGAAATTGTAAACAATTACATATTCTAGTATCGAAACAAAGTATGATGATCTTGCTTATATTATTCTTGAAATAGATTCTATCACTAGTACATGAGTTGCAGTTATTTCCAAGTTGAGATTGTAACATTTTAAAACTGACAGCATAAACCCCCTTATACAAACTTACAAAACTAACCTTATTCACATAGATACGATTTACAAATGACAAATATAAACCATTTACAGTTTACGAAACTATTTTAGGTAGCCTTTAGTACGTAGAAATAAGAGGTGCAATAGAATGAATCATCGAGAGCAAAAGAACAAAAGATATGTTTGGTTGGTGAATGTAATAGAATTAACCATTACGTAAGTAATTCTACTCCCTCTAATTAGGATTGCAAACGAACTGAAATTCAACAAACAAATTCATGACCTATTTGGCTGGAAGTTCAGTTAGTAAATGAACGAACACAAACAAGAAAATTCTGTTCATTTAGTTAAACCGCATTCGTTCATTTACGTTCATTAACTTTCGATAATGTGTTCGATATGTACGTTAATATCAGTTTATGAACGTTTGATAACGTGTTCTTTTATGTTCGTTAATTTTTGTTTGTAAACGTTCGATAATATGTTCATCTGTGTAACGTGTTCTTTTATGTTCGTTAATTTTTGTTTGTAAACGTTCGATAATATTTTCATCTGTGTTAGTTAATGTGTTCGTTTATGTTTTTAGAATTTGTGTCAACTAAATTTATGACAATTGTATCAAGTATCTATTGATATTTATGGTAAGTACTTAAAAATATTTTTTATGAATTTTGTGTAATGTTTGTGATGAAAATACATATTTTATTCTAAAAATATATATGTTCATTTGTATTCGTTTATAAACTTATCTGTATTCGTCATGTTTATGAGCATTTGTTTGTGGTGTTTGGTAAATGCTCTTGAACATATTACGAACATGTTTATTTCCTTAATGAATGAACATGAACAAGAAATCTCATTCGGTAGGTGTTCGTGAATAGTTCATGAATAAGTTTATATCTTAATGAACGAACATGAACAAGGCATTGTTCGTATTCGTTGGTTCGTTTGCACCCCTACCTCATTCTATTCACACCTTTTTGTTTTATTTTATTCATTATTTTATCCTTAGTCACCAACACTACCCACCCATCCACCATAACGACCACCACCATTGACCACCACTGCCCACCATACCCCACCATCATGGGCAACCACTAACAACCACAAAGGGCACCACCACTATCTATGCCAGCCAGCACCACTAGGCATGACCACCATCGTTAGCCACCATCACTTACTACCACATCCATCACCACCCATCACCACTAAGAACCGACTACCACCACCATTGTGACACCTTACACATATCCCACATCGGCCGTGGACATGAGAGATTCCTGGTTCATAATGAATGTCTGGCCTCTAACATCAACAACGCGTTTTGGACGTATTGGCTGTGGATGAGAGGAGAACTCCACAGTTAAGCGTGCTCAGGTGGGAGCAATCCAGGGATGGGTGACCTCCCTTTGAAGTTTTCACCCGGGCAACCAAAAGCAAATCCGTGAGCTCCTCGTGGGCAAAGCGGACAATATTGTTAATGCGAGGGACCGGGTGTTACATAATGGTATCAGAGCCACTCCTGTGTCGTTTGGGGTGTGGGACATACCTCACCAATGACGGTGAGTTCTCGGGCTCATTGAGGACGGTGAGTCCAAACAGGGGGTGCTTATGACACCCTACACATATCCCACATCGGCCGTGGACAAGAGAGATTCTTGGTTCATAAGGAATGTCTGGCATCTAACATCAACAATGCGTTTTGGGCGTATTGGTTGTGGATTAGAGGAGAACTCCACAGTTAAACATGCTCAGGTGGGAGCAATCCAGGGATGGGTGACCTCGCTGGGAAGTTTTCACCCGGGCAACCAAAAGCAAATCCGTGAGCTCCTCGTGAGCAAAGTAGACAATATTGTTGATGCGAGGGGCCGTGTGTGACAACCATCACCACCAACCACTAAGATTGGTTGTCACCAGCCACCACCATTGCTAAGCATAGTTACCACCACCAATCACCGCTGGCCATCACCATCATCACGACTAGACACCACCATCACCACCAGACACCACCATCACCACCATACACCACCACCACAACCACTAGCCGCCAACACAACCATCACTAGCATCACCACAAACACCACTACCACCATCACCTCTACCACCACCCCTCACCCTTAACCACCACCCACCCATCACGACTACGCCATCGCCCCTACCACCACCACTAGTACCATAGTCGCCGCCACTAGAAACCACCACCGGTACCACAACTGGCACCACCACCATCAGCACCACAACTACCACTGTAGTTGGCAACCACCACCACCACCAATACATTCACCACTGGCCACCACCACCATTGGTCGTCACCACCAAACCATCTTTGTATTCCATTCTTTTACATTTTTATACCTAACAGTTAACATAAAGTAATGGTTTTATGTCATTCTCATAAGGTAACCAAATATAATAATATAAGTATTTATTCATTCCATCCTCTCGTTCAATCTATTACTCCATACCAAACAAACCTTTAGTATATCAAGAACCATCATAACAAGTTTAAAAATGTAGGTGCTTAAAGTGTCCATTCATGACATGTAAAGGGACTATTCTTGCAAGATAGTGTAAGCTTGAAAAACACACCGACCAAAATAGGTTTTCATCTGATTCTACACTTTCACAAATTCCCCAAATCTTAAACCAATAATCAACTCCCCTTCGCCCCGACTACAGCGGTTGTAGGGCTTCTCCGACGTCTCCCACCGTCGCAAACCACCGTCGCCACCGCCGATCATATCACCGGAGGTAAGTATTCACTTATTCTATCTTATTTTAGGTTAACTTGATCGTTTTCCCGATCAAATTTATCAACATTTAATGCCCTAATCATAGACAAATCACACTGATTGATCTACTTATCGTTGCCTTATTAGACGTATGTATTAATTGTCGTCTCGATCATATTGTTTTTATTGTGATTCTGTCTGTTTCAGATAAGTTCAGAGGGTGTTACAAGGTCTTGCGTTTTTATTCGTGGTTACTGAGAGATCTGCTGTGTAACACAGGGCTAGAGTTTTTGATGCGTTGTTGGAGTATTTGATTATGGCTAATAACCATGGGGGTTCTGGATCAAAGTTTGTGTCTGTGAATTTGAATAAGTTATATGGGCAGCCTTCTCATCATAGTTATCAGTCTCATAGTGGCTCTTATGGGTCAGGCGTTGGGTCAAACCGTGCCCGGCCTGGTGGGCATGCTAGTGCGGGAGGTGGGATGGTTGTTTTGTCGAGAAATCGTCCTTTGCAGAAGGCTGTGCCGAAATTATCTGTTCCACCCCCCTTGAACTTGCCTTCATTGAGAAAAGAGTATGAGAAAATTGATTCGTCGGGTGCAGGGGGAGGTGTGGCGGGTGGTGCTGGTTCAGGGAGCGGTACAAGGCCTACTTCGTCGGGTATGGGATGGACGAAACCTGGAAATGTAGCTTTGCAGGAGAAGGATGTTAGTAGTGACACTCGGATTTCAGAGAGTATGAATGTTACTGAAGGTGCAGCTACTAAAGTAAGTGGTGCTTATATGCCTCCCTCGGCAAGGTTTGGTGGGGGACTTGGGCATGGAGACGCAGCCTCAGCTCCTCATTCGAATGTAGAGAAAGCTATGGTGTTGAGGGGGGAAGATTTTCCATCTTTGCGGGCTGCTTTGCCTTCCTCAACCGGGCCTGCACAAAAGCAAAAGGAAGTGCCTTTTCAGAAGGTGAAACAGTTAATTAGTGAGGAGTCATCCAATGATCTAAGAAACAGTTCTCGTTTCAACTCATCAGGTCATGATCAATCATTACATCACATTGCAAATAGTGTGAATGGAAACAGCGATCAAAGTTCAAGACCTAGTAGTGCACGCATGGATCATGCTCAGAAGCAAGAGGACCCGCTGCCACTCATATGGTTGAATCCAAGATCTGATTGGGCTGATGATGAGCGAGATACAGGTCGTGGATTTGCAGGAAGGAGTGGGAGAGATCAAGAGTTGTCAAAAAGTGAAACATACTGGAATAGAGATTTTGATGTGCCCAGAAGTAGCATCTTGCCTCACAACCACCTAATAATCTGCCTGAAAGGCGCAGTCAACCAATTGCAAGAAGTCTACCTATGAAGCGCCGAAAGTTGAGCCTTACAGAGAAATTAACTCCTGGAGGAATTCTTCTATTCACAAAGATAGGCCTAATGGACCCATTGCTATGAATGAAGTAACAATGTTGCTGGACCAGATCTTAAAAACAGTAAATACATGTCATCTATTGGAGACAATGCTCACCATGGTGTGGCAACAGAAAACAGGGATTCAACATTTGTAAGAAGAGATGCAGCACAAGGGAGACAAGGGGGACAAAGACACTGGAATAACTCAATTGAATCTCCTAGGTACAAAACTGAAGGTTACCACAATTCTACAGGGTCAAAGTCAGTTTTTCTTTAGGTGGCAAGTCTTCATTTTTAAAGAGTGAACGAAGTTACTTAGATGATTCTTGTCAGAAAGACTTCAGTTCCAGTGTTTATGATGAAAGAGATCCATTTACTGGAAGCTTAGTTGGAGTAATTAAGAAGAAGAAGGATGTGATGAATCAGGCAGATTTTCATGATCCTGTTAGGGAGTCTTTTGAGGCTGAACTGGAGAGAGTTCAGAAGATGCAAGAGATGGAAAGAAAAAGGATCGCTGAAGAACAAGAAAGAGCTTTAGAGCAAGCACGAAGAGAGGATGAAGAGAGACGAAGGGTGATTCTAGAAGAAGAAGAAAGGCAAAGAAGGATGGAAGAAGAAGCAAGGGAAGCTGCTTGGATAGCAGAACAAGAAAGATTGGACGCAATTCAGAAAGCTGAAGAGCTGAAAGTTGCTCGTGAAGAAGAAAAAAGGAGGATGCATCTGGAAGAAGAGAGGAGGAAACAAGCTGCCAAACAGAAGCTATTAGAATGGAAGCTAGAATGGCAAAAAGGGATGCTGAAATGGGAAAAGGGGGTAACTCTGTTGATACTGGTGCAGACGATGAAGTTCCTGCTGGTGGAAAAGGCAGTGATGGATCTATGGATTCAGATATTGATAACTGGGAAGTTAGTCAGAGAATGGTGGAGAGAATAACTACAGCAAGTTCTGATTCATCTGCAATTGACAGGCCCTTTGACCGGCTTCAGATCTCTAGAGAAGTTTCATCTACTTTGTGGAAAGAGGAAAACCTGTTAGTCCGTGGAAAAGGGAAGCATTTGAAGTTGGAAGCAATTCGTCTTTCTTACTCAATGACCAGGAGAACGGACATCATAGTCCCAGGAGGGAAGCATCCATTGGTGGCAGATCTTTTCCTAGGAAGGAGTTATACGGAGGTGGATACATGCCTTCAAGATCTCCTGATACTGATGGATTTCCTCATCTTGGAGATCGAGATCATAGGTGGAATTCATTTGCGGATGGAGAATCGTATGGAAGAAACAGGGATATTGAGTCAGAATTTTATGACAACGTTGGTGAGAAATATGGTGAAGCTGGTTGGGGGCAGGGATATTCTCGTAACAATGCCCGTTCTCCTTATTCAGAACGATTGTATATGAATGCCGAGTCAGATAGGTTTATTCTTATGGGAGGTCACGGTATTCAATGAAACAGCCTCGTGTTCTCCCCCTCCGTCATTATCTGTGCCCAGATCATCAGTGAGAGGGGAAAATGAAATCTCAGCTCCTTCAAGTTCTCTAGAATCGACTGCAAGAACAGGGAATTATGGTGGTCCTCAGGACAATCTTCAACAATCAGAGCTTGTTGATCTTCAACAAGGAATTATGGCACAGAATCTGGAGAAAAATGACACGCTGAGGTGTGATTCACAGTCATCTCTTTCAGTTTCGAGTCCACCTAGTTCACCAACACATCTATCTCATGATGAGCTGGATGATTCTGTTGGTTGTTCAGTTACACTTACCGGAGTTGAAGGTGGGAAGGAAGTTGTGAATGACGAGCCTGGAGATTTGGCTACCATGTCAACATTAAAGTCAGTTTCAACCGATGAAGATGAAGAATGGAGCCTTGAGAATCATGATGAGATGCAAGAACAAGAAGAGTATGATGAAGATGATGGTTATGGTGAAGAAGATGAAGTTCATGAAGGACCTGATGACAACATTAATCTGACACAAGAGTTTGAACATATGCAACTTAAGGAGAATGATTCAACTAATGTGATGGAAAATTTAATATTGGGATTTAACGAGGGTGTTGAAGTTAGAATTCCAGATGATGAGTTAGAGAAAGATCTGAAAGCAGATGTGGATGCAAATACTGTTGATATACCAGAAATTTCTGTTGGTGTTGTAGAAAAACCAGCAGCAGGTGATGCACTAATCAATGAACAGCCCCAAAATATTTCCAAATCAACTTCTTCTGGTCTCTCAGGTGATCCTTCTTCTATGACTGAGATTGCATCTTCTTCAGGCCTGTCTACCACACCTGTTCAACTTCAGTTTGGCTTATTTTCTGGCCCGACTCTCATACCCTCGCCAGTTCCCTCCATACAAATAGGATCCATACAGATGCCTCTCCATCTACATCCACCTGTTGCTTCATCAATGAGCCATATACACCCATCACAACCACCACCTTTGTTCCATTTGGTCAATTGAGGTATACATCTCCTGTTTCCCAAGGAACTCTTCCCATGATCCACAACCCATGTCTCTTGTTCAGCCAAACATTAACCAGACACATAACCATACCCATTTTAATGTGAATAATAATTCAGCAACTTTTCTACCTTATCAGTTTTCTCAAGAAAGTTCTGCTATCAACATGGAAAACGACAGTGGTTTGGCTATTCCATTAAACAATCAAAACAATCTTTCCCATGCTGTTGATAACAGATTTGCATCTATGCCCGTTACACAAACTGAAGAAAAAAGTCATGACACAACTGATAGTCATTCTCAGTTGCAGTTTGCCCCAGCATCAGCTCGGGTTCTTTCTGGTGATAAAAATGTACCATTGTCAAAGGCGCCCGGCCCGTCAAATAGGGGGAGGAGAACTGTGTACCCAGCAAGAAATTCTGGTCCAAGATCATTTCAAGCTTATGATTCCCTGGGCTCTAACGGATTTCAGAGGAAACATCGACGGCCGATGCAACGAACCGAGTTTCGAGTTCGGGAGAATGCTACTAATTTGGGGTTAGATGACAAGTTAAGCAATAAAGGTATACTGAATTCTACAAGAGGTGGGTATAGGCGTCAAAAGGGGTCTGCTATGTCATTGAAACCGGTTGGACACGAAGGTGATATTATCTCTGAAATCAGGCCAGAGAAAGAAACTGCAAAAACAAAAACTCAGGTGACTTCATCCTCTGTTGACAACATAACGAGGAACATTCCAGAAGATGTTGATGCACCTTTGCAAAGTGGTGTTGTACATGTTTTTAAGCAACCAGGCATAGAATGTCCGAGTGATGAAGATGATTTTATAGAAGTGAGGTCAAAACGACAGATGTTGAATGATCGGCGTGAACAGAGAGAAAAAGAAATAAAGGCAAAGTCACGTGTTACAAAGGTCTAACTTTACATAATCTATTTGATTGAAACCTTTTTCTTCTTTTTTATGGTTTGGTTATTATCTAAACATATTTCTTATCATTCTTCAGCAACCACGAAGGGCTAGTATGACGTCTACTGGTGCAAATAAAATCTCTGCATCATTGGTTGGTGAAGCATCAAACAACATGCGTTCTGATGTTACTGGCCTGGTGAAAAAAGAAACGTCTGCTGAGCTTTTAGCAACAGATTCTCAGTTGTTGGCTTCAGTTGACACTCCTACTGTGGATACTGATGGGCATGCAGGGATAAGACAGCATAATAGCAAGTATATTTTCTCTAATAGGCACTGAAAATAGCATTGAAAAGTGTATATTTATTATTAACAATATACATTGCTCTACAGGATTATCCAAAGAGAATCTGCGCCTGCAATATCTGGTGCGGCTGAAGATCATGGTTCAAATCTCGCACCTGAGCCTGAAATCACGGTTGTTGATAATGTTCAAACATCTCTGGGTGACTGGGGTAATACACAAATGGATCAACAGGTGAAAATCTTTACCATTTCTTGTTTTTCTTCTAAGCATGAAAACTGTAAAATATTGAACTTTTTTAGAACATACTACAGGTTATTCCCTTAACTCAGACACAACTGGATGAGGCTATGAAACCTGCAAAGTTCAATACGACGGATGTAACATCTATTGGAGATCATACCACTTTGGTCAATGAACCTGTTTTGCCTTCCTCATCAATCTTGACAAAGGGAAAATCAATTTCATCCTCTTCAAGCCCAATAAACTCACTGCTTGCGGGTGAAAAAATTCAGTTTGGTAAAGCTTATGCTTCCTGAAAGCTTAAACATAAAACACTCTCGAATTCCTCATATGTTCATATTCTGATAATGTCATCCTATCTCTCCATGAACAGGGGCAGTTACCTCCCCAACAATACTTCCTCCGAGCAGTTGTGTTGTTTCACATGGAATTGGGGCTCCAGGGTCCTCTCGTCCTGATATGACTCAAAATACTCAAAAAAATTTAAAAGCAGAAAGCGATCGTAATATTTTCTTCAAAAAAGGCGAGCAGTCTACAGAAGATCATGTCGCTGAAGTTGTAGCTGCTGTTTCAGCCATGGATGTGGCTGATACTGATGAGATTATCGGCAATGGCTTGGGGCCTGTTCCGGTTTCGGTGTCAAAAAGTTTTGGAGTTGCAGTTGAGGGTATTCAAGGGGGTAAAGCAATTTTCATTACATCTAGATAATGTTACTTTTCTATTTATTGGTTAAATATGTTGATATTTGAAATGTCTTATAGGACTGACTGGGGATCAGCAATCTGGAAGTCAATCTAAGCCTGAGGAATCACTTAGTGTATCACTTCCTGCTGATCTATCTGTTGAGACCCCACCAATATCTTTATGGACACCACTACCAAGCCCCCAGGGCTCATCAACCCAAATGCTTTCTCATTTCCATGGTCCCACACCTCCTCACTTTCCCTTCTATGATATGAACCACCCCATAATGAGCGGTCCGGTCTTTGCAGTTGGTTCACATAATGAATCTGACGCATCCAAGTCCCAATCTCAAAAGCCCACCGTGTCGGGTTCAAGGCATATTAGTGCCTGGCAAAACCATTCTGGCATGGATTCGTTCTATGGTCCTGCTGGTTTCACAGGTCCTTTTATTGGTTCACCTGGTGTCCAAGCTTCACCACATATGGTGGTTTATAACCATTATGCCCCAGTCGGTCAGTTTGGGCAGGTTGGCTTGAGCTTTATGGGTGCCACATACATCCCGTCTGGAAAACAACCTGATTGGAAGCATGATCCAACTTCTAGTCGTAGTGAAGAGGACATGAGTTGTATGAATATGGTTTCTGGACCCCGCAACCCACCCAACATGCAGCCTCCAATCCAGCATCTTGGCCCTGGCTCTCCCTTATTGCCCATGGGTTCACCCTTGACCATGTTTGACGTGCCGCCATTTCAGGTAAAACTTTGGGCTGCTTAATTGTTGTTTACTGCTTATTTTTAGAACTACCGATAAAACTTGATCGTATATGTGTGAGCAGACTGCCCCCGACATGGCGTCCCAAGCACGGTGGTCCCACATGCCTGCATCACCACTTCACGCCGTCCCTATGTCACTGCCATTACAGCAACAAGCAGAAGCTATGACTGGACCTTCCCAGTTCAGCAGCCTTGGAGGACATCCTGTTGATCAGTCGACGTTTCCTCCCAATAGATCATCTGAACCTCAGGCTTCAAGTCCTTTTCCTGTTGTTAGAGATACAACAATCACCCATTTCCCGGACGAGCTTGGGTTGGTAGATTCATCTGGCACATCCATTCCTACCACATCTGCTCCAGTCACCGTCAGTCATATCACTTCAGGAACTACAAAAAACTGGAGACAGGGCTCTGAGAGGTGGAACCAGCATCCACAATAACAACGGCAGCAGCAGTGTTGAGTCCAAGAATCAACACCAACAGGGTAAGAACTTGTCTTCTCAGCAGTACAATAATAATGGTAGTGGTTATGGGTATCAAAGAGCTGGTGGAGGAGGGGTGTCTCCAAAGAACAAGTCTATGGGGGGTCAATGGTCCCATCGTAGGACAGGGTTTCATGGAAGATACCACTCCATGGGGCCAGAAAAAAGCTTCCCATCTTCAACAAAAGTGAAGCAGATTTATGTTGCGAAACAGCCAGGTTCAGGTGTGTCTGGTTCATCTTCTACAATGGGATAAACGCGACCATATGAATTCCATGGGATGTTAATCGGAGGTCTTTTTGGATTTCATAATTGTTTTTGTTTAAGCTTTGGATGTTTGATCAATAGAGGTTACCGTGTAGAAGCTTTTAGTACCATTCTGAAGTTGCAAGCCAGGAAGGAAAGAGAGTCTAGAATTATGGTTATTGTTTGTTGGTGTGTCTTGATGTAACTCAAATTGTGTTCAATAATTAATACTCCTATTCACACCCTTGTGATGTTTTGATTTTAAATTTCATTCTTAGAAAGGAGCAAAGTATACAAAATCTTAAAAACTTTATTTTGTAAGTTTGAATTTTCTCTTACGAGATTTATGTATTTGGTTCCTACTATCCACTTAGCAACTCAACATGTTTGATATATGGTCCTTTTTTTATTTATTTTAAGAATTTGTTACGTCATAACCCTTTTTCAAATGTCCTGTAGCAAACCTTCATCTTTTAGCATTGATCAGAATATCAACCACCCTTGATCGACAAATACAGCACGCCTGCAAGCCAATCAAGATGGTATGTATATAGGTTGTTTCAATGGGTTTGAAGCCTGAATGTTTCATTTGTGTGAACCGAGAGAGTGCAGCTTCACCATGGCCATGTAACCCATCTTACTTCAAAATACAATATCTCTAAGAAGCATCTCATCAAACAACTTCTCAGCGTACGACAAGTTTCCTGATTTTAGATTTAGCATGCAATTCTGTAAACAAATTGCTTACAGCCACATAGTTTTTGATTCCCTTTCGTATGACATAACCCATTACGGTTTCTGCCAGATTCAGATGGTTTAACCGAGCACAAGCTGAACTTAAGCTGAAAATGGTCATGTACTTGGGTAATCAGGTTGCAAAAACTGGTGACAGCCATCTTAGCATGATTGGATTCTACATTAGCTGCTAAACTCAAATTCCAAAATGAGATATTGATGTCGATAACAGAAGCAATCATATGGCTAGCAACTCAAAGATTAAGCGAAAGCTTCAAGAAACCTCGAAGGTTCTTGATACAACTTAAAAGTTCACAATAATAATCAACAAAAAACTAAACTAAATGTTTACCAAGAAACAACATTATAGTAGGACCTAACAATCTAAGGATAACAGTAAACCAAATAAATAAACTAAAAGGACAACTAAAGTAAAAGATTCGAATTTCAAACTTGTAGATGCCCTTAGAAATATCCCCTTTTCTCCCATGTGGAATAGGTATCTGCATCATTTCCTGTCACCAAATTGACCATAAATGGATATGAAAGATAAGGTTTCTGCGTAACCATAAATGGGTTTCCCCAGATCACCTGGTCTACAATAATCACCCCGGCCCACAAGCACAAATCCTCGGCGCGAAATATAATCCCAAAGTACTCGAAAGACTCAAATATAGTAAATAAAGAAGGTGGTAAGACCCTTGCAGAGTTCCCCTTGCATATGCACATTGATAACACATTCAACAAAACTAACCTTGTTAGGGACATGACCATTCTTAAGACTTTGAGAAACCAACACAATTGATCATAACCAGTTATCTTAGCATTTAATGAAAAACATCCTTACTTACTAAAGACCGACTTCCCGTGAACTCTTGACAGTTAATTTGAGTCATAGGGAAGACCAAGTTTTAAAGCTCAACCCCGAACACTCATTCGAGTGAAGCAAAAACATGGGTGTTCATTTGAATCAGACCAGATGGTATATCGAAAGACTCAAATATAGTAAATAAAGAAGGTGGTAAGACCCTTGCAGAGTTCCCCTTGCATATGCACATTGATAACACATTCAACAAAACTAACCTTGTTAGGGACATGACCATTCTTAAGACTTTGAGAAACCAACACAATTGATCATAACCAGTTATCTTAGCATTTAATGAAAAACATCCTTACTTACTAAAGACCGACTTCCCGTGAACTCTTGACAGTTAATTTGAGTCATAGGGAAGACCAAGTTTTAAAGCTCAACCCCGAACACTCATTCGAGTGAAGCAAAAACATGGGTGTTCATTTGAATCAGACCAGATGGTATATCGAAAGACTCAATATAGTAAATAAAGAAGGTGGTAAGACCCTTGCAGAGTTCCCCTTGCATATGCACATTGATAACACATCAACAAAACTAACCTTGTTAGGGACATGACCATTCTTAAGACTTTGAGAAACCAACACAATTGATCATAACCAGTTATCTTAGCATTTAATGAAAAACATCCTTACTTACTAAAGACCGACTTCCCGTGAACTCTTGACAGTTAATTTGAGTCATAGGGAAGACCAAGTTTTAAAGCTCAACCCCGAACACTCATTCGAGTGAAGCAAAAACATGGGTGTTCATTTGAATCAGACCAGATGGTATATTGAGAGCCCGATGAACACAAGTCTGTTATCCTTCCACTGTTAGGAGCCAAGGGTTGTCGCAGCTCTGTGAAACCAGCCTAACGCAGTGCCCCTTAGCCTAGAGTTTAAGTAACCCGAGCCTTCACTCGAGCCACATGAACCAACTCTCAACTTGGAACGGGCAGGCAAGAGTTCGCCCATTGAGACCCAACCAAACTGGTCCGAGTTGTTGTTCAACCCACATTAATACCCCCACTTGGGTTACAGGCAAGCGCTACCAAACCCAGTGACGATGTGTCTCTGATAAGATAATATAAACAAACGAAAAGATTATCTTTAGACCGATGTGGGTTCAGAGTTTTAACATCCCACTTATGTATTGTCTGCAAGTAATAAGTTGTTTCAGAAATACTATTAGACTCTTGATATTATGCCGGTCAAAAAAAAAAGATTCTTGATATTATAATGATATTATAATTTATTTAAAGTTGTGATGTTAGTTATTACACATAAATTTGGTTGTTTTTTAATAAAAAAACGCATTTTTTGAGAAGCTTTTAGTTTCCATGTAAGGTGAATCTGACTACCTGAAACTATTGGAAATGTAGAACAAGAAATATGAAGCTGTGATTTTGATAGGCTATATGGCATTTTGATGGTTTGTTCTTTCTGCTGTATCAAACGTATCTTATTACGAGTTTGACTGTTGCGTCTGAGGCGTATTCATCTTTAATATCGATGAAATGCAATGAAGTATATTATACGATACACAACTATGTAAACGAGGATGGTGATGTTGGTTTCAAGATTCATAAATAAGTGTGCTGTAACTTGAAGTGCCAAACCATATATCTGATCTTTTTATATGGACATGGTTTGGTTATAACATGTTAATTACCTAAAACAGCATAGACTTGAGAGATACGTTATAACATGCCTATTAGCTTATACAACTTGATTTTTTGAAGACATGAACCGTTTTGTTTTCTCAAATAAAATGTCATTTTATTACTTTCTATCCGTTCATTGAGAGACTTTGTTGCTTTGTTTCGTAACATCAAGACAACCCAAAGCCCAATTTCCAGAGAGGCCAAAAATTTTAAAAATATTATTATATATATATATATATATATATATATATATTATATATATATATATATATAAAAGCCCCATATACATTGTTACACATTTAAATTCACTAGGCTTAACAAACTCATAAACATTTTAATTATTCTAAGCCTAACAAACAATTAAAGCCTATTAATATTTTATTTATTTTAACATCCGATTATTTATTTATTACTGGATCTTTAAACCCAAATTCAAACTCAAACAAAATATCTTGTGACTGGGGGATAGGCGGTAAAAGAATTATCGGAACACAGGCGGTCAGAGCAATCGATTGATTGAACTAGGATTTCGTTTTTTCTACTCGTACGGGACTTAAAATTTTTATATATAAATTATTCACTTTATATAATAAGAAACTCGTTTTTCTCTGGTTGCCCATAGCCCAATATTTTTTTGACGATTCTTAAGGACGACCCTATACAATATCAAAGTTAGCTATCATATTTTGATATTTATTTATTGATAAATATTTTTTTAGTCGAAATTAGGATAGAATCCAAATAAAAAAATTAGGCATTTAAACTTTTAAAAAGACCATAAGATCTCGCATAAATTGTCCTCTTCGTATACAAGGATACAAAATCATCCCCATAATATTTTAATAACAACATATGTTAACTTTAAAATCCCATGCGACCTTAATAAAAAACGTTCGTAATATGAACGCAGAGAAAATAAGACGATGGTCCCATCACCACATGCTTCATGTCATTTCAATTCATTCAGGTTCACTTTCACATTTTGTTGAACACTTTCACTGCAGTTTCGTATCACACTTTTCATCTTCATCTGTATCCACTGATGAAGCTTTATATATTATCACACTGTTCTTATTAGGTAAACCATCTCTGTTCATCGCAATTTGAGTTTCTGTTACTTGTAGTATTTCGTTATTGTTGTTTGATACTTAGATTGCATTTTTTGTGTTTTTTTCGGTTGTGTGATTATATCGGTGTGTTTAACAAAGAAATGTAATCAGTATGACTTATATCATGGAACAAAACTGTTGCATTTTACTATTTGATGTATTCGTTTGTGATTTGAGCTTGTAGAAAACGTGTTATCTACTTGAATTGTTGTATTTAACTATTTGATGTATTCGTTTGTGATTTGAGCTTCATTGCCTCGGATTAGCGGTGGAAAATGTGTTATCTCATTGAATTGTTGCAATTATAACGTGCAGATTTCTCATGAAAAACTCGACCTCTATGTTTTTTTCAAAACCTAAGGCGGTAGAACAGGCATATGTTTTAGGACTTATTGATGCAATGCATGAGTGTTATTCGACAGAATTAAGATCCATGAATAAGGATTCCGCTTCACTTCGCAATTCGGGTGCATACACAAGCCCAGGTACTCGTGATTATGCAGATAACCATGGTAAAGGATTCCAAAAGAATTGGTGTTCAGAGAGGGTACCTTTGTCAAGCAGTAATAGTACGCAGAGGCGTACTAGTGTCAATGTATTGATGCCTTTTAATAACGGGAGGACAATGCCTTCGAAATGGGATGATGCTGAGAGGTGGATCACGAGTCCAGTGTCTGGTTCTGGAGTTTTCAAGACTTCAGCACCACCGCCTGTTAGACAACCTAAGTCGAAGAGTGGACCGCTGGTGCTGGCTCCAGGGGACACCTACTTTTCAAGCTATTCGCCGGTTTCCCTGTGCTTGAAGGTGGAAGCACACATGATACATTTGCAGGTTCGTCGCATGCTGCTGGTGTTCTGGAGCTAGTAGATATTCTTTTGGTGGAATTGATGCACAATGTGTTCCTGCTGACACTGAGTGTTCATATCCTGATTCTCAAGGTATAATCTTGCTCCATTTGGTCTGTTTTCTCAGAATGCACTCCAATATCACAAGCCTTGCTAGTCGACATAGCTTTCAATTTGATTTGTAGTTACAAGTGATCTTTATATGAGTTTGGTGGCTCCTATGCTATTTGACAGTATATTTTTTTGTTAATATGTTATCCTTGTATAGTTATAGCCTATTTCATGCTTGCTGGTGACTTGTAAACTAATGCGCAGACGAAAAGATTGATGGAAACAATGTTACTTGTGCTGTTTCAAGACAAGATATGGCTACCCAAATGAGCCCAACGGATAGCCCGGAGTCTTTTCTAAAGGGAAGGGTACTGCTCTCTACCGCACCTCCACCAGTAGAGCCTAAGAGTCACTGTTCTACCAGAGCGGAAGTTCGGGATGTCCAGGTGGACAAAAGAGCCACCATGACAACGCGACCAAAAAGACATAAAAGAGAATGGGAAAGAATGAGTCTACAGATATCAAAGATCTGGCTTGCACATGGAACCCTACAGAAGGACCAATGGAACTGTCAAAGTATGACTCAAAGTTCCCTATCTTCAAAAATGTTTACTGCAGTTCATTTTAAAAATTAATTCTTGTGGGCACTGATTACACGGGTTCCTTATGCGATTTAATGTGTGCATTGTTTCATTTAGTGATATTCCCTTTTGGTATTTGTTCAAGGGGGAAAGACTATCTATGAATACATAAATAATGGATTTTTTCTCTTGCAATGTTTTGCAGGCTCCAGAAAGAGGAAGCAAGGATCACTGCTTGGGAGAACCTGCAGAATGCAAAAGCAAAGGCCTCAATCCGAAAACTTGAGGTGTGGTCACCTTGACAATTAACCACAATTAAATCTATTCGCTAGATCAAATTCAATAGTTCTTGTGTTAGTACTGCTTTTGGGTATCATGACAATTGAATAACTAGAAAGACATGCACAGATGAAAGATAAATTGTTTTCTGTACAGATGAAACTGGAAAAGAAGAAATCAGCATCAATGGAAAAAATCATGAAGAAGCTAAGAATCGCTCAAACGAAAGCCCAAGAAATGAGGAAAAGATCAATGTCAGTGAATGAGGCTCCGAGAACAAGCCTCAAGGTCATGTCATTACACAGATACCCGAAGATTTCACTCACCTCTTGCTTTTTTTCCAAACATCCCTGAATCAGGTGAACTTCAATTCATGTTTTTATCCTCCACCATTGCATCTCATTATTTTTGTTGGTTTCATTATGCAATTTTAGGAGTATGAATGTATATTCTTAAGTGTTTTTGAACAAGTTAACATGTAGTAGTAAGTGACACCAATTCTGAACTGTTTTTCTTAAAACAGGCTCCCCTCAAAATTTTAATAAAAACTGAACATGTATTATAACAGAAAAACCATTTAAAGACACCAATTCAGAGTCTAAAACAAGAATTAAAACGTAAAAGTTAACAAACATCAGTTATGGGGTGAACATGACAAAACAATATACATAGATTTGAGTGTGTTAGGGATGAAAACGATGAACAATGTTCTTTGGTTTATACTGATTTATTAGTTCTTATTTGAAGATCCACACTTGTGCGTGTATGTATATTAACATATGTTCATCATTTATTCATGTAATAAAAATATACATGCTGTATGCATAATATAGAAGATAGGGTGAGAATAATATAACCAAATTCATGCATGTTTCATTGACTGTCCTGATTTGTTTTGATTCACAAGTTTGTAAGCGTGCATCAAATCCACTAAACTATATTGGGTTGATTCACTTGTTTAAAGTCATTTTGTCAATTTATAGATTGACTTCTAGCTTTAGTATTAGAGAAAACATAAAAAAGTTCTATAGACTACGATCAGTGTTACAAAATCTGTCTAGGCTGCTGGTTAATTGGCAACTAGTCGCTAGTTGGCCGCCCATCTTGTACTTTTTACCTAATCAGTCAATTAATCGCTACGCGATCAACAATGGTCAAATTTGCCCCTCGGCGGTCCTAGCGGCCAAAAATTGGAAATTCCGGCGACTTTAAAAAATTCCAACCGATTAATCTTGATTAATAGCTAGTCGGTTGCCTATTGCTTTACTATCGTCTAATGAGTTTTACCACATTGACTATGATTCCGAAAGCAACCACCAAATGATATAACTAGTTTTGCTACTTTTCTCATAAGTCAAAACCACAAACCTTGGTGTGCAAATATAAATAACATAACAACTCATAGCTAGTTTTTTTCTTAATGGAGGATGAAAACATTCAAAAACACTATCTTTAAAATTTATAAATAATATAACAACTCATGCTAGTTTTTTCTTAATG
This sequence comes from Flaveria trinervia, assembly GCA_025506515.1. Taxonomy (NCBI): domain Eukaryota; kingdom Viridiplantae; phylum Streptophyta; class Magnoliopsida; order Asterales; family Asteraceae; genus Flaveria; species Flaveria trinervia. The sequence goes on along the minus strand of CM046458.1, from coordinate 63,866,738 downwards.
GCGGCGGAAAACATTCAAAAGCACTATCTTTAGAATGTATAATCATATTAAATTTTACAAATTTGGTCCACGAATTAAACCTAAATCATTGTTTTCTAGAGAAAATGAGTTCTCACTATCGACTTCATAGTAATAATGAGAAAAATTATCATTGTTTTCGAAAGATGAAGAACAATCTATTGCAACTCAACACACATAGTTACGCCAAAGAAATCACTTGGGCCGCCGCCTGGTGGGTAAGACAAGAATTGTCGTGACCCAATGCCCTATGAGCTACAACTTTGGTTGCGACATGTGTTGGTTCCGGTCAAGTCACAAGTCAAGTTTATCTAATATCAAGTTTAAGTTGTTTCGGTTGTAAATACGAATATGATATTTCGTTTGTAAGTTATATTAGGATGTTATACAAAATAATGTTTTAAATGAGATTAAGGGTATGTTTTTATGACATGTTTATGAAAGCAAAGCATGTGATGGTTAGAAAGTTATTTTACAAGTTGTCCATGATTATGAATTTATGAGTGTACAAGTTTGCTAGTTTATAAGCTTACAAGTTATATGTTCACGGAATCACATGTTTAAGAGTTTCACAAGTTTAGAAGCAAGTATACAAGTTTACACATTTCCATATGTTACACATGCTTAAAAAGTTTACTGGTTATAAGTTACAAATTTATATTTTTACATAAAAGTTTACATATTTATAAATTACAAGTATTATGATCATGATGTATATGTACTAGATTACCGAAATCAACCTCTGTTCTTTTGAAGATAAAAACACAAACCCATCATTGTGACATAATGATATACCACCATCATATCCGCAATGGTGAATTGAGTTTACGGCGTCTAGTTCCACCAAGCAAATGGTTTTTAAGAAAACCATGAAGACATATGTATTGATTCTACTATAAATTTAATGAATATGTCATCTTTTGACATTGACATATGGTCTACCTAGCGCATGTCATCCACATTTTATTTATATGAACCCTATGAACTTCAAGTAATATTTGATGAGACATTGTGATTTTGAATAGTACATGTTAATTAAATTCACACACTTTTATCTAGAAATCAATTTCATATTTGATCTTTTATCTATATATGGATCTTCATTTCAAAACAAAAAATATGTCAATGAGAACCACGGTATACATTTGTATGTTGTGCTTTGAATAATGTGATGTATTAAAACTTTGTGTAATCATCTCCTTTCTCTTTTCTCACTACTTTGATGTTCTTTTATGTATTACATACTAGTGTATTATGTTGTTGTCGCGCACACACACATATCTACATATGTATGTACGTACGTATGTTCAACGTAAAAACACAGCATTTGGCACAGACAAGCATAACCAATCTGAATCATTCTCCAAGCTTTAAGTTAAGGGAAGCCCCAGCTCACCTCACCATGCCGAAAACAGAAATAAGTAGAAAATAAAATACTCATTACCTTGTTTTCCCTTTAACATATATTATTTTTATCAAACTTATAAAAAGAGAAGAAGTCTTTACAGCTATGCATGTAAATAAAATATATATGTCGATGCGTTAACTTTTACTAAATCATTCTTAAACTATGATTATTTCATATTATATATTAAATATTATATTCAAAAGAAAATAAAATATGATTTCATGAATCCAAAACAAATAAGATTTCATCATTTGTATACTTAAGAATTTCTCCGTAATTTGTCATATATACATTAATCTTTTCGATTTTTAAGATAGATAACGTTTCTAAATGGTAGCAGCTGCTGGTAATTTGTGATAATGCCTAGTAACCATTAATATTTAATGTTTAGCCCATGTTTCAAGAATGTCAGATCAGCCATTATACAATAATAATAGTCGATAGATTTACCCTATTTAAAATTTCGAGAGTTTAAAATTTTTAAAATACAGGTATTTGTGGTTAATAGAAATAGATTAGAAGTTGTTTTTAAGAAGTTAATAGACGTTAAACATAAAAGTAAAGATACAGATACAGATGTATCCTAAGAATGACAAATCATGTATTAGTTATTTCAGTAAATACAGATCATCTAAATTTTGAAAATATAAATACTTATTGTCAATTTGTCACCATACATAACTAAAATTTGTTATCACATATATAAGCATGATTCTTAATACAGTCAGCTTGTATATTAGTTGATTCAAACTACACAATCAATGTAATTACTAGCATACTTGACACACACACACACAAAATAAACAAAGAAATCACCTAACTCACTCCATAGAGCCACACATATGAGAGCCTTATTATGTAGCAGGCTGACCACATGCTCTAACCAAATAAGATTGATTATTAAAACCACTATGGTTATAGTAGTGGTGCTATTGTTGTTGTTGCAGCAACCACCACTATTCATAGCTCCTGGTGGTGGTGGTGTGGTTTGTCAGCACATCACCACCACCGGCTGTTGCAGTTTGCTCCAACGACTGCACTTGCTTTTTCAAGAACTTCATGTAATGAGCAGCTTCATCCAACATCGAAGCTGTGTCCATTTTAGTCCCTCCGGGGACTAATCTCTGAAGTATCTTAATCCGCTCGCTGATCCTCTCCCTTCGATGCCTAGCCGCCACAGTTTGTGGATCACTCGATATCTTCACATTCCGTCTCTTCACCGGCTTGATGGACTCCGGATCTATCTGCACAGGCTGCAAAGCAGCCATCCGGAATATCATTTCCCTCATTGTCTCCACGGAGTCTGGCTTCTGCTGAAGCCAGTACCCTCGTGGAGACTCGCGTAACATCCGCAACTGTTGTGGTTGCATGATCAAAGGGGGCGGGTAGCGGTATATAAGCGGCGGTTGTGGCGGTGGCGTATGGTGGTTGGTGGTGGAGCTTGAGAATTCCATGAGTGGTGACTCATGAAGATGTTGGAAATGTGGAGGAAATTGTTCAGGAAAATCATCAAGATCCATCATCATAGGCATCATCTCCTCCATTTGATATTTTGGGTTGTGAATACAGAAGCAATGGTTAGCTTTAAGCAATTAGGGTTTTATGAGTAGTAGTGTTCAAGGGATATGCAAGTGAAAGGGGTATAAATAACACTTTGAAGTTTGAAGGCTAATATTTTAGTGTACTTTTATTAGAACTTGTATTTATTGCTACAACAGATGATTGATCTGATAATGTATGTTTGTCTGTGTGAAAATATTATATAAAATGATTACTATAAACTTGATATTCATGATTCATGATTCATGCCTAGGACGCTTGGCTCGTTTACAAACGGAACCAAACCGATAGGCTCGTTTACAACCGATAGTCAAAAATCACGTCAGCATCTTTTGAAATTTAATTTTTCAAACGAACATCGGGTGAGCAGCAAACGATCTTGACAACCATGATTTCGACATCCTTACGGGTCCACTGTCGCGTCCAACCAGTTTAACTTAACGAAAGGAACAATGATATATACGTTCAGTGTTAAATTTTATGCCTTGAAAGCATGATCGATTAAGGTTTTTTCAATCCAAGACTATTTTAAAGAGTAGTCTTTTTATCTTTTAAGATAAAATTAACTGAAATGTGAAGTGATAAAAAAAGGTAAAAATGAAAAAGATTAGTGAAAAGTGTTATAGTTGCTTAAGAAAACCCCACTAGCACATGTCGTGTACGGACGAGTCTTCACAATTCAACTCATATCTAAAAGATTGTTAAACGGCCTTAATTAGCTTAACTTAATTAGCAGAAAATGTGTTTCTTCTTTGTATTAATTTCGTAACAGCCTAACCATATAATATTATTGATTATGCATCCTAAAAAGATAATAAGATGAGATTACCAGATGTACAAGGAAAGAAGTTGAGTGGATATGTTGAAATTTATTATGTTATACCGTTTAATTTATTAGTTTAATTATCTAGTTATAATCACTAACCAGTAAGCTCTCGCATATAAGTTAATATAATTCTTAAGTTATTGAAAATGGCTTGTATTACGGTTTTTTGGATGATCTACTGAACATTATTTTCTTCTTATAATGCTTTAGAATCAGGGTTTCTCTAGAAGCAATATTTTTATTTATTGTGGTAGAGGTAAGGTTTGTTTATATCTCACACTCTCCGGACCTCGTCAATAATATGCTATTAATGAGATTTATGGTTTTGGTTATGGTTATGATCTTGAATTACATGAGCACGTAAATCAATTAAGGTTAATGTTTCCACTCGAAGAGATGCAAAGAAAAGAGAATAGTCGAACATCATTAGCTAGGACACTTCATGAAGGTATCTTTATGTCGAAAGTTACTTCATTACGATATCTTCAAAACACCCAAAAAAGATTTGGTTACTAATAAATGAGCACTTGTGACACTAAACGTTGATGAATTGCAAACAAGCTTCAAATTCAAGCCTTAATTGTGTCTATTTCGAAGTTGCTAAGAGAGTGAACACGCTTGATAAAATACACATGTTTATGGCCGATTGGGTGCACCATTTCTTGATATACCTATCTCTTTTTATTATGAACCTAGATTCCACAATTGTTACCATATTAAAGTTACGTTTTCTATTCTTGTCTCTTAATTGAGCCTTATACCTATACTACTACGTATAAGTCCTACTCGATCAGGGACGTGTGGATGACTCTTCCTCATCCCACATGACAACATGCTACGGAAGACGAGATAGGGGCCTTTGAGCCAATCACATATGGGATTTTAAGATTCCTCATGGTAAGCAAATTATTGGTTATCATTGGATGTTTAATATGAAACTCAACACTTTTGGTTCAATGCATCACTTGAAAGTCCTACTAGTTTGCTAGGGACTTAGGCTTATGATTTGTGATAAGACTTTCTTTCTAAACGCCAACATGTCATTTGTGCGCATTTATATTGTTCTCGCCGCTATTAACTTTTGGTTGCTCCAAAAGCTTGATGTCAAGAATGTCCTTATTTATTGTTGGTGTTCTTGAGGAGGAGGTTTATATATAGCAGCCGCCTAATTAACCAGTCGATGATCGATGAGGCCTTAAAAGTATGCATATTATGAGGTTCCTTGTATGGTTTTAAGTAGTCTTTTAGAGCATGGTAGGATCGGTTTCACGTGTTATAGGAAAGTTTGAAAGTGTTTGTATTGTGTATGTGGATACTTTCATAATTTACGAGATAGCAAGGTCAAGACTACCGATTTTAAGTCTACTTCGATACTACTTTGGAATTAGGTATCCCACCCTCCAAAAAGAATTCTTATTTCTCAAAAGAAGTAAATCCTTGATAGCCTAAGGAAGCTCCTTCTAAAGAGGACGAGAGCATGAAGATAAAGCTGGAGTGATACAAATGATTGGTTGGGAAGACTAACTACTTGATAGTTACATGCCCAGATATTTTCTTTGTTATTAATGTCTTGATGCACCATATACCAAACATAAGGATGCGACTCTTCGTATATTATCTCAAGATCACAATAGGTTTAATGATCTTATATGTTGATCTTATCACAAAACGTGTAGTTGTCTTTATAGAGAAAGGAGATGGAAGGATAAATGGATATCCATATGTGGATTGGGTAGGTTATTATACAAGATGGTCCATGAACGTATATATATTGTGTGTTTGTTAGAGGAATTCTTGCGTCTTGTAATAGTAAGAAAAAACATAGTATCTAAATCGTAAGATGAGGCAACGTGTAGATAGATCTACGGTAAATGTAATCGCACACATGATATGGGTTTGTCATTTTCTCAAAGAACTCGAGATTGTTTCTCAGGACTTGATGTGGCTATATTGCAATGGTCAATCAACTATAGATATAGCCTAGATTCAAGTATTTCATGAAATTTCCAAACATATAGAGGTCAATATTAGACAACAAATATTTAAACAAGTCATCCATCTACCCAGTTGAGTCACAGTAAGACGAACCATCGGCTTACAAATATCCTTATTAAACCTTTCTTGAAAGCTCAAATAAATTTTATTTGTAACAAGATGGGCATGATTAATATCTATGCTATAACTTAAGGAGTTTTTGTTGAATATTGTACTAGATTAGTCCTCGTGTAATACACGGATTGAATAAACAAAATATTAAATTATTAATAATAAAAACTTATGCATTATAAAGTCATATTTAAAGATAATATATGATGTTAATTATGTATAAATAGCTACTTTAAGTATAATATTTTAATGTATAACATTATAAAAATTATATATACATTAGTTCAAGAAAAAAAATTATACAATTTTTTAACATGTAAAAAGTTTCATTTTTAAACATTCGTTTTAAGATTTATTATAAATATTATTTTTTAAAAAAATCTTGTTTTAAAAAATTGATTTGTAATTATTCTGGTTGTTTTAAAAAGATTATTTTATTATATTTTACCTGTTTATATTTTTTTAAAAATAAAACGACTTAAATATTTTGTTTAAAATTATTTAGTGTTTTAGAAAATTTCATATTATATAAAACTTTAGTTTCTTGTTATTTAGATTTTGATTAAAAGATGTGATTTTTAATTTGCTTCATAAAATTTATCCTAAAAAAGATAGTTTGATTTTTTTAAAGGGATAACTTTGTAAAATAGTAATCAAGTTTCAAGATTATTTTAATCAGGTCACTCATAAAATTATTTGTCTCAATCAGGTCACTCAAAATTTTTTTTGTTTCAATCAGGTCACTTACAATTTTTTTTGTCTCAATCAAGTCACTTACAATTTTTTTGTTGTTTTAGTCAGGTCACTAAAATTTCAGAATTATTCTAATTAAATTACTCATGAATTGTACAAATATTTTAAAATCAATTAAAATATATAAAATATTAACAATATTTATAAAGATTCAAATCATTTAAAAAAATTTTGAAAAAATATGACTGAGCTAATTGTAACACTCTTAAAACTTTAATAACCTGATTGAAACAAATAAAAATATTAGTGACCTGATTGAAAAAATTAAAATATGAGTGACCTAATTGGGATACTTTTATAACTTGATTATTATTCTGTAAAGTTTTCTCTTTTATAAAAAAATAGATAAGAGAGAGAAACATAACAATTAATAATATTATTTTTAATAAAAGAAAAAAAATTGATTTGTGAATGTCTAAAAAAAATAACAAGTGACAAAAACATGGGTTAACAGAAGGATAAGTGACAAAAAAAACCTTACTTTACTAAAAGTTATAGATTATAGTTAGTAATAAACACGAAAAGTTATAGTACGATATTTTAATATAAGATATGTATAAAATTATATATACGTACTTGTTCAAGAGATAAAACAATTATACTATTTTAAACTCTCTTATCTAAATAGTTTCATTTTTAAATATTTGTGTTAAGATTTTCTTATAAAAATTCATTGTTTATAAAAATCTTGTTTATTAAAAACTCAAATTTCTAATTATTCTGGTTGTTTTAATAAAACTACCTTTTGAAAATTCCATATTTTGTTATAATTATTTTAAAAAGGACTTATTTAAAATATTTTGTTTCAAAAGATTCAATGTTTTTAGAAAATATATGAATTTTATTTCTCAATAAAAATTATTTTTAAAAACATAGTTTGATTTTAAAAAAATATAAATGAGAGAGAAAAATGTATCAATTGACCAAATTAATTTTTATGAAGAGAAAGAAATTGTTTGAGTGTTTAAATTACTTTAATACTCTTTTAGAGAAAAACTAAAGTGAGAATGATAAATAAATGACAATTGTTAAAATGATTGTTTAAAAAGATGACAAGTGATAAAAAAACATTTTTTGTTAAAGACTATAGATTGGACCATTTATTAGTTTATGGATAATGCGTTTAAGTTATGGTTTCTTAGGGTTTCCATCTTTTATGTATCTGAGAGTTTTTGTCTCCATAGCAAACATTCATATATTTCCATTGTAGAATATAAGGCTAAGGCGATGAAAAAAATTCAATTCCATAGGTTCCCAATTTTGTCGCCACGAGTGTAGTTGCCACAACCTTGCGACTGTAGGCCAAGAATAAATCGTAATCATAGCTTTAGTCGGCACAAAAGTCTATCGTGATGATCTGTCATCGACACTAAGCTGCCGATAATAATAGTATTATGATTTATTTAATTGAGAAATAAATTTAATTAATACCTATGACGATGACATGAGTCTATCGTGACAACCTATAATCACTGTAGACTACGTTGTTTTAAATAATTAAATAGTTATAATAAAAATAATTATTATATAACTTATGGTGATGACATGCTGTCACCATAGATATTTTATAAAAATAGGCATTTTCTCTCCAAATTATTTTAGAGGAGAAAATAAGTTTCAACCTTACGCAATGATATGTCATCGCATAAGGGATACATCATTGTTTAAATTGCAGTATTATTTTAAATAAATCAAAATGTATCAAAATATTTATGTGACGACCACCGTTGACAGTGACATTGTGTTGTCATGATAGATTCACATTACGACCATAACTTGTCGTCGCCTTAGGTCTTGTATAACCCAAACCGTAAATGTCATCGCCATAGGGTAACGTATAGCGACAAAACGTGTTGTCTCCATATCCTCATATTCTTGTAGTGGCTTTTACATATTAGTTTTGATCGACATGGTACTACCACAAACTCTCATATATCCTTTGGTATGTTCCTGTCGCCTAACTTGTAGGGACATGCTAGAACACTGTTATAAGCTGTTAGCAGACAATTTAAGTTTAATTCACAAAATTATTTTATTTCTTTAACAAAACGTACGGGAATAAAAAAGATTATGTTTATGTATTTATATTAGCTTACTTAAACACTTGAATACAAACAAGAATGAAAATTCTTGTTGTATTTATCTTTTTAGAGGGTAAAATTGAAGTTGTCCTCCTTCCTTTCTGTTGTTGTTGTGAACCTTTTGACTTATTAGTCCTATGTTGCTTTCCATCTTGCAGTTGTCGCACTCAAATCATGATAACTCAACATTCAATAATATTGTTCAAGCCTTAATGCATAATGGCTGCACCCCCTAATCAACATTGTACCATTCACCACTTCAGAATCAAAATCTACTTTTATATCCTTTCTTTTTTATTTCTGGCTCATGCTACATCACGTGGGTCTATTTTATTTTGTTTTTTGATCTTTTTATATCATTTATTCAATCAATAAGATTTATCATAGGAACATGTGATGTTCTGTGGTTTTAATTTTTAAACAAATCACTGAATTTTTTTTGAAAATGAACAGTATTTCAAAGGAACTGCTACTTGAAAATTGTGTTAGATAGCCTCCGACATAACATGAGTTTTCTTCTGATGGTGGTCTCAAGTTGTATGACGAATGTCTGATTTGGTACAGTTTAAAACGACTTAAACTCATGGTTATCGACAATAGAAATCAACTTAACTGGTAGCTCATCACGGATGATTTATAAGATGAAATTAAGATGTAGAGTTGATTAAACAGAAAAAAAGAGAAAATTACGTAAGTAATAATTTTCTCGAGTGTGTTATACTTATATAAGTCATTAAACTAACCATGAGGTAATGTTATATGTGATTTTTGAAGGGCTTGTACCTTAATGATATTAAAGTGTTTAGTAAAATGTTCCTTTCCATATGGTTAGGAGTCAAGTCTCATAATGAAAAAATAGCATCTGTGTTAAAAATGTATTACTATTAGCGTACACAATGAAAAAAATGTATTACTATTCGCGTACACAATGAAAATATTTAAGGTTTGGGCGAGTAAACATAGATGTTCAACCAAAGACTCATGCATCTCATGTTTATATGCGTCAAATTATCCTGTCATAATCATAATTAGAGATATAACACACATAGAAAAATGACTACTTTATTGATATACTTTATAAATAAAAAAAGTAGATACAAAGTGAATAAAACCTCACAAATCTTGGGTTCATGCCTTTATAAGAAACAGCAAACTAGATGGCAATTCAATGTGTGTAGTAATAGGCACAGGCTATAAAGAAGTGGTCCAATCTTTCATCTTCTTTGATTACACAGCCTTTTGCTTTCAAGTTATTTCCTTTCATGCCTATTCTTCCTAATTTCCTTACCTTTTATGGACACCCCCTATTTCACCATTAAACTTACCTTCTTTTTCAGATTGTCTGACCATTTTTTCTCATTTCTCTTTCCCTCTGCAATAACCATATCTCTCTGCAAAAGAACATTTCAAAGTTACCACAACAATTTCAACCAATTGGGTTCCAATCCCATTGTAAAAAAGTTCAAATCTTTGATTGATATGAATGCAAGATAGCATCATCACAAGACCTAAGGTAAACTAAAGCAGAAGGGTGTAGTAAATACAATGATAAAAGTGTCTTTAGGAAAGCACATGCATGGTTGCCTGAGAGGCTGAGAATAATACACACACAAAAACACTTACACGCACTGCCATGAATTCTGAATGGAAAACAATCAATCTGCACATAAACACACTGACATCCCCACATGATTTAACCCAAATAAACAGAATTGGAATCAGTGTCTTTCATCTTCATCTTCATCTTCATCTTCATCTTCATCATCATCATCATCAAGCATGGAAGCTCCAAACTTCCAATGCATATAATTTAATTCAACTACCATTTGTCATCATCTATCACACATTATTCAATGAAATTGAACCCAAATTTCCCTTTTAAGCACAAGTAAAACAAAACCAACAAAATGTATGATGGACACTTAAAGTCATACAAGTTAAATGGTGCTCAGAGGCTGCAAACCCAACACTGACTTCATCATTTTCCATCAAGATTGCTTGTTTCCCAAAAAAATGATCTCTTTTGGGCATCAGATGAGTTAAATGTGAAGATAAAGTGCAAAAGTTATACCAAACAGTAGGGGATGATGCAAGCAAATTCATTGAGGCATTTGACCAAACACCTTGAGATCATTATACCTGTGCATGCGCATAAAGTACCTATAGCTTTGAGGTGTTGACATCATCAGCATATGCTGATGGATTAGATGAAATTATTGCTTCTGGGATTTGTCACACACTGAAAATGTTAGTATCATTGTTTGAGGACATGAATACATCAGCAGGTAAGATGCTGATTAATGATGATTCTGCTTCTTCATCATCTTCCACTTTTAGGGTTTTTGCTTCTCCTAATGTTCATTAGTATGCATCATATTTGATGATTGTATGTTCAGTTTTTCTTATTTTATTATTATTAATGCTGTAAGTTATTGTAGTTTATTTCTTTAAGTTATGGTTATTGTTTTGTTACTATTGTGTTAAGTACACATGTTTTTTTAGATAAAACACGTATTCAAATCAATAGAACAAAATGTTAAAAGTCATATTATATTTTTTAACATCGTCCAACTAAGTAACACTTAAGATTTATACACATATTGTTAGTAAATAAAAATGAATCATTCTATAATATATTAAATGCTAATGATTATTTATATATATTTTAGATTTTGAACATATTTTTTGATAATTAAAATACAAGTTTCTTATTTAAAAACATAAAAAATTGAAAATAAAGTTTTTTAATACAAAAAACTTTTAAAAATTTGAGATTGTTTAAGAAAGTATTTTCAAAATAATTGGAGTGTTTAAAAAAGTAATTTTTAAAGCAAAAGTTTTATAAAGACGAAAGACTGGAAAAATACTATTACTATTTTATTATCTAACTTAGTTAATTATACGTAATATCTTAGCCTTTTTCAAACCACCACAGCCACTGCCCAACAACATTCATCCACCACCGTCGTCGCCCATCACTATTCACTCCACCACAGCCGCCCACCACCGCCCTTCTTTTCACTACTGCCGATGCCCAAGACTATTCAATCCACCACCACCGCCTACCACCATCATTCAATCCACCACTACAGCCCACCACCACTATTCAATCCACCACTACAGCACACTGCTACCCATTCCCATTTCATACCACCAACACCATTCAAATCATGACGACCTCCCTAAAATCGTCATTGAAAACCCTAAAATCATCATTGGGGAAAATATCAATCACCATCACCACCATCTTCCATTGCTAGGCGATATCGTCGCCATCTTCTATAACGATTGAACATCATTCAGGAAGAAGGGGTAGAGATGGTTCAATGGCTAGTGACAATGGGGGAAGGTTAAACATCGATATCAATTGACAGAAAAAGGGGAGGCGACAATGGCGGGCGGTAGGGGTGGTTCAATGGCTGGCGATGGTGGTCGCGGCTGATGATAGATTGGAGATTAGGGTTTTACAGAGGAAAGGGAAAGGGGATTTAGTGATAATGGCCAATGGTGATGATAATAAAGGTATCAGAAATGGCCAATGTTGATGATATGGTGACACGACTGAGGCCGACGGTGGCAACCAACAGTGCTGGCAGCAATGTTGGGCGAAAGTGATGATAATGAAGGTATATCGATGTATATGTCTGTAGATATATATATATTTATATATATATGTGTGTGTGTGTATGCACGCGCGTATGTGTATTAAGAGAGTATATATGTGATGTATAAATATATTATTTTAATCAAATTACAAAAATAGTCCCTCTAATTACATAAACAGTCTTATAATATGAAAAAACTAAAATACACTTGAACTTAACAGAAAATCTAACATCTGTTAGTACTAATACTCAACCTTGTTATAAAATTAAAAGTGAGTACTCAAACCTGTTACTTTTTTTACTTAATACTCAAACCTAATATTTTATATAAACTATAGGGACTATTTATGTAATTAACTCTTAATTTTATAATTTCAAAATATTAATAAACAACTATTAATTTAATATTTTCATTCACCCGTGTACTAGTGTTTTATTGAAGTGTAAAAGTAATAAATTTTTAATGAAAACAAAGCAAGACAAGGTGTAAAAATATCTTCTCTTTACTGAAATTATTTTCCAATGTTCTAAAACATGGCTTTTATATGTAAAGTAGGAAGTTTGTTAAAATTCAAAAATTTTGCAGTTCGTTTAATAAAAGCTCGCTAGAAATTGGTTCGTTGGTAAACAAGCCGAATCTTGAGCCTAGATCATCTGCCTATTAGCTGAATGTTTAAATTGAAGGTTAAACAAATCTAAAATATAAATGTTTTGTAACCTAAAGTTATAACAATTATATAACCTAATAGTACTATAACATATATAAATCCTGATCTTTTCTAACATATACTCATTATATAGTTTTAATACGTGTGTGCATTATGGTCCTCTTTTGAATGAAAAACAAATAAATAATATTATTACTTAATCGAAAGCTATATCTATCATGATAAAAAAATATTATTTTTTGTTTTCTATACAACAATATGTTTAAAAAATTTAAAAACATACGTTTCGATTTGATTTTGAGCTTTATATGAGCTTGAGGTTTGAACTTTTGTCTTTTTTATTATATATAAGTCGATTTAAGCCTAGCTGATTTGTTTAACTTTGATGACTCTACTCATATAAAAGGCAAAAACATCATTTGGTTCTAAACTTTTTACCGTAAAGAAGTCCAAAACAATCATGTCCCGCAATCGGTTATTAAAAATTTTGACATATAAATTCAAGAACCGATATATTGCCAACTTATGACCTGAAAAATATAAACTATGTATTGTCTTCGTGTTTTCAATATACATGAAGCATTATAAAGGTTTTCAACTATATACGTTTTGTCATCATGTTGCAAGTTAAGATTTATAACGTTATATATGTCTGATTACCATATACAAAATAAAAAATTCAATTATTTAGAATAGTACATAGTATTTAATATTATAGTTCAATGTCGTTATCAAAATATCAAATGTGAATCGAAACAATGTGTTGTAAATATCAACTTTTATATGCTAAATTATTGTTTTATAGATTTCAAAATTAGGAATAAGAATTCATACATTTTGAAGATAATATGAAGAAAAAATAGAACTTCATATTAACCAAAATAGCAACAGCCGTTTTTTACCATCGGAACAAGCTATTGGTAAGCTTACAAGACCCGTTAATACATTCTTAACCATAGTCTCAGGTAAATTACATGTTGTCTTAGGCAGGATTTTTAAGAGGTTATAGCGGAAACCAGTATAAAAACATTTAAACCTAAGACCTATTAGTTACTAAAGAGATATCACATGTATTTTTTCCTTGTGTTTTCACTTTATTTGTGAACTAGTGTGTGTGTGTGTGTGTATATATATATATATATATATATATATGGGAGAGATCAAATGAGAACTAGTTTTTTTGTGAGAACTCTAAGAACCAATCTCAACCACTAGTTCTCAATGACAAAATTGTAATTAACAAAAACATATTTAAAAAATTTATAAATCAAAACATAACATAAAAAAAAAAAAAAAATAAAAACACAAAAATGTTCCCCAACTTTCCCTTTTTCATAAAAAAATATAAAAAAATTATAAAAAATAAAAAATTTCCGTTTTTTTAACGAAATTCGTTTTACACATGTGTAATATCGGATTTACACATGTGTAAATCCAGTACTACACATGTGTATAACTAGATTTACACATATGTAAACAACGAATGTATGATTTTTTTTAGAAAAATATATCAATATGATAGGCGTTGGAAAGATAAAAAATACTGAATTTTATGGTGAATTTTTTTTGAAAAAATGATGTCGTGAAAAAAAGTTACGAACGTTTAAAAAAAAGGAAAATGGCATGTGATTTGCATGTGATAAAAAATAAGTGGCTGAGATTGGTTCATAGAATTCTCACAAAAAAATGATTCTCATTTGAATCATCCCCTATGTATATATATATAACGCTATCAGAAAGAAATTAAAAAATACGCTAGGCACCATGGTATAATCAAGTAAACAAAAAGCACTTACACAAAAACTAAAATATATAGAGGTATTACGTTTTATACATGTTCAGGATTAGGAGACTTATTCAATTTAGAGTTCCTAGACTAGTTCAGGTTCAAACCAATTTCATTTGAATCAAAAACGATGAAAACTAGTTATTGATGAAACTGGTCCAACTTCAAATTTGTTTTTAAAGTGTGAAATTACCAGTTCGGTTTATTCGGTACGGTTTGTTTTTCACTGATTCAACTACTATGAGTTACAAGTTGATAAAAAACCGGCGCTTTGATTTAATCCCGAACCAGTTCCGGTATCAGCCTATCAGGTGCGGGTCAATTTGAAACCGGTTTTAGTTTGAAAACCTTTTTTTCGCCTGTAGGTTGTAGACTTGTAGCTCATGCATGAGAATATGAGATTATGAGAATGAGATAGTTATTTTTGGGCTGTTAAAACTTTTAGTAATTCAGTTTGGTCCAAATTGTTCTGGGTCAAACTTTACGACTGAGGTGGACCAAAGCCTGGGTCTGGCCCATTTATTACCTTTGGGATAAATTATGAAAATTGAGATCAAAACTTGATATTTCTATGAACCTTGGGACATCATGGCCCAACAGGACCGTGCTTATACCATATGTTGGTGACGTGGCGCCCGTGCGGAGGAGAAAAGGAGGAGAGAGGGTGACTTTCGTATGGAATTTTGGACGAACACAAACAAAAATTTGAGGAACAGAGGAAAGAAAAAGAAGAAAATTGACGAGAAAGAAAGAGAATCAAGAGAAGGTGTGATGGTGTTGTGGATGAGTGTATCGTGTCGTCTGAGTGTCATAAATCGCCTTGCCATGATTTAAAAGTACGCTTAAATATATGTGGAACAAAAATATTAACAAAATAAAATAAAAGATTGGGAAAAAGTATATATCATATTAAATGAAAAAGTATTTCTTTTAAATATAAATACTTAAATAAAATTGTAAGAGAAAGAAAGAAATACATTATTAATTAAGGGAAAGTTTACAGTACAAAATAAATAATTCGTGCAAAGTGTATGGAGTGATAAAAAGAAATGTGTATGGAGGGTAAATTTGGAAATAACCTACAATAGTTAACTTTTTCACATTCACCCCGTCTTTTAAAATGTATATTACCTTTTAATGGCATTATTCGAGCATTTTATTCTCTTTAATATAAGTACAGTATTGCTATAATTTTTTCTTAAATCAACATTTTAAAAAAAAATTCTATGTGTTGTGTGTATCACTTGCGTGATTATTAATCACGAAATTACGAACATAACTTGCGTAATTATTATATAACTTGCGTAGTTATAAATATAACTAGCATCATTATTTTTTATAACATGAGTAGTTTTTCTTTAAGTAATAATAAATATAACTTGCGTAACAATATATATAACTTGCTTATGAATATAAGTAGTGTAATTATGTACTTTTTATGCGTAATTGTAGCGCGAACAAAAATACCCCTCCGCCACGAAATACATGGCACGCTTTGGTGACTTTGTATCATTTGCACGGAAATTACACTTTGTATAGTAGTTGTCCAATCCCACCTAAAGAGTGTGGGAAACATGTGTCTTTTCAGGATATTAAAATAAAAAATATATTAGAAATAAAAAAAAAGTTTGATGTTTATAAATATCAAACACTTTTTTGGCTTATTCTGATTTTTGAAGATACATAATCGCCCATTATAAGATTTTCGTGGGCCTTAACAATATGGCACAAGCTCATACCCTTTGATTTGGTCAGTACACTTATACAATGGTGAGAAGACTAGACCTAAACCAACTATGTTTTATAATTTTGAGGTCAATGTATTTTAGCCATGTTAAATAACATGTAAAAAATACAAAGTAAGACTACATATATTAAATTATGTAATGATTTTTTTTCTGACCCTACGTAAAATAAAGCTAAGTCAAATATTACACACATGTGAAGAAATTCCAACAAAAACCACATATATATTGAATTAAATGTGATAGACAACATGATTTTCTTGTCATTTGTCATTTTTTTCTTATTGTGATTTTTACATACAAATTTTTATGTTTCTAGTAGTTTTAAAATTTTTTATGGGTCTTGTATTAAATGAGTCGAATGAAAAAAAAAACATATTTTTAAGCATGTATACAATAGACACCTCCTCAATGTCATAAACCTAAACTTAAGAAAAGAGCTTAAACAAACAAGAAAAAAATAGTCAAACACTAAAACAACTTTTTATGTTTATAAGTTAATAGACTGTAAAAACAAACTTATCCAAACACCGTCCTCTAATGGCATATAATTTTAATCGTTAAGAAAAACAAGCAAAAACACAATAAATAGCAAAAAAATATACAAAGACGACACAATATATAAGTGCGCTCATAGTGAATTCCATGAGTTTTTTTTTTGGGGCAACTAGGGTATTGCTTTATATAGATGTTAACGTTTAAAATTGACAATATCAACTATATATAAAACCCTATTCAACTTGTTGGCAAAGAAATCGCAAATAAGGAAACAAGATCATGGCTTTATTGTTTATATCCATAGGGGCTGCTACTCTTGCGAATGTCTCTTAGGCCGAAGCCTACACTATATCATCCAACAATCTCTCATGGAGGCTTCGTCAAACCCCAAACTTCCATCTAACTATATCGTCTATTTCACAATTGGTGAATGGAACTCTATGCTCCCCCAAGCTTTAACTCATCAATCAATACCAGTGACTTGTTTTCTGCCGATGCCTGCTCCCACTTAAACAAATTGTCAGACCTAGAGAAAGTTTGAGAACAAACACTCTACATCATGAGCAAGTAATTTATTAAAGAGACTCTCCATCATGCCTGCATCCAAGTCTATCGGATAAAGTAGTGCTTCAATTCGTATCTTCACCAAACTCTTTCCTTTTATTTTATGTATCATGACCTTACCAAGGTCAACTATTTTCTCAAAATAGAGTACTTATTAGTCGAGGCAAGATTGAGACCATTGTTTAAACACAATCATGACTGGTTGTTTGAACTTAACGGTTGCTTACACACAGAGTGTATAACAAATCTAAAAAACTAGAAGTGTTTAAATAACATGTCTAACTATGTCTAATAGTTGAGATACAAACTTCTCGATCAACTAACAAAACTGAGAAACTAGACCTAAAAGGCAATTGTGAAAAAAGGTTTATATTAAAACCCTAATCACAAACAACAGAGACTGAGAAAACAAAAGCAATCACGTAAAAAACTTAAAATTCCAAAATCACAACCCGAAAAGATTTCACGGCAACATAAGGGTTCTAAAACCCTAAATTGCAAGTAGTTGATGGTGGTAGTTGATGGAATCACGATGACGATCACCTAAGCGACAACAACGAATAAGATTCAAGCTTAAACCCTAACATAGAATATGACTAACGACAGTTCTGGTGATCATGTGCTCCCTGTGATCTAGGTTCTAGGTTCCTAGAGAACAGGAAGAAGATCAAACAATACCATAAAACCTAAAGCTTTGATACCACTTGTTAGATAAAACGAGCACACACACAACAAAAAAATAAACAATAAAAACAAACATGAGGGATTTATAGAAGTTTAGTCACAATGTATGACTTATGTCTTCTTGGGATAACTAAAGTATATTTTTATTGAGATGTTAATGATTACAATAGAACTGTCAATTACATACAAAACCCGATTTAGGGTTTACAATTTGTTGACAAAGAAATTATAAATAAGGAAATTGTATCATGGCTTGGCTGTGTGTATTTCTAAGGCTAGTTGTCCTTGTGAGGCCCCCTTAGACCGAAGCCTACACCATATAGCCTAACATAACACGAAGCTGATCGAATTATTGCATATTAATAATTAATATATCTAATATCATAGTTAAGTATTTATTTCATTTAAAAATATACTAATTAAATAAATATCTGTTACGTTAAATGTACATTTAATTGGAAGAAAATGAAGTTTAAGTATACAAAAATTAAGAATGTATGTTATTCTTTTTCGTCTTTATTATCTCTGTTTTATAGCATTGATAAAATATTGAACGTGTAAAAAAATAAAAAAAAATCACGTGATTCACAAAGTATATATGTATGAATATGCTATATTCGGGTCGGGTGGGTGAGTTGTGTTATTTTGACTCTTCATCGTCTCCATGTGATTTTCATGAATGGAATCACTTGGTCCCACGTTTTTAAAAAATAAAATCCCACCTATCGCATGGTTTTGTAATTGGATTTCTTTAACTTAAAGAAAAAGTTAGTACAAGGTCTTTTTTATTGCTAATAACTTGTAAAAAATATTATTTTAATAATTTCATATTATAAACTAGTAAATTGAATCAACCTCAATAATGTTATTTGATGATTTTTTTAAATGAATTATAAAGAACATTGCAAAATAATGTTTCAATATATAACTTGTTACATCTTAAAAATCAAAATGATTTTGTTGAAGACATAATACAAATGGAACATGCAGGAAAATCCCTGCATATATATTTGTTTTCATATCTAATAATGCAAGAATTGTTTATTTAAGATGTCAAATTTTGTATATGTTCAAATCACGGTTCCAAACGTGGATATCATGAAACTAACCATTTGTTTATGAAATATGAATTATTTGTTTGTTTAATGTAACCTAACCAACAATCATGTATAGGATAATCAAGTGAGATATTTTGTACATGCGAGATGATAGATAACAATATATTAGGGAGACAAAGAACCCGACATGAAAGGTGACTAAACATGAGCTATCTTGTTACTTGTGGACCGACAACTTATTGAAAACTATACAAGACTGTTATACGTCACATGAGATTGCCAAAAATGGGATAGTGATAACACGGTGATATTCATTGAAAGTTTAAAATGACTCTCTACAACATGTACGTTTTAGTCTAAGTGGTTGTTTGCAAAAATGGTGTTCAAGAACTAGGAGACAATGAGCAAGTAAGTGAGATTGAAAATTCAAATATTCTCATATGTGATGTCATTTTTTATTCTTGAAATTCCTATTAGACAAATCTTAATTATATTCTGTTGTTTTATTTTACCTTCCTATATGTTACTTTGTGTTAGTTTTGCCACTTTATTGTTTAACAATATTATAAGATATTTGTTAATTATTAATTGTTTTACGATGATAGATATGTATTAATTAGACAAGTTATTTCTCTAGTGATAGAGCAGACAAGTAACGTAGCAGCTATTGTTTGGTTACATATAAGATTGAGTATGAACATTTATAAAGGATATTAAAGAATAGGCCGTCACTTTTTTTTTCTCTCTTTGAAAATATACAAACCTTTATTCCGATAAACATATCTATGTAACTATTATCAAATATCAATTTATGTATGTATTAGTTGTTATACAATGTGCATAAATGATTGTATATTTTTTTTACTTTTAATTTTTTATTTTAAACTCATTACTCTTACATATTTCACGATTTAACCCTTACAATATTTTACTTTTAACTTTAGTTTCCAATACTTTTATATTTTATAAAATTTTTGATTTATGATCTAAATTTTTAGAGTTAACACATTATAACGTGCATGTGTGGTTCAACGTTATTACGCTTATTTTTTTCTCATTTAACATATCCGTCGTAACATGCGGGTCCCAGATCAACTTAGTTATTGTTTTTAATGTTTTGCATTTCACGTGTGTGGTTCAATGTTTTACGTATACTTTCCATTTAGTTTTATTTTTTCTGTTTTTATTCCTTTTTAATACGATTTTTTTCGGTATTGATGGTTGTTTGACGGTGTGTGACATTGATGCTATTTTATATGGTTTTATGTCCCCCATCGCAACACATAGATGCTTAATACTAGTATATATTAATTACAAACTTTTGTATGTATCATGATGTACAATATGCTTAACTGGGTTGTACCCGCATTTTATCTTTTTTTAAATCTTAAGTATTTAATTTTAATTCAAAACTTTACCTTTTGTACAATTTAACTTTAATTCTATTAATTTCAAATTTGGTCCCAATTTTTTTCATATTTTATAATTTTTTTTTCATTTTACGTTTCGGTTTAGATTTTGTGAGTTACCATGTTGTAACGTGCGTGTGTGGTTCAACGTTTTTATACTTATTTTTTCACTATTTAACGGTCATGTCGTAACGCGCTGATTGCAGATCAACTTACTTATTGTTTTATATGTTTTACGTTTTATCTGTCGCATGGTTTAACATTTTTAAATCTACTTTTCAGTTTTTTACTTTTTTAATACGAATTTTTTCGGTATTGATATTATTAACGGTGATGTACCATTGGTGCTACATAGCATGGTTTTTTTACCGCGTTGCAACACATGAAACTTAATAGCAGTTTATACTGTATATCATGGATTGATTCGCTCCTTGTTATCGCCTCCTTGTGCTCCCAATCTCATTCCGTTATTTTGTTACTACGCTTTTCTTGTACACATTTTTATACACCCTTAGGCACGACCATGCAAACAGAATAAAAATTACAAATGTATACAAAGAGAAGAAGACAAAACTCACAAGGTCACATGTTGCATTTGAAAACCTAAAACCTTACATTGAGTCTGAAAAAGTTGACTACTAAGTATGTGGTTCAGTATGTGAAGGGTTCGAGCACGTCCTCTATTATTTGCGTTGGTGTAACTACACAAAATTATTTTGAGTTAATTGTACAAATGTTAGTTGTGGTAAGGTTAATTTTCAAGTATATTTTTAAGTACTAATTATTACAAGTTAGTCCATTAAATATGTAAAGTTATAAAAAAATGTCCATTATACTCATTACTAAAAGACAAAAAAATATTAAATAAAAATATAACCACTAGACACTCACCATCTTCTCTTTTCATTTCATAGAATCTATTCCATCACACCACAAAACACACCACAAAACACACCACAAAACACACCACAAAACACACCACAAAACACACCACAAAACACACCACAAAACACACCACAAAACACACCACTGTCACCACCATCATCGATAACACATTCCACCAC
The DNA here is from genome assembly GCA_025506515.1 of Flaveria trinervia. Taxonomy (NCBI): domain Eukaryota; kingdom Viridiplantae; phylum Streptophyta; class Magnoliopsida; order Asterales; family Asteraceae; genus Flaveria; species Flaveria trinervia. The sequence goes on along the minus strand of CM046458.1, from coordinate 63,844,905 downwards.
CACCGCTGTTTCCAGCTAGCAACCATTGTCGTTGCCGCCTCACCTTCATAGTCTCTCACTCCGATGACCTCCACCACTCCAGCGAGCTCGATGGAGCGTGAAATGGTGACCTCGTCTTCATTGCGTCTCATCGCACAAATCTTAATTTATTGTGTGGGGACGAGGGTGATTCGAGAGGTATAGTGGTGTGGTGATCTGAGAGGATGCAATGATAGGGTGGATGGCCAGAGGTAGTGGGTGGTGACCAAAGGAGTGGGGAAGAAAAGCTATTTATGTAATAAATAATGTTGAGAGACTAATCATTAAAATCGACCTCATCACAAAAGCTATTTATGTAATTAATTTTTTTTTAAATATAAATGCTAAGTAGTCAATTCACATTCTTACAAATCGGACCCTTTTTTTTTTGAAAGGCCAAAAACTTTTTATTCATATACAAACTAACAAATAATTAACCAATTACATAGTAACATACACCATAAAAGTTGTCAATCAAGTCCCCAAACTAGATACATCAAATACACTCCATTGATCTCATGTACTTGAATATTGGATAGATGTTTTAACCAAAGAAAACTAAGAACTTTGATTTTCGACATCTCCAAAGACACCAAGTGAAAGTTTGTATCACCATTTTTATTGATTTCTTCCATTTTAAAGATCCTCAAAGAGTTGAATAATATTAAAGAATGTCAATCACATGAAAGAAAACCATCACATGAAAAAAGAAAACCATTTACACCATAAGTCAATAATATCCCAAATCAATTGTGAGAAGGGGCTCAAACAAATGCATGTTCCAAGACCCTAACTCCTAACAACCTCTTCTTCTTGCATATGATTGGTTAATGGACCCACCATATATTTAACCACAAGTGGCTTACACTTTTGCGTGAGTAGAATAATTCAAATAGAGCTATTTAATTTTAGTAATCCTAATTTTTATTTGTCAGTAGATATAAATTAAAACTCAGTAAATATTTAATAATAATTTTAATTTTAAATTTATTTCTAATGATTTTTTACTAATTGAGAGTTAACTTCATTAGTTTTTTTATAACTTTCGCACCTTAAAACCCGTCAATTTCTACCTCCTAATTTGAATCACTTGACTTATTGGAGGTAGAGTTCAAGTGACGATGAAGGCTAGATAACAGAAAATGGATCTAATATAGGCTAGACAACGCTGAAGTTAAAAAATGACTCAAAGTTAGAATCATTTCATAAAAAAAACCAACGGTGGTTAACTCTCCGTTAGTAAAAAATCATTGGAGAGAAATAAGCTCAAACTAAGAAGTGTCAGTAAACATTTCATGAATAAATATTTTCTGAATTGAGATTAATCTTAGACAATAAATAAAAGTTGGGATTATTAGAATACGATAACCATTAAAATATAAAATACTAATACATATATTGTATAATATAAGTATTGTACATTAATGATAATCACACAAAAAGGATGACTAAAGAGTCATCCTATTAAGATTATACAATACATGGTTTAGATGTAGTAAACGCCTTAGGCCCTTAACGGTTATAGGATTTGTGTAATGCGATTAAACTGGTATCACGTAACATTATACCCGTCAACTATCGAATAATTTTAGTTGATCTCATACATAGTTGCAAACAAACATTCTGTTTAGGGTGGTATCAAACTTTTTATAGGTTTTGGTAGTATTGTCCGGCACAAGTTTTTACATTAAATATAGTTTTGTTCTTAGATATAAATATGTGGATTATGTAACGACATTATGACATTTTTAAATTGGTGAAAGACAACAAATATGTATAGAACCTCGCCAATCATCTTTTTTGTCCATGTCTTTGATATTGCAAATTGCATGTTTAAAGGTTAAATATCTCCTTGGACTCTCAAACGCCTTAGTTGATCTTCATATGATATTGTGGGATAAATTGGACATTTTGTAAGTTTTATCTTAATTTATTCAACTTATAGAGCGTATTCGGTTTATGACTCCTTACACCACAACTTGCAATTAGGTAATCCTCAATCTAATGGTTTGGTTTTTCTTCGACTATCTTGACTTATACATCATTTTTCATTTCAAATCTGATTTTCGATTTGTTTCTTCATATGGATTTAATTTTTGTCTCCTTCATATGAGTTAGATCTCCTTTTTCATTACTAATGTTTGAAAATTGCGTTGTTATTGGCGAGAATTTCATCATGTTTCGTCACCATCACCATCAAGTGTGATGAGATGAGCTGTTGGAGCATAAGAACTTAAATATCATTGGATTTCAGCATATCACTCAAATGTCATGCAATTGATCGAGCATGGAAATTTGTTTGTCCTAGACAAAGCTCACAAAAGAAATGAAACTCAAAACCCTATCTTTAGTTATTATGCTGAATCGATAATAATAACAATATAAATCAAATATTGTTATTAGTTAACTAAGTTTGTTTTAATATTTTTACATGTTAATTTATTATAGAGTTAATTATATAGATGATTAGAGTAGTTTGGACAAAATAGAAATTCCTACTAACAAGAAAAAAAAGTAAAAATACTTGTATAGCAGCTTTTAATTTTATAAAAGCATTGGTTATTTAAGGTAAATTTCACCAACATTTCTTACTATTTTTAACCTTTCTATTAAATTAAAATGATAAATTAGCTCCATCAGAACTCGTTATAAAACTAAAAGTTAATAGTCTACACCCAAACTCTATGCACATTTTATTTTTCAAACATCAACTATATCATATTTATACCCGTAAACTACATTTCATGTATTTCACTATTATTCAGGATAAAATCTAAATCTTGTTATATATGATGCTTCCAGAGACTTTACTTCTAACACTAAACCAACGACCTCAATAATTTGTTACACTCTTTAAGTTAACTTAGAATCTAAACATATAAGTTTACTCACAATTATAATATTTTAATCATTTAATACACCTCAAAATATTATTTACAATCTCGGAAAAATCACACCAACCACGTTTCCAATAGATATCTACACGTGCTCCTTCTGTTTTCACATTTTAAATTATTTTATATTTTATATAAACATCATATAAACAATCTGATGTTTATATATATATTCTGCAAAAAAACACATTCATCAATCATCTTCCCCAATTCATTCACTGTTTTACAGAGACAATCACTTCAATCAAAACTGAAATTCTCATTAATACACCCATGGAACAGTGGATCAAAGGTCCCTCAATCGGTCACGGAAGCTTCGCAAACGTCAGTTTAGCAAAACCCACGAATCAAAGCTCACGTTTTCCGCCATTAATGGCGATCAAATCTTCTGCAGTGAGCAATTGCACTTCTTTAATGAACGAATTCGTCATCTTGAATGAACTTAAGGGTTGCCCAGAGATTGTTACGTGTTATGGCGATTGTTTTACGGTTGAAAACGGTGAGAAATTGTATAACATCGCATTGGAGTATGCTTCAGGTGGATCGTTAGCCGAAAAGGTGAAGAATTCAAAGGATTCGAAGCTTTCGGAATCCGATGTTCGGAGGTATGCGAAATCGATGTTGAAAGGGCTTCAGTTTGTTCACCGGAAAGGGTTTGTGCATTGTGATATTAAGCTTGAGAACATATTATTATTCTCCGGTGACGAGGTAAAGATAATTGATTTCGGGTTATCAAAGAAGGCGGTGGCCGTAGAGGAGGAAGAGGAGGAGGAGGATTCTACGTCGAAATGTGAGATACGCGGTACGCCGATGTATATGTCGCCGGAGATGGTCGTCGGAGGGGAGCAGGGGCCGGCGTCGGATATATGGGCGGTCGGGTGTGCGGTGTTGGAGATGATAACCGGTGAACCGGTGTGGGGGTGCTCTGGCATTGGTGAGCTTTTAATGAAGATTGGCATTGGCGCTGACGTACCTGACATTCCAGAGACGTTATCCGATGCTGGAAAAGATTTCGTAAGAAAATGTTTTGTGAGAGACGCAAGTGAACGTTGGACCGCAGATATGCTTTTAAATCATCCATTCATTGTCTGTGAGGATCAAGTTCCTTCAGGACAAAAAACAGACAAAGAAACATATCCAGTAAATCTCACCCATAGTAAAGTTATTTATAAAATTTGTAATCAACTTCTGTTTGATTCTCCAAGAAATCCGTTTGACTTTCGGGATTGGGAACCGGAGAGATCGCCTACGGTAACACCGTTTTGCTCGATGGAATCAGAGTCTCGGACCATAGTAGAAAGGGGTATACGTGTGGCAAGTAGATTACAGCAGCTGGTGACGGAGGGACCCGATTGGTCTGTTACAAGCCGTTGGGTCACAGTTAGATGACATTCAATTTTTATGATGTAGGTTATAAGATTGTAGTTAATTTCGAATTTTGGATTGGATGTAAATAGTCATTTGAAATTTTGAATTAATTAGATGAGAATGATCTTCCATTCTTGATACTTTATCATAATAAAAATGAATTTAACTTTTAAGTTTTTTTACATTAATTCAAGTTTAGTGTGAAAAGGTAGAGCAGAAACTTGGTTTGAAGTAAAGATAAAATGTTCCACTGATGGTCGGTTTCAAAGGTATTATTGTTGTATATGTGTTATATATAATCAAAGTGTATATAAAGTTAAAAGAAATAATAATGCAATGCCCACTCGCAATTTTTTCGTTGTGAAGTATATTGATATAGTTGAAATAAATCAATTCTTGTGAGATAAATTTTGGGGGTGTTCGACCGTTCGTGGGATGAAAACAGAGTTAGATGGGACCAAATCTTTTTGATCATGTTCAGTCAGGACTGGTTATGTTTGATTCGGTACAGTAAAACGTTTTGTGATTCAAAAAGGTCTATCTCTCTTTTATTAGCTAATTATTTTTTCTTTAGTCGGATTGTTTTTATTACGAGAAACTTGGATTTTTTTATTTTCTTCTTAGAACTTTGTTAAAGACAAGTATGTGAAAGTTACAATATCATACAGTACAACATGTGTTACATACTAAACATGTGAAAAGATTATAGCAATGAGTCTAGGAGCATGACATCATGTCTTTGTTTGGTCGACAGAAGTAAACATATATTAAAGGGCAAATAGTATTCCTAACTATTGGAGTTGTAAGTTTAACAAAAGAACATACGCTAGGCGGGAAAACAATACTTTGATATTTTCACGCTTGTAAACCGTTTTAAACGGAAAACTTTCTGATCATTTGGACTAATGAAAAAATACATCTGTTATGATTGTCTCGAAGATCATCTGAGCTCGGCTTGTGAACAACCTAGCCATGATGACAACTCTAAAATCATTGATATTTCATGATAATAGTTAAAAACCAAAGTAAAAGTGAAAACTTATCTTCCGATCTCATCATTATTAAAAGAATTCTCCTCCTAACTACAACAATATATAGTAGAAAAGTTATTGAGACCATTTATAAAACTAAAAACAATTTACGATTATATTTTGTACATTTAATGGCTCTCCTCTTAGTAGTTACAACTTACAACACAAGTTGAATAAACTTTTTATTATTTATCTTCAGACGTGAGACTTTAAGAGTTTAATAAAAGTCCATAAATGATAAATGGGTGTAAACCGTAATATATGAAACTTGAAAATTGGGCTTTTAATGGGTCATTTTTAAGTCAAAGGTTGCCCAAAATTATGAAATAGGTCATAAGATATTGAATTTAGAGGTGTACAAAAAGTTTATTTTTCTAAAACCAGTTTTTTTTATCTCAAACTAGTTTTTTTTCTTAAACCAATTTGGTTTTTAAACTGGACCGGCTTTTATTTAGCATGTACAAACTGTTTTTTATTTCAAACCAGTTCGGTTTTAAAACCAGTTTTTCATCAAGAATCCTCAAACCGCTGAAATCGGTTTGAACTAGTTTGAAAACTAGTTTTTATTCCGTTCATTTAGAAAAATCGGGTTTTATATCGGTTTTTTAAAATGAAACGGGTTTTAAGTACCGGGTTACAAATGGCCGGTTTGGGTTGGGTTGGGTTAGGTTTTTTTAAAACTGGTTTGGGTTTTTTTTACACTCTAATATTGAGTCATTGAGATTTTGATATATGAAGATAATTTTGGAATCTGATTTGAATGTTATCAATCTATTATTATCTTGGTCTGTTTTGATTAGAGGTCTGTCAATCTGATTGAAGGCTAAAATTGATTATGATTTAAATTGGTTTTGGTTTTGTCAATAAAAGTCAATATCAATTTAGTCATATATGTGTAGGTTTAAAACTTGTTCTTGAAAGTGGGTTGGGGGGAGGGTTGCTTGATCGGGTTTTTATTGGTATGAATACCGAGTTGAAAACCAGTGTTTGTAAAGTTATAATCTTTACATATTCACTTGCCTTTTTTAATATCTAATATCATGTCCCTTGCCTAACTTAATTTGAATTTGCTCATTTGAGTATGTACATTCAGGGTCGGCCTAGATGAGGGGCGAGTTGGGTGACGGCCAAGGCTCGATCCCCTCGAGGGCCCGAAACATTATATCTATACTTATTAATAAAACAATATCTTTAGTGTCACGTGTTGTTTTCTTACACCTTTATTATTTTAGTTTCTCGCCTAAAAATGTATCTGTCCTTATTATTAGTCATGATTATTCGAATAAAATTAACTACTACTATAATTACAAAGTGAGTTTTTTTTAAATAGTGTATGTAGACTATTTATTTACCATAATAGGTGTTTAAGGAAGTGTTTTTTAATATAATATTATTGATTAAACTTATTTCACATTAAAATAATATTATTTAAAAATAGTCAAGTACAAAGGTTAATAAAATTGTAAAAACATGTGGTTCATATGTCGTAATTAAGAACATAAAGTTTTTTTTAAAACATTTTGGTTGATTTTAATTCACTCATACTTAATTTTATATCGTATTTTTACATAGAAAAGTTGAAAAAAATTACTATAATTTTGTTTCAATTTCTATCAAAAGTAGGCAAATTTATTTATTTTTTATTATTTTTAAATTTTTATTTTTGTGAAAATATTTTTAAGTAGCTTAAATAATAAGAAAAAACTATTTTTAACAAAAAATGCATTCTTCAAAAATATATTATATAAATATCATGACGAAACAAAAAAGTTAATAGTTTATTATTGTTTTATTTTACAAATTATAAATGTAATCCTCAATTACTGATGGGATGGATGTTACTAATAGACTTCCAGCAACAATTAGGGGAGAAACGAGTCACCCCGTCTCGTGAGCCACTCGAGACCGACTTACTAAAAACTCTACTTAAGATTAGCTTAAATAAGCTCGAACTCATTTTACGACTCATTTAATAAATGATTATAAGCTCGAGTTTCATATGTCGAGATCGAGTCAACTCGCAAGGCGAAACTAACATTGTATGTATATGATGTTTATTTTTTTCTTTATGTATATACTTATATAAATGATTATTACTATATATAAATTTATGTTTAAAACAATTATCTAATATATATCATTATTTTAAAAAAATTACATAAATCATTTAATTTTATAAAAAGATCTTTTCTATATAAGAATAAATATTTTATAAATAGACGTTAAAAATATACCGATGCAAGAGTATTAATATTTTTTATTAGAAAACGTTATTGAAAAAGAAAATCTTCATAAAAACAACTATAAAACATTTTTTTAAAATCATGAGAGATGCTAAATTGATTTGTATTTTATTGAAACTTTTTCATTTTAATTTTATTTAAATAACATTAGTAAAAACAGAAATAATTTTATCCAATTATATTATGAATAATAAAATTTAACTTTTTAGTAAAGAAACCATTTTGGTAAATATTTTTAAAGCACTCATTTTGTTAAATTAATTTTCTACAAAAAAAAAACTCATTACAAAAGACATTGTGATGGTTTCAATATAAAATTTGAAAAAGATTACAAGTTATGAACTTATAATTGACTGTTTTTTTCAATAAAAAAACAAGTTGACTCTATCCCAACAATTGTGAATTGAAATGTGTTAGATTCTTGTTTATTCAAACAAATAATTAAATAGTGGAATAATTCACTCGTCATATGCAAAGGAGAAGAAACCTCATACACGTATTCTATTCCGAAACGATTTTATATTTTATATTTTATTAAACCAAAGGTCTCAAATAATCAATTCAAGGTTTTGATTTTCTCAAATCATGATATCGATTTTCAAACGGAAAGATGAACCATTTCATATTGATTTTCAAACGAAAAGATGAACCATTTCATATCGTTTTCAATTTACAAGCATATCATGGTTTCGATTTATCTCAAATCACGTTATGTTTCAAGTTCAACTCACTAATCCATTTACGCATTCATTAATCTATTTAATATCATTCACACCCCAAGTTTTAAATCACAAATGCTCTTCTGCAAAGTCTCAATTCAATGCACATATATACAAATCTCGATTGCAATAGTAGTAGTGGTTCATACGATTTAAAATTTTGATTTTGATTTCAATATAAACTTTAGTATTTTAGTTTTTAACATCAATTTGATTAATTTATGTTTTTATTTATGAAAGCATAAAACTTTGATTTAATTTTAATTGATGTAAGCAAGAAATTGATTTATTTTTTGGTCAACAAAAAGAGAAAATTACATAAATGGTCCATGTGGTTTAAACAAATTGCATGTTTGGCCTTCAAACTTTAAAAATCACAAAGATAATCCAAACATTTGTGTAATCATTTCATGTTTTATCCATGACATCGATTCAATTTCTATTTTTCATTATCTCAAGTTACAAGTACATATGAATTAAAATTATTAATATTAGACAATGATGATAAAATTACAAAAAGAACGTCAAATTTTGTATACAAAGAAGTTTTTTGATATTTATAGATTTTCTAATGTTCAATATAATTTTATTATTACCAAAAGTTCTTATTTATAAGTTAATTTAATTTCATATTATACATTGTTCAGATTTATAAACATTAATAAAAAAAGATTACTAATATAATATATTAATGATTTTAAAAAAGTTAATATAAAATTGATAGACAAAATATTAGCAATAATATTATGACTTACGAACCTTTTTAATTAAAAACAATTTTCATGATTGAACCCGTGTATTACACGAGTCTTTAGTCTAGTTATTTGAATATACCATATTCATATATATTAAAAAAATAATATACTTTATAAAACACTTAAAAGCATTAGGTCATTAAAAAACCCATTCATACTTTTAATTATTTAAACTATTAAAAATTAGAGATCATTTTCATGTTAATTATTTTAGCCTATTACCTATTAGTGGAAATTAATACTCATTTAAATTGGTTGGCCCATAGTATTATTAAGGGTATTTTATACACTTTTTATATGTAAGTTATTTAATTTATATTATAGGATCTAGTTTTTCTGCTTGCCCCGAGCTAAAACTTTTTCAAGGATTCAATGACGTCCTTGGGTGTAATAAAAAAAGAGCTAAGTTTGTTTTTGCTTCTTAAGATTTGACAAAAATAATATTTTTTATTCAAAAGATTATTCACATTAATTTACATTCAAAGTTTCATAACTTATTTTAATTTCAATCTAAAACTTTTATTAGTTATTTCAACTTAAATTCAAAATTATGAAGCTTTTAAACTGAAATCAAAACAATTTATTAAACATTTGGAGGTAAATTAATATTTTTAATGTTGCGAAGGAAAATAGAAATTAACTAAAAAGAAAATTATATGTTTACATATATTAAACTAGGTTAGTCCCCGTGTAATACACGGATTGAATAAATAAACTATTAAATAATTATTAATAAAAACTTATGCATTATAAATTCATATTTAAAGATAAAATATGATGTTAATTACGTATAAATAGCTAATTTAAGTATAATATTTTTAATGTAAAATATAATTAAAATTATATCTACTTTAGTTTAAGAAATTTAACAGTTATACCATTTTTAACTCTCTTATGTAAAAAGTTATATTTTAAACATTCGATTTTAGAATTTTTATAAAAAAATATTTTTAGTGTTTTAGATTGTTTTAGTATATTTTACATGTTTATAATTTGTTTAAAAAACAAAACGATTTAAAATATTTTGTTTAAAAATGTTTAGTGTTTTAGAATATTCTATTATATAAAACTTTAGTTTCTTGTTATTTAGATATTGATTAAAAGATGTTATTAATAATTTCCTCATAAAATCTATTTAAAGAAAAGATAGTTTGATTTTTTTTTAAAATTAGATAAGAGAGAGAAACATAACAATTAATAAAATTTAGAGTAAATTACTGTTTTCGTCCCTGAGGTTTGACGAAAATCATGGGTTCAATCCAATAGTTCATTTATTACATTGACGGTCCAATAGTTTTAAAGTTTGTTTCAATTTCACCCAACGTGTTAACACCGTTAGAAATATTTTGTTATTTTAATATGAAAAGACAAATTTACCCTTAAGATTAAAAATACAAACTAAAAAAAATAAAAACCCACCCCAGCCTACCCCACCCCAATCTGCTTTGTCTCTCTCTCTTTCCTATCCCCCTCTCACTCTCTCTCTCATCTTTTTCATCATCAGAATACCCACACTCACCTTCAACACCAATCTACCGCCACCACCACCGCCCTCTCCTGCCATCGCCATTGTCGCCACCCTCTTGACTTGCACCCTGCTCAATGATATCATCAACCACACCTCCAATTTAAATTGAACATAGAAGATGGAGATGAAACCCTAAATCAAGGTGGAGGGTTATAATGGTGGTGGTAGTGATGGAGGCCAAGGTGAAAGATAGTGTTGGTGGTGGTAGAATATGACTAACACAAAGAGAAAGAGAAAAACGATTATGGTGTTGGTGGGTTGTCTTGAATCTGGATTCGGGTCTTAAATGTGGTAAGTGGTAGTAGTGGTAAAAGGGGATGACTTCAAATGGCGGCGGGGTCTAGGTGGTAGTGGTGAGCGATGGTGGTGGTCAAGGTCGACGGGTATAGGTGGTTGGTGGTGTGGCCGACGGGTTTTGAGTGGTGGTGGTGAGCGATGGTGGTGGTTTTGGTCGACGGGTCTAGGTGGTAGTGGTGTGGCCGACGAGTTTTAGGTGGTGGTGGTGGTGAGCGATGGTGGTGGTTGTGGTCGACGGGTCTAGGTGGTGGTGGTGTGGCCGACGGGTTTTAGGTGGTGGTGGTGAGCAATGGTGGTGGTTGTGGTCAAGAGAGTGAGTGTGAGTAGAGATAGAGAGAGAGAGAAAGAAAGAGGAGATGAGAAGATAAGAGAGAGAGAGAGAGAGAGAGAGAGAAAGAGTATGATTGTGTGGATATGAGTGGTGATAGGGGTGAAGATGGGGATGAGTTTTAAATATTCAGGGGCACAAAAGTTTTTTTACATTATTTAACAGACCAAGTACTAACGGTGTTAACATCTTGGGTGAAATTGAAACAAAACTTAAAACTATTGGACCGTCAATGTAATAAATGAACTATTGGATTGAACTCGTGATTTTCGTCAAACCTCAGGGATGAAAACAATAATTTACTCTAAAATTTATTTTAATAAGAAAGAAAAATTTGTATAAGTATTTAAATTACTATAATACCATTTTAATTAGAGAGCAAATTGATTTGTGAATGTTTAAAACATGAGCTAAAAGAATGAAAAATGACAAAAAAATCTCGTTTTATTAGAAGTTATAGATGCGTAACTTTAGTATCATTTTATATGTCCTTTTTAATTAACTTATTTCTTAAAGAAAATTCTAACAGGTTAAATAACTAGAGGGTAAACAAACCCTTTAATCCGTCCACTTGATTATGCTGACGCTTGTTAATTAGTTGTTCCCGTATAGCTTTCAATGTTGATTCAAAAATTTGTTACGTACTCCTTGACTTTGACCATTCTTGACATGGTCAAACATGAAACAAATTAGAAAACACTAGTCTTTCTAGATTGATTATTCGAAGGAAAATTCAGATGATTACATTGCTTCTAAATTCTTGCATAAGTTGGATGATTAGACACTCGATACTTCATATCTTGTAAGCGTTCAATAATGAAAGGTAAGAGTTAGAGCCAAGAAATATCATCAATTGCATAGAACGAGTGATATCTAGAGAGTATGAGATTCACAACAAACTTTATCTTTATACAACCTCAATATATAAAACATGTTCATTTTATTTCTTTTCTTTTTATTTCACGTATAATACTGAAAACATACACGAAAAACCAATATAACAACTGTCATTGTTATTGGAATGTATTAGATTAGAGTTTCACATAAGACTCCACGGTCCCGTTAGGTTAATTAGGGTTTCTTCTTATCATTATGTATCATAAAATAACTTATTTATTAATATCAATTCAACATTTTACCATCTTATAATTACTAGTTTGAAACCCATCTTTTACACGGGTTGAATTAATATTTAAATTCATAGTTACTAACTAATATTTAGAAATATAAAATACATTTTAGAGAAGAGATATGATTCGAAATTACATATAAATAACTACCTCAAGTAATAAAGTAGTAAGAATATCTTTTTAAACTCTCGTTTTTATAAAACTTTTGATTAAAAATGCTTTCTAAACATTCCATTTTTTTAATATTTGTTTTTTAAATGTCATTAAAAAAATTCTATGTATTAATGAATCATATTTATTCATTGTTAAGAAAATTACATTTTTAAACTAAAATTTCGTTATAATTAGGAAATAATATATATATTATTTTTAGTATTTAATATAAACATTAGTTACTTAATTTTTTATGCTAATGACATGTGACAAATAAAATGTAAGAAGATTACATGTGACAAGAAAACACAAGAAGATAACAAATAACAAGAAAGTGTAAGAAGATAACATGTGTAATAATTTTATTTTAATTTATTAGTATAGGTTATAATATTTTTAACGAGTTTTAACTTATAAAACACAACAAAGAAACCTTTGAATGAAAAAATAAAGAGAAAATTACAAAAATAGTCCCTATGGTTTGATCAAATTGCAAATTTGGTCCCCAAATTTTAAAAATTACAAATTTAGTCCTAACATTTGGAAGTTTGTTGCAAATTTAGTCCCCACCGTTAGTGTCCGTTAGTTTTTAACGATTTAGGGACTAAATATGCAATATGTTCAAACCATAGGGACTATTTTTGCAATTTTCCTAAAACGTAAAAAACTAAAAAAATCAAATAAAAATTAAGAAATTAAAATTAAATTTTAAAAGATTCAAATAAACTTTAATAAAGAAAATTCAATAATCGTTAAAAAATAGAATAAAGGTTAAAAAAGCAAACCAATTTAAAAAGGAAATAAAAGTAACAATAGAATGCAAAGAAAATTGCAAAAATAGTCCCTGTGGTTTGATCAAATTGCAAGTTTGGTCCCCAGATTTTAAAAATTGCAAACTTAGTCCAAACATTTGGAAGTTTGTTTCAAATTTGGTCCCCACCGTTAGGTCTGTTAGTTTTTAACGATCTGGGGACTAAATATGCAATATAGTCAAACCACAGGGACCAGTTGTGCAAATAAAAATTACGAAATTAAAATTAAATTTTAAAAGATTCAAATAAAATTTAATAAAGAGTAAATAATAGAATGCATATAAAATATAAAATGAGAATTATGCGTAAAAATTTAATTTTTATAATTATTTTTGATGAAGTTCATATGTCATGTTTAAATCAAAGAATCCAAAAACCTTTTGAAAGTATAAATTCAAAAAACTAACGAACACTACATGAGTTGTGTGGGTTTAAAAAACTCGATTCGAACTCGTTTATCCTCCGACTCGGAGCTCATTTATGGAAACAAAATTATTATTAATATTTTCTTTAGATAGAATCAGCCTTAGTGGGATTGGACCTCGTTTATCCTCCGACTCGAAGTATATATATACATTTTTGGCCATCTAAATTAATTTATAATTTTTATAAATTAATTATATCATTTATAGAAAAAAGTTATTATTATTATTTTTTTAGAGAGTCTTTAAAAAACTAGTCTACTGACAGACATATATATCGACTAAAAGTGACTAATACGCGGTATTAGTGCTCATTTTCTATTTTTATATGCATTCTATTGTTACTTTTATTTACTTTTTAAAATTGGTTTGATTTTTTAACCTTTATTCTATTTTTTAACGATTATTGAATTTCTTTAGTAAAGTTTATTTGAATCTTTTAAAATTTAATTTTAATTTCTTAATTTTTATTTGATTTTTTTTAGTTTTTTTACTTTTTAGGGAAAATTGCAAAAATAGTCCCTATGGTTTGAACATATTGCATATTTAGTCCTTAGATCGTTAAAAACTAACGGACACTAACGGTGGGGACTAAATTTGCAACAAACTTCCAAATGTTAGGACTAAATTTGCAATTTTTAAAATCTGGGGACCAAATTTGCAATTTGATCAAACCACAGGGACTATTTTTGCAACTTTCTCATAGAATGCATATAAAAATAGAAAATGAGCATTAATACTCCGCGTATTAGTCACTTTTAGTCAATATATATGTCTGTTAATAGACTAGTTTTTTAAAGACTCTCTAAAAAATAATAATAATAACTTTTTTTTCCATAAATGATATAATTATTTATAAAAATTATAAATTAATTTAGATGGCCAAAAATGTATATATATACTTTGAGTCGGAGGATAAACGAGGTCGAATCCCACTAAGGCTGATTCTATCTAAAGAAAATATTAATAATAATTTTGTTTCCATAAATGAGCTCCGAGTCGGAGGATAAACGAGTTCGAATCGAGTTTTTTAAACCCACACAACTCATATAGTGTTCGTTAGTTTTTTGGATTTATACTTTCAAAAGGTTTTTGGATTCTTTGATTTAAACATGACGTATGAACTTCATCGAAAATAATTATAAAAAATAAATTTTTACGCATAATTCTCATTTTATATTTTTATATGCATTCTATTATTTACTCTTTATTAAAGTTTATTTGAATCTTTTAAAATTTAATTTTAATTTCGTAATTTTTATTTGCACAATTGGTCCATGTGGTTTGACTATATTGCATATTTAGTCTCCAGATCGTTAAAAACTAACGAACACTAACGGTGGGGACCAAATTTGCAACAAACTTCTAAATGTTTGGACTAAGTTTGCAATTTTTAAAATTTGAGGATAAAACTTGTAATTTGATCAAACTACAGGGACTATTTTTGCAATTTTCTCAAAAATAAAAGTACAAACTTTTGATGGAAGAAAATACTTTTCTGCCTTTTTAACTTCTTTTACAAAAACAAGTTTGAACAAAACATAAAAAAGATCAAAGTTGACTTCTTTTTATTTTTATTTTTTTCCATTCTCCCTATAAACATTTAACATGATGAACGAATATCTGCAACTACATAATCGCTCCGATACTCTCTCTCCATCTTTAATCAAGAATCAACTTCCTATTATCCAATGCCTCCACTCGATCACAATAATATTATTCTCATCATCACTACAATAATATTATTATTCTCATCAATCATCCAATCATCATCATCTCTAAAGGTCTGTTAATTCATTCATTCTTCAAATTCATTTCAATCTCATCACTTATCCTCAATTCTCACTGCTGATTCTTGAACAATTTCATACCAGATCGGCGAAACATGCTCTACGGACGACAACAAATGCGACCCCGGGTTGCGGTGCGGAACGTGCCCCGCGAGCGGGAATACCCGCCCGCGGTGCACGCGGGTCCAACCGATCAACCCTACGTCCAAGGTTGGTGGTTTATATTTTATAAACTGTTTGTTTTATTTGTGTTTGGTGAATTGAAAGTAATTGGTTTTGTGTGTGTGGAATAGGTTAACGGGCTACCGTTTAATCGGTACTCGTGGTTGACGACGCATAATTCGTTTGCGCTTTCAGGCTCGAAATCGCCTAGCGGGTCCCCGGTCCTCGGGCCGGCTACCAGGAGGACGACGTTGGGACGCAACTGCGCGTAAGTATGATTTTATTGCTGGTTTGTTATCAGTTTTACATGAAAAACTCTAATTTTTTCTGATTGCATGTTGTTATAAATAAAGGTTTATAGTTTTTAATGAGTAATGTACAACTCGGTTGCATGATGGTTTTGTTCTTGAAAATTCATAATTCTTTATTGCATGGTATCATATTGATTATATTATATGACTTGTAATCTATATGTATGAACATAGGATGAAAAATGTTTACAAATTGTGTTTTCTACGGTTGTAAAGTCAAGAAATGTTATGGAGTCGGTTATACTTGTTCAAAATATGCGTCACGTACTAGAAGAAAATTTAGTTAAATGGTTTGAAATGTAAATTGGTGGTTCAACTAAACTGATAAACAACAAAAAAAGATTTTTTTTTTAATTTTTCAGGTTTTATCTATCGTGTCGAGATTGAACCCGAGTCATTTCTTGAATCCCTCGTCTCAAAAACGAACTCGACCCAAACCGGCGATCGACCATCTTGTGGGATCATGGTTTCTTTAACCGCAGTGGTTATTCAAGATGTTTACGTACAAAGTTTTGAGGTTAGGTAGTTTATTAGGTTTAAATATCAATTGATCATTTTCTTGTTTGTCAGCATATAATATTAAACCATGTTAGTTCGTCATCGTTGATTTGTCATGGCTGCTAGATGGTTAATTAATATTATCCAACTTTAGGTTGTGTTTTTTTCGTAATAATTAATAGAAAAATAAACAAAGAACGTACCGTATGAACGTTAGATCATGTAATTTGACTTCTTTTTCATCTATGTAGAATGGAGTTCGAGGGCTAATGTTGGACATGTATGACTTTAATAACGACATCTGGATGTGTCATTCCTTTGGTGGCCGATGCTACAATATAACAGCATATGTAAGCGTTCATTTCAGAACCAATATAAATTAGTTGTTTGTAGATTTACGCAACTTATTTAATTTCTCTTTGTTGTTTTACTTCTAGCAACCAGCCATCAACGTGCTTAGCGAAATTCAAAAGTTTTTAGAAGCAAATCCGACCGAAATCATCACCATATTCATCGAGGATTATGTGACGTCCCCGGATGGATTGACCAGAGTTTTCAGTGCATCTGGGCTCACTAGATACATGTTTCCGTTGAGTCGGATGCCCAGAGACGGTGGAGATTGGCCCACGATCACAGATATGGTCGCCCAGAATCAACGTCTCGTTGTCTTCACCTCCAAAGCCGCAAAAGAAGCATCCGAGGGTATCGCCTATGAGTGGTCATTCGTCGTAGAAAACCAATGTAAGTTTACAACTTTAGATATATTACATGTATCATTTTTAAATTGTTTCGGATACATGTACATTAAGTTATAATAATCTAGTGATTGAATCCAGATGGACGCGAGGGTCAGATTGCTGGTTCGTGTCCTAACCGGTCTGAATCCGCTGCAATGAACACAACATCGCGATCATTGGTTCTTCAGAACTACTTCTCCACTAATCCTAATGTGACGGGAGCTTGCATCGATAACTCTGCTTCGTTGATCGAGATGACGAGGACCTGCCAACAAGCCGCAGGTGGGCGATGGCCCAATTACATTGCTGTTGATTTTTACCAGGTAAGAACATACCTGATTCACATGTGTCTAATAGCCGATGCATATATTTATAATATATGTATCGGCTATTAGTATCAGATACAAAATTTTGTAACTTTTGGATATGAAATAGATTATTGGTTAGTGCAGAGGAGCGATGGCGGAGGAGCACCCGAAGCCGTGGATGTAGCCAATGGTTATCTGACGTGTGGATGCCCGAACATTGCATATTGCAGGGTATGTTTATTTTCTCTTGTTACAAATTTTATTTTTCGTGCATCTTAATGACGAAGGATTATACATTTTGTCTAGGTGAATGCAACGTTTGGGACATGTGATATTCCTGTTCTTTCACCTCCGCCACCTGCACAGCTGCAGACCGATGGGTCAACTGGAGGTTTTGGTCTAGGTTCCACGATACATGCAGCAGGTCAACCACGGTGGTTCTATTTGGCTACTGTTATTACATTTATTGTGCTAGTGATATAAATTTATGTACCATTGTGTAGATTTACTGTTGTATTAGTTACATATAATAGAAGTAGGGTTCACTTATGTCATTATGTGTGTCTAGTGCTTGTGCGATTTTTTAGTTATCGTTACCACCGAAAGGTTTAACTTGGTTGCACAGGGGGGCGAACGCCCATAGATGGAGACCTTGATTGATGGCAAACATGTGGAAATTAGGTTGATAGTTATATCTGGTTGACGGGTTGGATTGAAGAACATAACACGGCTCATATATTTATTCATTGAAATAGTTCACGTAGCTAACTGAAGACACTAAAAGTCGTACAATCAAACCGACCTGTGTTACCAATTTATTTATCAAAGTTCTAATTTTAAACGGATACATTTTTGGCGCCAAAATGTTCTTCCTGTTACTACAGACATCCCTCGTTTTCCCATTTCCTTCATCAACCCTGTAGACGAAAATCTTGCATACATCTATTCCTCAAATTAAAGAATATCTAACTTGTTTATTCTGAGGTTTTCAATAAGAATAAGCTTGCAGTTGTATCTTCTGATATCCTGCTTGATAACATGCTTGCTGAAAATAATAAAGAGAAAGGGAGGCAAGTTAACAAAAGACCTTTACATAACATTGGAATTTTATCGCAAGATAGCTTGTTTAAGTCGGTTAGGACCGAGAATACACCTGCAAGTTTTGAGGTTGGTAGTAATTTGTTGTCATATAATTTGCATAAACATCAAGTGATTGAAGAAGAGAAGGAATTGCTAGACGATCGAACATGATAATGGTGAAGATTCGGGTGTTGTGACGGAGCCATTGGTGCTGAAAGTGAAGTTGAGTCAATTAAGGGTGAGGGTGAAAACAAAGGTGAACCAGCGGTGGAGGCGCTATATGAACTTAAAGTGCGAAAAAGCAAAGACGAATATCTATTTTGAGTCCATTCAGGTTCATCTCGTAGTATCACGTCTATATGCATCTGTCGAGGGTGCTAGTCCATCCGTTCTGGCTGATTGTTTAGTGCTTGATCCTTCTACAGTGCATACCTCTATGATCATTAACAGTCTGCATATCTTTTCAACAGTTGTTCATTAACTTAATAAAATTGTATGTTTTGTGTATAACATATCTTTACTTACAAAGAAAACCAGTTGAAGTTGCACACAACTCTGTTATTTGCGTTACAGAATTGAGGTAGTCAAAAAAAAGTTTTTATTCTACTCCTGCTGGTGCTTTTATTACTATTTCGATCAATTATGCTTTTATTGTGGAGTTCAGACACCGCGATTGTGAGGGGTTGTGTTTGTCGTGTCCTGGCTGCTCTAGTACTTTTGATTGTCCATCGGTTCTCAGACACACGTATAGTGACCCTCGAAAGGCCAACAAACTTATAGTTTCACATGATCATGCATGTTAAGAGATGAAAATAACCTCCTAATATTGTCGTTATCAGGTGAAAAGACGAGCTGACTCGTTCATATCAACGTATACGATAGATTAATGGTGAAGTTGAATGATTTTGAGATTAATAACTGAGAAAATTATGGTGATTATGAGTTTTAGGTTGAGGCCAGGGACCAGCACAAATGCACAATGATCTATTTGCCACAATCTAAATACTTGGTATTACATTTAATTAATTTGAATTTAAAAAAAATACAAATTAGCTTGCAAATCATGGTGAAGAAGCTGAAGGAACTCTTCAACCATTCTGTATCTGTATATGTTACTTTGATGTTCACAAGCTGTGATTTAGATTTTATTTGTATTTAGTTTTTGCTAGTCTACTCTGTTTTTTTCTTCTTTTCATGAAAACTAATTCATATATAAACCGAACGTATTAAACACTTATTGTGTATAATATCGTTACATACAGACACTGTATATCAAACCTTAGAACTATGATAATTACAGTAAATACCAACTACACAAAAAGCTAGTTAACACTTGCAAAAATGAAAAGCATACATCTTTCTTGGTTAAGTTTTAGGTGTGAACCTTAAAACATCAACAAAACAAGGTGAAATATGTATTTCATCAATCAAATCTTTATTCATGTATGATATAATCAGATTAATACATTAAAAAGAAAATTCAAACCCCTTGGAACAAGATTATTATATATTCAAACAACTATAAAGCTATAATGTCATGTAATATGCACATCCTTTACTGCAGCTCCCCAACAGGTGCTTCATTGAGCCATAGAAAATGAATAAACTCATACAACTTCGCGCTTACACTAACCTGTGCCGTCAAAAACAATAAGTCATACTTTTGTTACATGTATCATATAGTACGTAGGTCGGTGGCGTACCTTGTATGGTGTTGGATTCAATCTTCTCATGTGATCAGTCCTCATTTGCTCCAGTTGCTTCATACAATGTTCTCTAATCTTGCCAAGTGTTGGCAGTTCTTCTCTTGCTTTGTCTTCACACATATACACACACATATCAATCACACAAGTGTATACCTTGGATACATACATACACACGCACGTGCGCACATATGCATATATTTTAATTTGGAATATGTTGGTTATGTAGAGGCTCAAGTCTCACCTGCACTTCCAGGCCAATAACACTTCATAAGTTCCTCGACACGTTGTGGAACCACATAAGCTCTCTTTGATTCATTGAATGGGTGTCGACACAAAATCCTTTGGCCTTCCTGTTATCAAACATATGAGTATTATAATGACTTCTAGATTCAGAATCCACCATAACCGAAAGTAAATAAGAAACATGCCTTTGGAGGTGGTTCAGTTTCCCCTGACATTATGTCTACAAGAGCATAACCTTCCTTTCCATACAATCTAAAAGACCGTTTTTTACATGGAATGGAGACCTAAAAACACAACATCTATAAGTTATAATATATTTATAATACAACAAAACACGAATTGTGCGCTCAAAATCCAAACCTTCGACCTTCAAGGGGTGGCACAGTGGCTAGTACCTGATTCCTCCTCTAGCAGAGGAGGTATCGGGTTCGAATCCAGTTTCCACTGGTTGCCTTTAACCCCTTGAAGGTGATATGCCTAGCGTAAGCTGCACTTTACTTGGTCCCACTAGTTGGATATTGGTGGGACCTGATGAGTTGTTTTTACGGGCTATCATGGTTACCGAAAGAAGAAAATCAAAACCTTTGAGACGTCTTCTGACAGCTTTATACGCGGCTGGTTATTTATCTCAACAAGCTTGAACACACAACCTAAAGCAGGTTGAGCAAAACATGTAACCAAATTGGTTCCAATCCCAAAAGAGTCAACCTCATGGCCCTGAACAACACAAGAAACCGTAATCTAACATAGAATCTTTACATATTTGCAGAACTCTACAACTCTTTTAATGTCATGAACTCATGATAACTCACCTGTTTGTTTAAAGCATCTAAAGTTTCCTCATTTAGGTCATTACTAGCAGTAATTCCAGTCTTTCCAAAACCAGGAACCTGAAAGTCCTTTTCAATGGTGCGGAAAAACTTACGAGCTTCACATGACAGATAAGCAAGGTCGCCCGAGTCTAGTCTAATGCCTTTTGCTTTGTACCCCATATCAGTTAGTGCTAGAGCAACAGCACAAAAGTTAGGAACGCCACTCCTCATGACCTGATCATAAGGAACCACACAGACCAATCAATAAATTAAAAATTATACATATATAAACTGATTAAAAAAGAAAAAGAAAACACTCGTACGTCATATGTGTCCACAAGAGCTAGAAAATTGTCAGGAATGCGAGTGCATATGAAACAAAAGCCGCCAACTCACTTTGGTTAGTCTCACTAAAAACGCCCTCTGATGAACTTAACCGCTGTAATATGTGCAAAAGTCAAGCACCATAAATTATGATATATGCATCGAAGAACGCCAATATCCATGAGAATACTACCATACCTTCAGTTTACCCAACCATGACTTTGTGAGATGAACAAAATCCTTGCATACTCTTGACCGTCATGACTTTTAGAGACTTCTCAGTAATTTCATCAGGTCCCTAAACATCAATAATTGACTTAAAAGTTAAAACAAGCCATAAACAGTAACAAAAAGCGTCATCGTCTGTATAGCAGCTGCATAGAATACATGAACTTTCATTGAACAAATAGAACAGATGTATATATCACACCAACCGTGAACGAGCTAACAAAAGCATGAGAATGGGTTCCGCGAAGTGGAATTCCAAATAATTTTCCAGCTGCACAATTGCTATTGACACACAAAAATTATAAAATAAAATAAAATAGTGAGCTGCAATATGTAAAGGAGCATGTAGATTAACATATGTGGTCAACAAGATTACCTTGTTGCATCGAAACCTCCCATGTAACAATACCTTGATGCCCCTACACCACCATCAGGGCCCTATACATGAAATGAAAATATATATAATCTTTATAAAAAATAAACTACGACGCGCAAAATCATGGATTATTTAGAACCTGTGCGCGCCGAAGCCCAAACTCAAGAAGAAGTTTGTCTTTCCCTGCAACAAAACGATGCCTTGCGGCGTTTGTAGTGACTAAAGACGCGAAATTTATAAGATTTACAAAAGGAGTTTCCAACAGTTGAACCACCTGAAAAACATCAGATATGATTTAAGAGTCTTTAAGTTATTATCAAACAATCTTGAAAAACAGGCATATAAATCAAGATTATATATAAGACTCACAGCCACAGGGCCTTCAATCCTCATCAAGGGTACTTTAGGAAACACAACAGATCCTTCAGCAATAGCATACACCTCAACATCAGAACAATCAATTCCTCCAAGATAATCATAGAATTCATCCTAATTTCACCATGAAACAGGTTAGTAAATGACCCTTCTACCCTTTGACCCTGATGTTTGACTTTGAGTTGATACTAACCTCACATGTGGGAGATAAACATTCTCTAACAAAAGCAATCTCTTCCTTTGATAACTTAAAATTAGCAATGAACCTTATGCACTCTTCAAGACCTGCAAATACTGTATATTCACCGCCAAATGGGTTCCTTCGAAAATACAAGTCAAACCTGCAACAAAATCAATTCAATCAACCAATAATTTATGAATCATTTGGACATGAATGTGTATGAAATTGTTAATCTGAGTAAATGCTGTAGGTGATTCATAAATGAAACACTGGATTATTCTAAGAGTCACTTTTTAATGACTTTGCCCCTTGGACCCGCTAGAGGCTGCCACCTCTTGGACCCCACCAAAGGCTGCTGTCTTTTTAGGGGCCGTATTGGTGGAGCTTTTAAGGGGACCGCCCCTATTTTTCACTAAAAAGTGGAAATTTATATGTATTTCGTCCGAAAATTTAACATGTATTAAGTCTGCTCTTGATATAACGATTGAAAAATATATATGGGCCCCGTGACTTTGGGACACCAACATATTATATCAAGCTCCACTTGGAAACACTATTGCTTAGAGTGTCTCGAAATACAACAAGGTTCAAGTACGGAAAATCATAATTAACTCAAACAAACATGCATTTCGAGCCTCTATGAATATTATAATTTACGTTGATCAACAAATCAATCTAATTACTAACAAAAGCATCAAAATGCATCTAAACACAAACATTAAACATGAATCATACATAAGAAACATCAAAATTATACAACTAAAACGAGGGATTAAGAGACTAACACAGCACGATCGTTATGTTTGTCAGCTTTCCAGTAAGCATACGCCATGGTGAACTGATAAAGATCGGTGAGCAGCGGCGTAACCATTGGATTTGTCGGACGATTGATCGCCGGCGTACGGCGGTTGTGTGCTCCGGCGTTTACGCCGCCGTTGATCATGGGTGTCGATTCCATTATGTGTAATCGTATTACACCAAACAGAGGTAATTCTTTAGGGTTTGTTGTTAGTGTTTGCAGATGAAGATGAAGAAGATGATGATGATGAAGAAATGGGTGTGTAATTGAAGTGGGAATATCAAATGTATATATAGACTTGTTTCTCTTGGATTGTATGAAAGAAAGTTTTAAAGAAAGTCGGAGATCAAGACCTAAAATAAAATATGTGTTTTTATTTTGTGTTTCAAAAATAACAACTTTAATAGAAGTATAGTACTATTAAAAGGTTTGTTTAAGACTTCAAGGAAGAAGGATTCCATTCAACGGAAATGAAAAAAGAAGTCATTGTCAATTAAAAAATTATGTGTGTGATGAGCGGGATGAACTAAGACTCAAATATGTTATCAAAGATGCAGACATTTTGTAGATAAAACTGTACAAATAGTGATTAGTAGAAAACTCGTCCATTTTAAATCAAATGATATTTTTGTAGTGTTAAAGTATAGAAGAAAAACTAAATGAACGTAATCACACATGTACAATAAGACTTGAATTGAGTCTGGTTATGGTTGCGCACATGAACATGAATCCAAGTCATGGCAACCGATACAATTTTTGAAAACAATCATAGCCTTTGAATCGCAAAATAGTAAAAAGGTTTAAGATGAACACGAGTTTATCTTCATCCACCCATCAATCTTTGCAAGACAATGAAACAATAAAATCATAATACAGTCTTACTTAACAACATTACATTACAAATACAATATATTTTTTATCCAAATCTTATAGCAGGGTCAAAACCACCAAAGGAGAATAGTACCATGCCAAAACCAAAAAACCTAACACGTAATACTTCCTTTAGTTTAGTTTATAATACCTAATAATAGCTAGTATTAAGCACCTGAGTTATAGCAGGATGCGTAAAACTATGTCAAGTATCACCAATATCAGACCATCGCTAATGACCACTTATATAAAAAACACGTATTAAAAAAATAAAAGAAATAAAACTTAACAAAAAATAGACATAAAAACATTAAGCTATAAAACGAAACAAAAACATATAAAAGAATAAGTAACTTGACCTAGGACAAGTGCCTTGCAAGGAACATTGCACCCACACGCACTTTGCGTCGTTTTAACTTGCAAAATTTAAATCAAAACGTAAAACAAAAATTTGTAAAATCTGAATAGTAAGAGAACCAAAATTGAAAATAATAATATGTTAGGATTAAATTGTAAAATATGTAAAAGTATTGGATTAAAATAAAAAACATAAAGATTATAGAAAAGTATGTACAACACATTAATGCACATAATACAACCCATAATATATAACAAAGTTAATAATCAGAATATTTATAATGTGGTAATACCTACGATAAGACTCAAAATTGATGTTTGTTTGAGGTTACATAAGTTGCCAAGTCATGGCAACCAGCACTATTTTTACCCTACAATCATATCCTTCAAACTATCAAATAGCCAAAAGTCTTTGATGAACAATGATTCATCTTTATCGACTCATAAAATTAAAAAAAAATACAACATACAAAACGAATAACGTAACAAAGTCTTAGACGCTCATCAATCATTTTGGTAAATGATAAAAAAATACACATATCGCAAAGACGTGCTTCTAAATTTGACTGAATAGTAGCGGCAATAAAATTTGTTAGCAATTCATTTGTCAAAAATTATAACTTGAAAAATTTCGATTAAATTGAACTTAGATATGCAAGCCATATAAAAAATAGAGTAAATTACACGGATCGTCTCTGAGGTTTACTTAAATTTCATATTTCTTTTTTGGTATTGAAAAATTATAAAGTTAGTTCTAAGGTTTAAAAAAATAACACGGTTCGTCCTTGGGTCTAACAACCGTTAATTAATTCCATTAACTGGCTACAAAATGATCATTTTACCTTTCTTCTACCTCATTCAACCTCATCTCAACCACCATCACCACTCCAACACCACCTCCACCTGAATAATTTGCATCAAAATTTCAATTAAAAAACCAAAATTAGATCACAAAGTACTTTACATCTAAGATCCAACAACCAAAATCAAAATCCATAATCCATAACCCCCCTTAGATTAACCCAAAATCAATAACTAAAATTACACAACGAGATTGTAACGTAATCAGGCTAACAAAAACCATAAAGCTACAAAATTTTACCTTGAAACCCACATACTTATCGGTCTTATTCGTCAGTGAAGCGATGAATTGATGTCACATCCTGAACGACGGCGGAATTATCAGAACGGAAGAATATGAAACGATTGCTTATAGCTCACAGAATTAAATAAATTGAAATAATATTAAATGTTTTTTTCATTGAATAAAACTAAACAAATAATTTATTACAATACAATAAAGATTAAAATAACAAAATAAAATCTTTAATTAATCCAAGTCCAAATCCTATATAAGCATGAAGAATTCCATAAAAAAAACATCCTGAAACATATCAAAAATAAGGTTAACATATAATGTGAGTGAGTTCTCATGAATTTGTACATACGTATAAAAACAATTTTTAAGAGGCAATTCATGTCATATGTTAAGAAATATTACAAGAATATAGATAGCATAATGATACAATCAAATCTTAACAAAAGATTGCTATAATAAGATATACGATTAACTAAGTGTACTTGGTTCCCATGATGAATAAGAATACGTCATCAGGAGCCGGCAATAAACTCGGCTTTAGCACCAAATAGGCTTGCCAAGCCCATAGATCTATGACGTCGCTAGACTAACAATAGTTAATGATTGTTTTTACAAGATAACTATCATATAAGGCTCACAAATATGTCAAATAACCATGACAAGTTTATAAACGAATTGCTCGTGCATTACAAGTTCAAGATGTTTTACAAATGTATATTTATATGATTAACATGTTTCACTCCAAAATGTGTGAAATAAAATAAAAAGAGGCATGGAAAACTCACATGATATAAAATAAACTTTAGATAATAATAAGAAACTAAGATTTTTCAACGTTTCCTTCACAATTCAACCTAAGGTTTTGATGTCTTAGGATTAAAATAATGATATGATTAAAGAGTAAAATGAATTATGGTTTCAATTGAGATTTGGGGTTTTGATAATTATGTTAAATAGAATAATGTAACCAATTATATTTTGATACAATAAAGATGAAATAAATTAATTAAATAATAACATTTAAAAGAAAAATAAATTGTTAGTGAAATTGAGTAATTAAATATTACTTAAATATTTAATTTATAATAATTGATAAATAAAGGTTGAGCGTTAAAGTGTGAAAGTAAATAACTAATTTAATAATTATTTATAATATAACATGGTTAAATAATTAATTGAATAATTGATCATTTAAATAATTAATTATTTATTTATTTATTTAAAGTAGTTGTAACATATAGATTTAAAATGGTTTGAAATAATCTAAGTTTGATCTATAACAGTTTTATAACATTTAAATCACCTAAATGAATTAGTAATGTTTTTATAACCTTTGTTATTCTTTAAAAGGTAATTAAATTTAAAAATTATATGTTTTAAAATCTTTAAAAATTAGTTTAATAATTTCTGATATATTTAGTTAACAAAATAATTATTTTGATTTAATAACATATTAATAAAGTTTCTGACATTTAAAATATATAAAATTGACTTAAAAAATAATTGTTGGGCTAAAACCAGGACCTGTCTAAAGGCTCCTTTAAAATGTTTAAAAAACATTAATTGCAAAATTCCCTAATTCCATATAAACCCTAACTTGGATTTGATCCAAATTGAACCCGAAGTCGATGTTGTTAATCAAATCAAACATAGGGATTTTGTTTTGCACATGAAAACAATTGTGTGTGCGTGTAGAATTACCTTTATTGAATCTAAATGAAGAATGAACAGATGGTTAAAAGATCATGACTGTTGTGAGTATGGTTCGAGATGCAAACGTTGGTGATAATCAAATTATCGTTGTATGAAACTTCTGAGGTTGACAAGGATCAATAGCCCTCTACTAATTGTAACCAAAGTTGTTCGGAATAGGTCTTTCGATAGAGTTGCAGGTCATGATGTTTTTGGTGATCGATTTTGATGTGTTGTGTTTTTAGAGTGAAATTGAGAATTCAAGTAGTTAAAAATATTGATTTGATGATTTACCCTCAATTATAAAAGCTGATTTGACCAGTTTCGAGTTAAGCGAATTCAAAGCTTTAAATGTGGGTTCAGTTCGAATTGGGTGAAGGATAACAGTCAAATGATTCGAATTCAAGTGAGAATCGAGTTCGAAACAGATGGGCGGGAGTTAAGGGGCGGTTAAATTGACCTGAAATGATTTAATTTTGTGGATTTTAACCTCGTCGAAGCTCGCCGGAAAGGTGGCCGGATGTTGGGTCATGAATGGGGAGGGGGTTGGTTTGGGTTTTGAAACAAAGTTATATATTTGGTCCCTGGAGTTTTAAATTATTATTATTTTATGTAACAAACTTTTGAGTTAAGTTTCAAAGATTACAAAATAAACCCTAAACTTATATAACTCAAATTTTCTAATGTAAAATTAACTTTGTATTTTAACTAAATATCAAAGTTAACCTTAAACTTTTTAAACTTATATAACATTATAATTTTTGTAGAAACTTTGAAATATAATTTTTTATTTCTATATAATAAATAAACCTCATAAATTTATAAAATTTTATTTTATAAATTATAAAATTTATTATAAATTGGTAAATGATTTAATAAATGAGAAATGAATAAATGGTTTAATTATTGTATTTGAAATATTAAAATTAATTAAATAGCTAACTAATGAATTTGGTTTTTAAAATTAACTTAAACAGATTCGGGTTTGGGTTTTTATTTTCAAAATGGGCAAATGTTACAATTGATCTGTTTACTCAATTCAACTAATTCATCGAACAAAATCAAAACACAAGCTCATCAATTAGTTTTGAATAATGAAAAGATATGAATAAGTTAGGGTTCAATTGAATGATGCGATCGGATCAACTTACAAGGGGATTTGAGTCCTGAACTCATTTCTTCAATTGATGTAGAATTTGATCCCTAAATAGGAAATTTGGGCGAATTGTTTGTTGATCTTGTATAGAAATAAAGAGATTAAATGAGTTGGTGAGGGTTGTAAAGGTATGAAACAGAGTGATCGATGATGGTTAATATTGACTTATGACAAAATATTTTTACTCTCTGATGACGGTGGAGGGTGGTGGAGGTGGTGTCGTGGTGGTAGTTGAGATGGGATTGAATAAGAAAGAAAAAGAGCAAAATGGTCATTTTACAACCAGATAACAAAATTAATTAATGGTCGTTAGACTCAGGGACAAAATGTGTTTTTTTTTCAAAACCTTAGGATTAAGCCTGTAATTTTTCAATCTAAGGGACGAAAGTTGAAATTAAGCAAACCTCAGGGATGATTAGTGTAATTTACTTTAAAAAATATGTAACTTAAGTTGTCATGTATCGAATATGTTGAAGCCTAATTTTTATTTTCTACCTATCTCACCTATAAGTTAATAATTATTTAAAATATTTATTTTAATAATAAAACATCAAATATAAATTTTCTTATTCTAATAATTTCCTTAAACTTATTCAATCATAAGAAAACTTTAATTATATCTTATCTTAAAATATAATGATAAAACCTAAAAAAATATTTTTTATTTTTAATTATTAAATTTGTATTATGATTTCTTATATACAATGACTGATAACATTTAACATACAAACTTTTGTAGAAACTAATAGTTTACAATAAGTTGGATTTATTCAACTAGTGTAATAAATGAATTTATAATCTAGTTTATTATGTTCGAAAGATTAGAATTCAAACCCTTAAGTAAAGTTTTTTTTAACTCAAACACCACGTACTTCTTTGTTGTAACGACATATGCTGCCGTTATATTCTTAAGAGAACGAGTTAGGACGTAATAAGTATGAATTTTAATTTAACTTTCTTGGACCAAGCTTTGTTATTATGTTCGAAAGATTAGAATTCAGACCTTTAAGCAAAGTTTTTTTTAATTCAAACACCACTCTTTTGTTGTAACGACATATGTTATCACTATATTCTTAAAAGAACGAGTTAAGAAATAATAAATATGAATTCTTAATTTAACTTTCCTTGGACCAAGCTTTGTTTTTGTCAAAAGTATTTCCTTTCTAACAAGTTAGAAATGCAACAATTGAATTGAAAACCGGGTCATGTAGAAAGATTACTTAAATTCCAATTTGACCACTCAATCAAGGACTCATACCAAATACACCAATCGTATTGCTTTTTCACTATTTCTATTCAAAAAACACTGTTTTTTCCCACTATAAACTTGCATTATTATTGTTTGGTATTTATTGTTATAAGTAAAAATTGTAATCTCACTAAGTAAATCAATTCTAAATATAAGTATTAGTGTTTGGGAAGCCTAATGTGAAGCTAAGACAAAATCAACGATTATCTCAACTTTGAGTTTGGTCACATCCCAAGATTAGTTGTCCCATAGTACATGTGTTTTAGCATACTTCCGCATCAATATATGTTTTTAAGTTTTCTTCAAATATATTGATGCATTTTATAATATGTATCCTCTTTGTAATCGATAATGAAGCTAATTTGAAGATATAAAGATGCATATTGGAATTAGACTTATTATTAGTTTATGATCATGTATGATGTACAAAAGAACACTGGATCATGCTTATCTAGAAATTTGATCGGTTTTAACAGATGTTTGCATACACCAAGAATCATTGTACTTGGCTTCTCGTAATCAATGAGATTTTTCAACGTCTAGTTTTATCATGAGGTTCATGTTCATACAAATGTGGCATTCAAGTAATTAAAAACAAAGTCCAAATCCCGACATATGTACAAAAGAACTTATTGTTGGTAACAAGGATTCACTTGTCACTTGAGTTAACTATTTAGTGGTAAAAGACACGAGTATAACAATTTGAAAAAATTACACATTTTGTTTTCTTATGCCCTCAAAAAACATTCTAGTAAACAAGGATTAACACTAAGTTATAATTCATGTTTCTTAAAATTAAAAAGAGAAAAGACCATCAGGCCACATGGTATGAAGTTCGAAAATTACCCAGGAAAATCAGCCTTGCGTGGGAACACCAAGCCCCCGCACCTAAGGGTTTCTTGTGCCTTTGCCTATTGAGTTTCCACGAGATCTACTGAGAGTTATTTTGTTGTTGTGATGGTTGTCAAATGGAAAGGGTAAATTAAAACAACACACTACAAAGCAGGAAAAATATGATATGACATTAATATGTCACTCAGGAAAAAACAAGAAAAACAGGTAAACTATCAGTGGCCTTAGACCAAGACTCCACCCGATATTGTCTCCCTATACGGACTTACAATCACCATTTCATAATGCACCTGGAGTTTAGACTTGGGTGTTATAACTCTTCTTTCAAACCATCATCACATCTTCACTTCAGTAATCTATATCTATACTACTACATAATATCTATACTACTACATAATAAAGAACATATAGGTAGATTTGTAATTTTACATCAATTTTAAAATGACATATGAATAGTTACAAGCTTTAGTGTATAATGCCATAAGATTTATTTTCATTATACCCCTTTAAGCTTTAAATACTTGTAATCCATCATTCCTAATTAAATTTAAAGTATAACTATTATATTTAAAGTTACCTTAATCTATCTATATCTATACTACTATATAATACAACTTTTTAGACAACATTGTAATTTTGATTCATTTTTAAGACACTTAAGAACAATTTTGTTTCATTTGGTACAAGTGATTATGCATAAACAACTTGTTATTTACAATTTTGCTTCTCCCTATAGTAATATAGATATGTTTGATATCCCGTATTGATCAAATAAAAAAGCAAAATGAATGTTCAACACCTATCAAAGAGGCATGGACTTGAGGGGAAATAAACTGCAGCACCAATGAATGGGGTCAATACAACAGTTTCACAGTGTTAAGAGAGTTCTAACATTTAGCAGATCAAATATGGAACTAGATTACGATGAAACAAAGAACACAAATATAAGAACAAAACAATAACACTCAAGTATGATTTTCAAGAATGATGTATATTGCTCTCAAGTTCTTACAAGTGTTACAAAGCTTACATAGAAAATGCAAGTACTTGAGATACTTTATACTATATCCTACACCCGGCCATATTTTGAAAGCCAGCTGGAAACACTAATCTAGACAACAAGATCAATGTAGTGTTAAAATACATACCAAAGCTCACTTCCTTATCTATTATAAAAAGGATAAAAATACATAGTTGGAAAGTTACAGACTTAACACTTTAATCTACAGTCGACAAAAAGCATAGACTTTTTACCAACTCATGCAAGTTGGTGAGACTTCAGAGATGGCAATGGAAAGATGTTTCAGATTTGTTCAAAAGCATGTAAAGAAGACATGGCTTCTCTATCTTTGGAAGAAATCAATCTTGGATTCAGAAGACTTTGTCTTTGAAGCATCGGAAGATTTCATCTTTGGCTTAAGAAGAATGGGTCTTTTCGCTTCGGAAGATTTGATCTTTTGGATTTGGAAGATTTGATACTTAACATGATTAATTGACTTATATCAAATCTTCCAAAGTAACTTTCATGTATTTCACATATGCATGTTGAGAGTTATTTGATTGTATCAGCCTCTAAGTGTAACCTTACACAAACTCATGACTTGCGCATTCTTTGTTGTGTAAAGCCATGAAAATATCAATTCAAGTTAATATATTTAAAGTGTTATTTTTTGTTTCTTTTATTTTCTTTTGATCCATTTTTAGTTTATATGATTAGGTTTGAATTCAGTTCCCTTTAATCTCTATTAACATGGCAGTTACTGGTTAAATTGGTTGGTTCGATCCGGTGTGATTTTAAATGACATTTTACCATTACAAGGTTGGTTAGTCAAACATACAAAATTTTACCAACTTTTATTGTAACATCTTATCCATTTTCAAATTATAAACCCAACCCGAATCCATCTTGATTAATTATTAAACTATTTTGATCAATTAAATGCAACAAATGTGTTATTTGATCAATATTGTAATTTTTTATTTATTTTAATTTATTAAATCATTTAATCAAATTGCAATAATTTTATAAGTTATAAAGTAATTTTTATAAATTTATAGAATTAATATATTAAATATGATCTAATTATAAGATTAAAATAAATAAGTAATTTTTCAAAAGTATTAATATTTATAAAATTTATATAGTTTTATAGATTAATAATTAGATTTAGTATTGAAATATGATTTTTGAAATGAAATATGGTTTATCATTTTACTTTTCTTGGCCCAAGCTCTGTTTTAGTCAGAAGTATTTCGTTCCTAACAAGTTAGAAATGCAACAATTAATTGAAAGTTGAGTCATGGAGAAAGATTACATAGAATTCCAATTTGACCACTCGATCTTGGACTCTTATCAAATACCATCGTCAAGCTT
Source organism: Flaveria trinervia (assembly GCA_025506515.1). Classification (NCBI taxonomy): domain Eukaryota; kingdom Viridiplantae; phylum Streptophyta; class Magnoliopsida; order Asterales; family Asteraceae; genus Flaveria; species Flaveria trinervia. The sequence continues at coordinate 63,811,628 of CM046458.1, read as the reverse complement.
TTCCATTTTTTCTCTCCAAAAAACATTTGAATTGTAAATTTCCACTATGAATTTGTATTATTATTGTTGGTAATTGTTATTAGTATTATTATGAATTAATTTAAAGTAGGATCTAATCTCCATGGACACGCATTTTTATTTTATAAAAATATACATATTATAAGTAAAACTTGCAATCTAACTACGTAAATAAATCCTAATATCTTCATTAGTGTTTGGAAGCCTAATGTGAAGCTAAGACAAAATGAACGATGATATCAACTTTGAGTTTGGTGACCTTTGAAGATTAGTGTATGTGTGATTTTAGCATACTTCAACATTCCATATATAGGTTTTTAAGGCTCGTCAAATATGTTGATATGTTTTAATACATATCTTCTTTTTAACAAATATTGAAGCTCATTTGAAGATATAAAGATCCATAAAGGAATTGTGTGCTAATAATGTTTGACTATGTACGATGTTAGGAAGAACATTGGATCGTGCCTATTTGGCACCCGACCGGTTAAAAAGATGTTGCTTGCAAATGTCAAGAACGATTTTATTTAGCTTCTCATAATCAGCGAGAATTTTCAGCATCGAGTTTTATCATGATGTTCATGTTAATACAAATGCGGTGTTCGAGTATTAAAAATCAAAGTACATATCATGGCATGTGTACAAGAGAACTTATGGTTGGTAATAAGAACTCATGTGTCATTTGGGTTAGTAGCTTAGTAATTCGAGTCTGAAATAAATCAGGGCTCGAATCGTTGCATGAACTAAGTTAGAAAAATAGCTTATGAGGAGTACATGGGTGTGAGTCGTTGCAAAAAAAGGATTAAAAATACAATATAATGATTTAAGTTATTTATATAACTATTACACATTTTCTTTTGTTAATGCCCTCAAGGTATATTTTCTAGCAAACATGGATTAAAATTACACATGGATTGAAATTACATACAAATAGTATTAAGCCTTCCGCGTTGTGACGAGGGGCGTAAAACAATGTAAAGTCACACCGATGTCACGTTACTGTCAACGAATGTTAACATTGAGAAGACTTGCATTAAAATACTTAAAAATTAAAAAAGAAAAAAGAACGGAAAGTAGACGCAAAAACAACGAACCACGTATGTGAACGTAAAAACAATAAAAGTCGTAGTCGATTTAGGACTCACATGTTGCAACAAAGACGCTAAAAGGGAATAAAATAGCGTAATAACATTGAAGCACCCACACGTTACACCGTGTAAACTCTCAAATCCTAGACCGAGATGTAAAACGAAAACTTTGTAAAAGATGAAAAGTCTGTGATCAAAATTAAAAATAAAAAACAATAAAGATTACATTGTAAAAGATGTAAAGTATTGGATTAATAATAAAAAAGTTAAACAATAAACAAAAGATATGAATAATATTTGATGCACACAATACAAACAACAACCAAATCAACTTTAGTAATTAGTATATATTATTTCATGCCATCATGGAATAAATAAGGATGAAGACCATTAGGCCCAAGATCCGGCCCAATACAATCTTTCATTATAGATTTACGGTCACCATTTCATAATGACTTGGGTCTGATAACTCTTTTTTCAAACCCTCAGCCTCATCACATCTGGACTTGGTAATAATGAGGGTTTAGTCTCAAGTTCTTTTCTTTTTAACCGCAAATTTGTTACTAGAAAACTCAAGATACTCTGTTTTTTAGCTTGCATTGAAATATAACATCGAAGAGGTTATTGCGGAAACTAGTAAGAAGTATTTAGATTTAATAGAAGTATGTAGATTTAATAGAAGCTAGAAAGCAATGACAAACCCGACACTATTTTTCATATCGATGTCAAACACTTGCCGGCATCTTTCGGGCATGTTGTCGATGCATATTTTGTTACACTATAGTACTTTTTCTTATAATTATCTTAATACTATTGAATTTTTATTTTCTAATAGTCTTTTGGTTACATGGGACATCTTTTCTAAGACTTCCACAAATGAACTCCTAGCGTTGGATGGTGAAGAATGACTTAACATGCCCATCAGGACTTAATTGAACCCGATGGGCCCTCTTCAACGCATTTCTGTAGGGACTCGAACTATGAGACATGTTGTAGCATTTAGGGACGAGCTTAAGGTATCGATTTTAATATTGAACTAGTACCATCGTTACCGATTGAACAAAAACTATTGATGCTGGTATTTGATTTTTCTAATTTTGGTATCGTTACTAGGCGGTACCAAAAATGCTAAAAAGTACCGATTTGGTACCAGGTATAGGAAAATAGTTTCTTTATACAATATTGATGTAATTTTGGGACATGTTGAATAATTTATACCCCTAAGTTCATGATTACGAATGTTCTGATTATACAATTTTGAGATGTTTTTTTTATCGTTTTTGGTATTACAAATTCTTAAATATGTATCTAAAATTCATGTAAAAACTTATTTTTTAGTAAAAAATAAATAAGAAAATACCACATCGGTGAAGTACCAAAAAACCATACCGATACCGGTACCGAACCTATACCTATACCAACTAGTAACAATAGCTGGCTAGTAGCTACTATTAGTTATATCTATACTACTATATAAAACAAAACCTTAGGAAACAAATGTAATTTTATAATAAAAAAGAATTAATCTATACTACTATATAAAACAAAACTTTAGGAAACAAATGTAGTTTTTATAATAAAAAAAATTAAGACACGTAAAACAACTATTTAAACATATGGTATAAGTGTTTGTTGCAAGATTTCTTAAATTGCTCTCATTTAATAGAATTATTTTAACTAACACATGAGTTAATAAATATGATTTAATTCATTATATTAAATATTTTTTATTTATAATAATTTAAATTAGCATTATATTTATATTTTCCATTTATATATTAATTAGATAATATTTAAATTAAGTATTATATTATCAACTAAATATTATTTATCAAATATTTATGTAGTTATAATAGTAGTAGTAATAGTAATAATAATAGTAATAATAATAATAATAATAATAATAATATTATATTATTATTATTATTATTATTATTATTATTCAATTTTTAAGGTAGGTCAGAAAAAATATTCAATAACACTCGTCCATCACATGAGTCAATTTATTATATATAACATATAAAAAACTATATTATTTATAAAATATTTTAGGATGGTATAATAATTTTAACTTGGCCTTAAAACACCTATAGTGTTTAATATATTATGTTAGATTTTAATTTGATTTTTCTAATCCATATGAATTTATTGAACTTAATAATAACAACAACAACAAAAGTAATTATAATAGTTATTTACAAAAATAAAAACAATTCTAGTAATAGTTTTAAATGTAAAATAATGTACAAGTCATCAAACTAAAAATGTACAAGCCCTCAAAACATTCTAAATTTAATATTGTATTCCTCTTATAATCATAAAATATGATGGTTTATAAAATCTAAACTTGTCATTATGATGTGCTAAATTACATCTACGTTTTGACATGATTTCTTTTTATAAACTGAGTTGTTTATATAATCTTTATCCAATACTACAGATTAAATACTAAAATACAAGTAATAGAAATAAAGTCTTACAAATTTTAATAACCTGCAACAAAATGCGGGTTCACACAATATCCTAGAGGTGTACAAACTTGGTTTTTATAAGGAATCCTAAAACCGCACAAACCGACATGGACCGATTTAAAAGTCATTTAAAAAAAAACGGTTAACAATTTTTTTTAATTTAAAATGGGTTTACAAACCGGTTTTTGATGCTAGGTTTCAAACCCGTATACAAACCGTCGGTTCGTGTCGGTTTAGAATCTGGTTTGACTCAAACCGTTTTTTCCAGACTATTTTTTCATTACGCCATTATATTTTGCAAAGATTTAATGTACTTAGGGTTCAAATGTTTGAATGGTTCAGCACTTAATGGATTAGACTGTTTGTTTCACGAGCAAATGTCTGAATGGTTCAAACGTTTACCTCTAAATGGTTAAACATTATACTAAAACTGAATGGTTAAGAGGTCCAATGCTGAATGGTTAAAAGGTCTAATGCTGAATGGTTAAGACTTTTTATCTAATTGGTTAGATATTTGTCTTTAAATAATTAATCGATATACTAGCCCTTAATGGTTCAGACATTTTAATAATTCAATACTTAATAGTTTAGATATTTTATAAATTTATCATTTAATCATTCAAATATTACCAAATAATATATATTTATAGGGAATCGGAGAGGCCAAGGGGAGGGGGGAGAAGGGATTTGTTTTTTTATTTATTATTATTTATTAATAAAAAGGTAAACGTATCATTGTACAAAAACTTTGATGAAAGTTGGCGGCGGAAGTGTAGAACCTAAGCTTGTGATAGAATAAAAGCAACATAATCCAAACATGAAAGTTTTAAGGTGCGGCTTCAGTAAATTTATTGTTTTAAGGTGCCAAATTGTGACAACAGAATTTTACAATTTATAATATATATATTAATTATCAAGTTTTGTGTGCATTAAGATTTATACTTTAAGTTTAATGGTTTGTATTTATTTTTGGGTTTTTTAATCTTTAATTTTTTTTTTACTTTTAACCTTAATATTTTTACATCTTTTACAATTTAACCTCTACAAATTTTCACATTTCACTTTACCCTTATTCTTTTCATATTTTTACAAGTTTTTCGTTTTACATTTCGGCCTAAATTTTACGAGTTAACACACTGCAACGTGCGCGCGTGATTTTAAGTTTAGGCTTATTTTTCCCCTTTAACGGCCTGTCACAACGTGCGAATACTTGATCAACTTAGTTATTTTTTAATGTTTTATGGTTCACGTGTGTGGTTTAACGTTTTTACGTTTATTTTTTCGTTCGGTTTTATATTTTTTGTTTTTATTCTTTTTTAATATGATTTTTTCAGGTATTGGTGGATGCTAATAGTAGTATGACATTTTTGCTACTTGACATGATTTTACGCACCGCTACCGCAACGCGGGGGGCTTAATACCAGTTATATATAATTTTTACATGATTTTGAGTTGATTAGTAACTAAAATATGAAGTGTAAAAATCGAACTCTTGCCTATTAACATTTATGAAGGAATTATATGCATTGACGTCAAATATTGTAGTTTAAGGAACTTGGACTTTGGGTTTAATATAAGGAAGTTCACTACTAAAAAGTGGTTATTTCTCTACAAAAGTTTCCGACAACAGTATATTTGAATCAAAATTACGACCACTTTCCTACAAACTTAAAAACAAATATAAATTAGATATTACTTATAGTGATTAATTGTTATTAGATTTTTAGAGTTATTATAGTTATTATTAATTAGAAAGGATAACATTCAACATTTTGAATATAATTGTGGCAAAGTTGTCACAAATGTTTTGTCTGTATTTTGTTGCAACTGCTTGAAATCTTTTTGCCACGGTAGTTTTTGTGACAAACATTTTGGTGCGCCAGCCGTGCCGCTATCAACGCTTTGCGACAACATTACGACGGCTATTATTGTCGTAGGAACTGTTGTTTTTGGGCTTTAACATCTAGTACCAAAGAAAATAAACAACGCATCCGACGCATCATTGAAACCTCACCACAATTGAGAATAAAATCTAAGTAAAAACCAAAATTTTATGTTGAACAGCTTTAAGTTAATGATATTAAACTATGTGTAGTGATTTATTTAGTTAAACTACCTAAGCAAACATGAATTTTTTAGAATCATTTTAGATCAAATATAATGGGTTTAAAGCCTTTTTTACTTAACTAATATTAAAATGAAAAAAAAATGAATTCATTCATCTTTTTTAACGCCCGATAAAAATTTGGGCAAACATAAATTTAAAGCCACATTTAACTAGAGCGTAACGGTTTCAACACCCCAGTTGTATCCACGTCAACAAATTTAACGCCCTTTACAAGCATCAGTACGTCAGTCTTTATAGTTAAGTTATTATTTAATGGACCATAAATTGAAAAAAAATACATCCACCGGTGGGACTACCAACAACATACTTTTTCCACTATGGTTGGCTAAGTCAACATCTGACCAACCACACCACCTTCCTCGATACGCCATATGTGCCCCTTTGGCTCGATCACCATTCACCAACCCCTTAACCCACACTACCATATATATATATATATATATCCCAATGCACTTCAACTTTCATCATCTCAGCTTCACTTGCACATCTATTTCATATTTCATATAACCAATGGCAGCTACACAAAAACACCAAGAAGTTGGCCACAAAAGCCTCCTCCAAAGCGACGCGCTTTACCAATACATCCTCGAAACAAGCGTATACCCGAGAGAACCACAACCCATGAAAGAGCTACGCGAGGTCACCGCTAAACACCCTTGGTAAGTGTCACTTAATGTTATAATAACATGTTAAAAAAACACGTGTGACATATATTTAATGATTACCATATATATATTTCGTCGTGTATAATTAATTGTGATACCAAATGTTGTAGGAACCTTATGACGACGTCTGCTGATGAGGGACAGTTTTTGAACATGCTTCTTAAACTCATTAACGCTAAGAACACGATGGAGATCGGTGTGTACACTGGTTATTCTCTTCTGTCTACGGCCCTTGCTCTCCCGGAAGATGGGAAGATATTGGCTTTGGATATAAACCGAGAGAATTACGAAATCGGTCTTCCTATTATCGAGAAAGCCGGTGTTGCTCACAAGATTGACTTTAGAGAAGGTCCTGCTCTTCCTCTTCTAGACCAAATGGTCCAAGATGTAAGTGGTTACACAAACATATGCATAATGCATGGGACATTGTTCTCTTGGTTTATTTTTTAATAAACTGTCAATTAAACAAATCAACTCGATCATGACATTGATTTCCTATTTCTATACACAGGAGAATTTTCATGGTTCATTTGACTTTATCTTTGTGGACGCTGATAAAGACAACTATCTTAACTATCATCAAAGGTTGATTGATCTAGTTAAAATAGGGGGGGTGATTGGGTACGATAACACCCTTTGGAATGGGTCCTTGGTGGCTCCACCGGATGCACCACTTCGAAAGTATGTTAGGTATTATAGAGATTTCGTGTTAGAGCTTAACAAAGCTTTGGCCGTTGACCCAAGGGTGGAGATTTGCCAGCTTCCTGTGGGTGATGGAATCACTCTTTGTCGTCGTATCAGCTAATTAAAAACGAGAGACCAATGTTACTGTTACATATGTGTTTCTTCTTATTTGACAAATTCCCCATGTTCTACGTTTATTCGATCATCTAATCCCAATGTTATATGTTTGTCTATTACGAGTTTTAACTTCCATTGATATATATGGTAAGATGAATGAGTTTTTTTATATAAAAAACATGCAAAAAAAAAATCTTGTTTGCTTGTTACTTTCATTTTATTAGAGTTGGTTAACCTCATATATATGTTGTAGTAAAAGAACAATACATAATTACAATATATTGTTAGTAAGAACTTCCAAATGTTAAATGTTGGTAACTACAAATTAAAATAATAAAAGCCACCTCTAATGCTTTTTACTCGTAAAAATAAAAATCAGATTTGAATTAAAATAAACTTATAAGCAATGTTTTTATAATCGGATCGGATGTCGAACGGACGTTCTTACTGGTTTGGCGGTCGGACCGGTCAGACCGGATTTAAGAAACGGATGACGTCATAATTATATATATATATATATATATATATATATATATATATATAATTAAATATAAGTAATTTATTATATGTATTTTATAGTTATATATAAACTTAACTATATTTTTTAATATCCAACGTACTAATTTATAGTTTAACACCCCGTTTTTACCCATTAAATCCAAAAAAAGTCAAAATCAAAATCCAGTTCGAATCGGTCCGGTTTTCCAGTCCAGCCACCGATTCAGGACGAACCGGCCGGTCGAACCGCTCCAAAACGAGTTGATGCAAACCGGACCGGCCACCTATCTGATTCCGGTATGATCTGGTCTTAACTAACGGCTTAGGGGTTGTCTCATTACACTGACTCAGTAAGATCTGACTGAGTCAGAAGTTGACCCAGTTAAAAATTTTGAATGTGTATGCATCTGAATCAAATAGATCTGGCTGAAACTTAACTGTTTGATTCAGTATCTGACTGGAACCAAATCGATTCAGTATTTATGTAACAATATTTTCTTTGACGGACAAAAAAACCATATATTTTCTAATCACCTAGAATAATTAACAATCTTAATCAACTACTAAATCAAATTCAAAATCATAATAATCATACACAAATCAATCATAATAATCACACACCGAGGAGCTCAAAGCACCACCACCATTTAAACTTGGCAACTCAACAATCTCCTCCAACTCATCACCGGAGCTCACAACACCACCACTGCCAGCAACCAGAAACCAACCACCACCACTCGCCGGAGACCCAATCTCCACCATCGTCGTCGAGGGGTGATGCAAAGATCAGGGTCATGAGGGGGTTGCAGCTCTGGGGATCGCTGCTCCAGGGATCGCTGCTCCGAGGATCTACGGGTCGGATTGTGGGGACAACCGAGGGTTGTGTAGGTGAACAAATCACGTTGTGGAGGGTTGTGAAGGCTGGGTCAGCAATGAGACCCGGTCAGCTAATCACTTTCTCGAAATCAAACGGGCTAACCCGCTGACCTAGTCAACCGGTTAGCCGAATCAGTCCCTTTAACCGAAAACAAACAACCCCTTATAAATGTCACAAAATGCCAATTCTTAAGAATCACAATGGTTGACCAAGTCAACTTTTCCCTTCGAAGATATATTTGTTGTCTTCACACTTTCATACAATTTTTCTAAAACCGGATCGAACAAGATACTTTACCGGTCCGATGGTCGGAACGGTTCAACCGGTCGGACCGTATATAAGATTCCGGATAAAATTATAATTATTTTTTATAAATATATGTAAAAACTAATAAAAAAGTATATAAAAAAACCGGTTCAACCGATCCGGTTCCTGGTTCAACCGGTCTGACCACTAGTTCAACATTAAAACGGTTTTAAGCACCGAACCAAACCGGATTGGAGTCCGGTTTCCGCTCCAACCGATCGAACCGGCCGGTCCGGTTCTGTTATCAAAACCATACTTTCATAAAATCATAAGGCTTTTAGTTTTGACTTTGTGTCTTTAGAAAAAGTCAACTCTACTCACGATATTTCTTCGGAGACTACTTATGTTTTATCTTTATTCTTTATATAAAAAACTATAAATACAATACAACATATTGGTTAAAGAGAATCCTATAACCAGTCAACAAAACTTAATTCGGGAGCGTTTGGTTGAAAAAATAGAATGGAATGAATAGAATTAAGAAACTTGTAAAATTATATTTGAATGGGTAATGAAATGTAAACTCAAGTGAATGTTTCATTTCAATTCCTTGTGAATTTAAAATTTTTTCTCTAGATGGAAGGATTTTGAAATCTCACAACCAAGGAAATTGAGGTGAAACATTCTCTTGGGTTTTATATTTCATACCCACTCAAACATAATTTTATTTAAAAACAATACTAGTTTCTCAATTTCATTCCATTTCATTTCATTCTTCTAACCTAATGCACCCGAAAAGAACTCACAAGATTTCTTTAGTGACTATATGTTTTATCTTTATGTCTTTTTCAGGTTGTGGGCTCTTGTACACTGCAATTTGTGGGTAGCCTTTATTATTCACAATATAATCACTCGTTACTATCCTTATAATTACAATAAATTTTATTATATATTCTCTCTTACTTTTAATTAAATAATGTTTTTTCATACATTTAGCATTATCATTTTCTCTCATCCACTCACAACTTCTTTTAAAAATATTAAAAAATTTACGGGGGTTGTACTGTATTTCCTTAAATATGAAAAAACATGGTACAATTTTCGTAATTTTTTTACCTCTTTCACTCATATCCACTTACAATCATCCTTTATAATATATGACATCTACTCATATAAATATAGGGAACGGGCTATAAATGCTTTTAGGTGGTGTTAATTTTTCTAAAAAAGGTCAGTGAATGCTTTTCTATCTACGCCCATTACCATTTGCAGACTGTTTGTTTTTTTCGAAAACGTTTCATTAAAAAATGTATGTGCGAGCTCTTCTTGGTGTAGATCTGGCATAATCACTTCAAAAGTATTCTAATGTCTATAGAGGATTAAACACCATCACCCACCACCACCCATGTCCACCACCACCATCGTCCGCCAGCACCACAATTCGCCACCACCAGCGTCCGCCTCCATCACCCACTATCCACCACCCCCCACCCACCGTCCACCACTACCCACCATCTACTATCACCATCACCATCCAGCAACACCGTATACCATCCCCAGTTTATTTTAGCAGTTTTTAGACATTAAAAAACAAATATTTTTCTTGTTACAGACAACAGAGGTTTGGTCTACCTATGTTTTTACAAATGTCTGTAGATGTGGTCCGCATACTGCGGACATTTTACATATGAAAAAACAAACTACATCTTTGTAAGGTTTACACCTAAAGGCTGATGCAACCAAAGCAACCAAAGAGCTTCTAGTATGCATGCATTAAGTGCAGAGTAGAGTTATTTCAGAAGTTTTACACAACTCAAAGGAAATATTCTAAGTGTAAAATCTTCCGAAGTCAAAGACCAATCTTCCGAAGCCATAGACCAAATCTTCAGAAGCCAAAGACCAAATCTTCCAAAGCCAAAGATAAAGTCTTCTGAAGCTTCAAATACAACGTCTTTTTAAGCCCAAAAGACTGAAGATAGATTTCTTCCGAAGACATAAAAGACATGCTTTCTCTGATCACCTTTTTACAAAAGCTGACCAACTTTCCGCTGCCATTCTGATGACTCACCAACTTGTATAAGTTGATGAAAGATCTATGCTTTTGTTAACTGTAGATTACGGTTTGTGGTCTGTAACTTTTTACTTTGTACCTTTATCTTTTTTTGTAATATATTAGGATGTGAGATATGGCATCTCATATTCACATGTCAAAAGACAATCAGCCTTTTGACTATAAGTTGATCTTGTTGTCTAGATTAATGTTTTCAGCTAACTTTCAAAATATAGCCGGCTGTAGGATGTTGTATGAAATATCTAGGTTTCATGTATTTATTTTTATATTTTGTAACACTTATAATGGAACTTGACAGCAATATACAACATTTTTGAAAACCATACTTATTTTGTTTTTGTTCTTGTTTTTAGTTATGTCTCATTATTTATTTGTGTTCTTAGTATCATTTACTTAAACCCGGTTTTCTGTTTGATATGTTAAGTATTATAACACTCTTCTCATTGTAAAACTGATTGTATTGACCATCCGTAACATGATCCTACAACCTTAGTGTGTAACCTTAGTGTATAATTCATGGTGCTTGATGTAATATCCCATGGATAAATGATACATGGGGTTGTTATGTAATCTGTGATGATAAATGAATTTCTTGTTCATATCTTCTTGTTTTATCAATACTACTCCCATTTCCTACGTTTCATATTCTCCGTAACAAATTGAATTTAACAAATTTAGAGAATTCATACCAGCATCCTCATGCCATCCACATCCACATTTCTATATTTACATTAAAAACGTAACTTTTTTACTCTATCTTTCAATTAAATAATAGTTTTTATATCTTTATTATTATTTTTTCTCTCACCTCCAATCACAATCACTTTTAAAAATATTAAAAATTTTATGGGGTTTATACCGTATTTTCCCAATATGAAAAGTCACGGTACAATCCTCATAATTTTCTCTCTACTTCACTTACAACTACTTACAACTATTCATCGTAATATAAAACTCACATTTATATCAAAACATGACACCTAGTGTAAATGCTCTTAATACTTAAAGTTATGAATTTACAACCACAATAATTTACAACCATCCCCATAAAATATGTATTTTTGGACTCGAAAACTATATCAAATCAGATGATTTCATACAATCAGAGCACTTAAGCAATGGAATTCTAATAAATCAACACAATGAGATCAAAACAGAAGAAGCATCATAAAAAATTTCATTGATCATCAAGTTTAATTATAGAAAATAAGAGCTGAGAGCATATATAGAAAATAACACATTTTAATACGAAACATGCATTACAGAGCCGTACTACATGCATCACTGTTTGTGATGAACAGTAATTACAACTTAGCCACTTTCTTGCCAATAGTAAAATTCCAAAAACAACACTGTGAGTAATCATAAGTCCGCCTTTTTGCTTTGTAAATTACTATTCATGAATTTTGTTTTTAAATTGGTATCCACTCAAATAAATCGACACCCCCTAATACGTCGCGTATGGGTTTATACGCGACGCATAAGGTCGAATACACTAAAAACGAAGAAAATTCAGGGGTTGTCAGAGAGCTATACGCCTCATATAGCCCTATACGACCCCCTATACGGCACATATAGGGCTATACGAAGCGTATAACGAATTTCGACACTGACTACGAGGAAAAAATCAGGGGGTTGTCAGAGGGCTATACGACACATATAGCCTTATACCCTCCTCTATACGACGCGTATGAGACTATACAACACGTGTAGAAATTTTAGGGTGTTGATTTAAAATATTAAGATGTGTATTTAATCAAACCCTTTTAAATATAAGAATATAAGATAATAACTTGTAAATTGCTATTCATGAATTTGATTTTTAAATATAAGATAATATCAAAAAAATTGTCAATCTGACCCACTGGGCTATCTCATCTGAACTCCAAAACTTTTAGTTTTCTTCCACATTTTTAAAATTTTTTTAAACAATTGATTTGATGCTTTTTTCATATTTACTCCCGACCGACCCTAATAAAATTTCTACACCAACCCCGATGAAATTTTAAGACCAACCTAATGAGATCGGAGCACAAAAAATAAATATAAAAAGAATTAATTTAGATAGTTTAAACCCATATAAAAAAACCTAACTGGAGTAGTTTAAGCCCAAACAAAAAAGTTAACTATTGCACTAATTAATTATTTCATATGTCTTACATATATATACATAACTCAAAAACCAAAACACATTGATCTTCATGCTCAGGTCAACTGCATGTTTAGTTGTGACATGTTCTTCAACCTAATACCATGGTCAAGTCAACTATATGTTTAGTTGTGCTAGATTTTCCAACCCAATGACATTGATCTTCATGCTCATAAAACACAGAGAAACATCATTAAACACATCAAAAGTGTGGTGCGTAGGTGTTGCTCAACTGTACATGGACCCATTTAGTCATGTGATTTTGGGTTAGGTTTCATGGTGGCTGTTGGATGTTAAATCTTTGCTGTAGGAATCCTGATGATGCTGCAGCACTATCTGCATACATTTGGTGCAGAAATGGTTCACTTCCTCCGCGGTATGTGGTGCTGCTAGTAAACTGCAGCTGCAATTATCATAATTAAATTGGAGTATAATAGGTTAGATTAGGTCCGTTTAAAAAACATTAAGGTTCCCGCCATTTATTATGGTAGATTAATCTTGATTAGTATTTAAGTTATGTGTTTTGTTAAATTATATAGCAACTTGTTTTTTGCCTATTTATATAGGAAGCCATTGAGTGACTCACTTGATGACTCGGTGAGCCGATAGCGGTTGGGTTGAACGTGTGAAGCATGGATGGATCAGTGGGATGCATAAAATGCGCGTATGCAGGTGCTTCATTGTTAGCCGCTAAAGGCGCGATAGGAGATTGAAGGTGTGGTTGACTCAGAAGCTGGATTTTCTCGACTTCATTATACCCTTCTCTTCTCCCCCCATCAAACCAACCCGACCCACACGCCTTTTTTAAAATATAATTGAACATGAAAATATAAGGTTTAGATGCAACAAAACAACTTGACTAATTAGTCATCAATAACTTTATGAAATTTGTATATATAATAACTCAACTTTATGGAATTAGCTGCAACTTTTATCAAGCAGTCAATAGTAAAAGATTCAAACATACCAATGGTGGACTAAATCCAAATTGTATCGCGTTAGAGTGGTGATTAGGTTGATTAGGGAAACTGTTTCCGAATTCAATGTTTTGTGGCTTGTTTGAAGTGGAACTCCCCCCTAAACTCAAATCAAGATTATGATCCGATGTTGCGTTGTTACTCGAACATTCTGTGGAAAACAAAAGAATCAAGAATTTTAGAATACTGAAACCATTTATACAAGGCTTTCATCGGATATATTGTTTCACTGCAAGAAATCATTTAGGCGTATGCGACCGATATTACAGTCATAGATACCCAGTTTTTTAGTAGTGTAATTTACAAGATCAGCATATTCAAAGTTTGAGATGTTTTAGCATGAACACAAAATTCTAAGTTGAAGCTTCATCCAACGGTTAGTTGCACTCTAAATGGCCTCAAAATCAACTTTTAATATCTTTACTAAATTGATTTTTACAAGTTTTTTTAATATCTTTAAACTAATTCCAAGCAACAAGAATTTTACTTTTGTTTTTACAAGTAAAACCTGTTTGATTATAAGCTTAAATAAATTATTACTATGTAAGTCAAACCTGAGTCACATGTTATTAACAAAGAGAAAACAAATAATGTTACCAGTGAAGTTGAGTTCATTTTCATAAATCTTGATGTCAAAATTTGTAAGAGCATCCTTCCCATTGCATTGAATTGCAGCTTTATCATAAGCCCTAAAATACATAAATAGAAAAAAAAAACTTTATACTTCTATAAAAACCCTTCAAAATTGGAATTTGACAGTCAAGGTCCCTCTAGAAAACAGACAATTTACCTGGCAGCTTCAGCTTCAGTGTCAAAGAGACCCAGATACACATACCTGTAATAAAAATACCATATTTGTCACATGACATTATTAATTGAACAACCCAAAAAAGGCAAAAACATAGTTCCAAAGTGTCTTGTTTCTTCATCTTGTGATAACTTGATAGATGGTTCTACAGTTCTCCCCATCTAAATCAAAACAAAAAGTTAACTATTTTCCAATTTCAAGAAACCAAAACCCCCCTTTAAATATCAAATCAAAAGATTTCTTTTTGTCTTCTAACATATTATATTAAAAGAGGTGCAACAAGTAAAAGTAAAGAAATGTTATTGTTAGCACGACCTATTAATATAATTTTACCCTAACAAAAAAACTTACTTTTTCCCCATGAATTGGCCCATTCGCGCTTCCCATTTACCACATTTATGCAAAGTCACACCACGATACTTCGAGCTGCCTCGAGGAAAACCGCTACTTTGTCTACGTAGTACATGCACAAACTCTTCCTTTGACATATTGCTCGTCTATAGGTTAAAAAGATTATTAAAAAAACACCATATATACAAGGTAATTTGTGTTACTATTTTGTCTTGAAAAACAACAAATTAATGAAAGGGTAGTTCAAGATAAGGCTGCAATCCCACTATTCAAGAAAATTGTGAAATCTAATGGTAAAAAGAACGTACAAAACACCATGAACACGTAGTGAAAACACACACCTGTTTTAGGTCATCTTCATAGTCTTCGAGAGTGAAGTTTATGTCAGCCTCAACACCACGAAACTTGATCGCTGCCCTATCATAAGCACTGCAATTCTCCTTACATAAATTATTATATATTCTTTTTCATTTCATTTTTTGAAATAGAATTTCACTTTATTTTGTGCTCACCGTGCAGCTGCATGTGCTGTGTCGAATCCACCTATTATTATGATGAAAAAGTTAACAATCAAATTCGGTTTAGCTCCATAAGGTTTAACAAAAATAACTAATTTTCTCTATAAATTTAAAAATATCATTTATCTTTAAAGTTTAATAATTTGTTTCATCTTCAGTACAAAAGTTTTATTAGTTGTTTGAAGTTGAACCAAAATGATAAAATTATTGGATTAAAAATAAAACAACTTATAACCTTTGGAAGGTAAATTGATATTTTGTAATTTTTTATAGAAAAATAATTAGTTTTGTTAAGTTATACTGTTTTAGTGATAAAAATGAAATTAACTCAAAAGTTAATAAAGGTTATGTGTTCGTATATGTATGTACTAATAAATATAAAATTATGAAAATAAGTATAATGATTAAAACTAAAAAGAAAAGAAAATGTAACATACCAAGATACAACTGTTTCCCAGAATCCCTGAAACATGAAAAATGGCTGTAAAATCAAATGAAAAGGCCAACAGTAATAGTACATTTTTTTATTTGGTGTTAATTAGTTTACAATATTTTTATGGTTTTAGGTGTGATTTTCAAAAATTTTGGCTGATTCATAGGTGTTTCGAACTCCATTTACTGAAATCCTCTAATAAACTGCCACGTATCCAGTTGGCTTTTAAATCCTAAATAACAGCTTCAATCTTGTATTGTCACATAACATGGTTCCGTAAATATGGTTCACGAAACACTCATAAAACAAAATTTTCTACAAATCACACCCAAAAGGCGAAAAGCATCACAACTATACAAACAACACTAAACAAAAGAAAATCAATAACAGAATCCCGCTAACCCCACATTATAACATCTAATCTCACACCCAAACAACCGTTTATATTAACCACCAAACGAAAGTTTAACGTACAGGTTACTTGAGATTAGACTTCAGCCTTCAGGTGGTGTAGGTATTATAACGCGTCAGAATATATTATCTTAATCTTATTTAGAAAGCAAATTTTAAAATTTTAAAATACATAATAATGATGATAATAATATCTCAACCATATATGAGACTCCCATCGGCCGGTTCGCCGGTAAAACGTAACACCACGGTACTGCGAGCTTCTAGACCGGGGTCCCCGGCGGCTTTTTTTCACCGGCTGAGCAACTCCGGCGACTTTTCCGGCGAATCCACTCTCACCTCCGGCGACAAAAGACGAAACTTCCGGCGAAATCTGGTCGTCGGAAGGGAAAAACTGACGGGTGACCGGCGGAATGTAAGCCCACGGTGAGTTGTCGGTCATCGAGAGCCCAAATAACCGGCAATCGCCGGTGGTGGAATTGGAATCGGAGTGCAGTTGTTTACCCTTGTTGTTTTTGTGGTGTTCTTCTGGGTTGTCGGGTCTCCGATCGGGTGACCCGTTTAGATCCCACATTGTTTCTGTGTTCATGATTAAGAAGATGGGTGAGTTGTAATTAATTGGGTTTTCAGTAGTTGATGAATGGAAGTAGGATTATTATAATTTGGTGTGAGATGTAGATATATATGTGTGTGTGTATATATATATATATATAGGGGTGTGACTTGTGACTGTGGTATTGAAGGTGGGTGATGGTGTTTGTAGGTTTTGATGGTGGATATTGTATCTGTGAGTTGTAACCATCATATCACTATCTTTCCCCCTATCTCTATGACTCTATATACATGTATCTATGTATGTGTATATACATGTATATGTATGTGTATGTATACATACATACACTGACTCGTTTGGTATACAATAATTTCTTATAATAAAAGTTTGAAACTACAAAAAATTTTAACGAAAATTTTGTTTGGTTGATCACTAAAAGAAATTGAAACTTGAAAAATTTCTCATATTCATTAAATTTCGTTTCTTCCACTTACTCATCATATGTTTGATAATCAAATAAAAATATTAAAATTATCATTTTAGTTTTAGTTAAAAGTTTACCAACTAAACACCTTATTAATTTTAATAAAATTTTATTTCAAATTTAATTTATTTATATCACATTCTGTGGACTAAATGATCCCTCAAGTTTAAACTTTCTAGTTTTCAAACATAAAGTGTTTGTAACCTAACACTATTGATGCTCGGTAAAAAAGATATTATGTTTTAGTTGATTGATAACTATAAATCGGGTCTCGAAAAATATGTCTCGAAAACTGTATGTATCTTAAAAAATATGTGTTATATTAATCAGGTCTATTTATTTGTTTTCCAGTAATGACCGAAACCCCAATCCCTCAAGAGAAAACTCACGATTTAAAAACCTTCTTGCTCAATATTGAAAATTTTATTGAAAGTAAGACTCAAACGAAAAACCTCTCTATTTTTAATAATTTTGGGTATTTTATATTAAAGACTTGATATGATAATCACTTGTTAAAAGAGGGACTAAATAAAGTCATAAAGAGAATTGATTTAACGAATGAATTGGATATTTATATTTATAGATAAATAAAAAGTCTAACTACTTTTGGCTACTATTATTAATATCTTAGTTCACACGCCCGAAACACACACTCGCCCTGTGTGTAAACAGAGAGGGGAGAGAGAAATATCTATCACACATGGATATTATACAACGTTAATCAAATTGAAAAGAAAAAAAGCAAAATGTTTAAGAGCCGAGCTGAATCGACCGGATCTTTATTCGTGTTTGACTCGTTTATAAACCGAATCGAGTCGATCAGCTCGTCTACAACAAACCAATAATCGAGGGAGCATTTTTCAAGCATTAATTTTTTAAGCAAGTTTCGAACGAGTAGCGAACGATCTTGACAACCCACGATATTAAACAAAGATGGATTACCTATAAATAATGACTTCATATAAATAAATTCTTGAGTTTGTCCCTGATCTTGTTCACAGTCTAATGTCTCTTAAAGATTATATTAAAATTAAGAACAACCTTACTATTATATATGCAGTGGTTATTAATTTTGTTATCACATTTAATGGATGTGAAGAGATGTTTATTTGAAAAAGAGATGACATGTAATGGTGTGGTTGTCGAAAAAAGAATTTAAAGACCAATACCCTTGAATTACGCTTGTTGTAGCTATTACAAAATGTCCCGTTACGCCACCTATCACACCCAGGGAGCATTGCTCAAGATGTGATAGAGGTGACACATAGGATGATCACGTCGCATTACAGATGGTTTTGTTTAGTCTTCGATCTCTTTTAAAATTATTATCTACTATGGACATTTTTTTTCATTTGAAGTCGAGTTGTTTTTGAGTTAGATGTGATTTTATTTTGAATGATCTAAGGTTATTTCTATCAGAAGAAATGATTAAAAATTAATAATATATTTTTATTATAGTGTTTGTAGAGGTATACATAAAAGGAAATAGACAGAAAAGTGACCAAAATGTTGAGTGCTTGATATCCTTAAAGAGAAATGCTTAATTTTACCATGTCCGCATTCATATCATTCATTCAATATTTCAACATCATCACTTTCCTCTCTTCTTGCCCTCTACCATTAGTCCCATTACCTAGTTGCCACTACCTATAACATCCCCTGAACAAAAAAAAAATCCTTTTGACTATATCATCACATTAGATAATGTGTTATGGCTTTATGAGAGGGCGAGTTTGTGGCTACCACATCAGCTGCTTACGGTGAGGAACGTCGCCCCCTTGGAACATTGGAAGGGGCGTGGCGACGGAGGTGTGATGAGTGTAGAACAAGGGTTTTTGATTTTGTTTATCTTTTATTTTAACCAACAAACCATTACATTACTTCTTTTGTTCTCTTATTTAGTTAGGTATAATATTCACATAAACATAAGTACACGTTACTAGCAAGTGTGACTCACGTTTCATAGGTGATAACATTTTATGCTCACACTAACAAACTTGTAACTATACGCGTGTCTATGTACGTATTTAATTGATAATTATATATGTTTATCATGAAAGATAAAAGATATAAAATAATCGAGAAACATGCATTTTTGGGATATAAATATACTGTCTTCAAAAAGATATTAACTTTCCTTTTACTAAACTTAATCTTTTTTTTCATTTCTTCACTGCTCCTCACTCTTTCTATTTAAAATAATTACATCAAATTTGTAAATCTCAAATAACCTTTTCATAAAACAATACCATAAAAATAAATATTTTATTCTTCTGAAATATATAGCATTTATATATTCTTTTAAAAATGAAGTTTTTAATTGTAAGATTTAAAGTGATGCCTCCAAACATGTTATAACGGGTGTGTCGAACAATACCATATGTCTAGAAAATTTGATGTTGGTTATAAGTTTCGGTTATTTATAAGGTACCACTCCCCACATTACATTTTAAGGTTAATGAAACTATGAAAGTGTGCTATATATGACTATGGTCTTAAATTGTATTACATTTATCTATTTTTTAAAAACTTTGAAATTTCATTTATTTATAGAAAAATCTAATCAAGGTGTAAATTTGAAGAAATTGCCTCAAAATATAATATCAAAATTTTATGAGCAGGAGACAAAAATGAGGTGAGTAAAAGGGTAATTTGGGGAAGGATGAAAAATAAATAATTATGAGAAAAATGGAAAGAAATGGATTACTTTCTAGAAATGCCCGATCAGAAAGTGGGGGTAAAACCTAAAAACACATCCTTGATAATTATTCTTTTAAAAAATCTATTAAATTAGAGATTATGTATTATATGAGTAGAATAAATAAAATATATTAAAATTATTAATATAATGGATATTTAAAATTTATAACAAATAATGAAATTATAAATTATTACTCTATACTAAATATAAAATATGTTTGTAATCATATATTTAATATGCATTAATAAATTATTAAAATAAGAATATTTATAATCTAGATGTTTAATAGTTTAGTTTACTTATTTAAAATAATTATCATTTAATATGAGAGAGACAATAAACACAAATATAGATATATTTGTTTTAACATATTTTAATAAAAAAAGTCAAATTCATTGTTTTTATAATTTACGTATTTATTATGAGAGAGATGAGAAAATAATTCTTTTGATATTCTATGATGATAACATGTGTCATTTGATATGCTAAAATGATGACATATGTCTGACAAAAAAACTTTTTTTATTATATGTTATAGATTATAGATATATAAATTATAGATTATAAATACACTTCAAACTTCTAAATTTTGTGTCATCTAAACATATAATACTTTTTTATATACGTGTTATACATTATAAAAACTTAAAATTCTCTTTTAACATGCTTATTAATAAAAATCAAACGTAGTACATTTGAAATTAAAACCCATAGAATGTTTTAAGATTTTACATTAAAACTCATATAAATTATTTTTAGTTATTGTAGTAGATAATTGTTCATGAGTTGAAAAGTCAATAAAAATCAGCATGTACTTTTGTTGTTGGTGTAGGTCACGTTCTTGTTGTTCTTCAGCTTTGGATGTCTACAAAGAAAACTCAAACAAAGCCTATGACTTGAGTGCGTAGACTAATGACTATAACAGAAGAATTAAACATTTTCTACAAATTTTTAAAAAAATCCGAGTCACTTGTGTACCATCAATATCGTAATTTCTTTTATAGAGTAACTAGGTCAGTATCCCGTGTATTACACGGGTTGAATAAAGAAAAACCAAAAATTAGTTATGAAAAATTATTAATTATAATATGATATTTTGAATATGATATGACTAAAATTACGTATAACTAAGAACTATAAGTAATAAAAAAAGACATTATTTTCTTTGAACTTTTGTTGTATTGTTTATAAATTGTTCTAAATCAAAACGTTTTAAAAAATAAAGAAAGACATTAACTTCTAATTATATCATTAATTCCTTTTTAGATTAAAATAGTTTTTAATAAATTAAAAAAAGTTCTTTTTCTAAATATAATTTCAAAAGAAACAATCTTTTGTATAATAAGTAATCTTTTAAAACATCAAACTTTTTTAAAAATTACAAAATATTTTAAATCAGTGTTTTTAGAAATTAAATTATTTATGAACCATAAAATTTTAAAATTCAAAGTTATAGTTAGAAAATTTTTAGAAAATGATTTTTTAATACGTTCTAATTTAGAAGAAAATTTTTAAATTCTTTTAGATAAAAATATCTTAAAACAAAAGTTCAATGAACATAATATTATTTTTTAATTACTTATAGTCCCTACTTAGACGTAATTTCAATCATATCATATTTCGATATATTATATTATAATAATTAATATTTTATTACTAATTATTTAATATTTTATTTATTCAAGCAGATATAATACACGGGATACTAACCTACTAAAATTAATAAATCACGTTTAAAACTCCAAAATATAGATACGAGTCGAGGGAATTATATTCCACCACCCCCCCCCCCCCCCCCCCCCCCCCTCCAACCTCCAACCCAACCCAAGCAACAGATTTATATGAATCCTTTATGTCGCACTACGCAGGTAGTTGAGCTACCTTCCTATTTGTAAATATTTAGTTACATTAGATATATTATTTTGGATAAGACCCACAATCAACTTCAATAAAAGGATATAATACTTTTGCAGCAAACAAACTACGATTATTTATTATACACAATCAAAGAAGTATATAATACATTAACTTTAATCTTTATTTATACTATATAAAATCTTAATTTACTGAAACTCAAATCCCTATTTTCTAAATATTTAAATAACTATATAAACTTGCAAAGCAATTAAATACTATACCGATAACTTTAAACATTCAAACTAATATTAACTACTAATTAATTTAACCTAAGACTCTTAATCAAACTAAAATACTTCCCAAACTCCTTCAAAATAGGGTTGCCATAATCCTCCAAATAATCAATGTTCAACTTTCTTTCAATTTTTATCTCTTTTAACTTTCTTGTTGTTTCACATACAAACTAATTAGGACTAACTTTAAACATTCTTTTTTTAGTGTTGTTTTACGGTACATTAAGTCATTAAGTCCCTTTATGGGGGTGTTACATGGCGTTACTATGTTTGATGGTACATTATATGTCAACCTGAGGCCCTTATATCAGGTCAAAAGCCTTTTAAGTAAGGCTGACAAATCGTGTCTTATTGTGTTTAACAGGTTACAAACGACACGATTAGCACAAGTATCAAACATAAAACGACACCTTTAACACTTAGATTTGGTTGTTTGAGTGTGACAGGTATATATTTTAGATATTAATAATAGAAATAATAAATCCAAGACTCCTTATTTTAATTATTTGAAAAAAATAAAAAAATTGCAGAGTGCATTTTTTGCTAAACAGATCTTATCGTATCTAAACATGTACCATTATACCAGCCCTACTTTTAAGTAAGCAACTATATGTTATATGTGTGGGGTTTACATGGCATTAGTTTTTTATTACTATTGTTAAACCGCTGCGGATGGTTTTATGAGTCATTAAAAAGTAAGGTGGGGGTCGGGGGGTGTTTTCTCTCATTTGACTATTCTATCATTGTATAGATTTTTAAGCAGCATGTACACAAGCTTAAGCGCATGTAAGGTTAATTATTAACCCCTTTTTTAGGTGACAACGATTTAGTGTTTTTATTGGTTAATTATCATGCACGTACTTTTTAATGAGATTTTTCAATGGTTTAAAGCAACCTTGGTGGCACATGTTCGATCCTGGCTCATGGCTCACACTTCTGTTCCTTCTCAATAGCTTTTTTTTATTTATTTTTTGTTTTTTATTTCAATTGTTATTTCTTTCTATATATTTTATTTTAATTTTTTATTATTTCCTAGACTTTTTCTTTATATACACTTTGGTCATGCTTATTTTAATCTTTTCTTTGAATTTTTTTTCCTACGTCAATCGTGATCATTTGTATTTAATATACTTTTCGTGCTTCTTAACGCTAATATTCACAAAAATGTAATGTTCTTTAAGATTTAAATATACTCCTATGACGTACTTATTTTTAGGCAAATCAACATTGTGAAGTGTGAGTGGTTCATAAAAACACTTATTCTTTTTTTTTTTTTTTGTTGCAGTATAAGAAAACATGTTATTAAAATAGCATAAGATATCCACGTGAATGGTGGTGGCGATGGATGATAGTGGATATTAGCTATTCAAACCGTATTATTAGCTATATTACAATTTTGGTTAGTAGATTAATTGTAATAAAATGGTATACATAATAGCCATATAGAATAGGCAACTGTCGTTACCTTCATTGTAGACTTAGTTTGAGCCTTTGCTCTAGGATTTTCGTCTAGTTTATCTATAAATGCTTATTGCTATAGTCAAAAAGTCATCACCAATTTGGTACATTTTAATTATAGCGTGGCTGTGTCTTTAATATTCCTAAATAGTTTGTTTACATAGTTTGAAAGTTGAGAACACAAAAATATTTATATTTTGACATTTAAAAACAAAAGAAAGAGAATAAACTAGACGATGAAGTAAACTGATTATGGTATCAATGATCTTGGAGGATATGAAGATGTTGGATGTTTTATGGATGAAACATAGATTTAATATTAAAAATTTTAGATTCAGATATGTTGTGTGAATTTAATCTAGGTTATACTCTTATGTAACAACTGACATCTAGAAAGGAAGGAGATTCGGATCCAGTTCTGCAAAGATAAACTTTGTTTCAGATTAAATAGAGAGGGTATATATGTCTCAAGCTCTTGTTAGTTGATACTATTTTTTTCAATGGTAAAATCTATGGTTGTTCTAAATAACAGAAGTAAAAACATGAATCGACGAAATTCAGGCATTTTACAATTAAAACTAAATCAAATAAAGCTAAAAAGTTGAACTATAGACAAAGTTAAAATCTGGTTCATATGATTATCAAATTCTTATGCATTGAGGGTCATGAGGTTGTGATTGATAATCTGTAGTGGTAATGATCAGTGGAACGAACAAAGATGTGAGTACGCTCAACCAATTGGTAGAAGTTTATGTTGGTGGTGAGTCGAGAACATAATAGCAACTACAAATTGATCAAACACCATGGTGGTGGTGTCACAAATGGTGGTGGAACCCCACCTAGAGCGTGAAATGCTATTTAAGGGCAGTAATTTTTCAAGTGTGGTTGGATGCATGAATGTCTTTCAGGTATGTAAAGATAAACGACCGCACAAGGTTCATGTTTTAAACAGGGCCCATTTTTTTCCTGTTTAGATACCATAACTATATAATCACATGTTATAGAGTGGCCCCCTGAATCAAAAAACTATTTTGGGACACTTTAACGCCCCAACTCAACATCTTAGTGATTTCATGTCTAGAGGATGCCCACTTTTTAATACTCACACATGACAACTGAAGTCTCATAGAAAGGCTTGGATGTGGGGCTCAGTGATGATATTAAAGCATTAGTGTGAATTAAATTGTGCATGTTACATGAAGATAACTATTATATATATTAAAAAGAAAAACTAGAAAGCTACAAAGACTTTTATGATTTAGAAGAGGAACCATCAAACTTTTACTATTTACAAAAGAAACCTTCATTTTTTATAGTTTTTTAAAATATTCTTTGATGGTTTTCAAAATTTGGTTTCTTTTATTTCATCTTAATTCTATTATTTTTAGGTATCCTAATTGTGAATTCTTATTTTTAAATTAGATCGATTTTATTTTAGTTAACAAATCTTTTTTGTCGTTACCATTTTGGTACCGTGACAAACCGAAGGAAACAAATTCAACCACTTATGAGAGAACACCATCGTTGTCTGTATTTTTGTATTATCAGAACCATTATTGATGTTTGATTTTATGATTTTTTTACGATCCAAATCAATAACGGCCAAACTCCTGCCATGTTGCATGGAGAAAACGTGACCACAATGTATTCGCCGCGAAATGCGAGAACTAAAACTAGTTAGTTCATTTTAATGTTATAATTTCATGTATGTTGTGGTGAAGTGAAATGCATGTTATGATATAACCTTGTGTGTGGATAACATCATCTACGAGCAGGCTCTACGTACGTACTTGTAGTTGATTAAATAACCATATTGTGTAGGTTCAATATTCGCTTTGTTTTGAGCCTTGAATCTTAGGGATAAAAACCCTCACGTTAAGGTGTTTTTTATTATAATCCCTGATGACCCATTTCGTAAATCACCGTTATAGTTCAATCTAATAATTTTTCGTCCTAAAATAATACTGTATTTTCTTTTAGTAGTTGATTCATACTTTTATCTCTTTATTTTTCGGTATGAATTCTGTTACAATATTATTAGTTATATTTTAAATACTATTACTTTATTTAATAGTTATATATACATCATGTAAGTGTCTACAACATGATTTACTCATTTATTTATGATTAGAGTTTAATTTTTAATATATAAACTAGAAATTTAGCCAACATGATGTTACACGTTTGCGCATTTTGTTATGCGCGTTGCAAAAATGACATCAATGTGGTCAAGCATAGACCTGGCAATTTTGATCCAAATGGGTACATTTGGATTGATTTGGGTTATAAAAATAAAGTAACGGGTTAAATTGGGTAAAACTGTAATTTTAAGAGGGTCAAATTGGGTAATTCTAAAATTAGAAAAAGTGATCAAGGGGTCAAGATGGGTTATAAAAAAAGGAAATGGGTCAGGATGGGTTGATTACATTTTCTCATAACCCTATTTCTTCAAAATCCACACATAGTCTCACGACTCACATCTAAGTGATAACGTTAAACATTGTTGGGTTTAAAAACGAGTAAAGATTGGTTTACAGGTTACATGAGATGAACAGGTCGGCAACCAGACGTCTTAAACTAGAGCTCCATAACGGGGATAAATGAGCACAATATACATTGCACAACTCATGTCCACCATCACCATACAATTTATCTTTTTATATATTTTATTTTATTACCATTTGCTTAAAGTTTAACTTTAAATATGGTTGCTTAATTGTATCTTAAGGTATTTGAGTAATACTTATATATTTTCTTTTATAAGAACATGAGTACGCACTTAATTGGGGTTTATCTATGTATGCAATTGTTAATCACTATAGATGATAGATTTTTTGAGTAACTTTCTTCTACCGTGTTTTATTTTCTCTTAAGAGATTAACACCACTATCTCCGTTACTATCTCATGTTGATATTGCTCATCCTGACCCAAACCCATTCTAACCCATTTTAAATTAGTACATTTTAACCTAAACTCATCCTAACCCGAACCTATTTTGACTTGACACCCGACACAATCCGACCCGTCCATTTTTCTAGGTATAGTCAAGTACATTTTTCTAGGCTCTACAGACTAAATCTATGGCAACCGAGCCCTTTGATGACTCTGAAAAAGACATCATTGAGCATGGGAAACCAGAGTGCCAAGAAATCACATCTGGTGGTGAGGCTGAACGTACTAGGTATGTTACCTCATCTCCCCGTGATTCTTCGAAATAAGATGAGGGAAGCATGCAACTCCTCATTCAGGATCTTCTTTTTAAAGTTTCAAACCTGGAATCTCAGGTTAGGACTTTAGAGGCAAAATCTGGCACTCAGCAACTTGAGATTGACAATCTCAAGGCTCAACTAGCTGAGAAACAGACAGAGAGGTCTGTTAGGCATGTACCTATTCAGGTCTCCCTGACTTCCTCCTCCAGCTCATCTAGCTCTCAAGATGATGCTACCAAAAAGGGGGAGAATGTTCAAAGACAAACACACAAGGAACCACAGAACCGGCCTTCTACTTCAACATCTTCCTATCCCATCATCTCTGCGCCTAAAACATCTCAAGTCACTCTTTAGATTGATCCAAGGATGCTCAATGATCTCTACAGATTCTTCACCAAGTTTTTGTTAAGATCTTCCTTTGAGCAGTCAAGCCATGATGCTGCAATGATCTACTTTGGAGCAGAAGAGCTTCAAAGGCTTACTGCACCTTTTACCACTGTGAAAGAAGTTGGTCAACCTAAGGTCCTCATGGAACCTAAGATTCAATTCGAAGGAGAAATGAGAACTGATGGCCCAGCAACTGAAACAGTTGGGACAGAATCTGCATCTCCTTTAACTTCCGAAGCTGAAGTTAAAGCCTCGGAAGAACAAGCTGAATCTTCTGAAGCTGAAATGGAAGCTGCGGAAGGACTGTTCAAAATGTCCGAGGAACTGATCATCACAGATGCTATACTGGAAATGGAATCTGAAATGAGCAGTGAGGACTTTCCAATTGCACCTCCATCTCAGACACCATCTCTGACTCTCTCACAATCAGAAACCTCTCTCCAAGAACCACCACAG
The DNA here is from genome assembly GCA_025506515.1 of Flaveria trinervia. Taxonomy (NCBI): domain Eukaryota; kingdom Viridiplantae; phylum Streptophyta; class Magnoliopsida; order Asterales; family Asteraceae; genus Flaveria; species Flaveria trinervia. The sequence continues at coordinate 63,783,719 of CM046458.1, read as the reverse complement.
TAAGGATCTTCAAAGGATAAAGGAAAAAAGAAGATGACTGCGGAAGAGCTTCAGGAAGAGGAGAAGATTGAGAAACTTAAGAAGAAAGGAAGACTTCGGACTGAGAAGTTGCTAGCTGCCAGCACAAAAGCAGCTGCTTCCAATCGGGAGGTTGTCATCAATAAAAGAAGAGAGCAGATCATTGACCAGCTCATTGAAATGGGAGCTGCCAATGAAGAAACACTCCTGCTACCATTAGAGGAGTTGGTGGATCTGGAGAAGGCAACCAGGCTGAGACTTGAATAAGAAGCCAGGTTGGCCTTAGAGGTAAAGGAAAAGAAACAGAAGGAGGCTGAATTGCAGCTGAGGAGAGACAGGATAAACTTCCTACTCACTAGAGGCTTTGATCTTCAAGAACTCTCTCCACACAACGATGATATGATCCTCTGGCTCTACAACAAAAGAGCAGGATCAAATGGAGAAAGAAAGGAAGAAGGCTACAAAAGAAAATTCCAGAGAGAAGAAGAAGAAAGAAGAAGAGGCTAGAGTCACTGCCTCCAAGAAGCTCACTGAGAAAGCCTAGATGAAGGACTATCTTCGGGCTCACGGCTTCTCTGGTAGGCAGGTGGGTCCTATGTCTGAAAGGACACTCCAACGGATTGTTAGTGAAATTAAGATTGACATCCGGATGGGGAAAAGGAAAGAGATGTATAGAAGGGTAAAAGGGATGACCTTCATTGCTTTTACCCAACCACAACCTAAACCTTTCACCCCGGAACCCACATCACTACCTACTACTACTCCCTCACCTCAACCACCCAAACTTCCCATTATCCAACCCAAAACACTAGCCAGAACCTCTGAACCTAAACCTACCCAATTACCCTCCAAACCATCCCTTCAGCCTTCTCAACATCTCTCCCTTGAGGAGTTTAAGGCAATCAAGATGAAGCTCACTAATTGCACTACTTTGAGCAAAGTTTCTTGTGTAGAAGACTCTGTTAACATCACCTATGTAGACGGATCTTCAAGTTCCCTCACAAGAGACAAATTCCTTGATTTGCCTAGAGAAACTTTAAACCAGGCTGCAAGACCTTTGGGCCTCAATTCTGACTCTTTAAATGAGGAAGAAAAGAAGCTCAGAAGGAAACTGGTGACTCTGCTAGATACAAGAAAAGAGGACAAGATTCCTAGTCAGTCTCTTGTGCATAGAAGGAAGATAATCCAGTGGAGGTTCGATGAACCATCTCACAACTTTGTTGTGGAAAGAGAGAATGGTGAAGTCAACAGACTCAATGCAACCTCTCTGTTACACTCTAGCAGATTCGACATTGTTGAGTTAGCAGAGAAGCCACTCTCCAACCCCTTCAAATCTGAAATGTTGCACTCGTCAGAAATCATCTCAGTAGTCTTCATTTAGCTGAGGTAACTGCAAAAGCAAAGATTAAAGAAGAGTTGAAGTTAAAAAGACAGGAAGACAAGGAAAGATCTCCCACCAAAGGTGTTGCCTTTCTATAGATGGTGGAATGTCCTGAATTTGAACTTATAGTTCAATGGGAATATGATTACAGTTTCCATCAACTAACTCTTTTCAGAGGGCAACAACAAAGAATACATGTTATCCAAGGCGACAGACTGGATTTCCTGTCTACCAAGGATCTGTACAAGCTTCTCAGCACCACATCAGGGAAGAACAAGGAGACAGACAAATATTTGCTCTCCTTGGTGCTGAAAGTTTTGATAAGTCGTGAAAAGTGAAGTTTTGGTAACATTAGCCTAGGGGGAGTTTGTTGGATCAAGAAGAAGGCTAATGCAACCAAAACTAGATCACTTAAGTTATTTTGGTACTGCATGCAAAGGCTTCCGAAGCTTATCATGGAACTTTCGAAGGTTGTAGAGTTCTTCCGAAGACAAAGGGAAAGTCCAACTTCTGAAGACAGAACTCTACTTCCGAAGACAAATGCATACTTCCGAAGTTCAAGACTTAGAAGAATAAAGTAAAGACCACTTCCGAAGTATGATGAAAAGAAGAAGTCTCCAAGCCTTGAAATAAGCAGCCTCTTCCAAAGTATAAAGTGGCTTCGGAAGTAGCTACTCTTCCGAAGCCATTTAACCTTCGGAAGACACTGCTATAACCAGTGGACACAAGTATGGTCTCTGACACTCTGCTGCAGACTTCTAATACAACATGGCTTCTTCCTAAAGAACCATGTTGTTGACCATACTTTATTTCACTGTTTATCTTTTCATGATAGTACAGTTGCCATCTTTAGTTGGTGACAAAAGGTAAGTTATGGACATGTCCTGACTACCAAATCTCAGATAAGACTTTATCCGAGATACCTTAACTATAGTCTTGTAGTATAGGCTTTAGCTAAAGGATCCTAGCTGGTATCAAAGTATATCCGGCTGTAGATAGTATTATATATAGGTTCTTCTTGTAACTCATAGAGGTAAGATTATCATCTGCTTGTAAGAGTCTTTGTATCTTGAGTTGAGAATCAATATATAAAAGTATCTTGAAAATTATATATTTGTGTTCTTAGTTACTTTTTATATTGTGATCAACTTTTATTGATTCTTACCCGAGTATGATTCTAGGTGAGTTTGAGAGAAAACTATTGTATTTAAGTGACAAACATCGATCCTGCATGATTGGAAATAAATAAAAATTAGCAACGTTTCTAAAATATACTATTTTTTCATATTGCTTAAAGTAAAAATGAAGTGGGAAATGAAGACGTTGGAACTGAAGTTCCATTTACGTAAAAATGTTTCATTTGATTTATATACTGTTAACAAGTCATATTAATAAAGCTAAAAGACATATGTTAAATCAATCACTTTTGAATTATCAATATATCTTTTGAGAACATTAAATCAAAATATTAAATATATGAGCATTCACAGTACGTTATTTATAAATTTGTATAAATCTATGAGTATTTTTTTTATATTATAGATAATGGTTATTAGTTATTGTAAGTGAAGAATAGAGAATATATTATTGTCCATCTCTATATTTGGTAAAACATTGTTTATCTCTATTAAGTTTTTAATATTTATTGAATGTGGTTGTGAATGAAGTAGAAATAAAGTATAATAATAAAAGTATAAAATATATTATTTTATTGAAAAAATAATAGTTTTTATTATAGTTATATAAATAAAAATGAAAAGTAGGTTGTGAAACAGTTTTACTTCAAGTAAACTAAAAAGTAAAAACTATATGGGTAAAATTAAAACAAATCAATTAAAAAACAACCAACAAAAGGATATGAATCTTCCTTGGATTTTTTCCCTAGTCAACCTACTAGGTATTTATTTATTCTTTTATTTTATTAAACTAATTTAGGTTAAAAGAGTACTTTTAAGAGGACATGGGGCGACAGGACAATGATGTCATATACTATTTATAGTAAAACTTTGTACCATATTATAGATTCCTATTATAAGCTTATAAACCTTTCAAACCATTGAAAACATCTAAAGTGCCCGATACATTTTATGCCAAAATTGGAATCTTTTGACATGTATTTGTTTGCAAAATCTTGAAGAGATCCGCCTTTCATGTCACTTGTTGTTAAACAACATGCATCATTGCGTGAAAGAATAATTAAAGAAAATATGACAAAACTATTTTTATTTTTAGATTGTTGTATATCTGTATAGTTATATTAGAGTAATTTATACCAAGTTAGAATATTCACAATCTATTTTCTATTTTTATTTATATAGTTATATTAAAAATTACGATTTTTTCTTTATTATTTTCAATTTTATCATTAATTTTTCTCTTTCATTCACTCACAACCACTTAAAATATATTAAAAACATTAGTGTTTTTCAAAAATACAGATTGAACAGTAATTTCTCATAACCTTCACTCACAACCATTAATAACCATACCATATAATATAGGTGATACACTCACATAATTTTAAGGAACCGGCTATGAATGCTCTTATGTGATACTTAAAGATTTAGTTGTGTATATATTTGTGTTCATTAAAATATTTTTAGTCCCTTAAATGAATATTATGTTGACACTTCAGTATGAGTTAAATCTTCATATCGTATGTTAACTTACAGTTGTGCATTCTCCCACTCGTATCTTAAGTTTTCGTAGTTAAAATGCATGATTTTTATGTGGTTCATATTAGCTCAATGTTTTATACAAATTTTAATGTGTTATTCACGCAAGTTTTATATATTGTTTAAATAGACTTGAATGACTAATTATTAATTTCATATAACCTATGACTTAAATGTGTAGTGGTGTTACTAACTTCTAACAACTAACCAGTTGTTAAAAAAAAGTTATGATGAAAATATTTGTAAATACTAACCTATCGTTCTTTTCATGTTATGAATATGGTGATTGGATATATGTGTTGTTTTCATGTATGACAAATTGTAATATGAAAAGAATGTTAGAGTCTCTCAATTGAAATCGGTTGGTGTTGAGTAATCAAGATCAATTTATAGAAATAGAAGATTGATTAATGTTTATTGAAAATTCAAAATCAAAGAAGTGAAACCCTACAATTAGCATGATTTAAAAGGCTTAGTTATGTTAGTTGTATTAGTTTGTAACCGTCAATTGTAAGGGTGTAAATACTTCATAATGTATCGATATTATGTGTGGAAATTCAGTGTGTTTTGTGTGTCCTCGATTGTTCCCTGTTTCCACCGGGTTCCCTACACACTTATGCAGCACCTAAACCTAGTGCTCTTCCATTATCACGATTATAATTTGAGACAAATGATTGAAAAATGATCAACAAATCAAAGTGTTGTCTCCATCTTCCCAGATTTAAACGATTCAATCCTTGTTACACGAATTAAAAATAGATACATAAAATTGAAACCTGAATCGATATCAGATATTTATTGAATTAGAATTCATCACCGTTATCAAAATTATCAAGAGATGATCAATTAAATCAAATCAAGAGTATTTTTCAAGAAACCAATTAAAAATAAAAGACAATAAGACACCGACGAAGTCAAAACATAGACCATCTTTCACCAATGTAAAGAATTTTACGAAAGAACAATAAAAGATCAAAAGGTTAAAGAAATCTAAACCCAAAAATTAGAAAGTCCACAAAAAATCAAGCGAAGAATATACATATTTCGAGAAACCATGCACGATGGACTAGTGGTTTGCCCCTTTTCTCACACTGTTACAGACCATACGGGTAAATGGAAAATAGTAAAGGTTCAAAATGATTAAGGAAATAGAAGTTGACATTTACATTATGCATCAAAGATTAGAGTTCTTTAAATTATTCAAGTTAATCATAGACTTATAAAAAAGAAGAAGATGGATTTTAAAGGAAGAGAAACCATATCAAATGGCTTAAGGTTTATCTTGATTAGGGGAATGAATTTTGGTGTTGAGTAATCACGATCAATTTATAGAATTAGAATTTAAATTAGTGTTTATAGAAAAGTTAAAATAAAAAAAAGTCACTTTATAATTAGCAGGAATTCAAAGGGTTATTTATATTAGTTACATTAGTTTGTAACTATCAATTGTAAGGGTACATATATCCCATCATGTATCAATACTATGTGTAGAAATGTAGTGTGTTTTGTGTTTTCTCATTTGTTCCATGTTTTCACCGGGTTGCCTGCACACTTGTGCTAAATCTAAACCTATTGTTCATCCATAATCAAGATCCTAATTTAAAAGTGATCCTAAGTAATAAAACCATAAAATATGAGCACCAAACTTGAGATAGATCACATTTTTTTTCAGTCTAAGAGGTTGTTTGTTTGGGGTTGACCCAGCTGACTGGCTGACTCGATTAGCCGGTCAGCCTGTTTGATGTCTTTGAAGTTAGATCTGATCAGGTCCTTTTTGTCTGACCCGGAGCTAGGTTTTAACCATTTTGACTAAGACTAATAAAAGGGGCGACCCCTGCACACCGTCTTCACCCTGCAACTCACCACCCATCGGCGACCCCTCTCCGGCGGCTTTTGTCAGCGACCTCCTCTACCGGCGACTGCTCTTCCTTTTCACTGATGCCAAAGCCCTGATTTTGGGTGTGAAATTGGTGGTTTTGATGGGGTTTGGGGGTTTATCTTGTTAGAGAGGATGTAGGGGTGAAAAAGGAGTGAGTGATGGAATTGAAGCGGGTTTTGGAGATGGGTTATGAAGATTGTGGAAGTTGGTTTGGAGATGGTGGAAATTGAAGATTGTGATGGTGGTTTGGTTAGGGTTACAAAGAGAGTGATTTGTGTTTGTGGTTTTTGTAAATAAAATTCATACAATCTGATGGAGATGGGTTATGAATTTTAAGCTTTTTTTTAAATTTGGTTATTTTTATTGATTACACAACAACAGTTAAATGCAGACTCGGTAGAACTTCGGGGCAGTATGGTTATTTTTATCATTCAGCAGAGTCAGTCATTAACTAAAACAAAAAACCAAGTTTCGATCAGATGTAGACTCAGTCAAAACGTCTAACTGGATCAGCTTTAGCCTCAGTTAGATTTTACTGAATCAACGGTAATCAAACAACCCCTAAATGTCATGATCATTCATGTATTCACGTTCTAATAAGTTGAGAATGTTACACAATATCAAATGGATGAGTAGTTGGCCTATACATTAACGCATAATGCATGCCCATAAGTTAGTAATACTCATCTAAACATTATGTTTTATTTAGATAACTCGACATTATATTCTCACTATTGTCTTAGATACGTGAAGATGACGGATAATCCACAATTTCATTTTGTATGTGTTGTAAACACTATAATAGATCTAGATGTTCTGTATTTACTAGCATTAATAATTGACAGTCTAACCATAAGTTTGTTTCAAGTGTCATGTGTAATACCTTGAAATGCCAAATTTGTGGTCCTATATTTTCAATTATGTAACAGTCCACATCAAGATCTATTCCTCAGCTGTTTTCATTGTACCTTAAGCTTGAAATACATTGCACATATCATACAAGTTTTATTTATATTGATTGATCTTCTAATTTCAAATAAAGCTAATAAATATAAAATTACCTACTTCTAACAAATCATACATCATATATATAAAGATACCACAATTATATCAATTAATCTCCTGGACAAGGTAGACAATATCACTACATAAACCAATATGCTACAAAATTCACTAAATGAAAAACCCAACGCGATTACTAACTTGACTTTAATGCATCTCCTCATATACAAACTATCGGTTTATAGCTTTATAGCTTTGATGAGGACATCAAACGTTTACATGAGAGTGTTTGTAACTATATTTCATATATAGATAGAATAAAATCTTTAAGTTCTTGGTTACTAATTTATAACTTGTATCATGGTTAAGTAAAGTTGCTCAATATATCCAACACACAATAAGTGAACCGTACCTATATATATTGAAGATAATCATATAGTAAAGATCAAATATATGTACCACCTATCCTCCCATGACTCATGATTTTTGATACGTACTTTGTTAATTAGCCCTAACTACAATGTTTAAACATACTAAAAATATTTATGTTTGTTATATCAGTGATTTTAGTACTCTACATTCATTTTAATTAGCTAATTGGACTTATAAAATTTCAATTTATAGTGACAGAAATTAGGAGGTGTTGAGAGTATAATTTTGATTATTGGTGTCCAGGTTTAAAGAAGTAGCACATCATTAGTAAGGGTTCAACGGGGGTTTAAACTAGAGTTGTTCAAATAGTTTGATACCCGAAATTCGCTAGAACTCGTTCGGAAAAAAACTCAGATTTTTGCTCCTTCAATTTTGGCTCGGTTCGGTTTAAAAATGAACCGAGCATGAGCAAAGGTACGTTCGCTCGTCGCTCGCTTGTTTCGCTCGAATTAGTTTTTAGTTTAGTTTTTATATATAATATATTGTTAATCTATTTAGTTATTTACCGATTCCTATTATATTATTATTTATTCAAAAAATCAACAACATTAAATATAAAGTTTTAATTCTCTGATCAAATAATCACTTCACAATTCAAATTCATTTCACCATTTCACCCATTAGCATTTTTTAGCCGGTCCCCGTATCCCCCACCTCCCTACCAATTGCTGAGCCGTTGCCTCCGGCACTCTTACATGCGACCCCAACCTTCGGCAATCCGACCTGCAATAGTCTAACCGCACATCCCGCCTCTGAAGTACAAAGTCCGACCTAGTTTGAAGCGCGACATTATTCAGTTGTTCCTAATCACGATATCTTGAGGTTAGATTTTTTTTATGATTTGGTTCTTAAATAACATTTGCACAAGCATTGGTGTACAATGGTTAGAACTTGAAAACTGAAACTTTTGAATGAATTATTAGTTTTGTTTTAAATTATAATAACACGAAACTGAACAAAACCGAGCAAAATCGAGCGTCGGTTTAAAACCAAACCGAGTTCGAGCATGAAATTTACGCTCGAATTTGTAAATTCGAACCGAACCAAGCCGCTCGGTTTGAAACGGGACCTAGTTCGAGCAGGGTTGCGTTCGGTTCAGTTCGGTTCGCGAACAACCTTAGTTTAAACCCAATTAATTATGTAATGTAAAGTATTTAAGAGTAGTAGGATAATAGGTTTACCATTAAAAAAACTAAACCCTATATGGCTATGTACAATGATGACGTTCATTGGACTAAGGAGCTTTAGTGCTTTGTGACGATGATTAAGACCTACACTCTGACATATCATGGTAAAATAACATATGAGACCCACATACCACACACTTGTACGCTCTTAGCGACTACTTTGTCTATCTTTACATTTACAAAATCACATGTGAAAAATATCTTTACAAAATATGAAGCAAGATTCATCCTTCTTTCCTAAAATATTATAACATGTAAGATACATGCATGGCATTTAAGGGATACATGGGTGTTACAATGAATGATACACCTATGCAGAATGAAACATTTGGTCTCATTTCATTGAAATTAGGTATGTAGTTACTCATATTTCTACTAATGGAAACATGTTATATTATATGGAAGAAAAAGTGAACCAATCGGAACACTTTATGTAGTTGTTTCTAGTGTTTAAAGTGTTGTGATTACTTTAATGAAAAGTGGGTATTGATATTTGCTCAAAATAATATCTTTTTGTGACAAGATTGATCGTACCTGAACTTGGAAGCAATGTATATTGACAACATGGACAGTCATTTATTTCTCACATGAATAAGCCAAACGTAAGGCATTCATCATTTAAACCAAACATATTGGAATATGATCACTTAAACCATTGTAATTGTTATTGTTATTTCGTTTTAAGATTCAAATGAAGATCGACCATAAGTGTACTATTTTTAGGTTTAATGTTGGATTTAAAACAATAAAATTTTATTGCTTTATTGATTACATTGGTAGGTAACTGATTTAATTTTAAAGACATCTATCATTGTATGTATCGTACTTCAAACTTCCTATTTGATATAGGAATCTTTTAAAAAGTACTATAATATGATGTATGTGATCTAACTAGTGGCGTGACACTTGTTAATTGATGTGTTGATTGAATTACAGGGTTATATATTGAAATTTCTGTTCAAATATGACTTTTACTAAAAATATTTTTTTAGTACTTTAAGATTTATCATTAAAGTGAAATGATCAACTAATGGTGTGACACATGTTTTCATTGTTTATTTTCAGTTTTTACGTCATTTCAGATTTTTAAAGATTTTTATTTGTTTTCTTATATTATATACGACGTTTTAATGGCATGGGTTATCACTACCTCTGGTCACCATAGCTACCTACAATGTTACAACCACCACCTACAACCTCTCCCTTCGCCTTTTTCCTTCTCGACAACACCTCATCTAGACTACTTTCTCTTACCATCAAAGATCCAATGTGATGCTTTTCATCCTTTTTTTTATCTTCCTTTCAATTATTACAATTGTGTCTCTTACCATTTATCATGTCTAGTTTCTCATCTAGTTTTTCTTTTCGTTTTCGGGTTTCAAGTCTCTGATCTCTTGTTCTTGTTTTTTTGTTTTAGGGTTTCTTTTGTAATTGTATTACACTTCTAGTTAACTTTTCTAATATGTATATGGCATGCATGATTGCTTCTAAGAAAGGTATGTATAACATGACACTTATGTAATTTAAGAAAGCAAATGACTAAATAAGAGATGGAGAGAGATTTAGTTGATAAAGAGATTTAGTTTATTGATTTATAATACCATTAGCCTTTTCACTTATTATCTTTGATTTTTCTATATAACTGCGTAATGTAGTCTATGCTAGTCATTCGTCTCACGTTGGCTCTCGGTAGTTCTAAGCGATTATAGTTAGTACTACTAAATCGTCATATAAACACGTATTTGGGTATATGTGAGAAGAATTCACATATCAAAAAAAGTTTCCAAATATTATTTATAATTAGTAAGAGTTTTCAGAAAACAAAATTTTCTACACCATGAACTTCTCAAGAAGGTTTCTTGATTTTTTTTCCGAATCACAATGTTTTTATTATGGCAGAAAGGACGTTTTTATATTTATTTTTTTTAATTTCTTCAAACATAAGGTTGGGTTGAATTGACAGTAAGATTAAAATAGATAGGAAATTAAACATGTGTGTAAGTCAAAAGATAAATTAAATTTGACGTACTTTGATTAAAATATAATTTTCACAAACTTAGTACCTTAGATATTTTCAATCGCTCTACTTAACTTTCTAATAAATATATTATATTAAAAACCTAAAATTTTATACTCTAATTAAAGTTTGATACGAGATCTAATAATTAAAAAAAACTATATATTCATAGGTTGAAGTGCACTTGTAAAAATGCATGAATCATTACATCAGCGCGCGCACATAAACTATAAAATACACAATCAAACTTAATATTATTAAAAGTAATATACAAAACATCCTTAACCTTCTCAAAAGTTGTGGTAATTAAATTAAACAAACGATCATCATGTGATCATGATTTGACCTGGTTTACGTTTTAAATCCTTCTCGAGTTAATATCTCAGTCATGACTTTATATATGTATGTATACATACATACATACATACATACATACATACATACATACATACATACATACATACATACATACATATATATATATATATATATATATATAATATATATATATATATATATATATGTGTGTGTGTGTGTGTAGGTATATATATACATATGTATATTTCTTTTTTTGAGACTGGCCGGTTTATTAAAATCTAAGTGTGTGTGATATATATATATATACATATATATATAGGATGTATCAAATGAGAACTAGTTTTTTTTTGTGAAAACTCTAAAAACCAATCGCAACCACTAGTTTTCAATGGCAAAATTTTAATTAACAAAAACATATTTAAAATTTTATAAATCAAAAAATAACATAAAAATAAAAAAATAAAAACACAAAAATATTCCCCAACTTTCCCTCTTTCATAAAAAAATATAAAAAAATATATATATAAAAAAATATAAAAATTCTCGTTTTTTTAACGAAATTCGTTTTACACATGTGTAATATCGGATTTACATATGTTTAAATCCAGTACTACACATGTGTATAACTAGATTTACACATATGTAAACAATGGATGTATGATTTTTTTTAGAAAAGTATATCAATATGGTAGGCGTTGGAAAGATAAAAAAATACTAAATTTTATGGTGAATTTTTTTTTAAATTGATGTCGTGAAAAAAAGTTACGAAAAAAAGTAGTTCTCATTTGAACCCTCCCCTATATATATATATATACACATGTGTGTGTGTGTATATATATGTATATATATACATATATACACACACATATATATACATATATATACATATACATATATATATATGTATATATACACACACATGTATATGTATAGTAATAACGGGGACCGTGTCGCCGCCAATAATATTAATAGCGGCGAGTTATTAGCGACGACTCATTAGCGGCGACAAACCCCACTAATAACGACGAAATCTGTCACCGCTATTAGTCTCCCTTCTTGTTTTTGTAGTGACTATTTATATATACATAAATTTATAATTGATAATATAGTATAGTTTTATCTTGTAGTTGACTATTTATATATACATAAATTTATAATTGATAATATAGTATAGTTTTATGCAGTGTTGTAATCTTTAGTATAAAAGTGCATGTAAAGTGCATGAGGAAGGTGCACCAGACATTATGATTCATCAAACAGCATATCAAGCTAAAGCTTATGTCCAAAATGAATCATTAAGATGCACCAAACATTACAATAAGGAAAAAAAATTTAATTAACATTTGGCTTATCCATTTTATTTTAATCAACCTTGAATTTTTGTTCAAGTTTTATTCAGTTTCAATGAATAATAAATGTTTTAAATACCTCTTGTCAGCTAAGTTGGCTACATTCTATTTGACCTAAGTATTGGCTTGGTCCCACGTAAATGTAAATAAATATCTAACACATGTATCAGGCTTTACCGGAACAAGTTTGTAAAAGTTAGGATACGCGCTACTCATGAAAGGCTAGCCGGGGGCTAGCCGATTGGCCCAATAATCTACACTAGTTAACTCGGGACACATGCCGACTTCCTATTCAATTTTGTATGAACCAGCTAATGAGTAGGTCGGCTAGGGAGTAGTTGTGTTAGCCGGAAATGTGGTACTAAGCATCTTGTTATTGGTTGAAAATGGATAAAATAGTGTTATAAGTCAAATGTTTTATAGAGTTTTACTTATATAAAATGATACATCAAAACTATATAGCAACCTCCTATTATGTAGTTTGATGTGTTGTTAGATAGTTTTGATGCACTGTTTTAACAAAACTCTTGTATTTACATGTGTTGCATCAAAACTTTTGCGTGACATTATGGGTCTGTGGATACGTACCCACACACACATATGTATATGTATGTGTAATATTATATGTGAAAATTGGATCCGTAAAACATTTGAACTTAGTTTTCCAAATTACTATTGAAGGAGTTAAAATTCGATGTTCCAAAAATCAAATCATTCATTCTTGGGTTGAATTGCTCTGGATAGTTGTGTTGGTATTTAATAAAATATCTTAAATAATACAAAGTTGAATAAAAAAAATAAGAATTGATAGCGATGAATTCAAATTAATTATAAAATAATTTTACAGAAGATAGAATAATAGTTAAAGTTACTGCCTCAAGATTTGGGCCTTTGGGGTGGTTGATACTTAAAGTCTAACCAACGTGGAAGGAAAATTGTAAGCTAATTTGGGCTTATAATCTATGTACACGAATGATAAGTTGTGATTATGGTTATTTGGTAACTATTAGATAAATTAACATTTTAACTTAGTAATTTCAGTGATTAAATTATGTGATAGCTATTAAATAATTTATCATGATAATGTTTATTTCATAACTATTATATATAAATATACTAATAATTTACTTGTTTAGCTAATTATTTTTAGATGATTGATTTTAAAAGTAGTTTTCTGTTTCAGATAATTAATTTTTTGAACTTTGAACTAATGCACATGTTTTGATAACTAATGTTTCAACTATTTTATATCTATAAAAATTATTCTATGAACAAATAGAGTGGCCATTTATTGATTCAACTCCATTTTGTTCATCACCACTTTTCTCTAAGCTTTCGATTTTCTAATGCGCTCTCAACACCCCCATCAATTTTCTAACTTTTCTTAACCAGTTCTCGACGTCACCTTCCTTTCCAGATTCAAAAACCATTCTAAAACCATATTTGATGGTATTAACTAATCAGTCTATGTATATGATAGTAAATGAAGAAACAGAACCCACAGTTGCCAAAAACACCCTACGCATCTAAAGACCAGTATCAAGTATCAACAAAACAAAGTATACCAAAAGTTGATTCGCAAATGAAAGTTGGTTGATGACAAGTTTGCAAATGGGTTATTTGATAGTCTATTAATGGTTTTATTAAGTGGCTATCACTTAATGGTTCATAACCTCTTAATCATTCAATATTAGTAACTATTAAGAGACTACCAAACAACCGTTAAGATAGTATGAGATAGTATAAAGAAGTGATGATTCATAAGTAAGTTGAATTTTCTTTAATATCCAAGGCTTTCAAACCACAGGCAGCAAGTGGGAGTGATTACACAGATATAATTATATAAACGGCCTAAAATATATTCCTTAAAGCATCATTTGCAGTCAATCTATCAAGTAACCTAAGTCATTAAACATCAATCAGTGATCACTAGGGACTCTCATCCCATAATGTTCTGCCAAACGTTTAATGTCGTTATCTGCTTTTTCAATTAGCTCATACTTCTTGTGATTCACTTTTAATGTCTCGCTCTGCTGATTATGCAGTTTTTCTTCTTCTGCAATTTGTTGCTGCAAGATGAACAAATTTCAACAAATTCACATTTATGTCATACAATGTGTCCCTACAGCTATTGACAATTGCGCAAGCCCGCATCACAGGAGTGGCTAAAAATCATTGTTATCACACGATTTACGGAGTTTCTCAGATCAATTCATATACTGGGTCAATATATGGTAACTATTCATGTTTCACAACAAGAAGATGCATACCAAGTAACATCACTGATCTAACTCATAGCAAAGATATCGATAGAGTCAGAGAAATATTAATTCGCATTACCTCCATCAGATATGCAGCCTCAGCAGCATGTTTTTTTGTCAGATTCTTGATCTTCTTGGCCACCTCATAGTTCCGATGACTTGAATTCATCCAATAGCATACTATCTTCCTCTTATGCTTCCTAGGACGGTCATCAAACATTTCAATTTGTGCTTTCTGGGCTCTCACGGGCCTCGGCATCCCAGATATCATTAGTGGAGAATCATGCATCTCACGAATGATTTCTTCAGCCTGTTTTACAGATTTCATTTCCACCAAAGCAGCATAAACATTGCTAGACGCGAAGTAGGTGGGAATAAACTGAACTTCGGTCACATTCCCAAACTGATTCAGTGCATTTTCCAAAACAGGTTTAGTAACATGCGGCGATAAGTTGTCAACGTAAATCGTCCTTTTCACCTTCTCTTCAAATGTAGCATACTTTTCCTCAGCTGATTGTTCCATTAGACAATAATAATGCCAAATGTATCTAATGCAGAAGAATATACAATACAACATTATCAAAAAAACATCATAACTAATCAAGTCATAAACATATACAAGTCGCCTATCACCTACATTGCATGAAGAAAGCAAATAACAGAAAACTCATCATATATCTTTCTTTTTTTCTTTTCTGAACGGCAAATGTGCGACCTTGCTTCGGTGGGCTCACCTATCCGTTTACCATTAATATTATTCAAACAGGTATACTTTAATCTTTACACCATTTTTTGTCTCCAAAGGTTATATAAGTTACTCCTTCAGCAAGAAACCTAATTAAACATGACTGTAACAATCTTAACCCTAAAATTAAAGTTCACACTCCAAAACTTCTATCAGTAAAACGAAACGATATGCCCAAATCTAAATCTCACAGCCTTTAATCATGACAATATAGAACACAGCTAAATCATGATCATAGAACGAATATCATTCATCATCTCGTGCATACCTCAACTTGAATTTCCCTTCGGTTCATTTCGAAAAATCGATGAGCACTGAAAACACTATCAATGTGTGCTATGATTGTTGGAAAACATCCAATCAATCGAAATTGAAACCAAAACCCTAGCCCTAGATAACATTAAACGAAATTACGGAACAAATGAAATGATTTAACCACAAATTGGTGTTGGATTCAATAAACACTGTACCGTTGTAAGTTCCGATGATCGGTGGTGGTGTGGCGCCAGCCGCCCCTACGCCGCCGTGGGTTTCCGACGAGATGGTTGAGAAATGTTTCAATCGCCTGAGTAAACTGTCGTGATGAAACGTTTGAATTCTTTTTTGTAATTTAATATTTTGGGTGATTTTCAGGCTCTAGAAACTTCAGCTCGCTATATTGGGCCAACGATACTGGACCATCTTAACCTCTGTTTGGGTAGAAATGGACAAAGAAGAACCGGCTCAAAAACCGAAATGGTAACCCGATCCGACCTGACCTGATTTACAAATCGGTTTCATTTCAATCCGTTCCATTCCATTCCAATCCAATCGGTTTCATTACAAATCGGTTTCATTCCAAACAGTTTTTGATCGTATCTGGTGAAGCGGAAAACCCTAGTTGAATCGGTTTAACATGGTCTTCCTTCTCATCCAAACTGGTTTGTTCTTAAAAAAACCGTTTTGACTTTTTGCTGACTCAACCAAACCGGTTTCAACCGTATTTGTACTCAAATTTTGAGTGGTACTCAAAACGTGCCATATATGTAGAGAACTAAAGTGTAAATCTTTCTTGTGAGATGTATATTAAGACTTATGTAATAATCTTTCAACATTTCAACCCATAAAATCCAAATTTCCATAGGCTAGATACATTATGTTTATTCGTTTATATATGCATATCTACACTCTATCTACATTATATGTATATCAATAAGATTTCAAGAATGTACTTACTTCTTTTAACAACAACAATATACTCATTTGCAGGACCGGTGCTAAGGATTTAGAGACCCAGGGGGAGCTAGTTAATGGGTCCCAAACGACAGAATGATAAATTGTGTTGCGTGTGATAGACTAAGTAAATGTGTTAAATGATTTGACTCAAATTATATTTGGGTAAAATGTGCTAGTTTAGAGCGAGTAATACTATGTTATGGATCAATTATGGATATTGTAACATCTGTTATTTTCCGAGATAAAACCCAAACCCGAACTTATTTTGAGTTTTTATTATTAAATTATGTAATAGCTTTAATGGATCAAATACATCAAATATGTAATCAACTTGTAATAACCTATTGTTATATAAATAATTATTTTTATAAAGTTATAAAGATTTATTAATCATTTTATAACTTAATACATTTTAATAAAACTTAATCATTTTAACAATTAGATTTATAATTATAATATTTTATAATTAAATAAATGGAATAATCATTTATAATTTGGGTTTTATAAAGTAAAGGGTTAGGAGTGTAATTATTAAAACTTTGTTTTTACTAGTTTTGGCATAAAATAATAACAATATGAAACATAAGGGACCAAAGTGTAACTTGGTTTATAACCAAGCCCCCTTCCACCGTTGAACATCTCTGGCAACTGGTCCGGTGGTGCTCCAACGAGCCTGCACCCCCCCCCCCCCCAAACCATTGGGTTCAACCAAATTAAACCATCCTAAACCTCTCGTGAACCCGTTTTGAACTTAACCCTCTGTTTAATTGCGATTACTCGAGCATTATCACACGAAAACAAAACTGAAGAAAGACATTCAAAAACCATAACCAATTTCGACTCAATTCGGGTTGAATGATCATAATTATCAAGCCATAACATTCCTATGGTTACTACGACCATAACACCTTAATCAATTTAACATATAACTGCTTAATTTTCATAAATTCGAATCGAAACATATAAACTAAACTATGAAGCCACTCGAGCTGAATTCGAACACATTACACTTATTTAAATGAGGGGAAACCTCAAAATCGATCCCTTAGAGCTTTCTGTATTGTCAATCGTACAAAACAAAACACACAAGTAACCATTTGATCATCATTTTCATCTTCGACCTGCAACTCAACCGATACCTATGATCGAAGCGATATGAGTCACAATTGATAAGGGGTTTCTCATAATAAGCATCCAAAGAAGCTTCATACGCGATTAATTGGATTATTATCACCATTCTCATCTCGAATCAAATCCACACAGATTGCAACTATCTTCTGCATGTTCGCCGTCAAATTGATGTTGTTCAGGTGAAACTAAAACACAATCTTAGTCGATTCCATGTGCCAATTAAAAGCCCTAACATTTCATTCGTTAACATTAACAATTTGGGGTTCATTTGATCCAAATCGAATTAGGGTTCATGAGGATTTGGGGGAAATAAACAATTTATGTTTTTAAAGTTTTAGTGGGACTTAGTAACAAATTCGGGCTTTATCCCAAACGGTTACCACATCACCCTTGTATGCAGGAGGTCTGGGGTTCGAACCCAAACTCCAGCATTTATTATTTTTAAGCCCATTTTATGTATTTAAAACTTCAAAAATTATACTAATATGTTATTAATTCAAAGTAAAAATTATTTTGATAACTAAAACATTTCAGAAATTATTAAGTTAATTTTTAAAGCTTTTAAAACTTATAATTCTTAAATTTCATTATATTTAAAGAATAATAAAGGTTATAAAAAACATTATTAATTCTTTTATGTAATTTAAATACTATAAATCTATTATGGTTCAAATTTAGGTTATTTCAAACATTATAAATGTATATGGTAAATAATTAATTATCTAAATAGTTATTTAAACAATGATTTAAATATTTAATTATTCATCTATTCATATAATCATGTTATATATAATTAGTTAATAAAGTTATTTTTTAAACTTTATTTAAGTTTTTTAAAACTTATAAAAAATATAACTTTCTATTATACTTTATTCTTATTTTTAAGGCTTGATATTATAATAAATCATATAAAAGCTTAAAACTCTATAAAATTATTTTTACATAATTTTTAAGTCATTTGAATAAATATTCAATTAATTACCTTTATCAAATCTTACATAATTAATTATTAAAATAATTATTTCTTTTCACACATAATTTTTAAATCTTTATTAATTCAATAAAGTAAATTATTGAATCCTTATTTTTAATTGATTTATTCCAACTTTATTAATCCAAAACATAATCGATTGCTTTATTTTATTTTATTTTATTTAGTTATTAAAAACCTCAAATTTCCAAATGAAACCCTAATTCATATTTACTATTGAATCTTAACTTTATTCTAATCCTAAGATACCAAATCTTAGGTTGAATCGTGAAGGAATCATTAAAACCCATCTTACTCTCTTATCGTTATCTTAAGTGCATCTTGTAAGTTTTCCATGTGAGTTCTTCATGTCCCTTTTTACTTTATTTCACACATTTTGGGGTGAAACATATTAACCTTATAAACTGACACTTGTAAACATCTTGATACTTGTAAATGCACTTGCAATTCATACTTTTATTTGTCATGGTTATTTGTGTTATTGTAAGTGTTATATGAGATACATATTTTGTTTAAAATCATTAACTATTGCTAGCCTAGCGACGTCTTAGATCTTTGGGTCTGACAAGCCTATTCGGTGCAAAAGCTGATGTATTGTCGGCTCCTGATGACGTATGCTTGTTCATCATGGGAACCAAATACACTTAGCCAATCATATATACTTGTAATCAAATCGACGTTTAGTTGTAGCTATATGTGTTCTATAAACTTGCATAATTCATAACTATTGACATGAATTGCTATTTGTAAGCCTTTTATACATACATATATATATATATATATATATATATATATATATATATATATATATATGTGTGTGTGTGTGTATATGTGTATATATATGTGGGTGTTTAACCCATGGGAACTCACCAACTTTTAAAGTTGATCATTTATTTTTAACATGTTTCAGGTTTACTACTGGAAGATCTATTCGTGCTCATATAAGACTTGGACTTAGTTAACTGAAAGTTTTATGTTGTTGTGTATATCTTGTTTGTCTTGTATATATTTAATTGTCTTGTAATGTTCAATAAAAATGATATTTAATATTATAACTTATTTAGTTCCATGTGCTATGAACAATCGTTTCACATATGTCCGCCCCGATGATTCTGTCGTTGGTCAAGGTGTGACAGATATGATGTTTATATATATATATATAGGGGAGGGATTAATGAGAACTAGTTTTTTTTGTGAGAACTCTAGGAACCAATCTCAACCACTAGTTTTCAATGACAAAATTATAATTAACAAAAACATATTTAAAAAATTTATAAATCAATAAATAACATAAAAATAAAAAAAAAATAAAAACATAAAAATGTTCCCCAACTTTCCCTCTTTCATAAAAATATAAAAAAATTTATAAAAACTAAAAAAAATCCCGTTTTTTAACGAAATTCGTTTTACACATGTGTAAATCCAATACTACACATGTGTATAACTAGATTTACACATATGTAAACAACGTATGTACAATTTTTTTTAGAAAAGTATATCAATATGGTAGGCGTTGGCAAGATAAAAAAATACTGAATTTTATGGTGAATTTTTTTTGAAAAAATGGTGTCGTGAAAAAAAATTACGAACGTTTAAAAAAAAGGGGGAAATGACATGTGATTTGCATGTGATAAAAAATGAGTGGCTGAGATTGGTTCCTAGAGTTCTTAAAAAAAATGATTCTCATTTGAACTCTCCCCTATATATATATACATATAATATATAGGAGAGATATAAAATAAAAAACATGTTTATAATTGGAAACAGTAAATACCACCACTATCTGATCATATAATTCATAATTGATTTAACTTTTTAATTGTTTAAAGTATATTTGAGTAAATTTTCATCTTATTTCCTGAGGTCATTATATATTTTATAATATAAACTCCAAGTAACGTCGATAATGACAAAATGACTTACATATATGTAACATGTATGAAGTTAATGTACGTAAGTCTTAGTTGTACACTTGATAACACGTAATTATATATACATAATCTCTACATATACGTAACTTTTAGTTGTACACTTTGTAACCACATACATACATATATGTAATCACTGGTTTTCATTTATAACATGGTTTTTAAAGGATCTCTCCCCTATGTGTGTGTGTGTGTGTGTATATATATAGAGAGAGAGAGGAGGGATTTTAAGAAAACTACAATATTATGTTAAAATTAGAGAAAACCAATGAACTGATCACATAATATAAATATTTATTATAACTACCCTTTATATTTGTGTATGTGTATATATAAATAAGGGCATGTATGAAAAATCGTAGCATGGTTTTACACATACGTCACATATAGGTTACGTATACGTAACCATTTTTATTCGACATAGTGTTACGTATACGTAAGACACTAAGACTCTTCATTCTCGTATTTATGTTTTAACATAATATAACAATAACTTAGTTTATCTTTTAACAATTAAAATAACAAAAAACTTATGAATTATGTTATTAGTTTTTGTGGTTTCATGATTTTCTTCTGTTTTCATGTAAGTATTGGTTTTCTCTAGTACCCTAAAAAAAATTGGGCTGCTTGGAATACCAGGCTTTGGCGGTTGCCTCTCGGCTGGACCGTTCCTACTTGCTTGCTTATAGCTTGTATGTACATGAATGAGGTTTCACTAATATACTGCCAGCATATAACTTATATATGAATATGACCAAGAAGTTATCTAATATCTTTGTTACTTCACTTATACATAAAAGCTAGCTAAACTACATAAGTTAGAACCTTAGATCACACTCTAATTTGATGGCATAAAAGCACCCAAGAACATAATTCTGCAATTCAATATTCATGTTTGAAAAACACCTTACTTATCTTGACAGTTTAAAATAAAACCAAATTACATTATATATGACAACTAAAAAACAAAAATAGGTTATATATCAAATATGGGTGAGCATACAAAGCGATGAGAAAGAACCTAGTGTTATAACTTATAAACTCCGGTTTTATGCCATTGTACCATATTTAATTAACCTCGGTTACTGAACTTAAAAAAGATTACATTAGTTTTAAAAATTATTTAAAAGTACAAAAGTTTAACATTATTGTTTCCTTGGATCATGACGTGTAAAGTTATTTTAAGGATCCTAATAAATAGACATCCCATTTTATAAATCGACACCCACCTATACGTCGCGTATGGGTTCATACGCGGCGTATAGGATCGGATACACTAAAAACGAGAAAAATTCAGGGGGCTGTCAAGGAGCTATACGCCCCATATAGCCCTATATGACTCCCCTATACGACACATATAGGGCTATACAACGCGTATAGCGAATTTCGACACTGACTACGAGGAAAAATATAGGGGGGCTGTCAGAGAACTATACGCCCCATATAGCCATATACGACCCCCCTATACGACACATATAGCCCTATACGACACATATAGCCCTATACGATACATATAGCCTTATACGACCCCCCTCTATACGACACGTATGGGGCTATACGACACGTATGGGCCTATACGACACGTATAGAAATTTTGGGGTGTTGATTTAAAATATTGAGGTGTATATTAAAAAAAACCTTATTTTAATAAGAATTTGACTTCACTGCTTAATAGTACATTATATATAACGACATCATTAAGTTTAAGAGCTCGATATATATGCGTATCTTTTCATCCCAACTTTATCTCTCTTTGTTTATTTTTTTCCCATACCATCAATTCTTCTATATACATCGAAATCAATAAAGTTATCAACCAAACAAGTGTGTGATGTTGTATGATGTTTCAAGGTCCTTACATTAACTATTCTTTACTATAGTTATATGATAGTATTAGTGCTTTCAATCACAAGAATGCGATCTATTTTTGCAATTCTTTACTATAGTTATATGAGCTAAAATTATTGTTTGCGAAGCGATGTTAATATCAATATATTTTAAGATCACCTATTTTAAGACCACGGATTCCTTAACCTAAGGAAAGTATGAAAAACATCAAACCACTAAGGTGGTGTTTGTTTTTTGATTTTTTAAATGTCTGTGAAATTTTTATGTCTGTATCGCGCAGACCACGCGCGGACATTGTCATCTGCATATTGTTTGTTTTCTGAAGACATTTCTTTACAAAACGTCTGCGCAAGCTCTTTTTGATGCATATTTGGCCCAACCACTTATAAGGTTTGTAGAAAATTAATCACCACCACCGTCCACCTCTACCACCCACCATCCATCACCACTACCACCCATCGTCCACCTCCACCCACCGTCTACCATCATCACCACTGTCCAACACTTCCGTACACGTCGTACACCACCACCAGTTTATTTTAACAATCTATAGATATTAAAAAATAGACACTCTTCTTCTTGCAAACTGCAGAGGTTTGATCCACATCTTCTTCTATAGATGTGTACAGATGTAATCCTCAAAGTGCAAACATTTTACCTCTGAAAGACAAACTATACCTAATTATCTTTCAAATCACATTTTCGACATTTGTTTTCATTCTAGCCATCATGTTCTAGTGGGGTTTTGTTTCACAATCATTCAACTGATTATCATTTTCAAAAAGTCTTAACTATTGGTGAGAATGAACTATAATGTTTTACTTGACCGAAGGAAGAATTGAATGCCTTTCTACAAGAGGCTTGATCTGGTGTCAATCTCTATAAACACCATGAGGGTTATGTAATAGGATTAACTAACCCTTGTCGGTCCTCATAAACGCCATGAGGTATTATGCCTCAATTCGAAAAGAATCATTGTTGAACTTGAAGAGTTTCAAGCTATATGTTTAAATATGTCTTGTCTTTTTACATTAGACTTGTGCTATGTTAATTTGTCAGTATGTATTGAAGTTTATTTTAAAATCTACAATCAGTGACAGGCTTATTAAGGAGGCAGACTACCCTAAGTTACTCTTGAACTCTCGTTTCAAATTGAAAAAAAAACATTGTTATATGTATTGAAATATCTTTAAGCAAAAATAAGATACCCTTCAAATTTAAAATGCCTAATTAATTATAAGACTAAAGCGTAATTCTTAAAAAAGGTTTAAACGACCCCTAAGAAATTTTGATATCAACCCAACTATTATAAAATACCCATATAAAATAAGTAACAAAATATAAAACAATTAGTTTTGATAATTAAGTTATTCTAAATAGTCATTTGGTCGAGGTATAAAGTCTCGTAACTTTCTCTACAACTAATTAAATCCCCTGCTACTTTATAACCACACTAGATTTAATAAACTCGTGTATTACACAAGTATAATAAATAAAATATTAATATAATAAATTTTATTAATTATAAAATAATATTATAAGATATGATATGATTGAAATTACATATAAGAAATAACTATAACTAATAAAATGGTGATACCAACGTTTTAAAATTTTGTTTTTATTTTTTTCCAATAAAAATAATAAACATTTTGTTATAAACCAAACTGTATAAAAATGTCATTATTAAAAAAATTCATATTATAATTCCCAAATTAATTATTTTTGGTTTTAAAAAATTAAACTTAAAAAAAAACAATGTTTGAAATATTTTTTATTTTTAAAAAAGTTTTATGTTTTAGAGAAAATTATTATTTTATAAAATTTTTGTTTATTTAGAAATAATATTAAGAGTTAATTACATAAATGTTCCCTGTGGTTTATATAAAATAACAAGTTTGGGTTTTTTTATAACATGTTGGGGTATTGTGTTTTAAATTTTGTAACGAGTTAAGTTATTAAGACTAACAATCGTTACTTTTTCTGTTAACTTTAAAGAAATTGACTAAAATGCCCTTGGATGGACTACTTTTGTAATTTTGTATGTTTCCTTTATTTAGGGACCATTAGTGTAATTATATATACCCACCAGCACTACCATCTATCCACCACTACCTACCATTATCACCATCTAGCCATCATCACCACCATCTATCATTATCAGCCCCAACCACCAAGCCACCACGCAACCCTCCTACCCACCAGCCACCACAATAACCACCATTTACTAGTCATCACCATATCAGCACCCCCATCACAACATCACCATCATCGCATCATCACCACCATTGCATCATAACCACCGTCGCAATATCACGTCTTTGTCATCACCCCCACCTCCACCATCACACCATCGTAATCATCTCACCAAATCTCCCTTTCTATTCCCCTTTTAACCCAAAAAACTTTAAAAACCCCAAATTTACATTGGTAGGAGACCTGATTAAGGTCTCAATCAAGAATTTTGGTGGTACATGGTGGCTAGGTGGTGATAATGTTGATAATAGGTACATGGTTGTGGCAGCTGGTGGTGGGTGGTCGGTTGGATTTTAGGGTTTTATAAGGAAAAGAAAAGGGGATTTGGTGAAGTGATAGAAAGAAACAACAAGGGATTTGGTGAGGATGGGGAAGGGGCATTGGTGGTTGCTAGTGATGCTGACGGTAATGGCAAGTGGGGGGTGGTCGGCGGTGATGTCCTTCGGTGGTGGTTGCTAGTGATGCCGACGGTGGTTTTAGCAGTTGGTGGTGGTATTTGGTGATGTGGTCGATGGTGATCGTTATGATGATGAAAGCACTAGAGACAGAGATGGATGATAGTGGCGATGGTCGGCGGTGGCCGACATTGATGTCTAATGGCGGTGGTTTAAGGGCTGAGTAGGTGGTGGGGGCTTGGTGGTCGGCGGCATGGGTAGGAGCTGACGATGAGGGCTAGGGTTGGTGGTTGGTGGTGGGGGCTTGGTGGGTGGTGGCCGGCGATAGGGGCTTAGTGGGTGGTGGCCAGCGGTGGGGGCTTGGTAGGTGGTGGCCGGCCGTGGGGGTTGGGGTGGTGGTGGCCGGCCGTGGGGGCTTGGTGGGTGGTGGCCGGGGGTGGGGGTTAGGGTGGTGATGGCCGCTGGTGGAAACCGGTGGTGGGTTCTTAAATGTAAGAGTTGTGTGTGTGGGGGTGTTTTGTGCATTTACACACACACACACACACACACACACACACACACATATATATATATATATACATATATATATATATATATATTTACACAAACAAACCCTTTTATGTATTAAATTACATAAAAAGTCCCTGTAAGATAAAAAGATAAAAATACCTTTAGATTTAACTGAAAAACTAACAGCTGTTAGTGTTAATACTTTAACTTGTTACCAATAGAAAAACATAATACCCTTACTTGTTATAAAAAAAATTTAGTACTCAAACCTGTTATTTTCAATAAACCCCATGGGCCATTTGCGTAATTAACTCTAATATTAATAAATAGAGCTTTTATTTAATTTATTAAATGAAAAAAAAGTTAAATAATATTATTAGTAATTAAAGTAATTAGTTAAGATGAGAGAGACGAAAAAATTTTAATAAAAAATGATTGTGGTGATGACACGTGACATATCAAATTAATTTTTTTATTAGAATAATAAAATAAGATTGCAATTAAACTGTTGCCACGAGTGACTCTCACCACAACCTTATCCTTTAAAATATTCACAAGTGTCACCATCTTTTCTAATGTGAAAAGTCATAAAAAAATAAAAATAAATAATAATAATAATAATAATAATATAATACTAATAATAGTAATAATAATAATAATTATTATTATTATTATTATTATTATTATTAGTATTATTATTATTATTAATTTTTATTATTATTATTATTATTATATTATTATTATTATTATTATTAAAACAAAAGCAATAAACAAAAAAAGAGATACCAATTATGGGCAAAGGAGACATGTGTGTCCCTTCGTTTTATACATCAAGAGACAAAATCTGTGTCCCTGGTCATTTACTACACGAACAAAATTCTAAATTTTGAACGAGACTGGCAACTGAAAATCCAAAATAAGACAAATTCATTCTTAAATTTTTACCTAGTACCTCAAAAGTGGTCCTGTCTTTCTTTTTCTTTTTCTGTCTAGATATTAAATTTATTTAACAAAAATTAATAAATATTCACCTAAACTTCTTTTAATCAAGTCGAAGTGATATTAACAACCATCCAAAAATATTATTTTATGTTACATAATCAAACCATCAACTATTTGGTTGAATAGTAACCTTATTACTTTTTATATTAATATTAATAGTTGGTTGGTTCGAGCTACTAAAATGTTAGTACTTTGGTTGAATAGTAACCTCACTACTTATATTAAGTCGTAGACGTATAAGTTGCCTTTTCACCATAGGGATACCGGGTAGTTGAGTTTTACTAGTTGATGGTTTCAAAAAAATTAGATAATCATACTTAAAATGATATTTATAGTTTAAAGAAGAAACCTAATACACCAGTCGCCATGTGTTGGAACATGTTAGGCCATTTCGGTATGATGAGACATCACCTTCAAGTAGAGGTGTCCGGCCATTCTAATGGGTTTGAAGAAACACAGTGAACCGACCTGGACCAGACCAAGACCAAGACCGAGCCAAAAACACAAATCAACCCCGTCCTTCGTACTCACTTCATTCTTTTTCAATGTTTGGCCAGTTTCGTCTAAATCGGTCTCGTCCTTGACCTATAAATTTATAACTACCGGATAGATACCAACCCGAAACACACAAAATCAATCCGGATCCGATCCACTTCATGTTCCACCTTATTCACTTTCAATCCGGGTCAATCCGGTCCTTAACACATAACACAAGCTTTACTCTTGCTACAAGATTCAATCTTAATGATATTTATAGCCTAAATGAATAATACCGAAAGTAAACATCATGAACACCGCAAAATCTTACAAATTAGTGCATCAAATATTTTTATTGACCAAAGAAAACAATTACAGAAGCTAACAACTTCATCATCATCGTCATCATCACTCATGAAGTCATGATTCACCCTCCATCACTCCGAATCGGGTTCGGGCATCCGGTTTAAGTCGGGTTTCTCTTCAAAACAAGAAGACTTGACCTCCGACCCACGAGCACCACAGGTTTCCGCATCAACCCTAGCTCCGACCTCCGTCGCCTTCTTCCGAATAGTCGCCGCCGACATGTCATCAAGGCCACCGTCGGCCGCCGCCACCAGCAGCTCCGGGAAGTTCAGCGGCGCCGTCGGTCCCCGGAGGTAGTACACGGCGGTGTCGTACGCCCTCGCCGCCGCGACCGGCGTCGAGTACGACCCCAGCCAGATTCTCGAGCGTTTGTTGGGCTCTCGGATCTCCGCCACCCACTTCCCCCACTTTCGCATGCGGATGCCTTTGTACGGCCGCTGGCTGTTCTTCCGCTTCGCCGGAGATGAGCAGGTGCATCGGCGGTCGGAGTCGCCGGTGACGGTGGGTCTGTCTTCGTTCATTGATGTAGTGATGATGGGTTTTGTTGGTGGTGGTGAATTGAGCGATGGGGTTTGATGGTGATTTGTGATGAAATTTGGGGTGATCGGAGGAGGTGAGTTGATGAGGGGATTAGGGGTTTGTTGGTGGAGATGTGAGTGACAGAGAGAGAGAGAGAGAGAGAGAGGAGGTTGGAGAGTTATATACAGTACTGAGATAATTTGTTTGATGAAAAGTTTATTATGTTATGATTGTTTATTAATCTAGTGAAAATTTATTTTATCCATAAATTAATAAATTATTAATTAAATTTTAAAATTAATACATTGAAATACGAAAATACTATGTTTCAACTCTTAAGTGCAACTAGGTTTATTGCCCATCGCGCGTTGCCACGACATTATACGTGATGTGATAAAGTATAGATTACAATCGACCCGACTCATTTCAGAACTAATTTTACGTTAATACGTAGAGTAACTCGAATTTATACCGTTGAACAAAAACGTTTAATATATGACCTGACTCGTTTTCAAACAAAATTAATGCATGCCGAAACATAGACTTACAATTGCTCCCGACATTGTTTCGAACAAAATTTACGTCCATACGTATAGTAAATGGAAAAGTATTATATTGACCCGACGCGTTTCCAAACAAACCAATGTCGTAACGTTGGTCAACTCAAGTCGAACGTAAAAATAAGCACTAAAACGTTTATATTTGACCCAACTCATTTCTGAACAAATATTACATCAAAACGTAGACATATGTCGAAACGTAGACAGTCTTAAAGTGTATATAGTTAAGCGTGGAAATGTTTAATAGTTGACCCGAGTGGTTCCTAATTACATCTAAACGTAAACAGAACTGAATTTATATTGTATAGGGCTAAACCCGGAACTTTAGAAACTTAAGAGGATTAAAATAATATTTTATAAAGTTTTTAAAAAGTAATAAAGGCTGAAAGTGTAAATATTAAAAGTAGGAGGTGAAGAAAGGCCGGTGGGAAACCCCACCGACCTTTCTTTTTAAGTATATATAGAATGTGGAGATTTAAAAATTAACTCAATATAGATTTGAAATTCAAAAAAAAAAAACTAAACTAAACTAAAAAAGAAACAAGTGATTATCGATTTCATTTTTACTAAACAATACTAGAATTTGAAATATTTTAATAATTATTAATTTATAGTTTCACTTATGACCGATATATTTACATTAGGATTTTAAAAAATTATATCTTATTATTTTATTGATTGGTTCAATTTTATATTGGTCTCAAGTTGGGACCGCATAAATTATTAAGAGTTGGGTAATAGAGATGACCGGATGCGTCACTGGTACATTAGTAATTTAATTAGCCATTCAAAAACAAAAACGCTATGACATTCAATTATTTTTTGGAAGTATATTGATGAAGAATAATTAGATTTGCAGTTTTTTAATGACTTAATTGGATTACTTAAGGAATATTGATCCATCTAGTCATTTTTTTATTTGAGTAAGAAATCTTGAGGTATTAATAAAGTTTTTAGTACCTCACTTTAACCACTTGAGATAAACATTATTGGTGAATCAAATGACGAAATGAATTAACATTTTGATTCTATTGTCAATCTCTTAGCGTTGTTGAAATTAGTCAAATTACTAACTCTTCTGGTCGTAAAAGAGTATACAGTCATTGTCTTCTTTTAGATTGAAAAATGGCATGGATGGTGAGTGCAATGTGCACTCTTTCAGTGGGGATAGTGAGATATGCCTCGTAACTTTTTCGGGTAAACTCTGTCAATTAAAAAATAAAATGGTAGTTTTTATTATAAAAGATAGGAATTGGTTTTATATAATTTAAGATGATTTGACATACGTTTAGTATTTTTTTATCTTTTTCGGTATAGTATTGCCTCTTTGTATGAATTAATACACATCTAGTACTTTAATTTGTTACAGCATGCCCCAGATGATATTTACCCATTTCCAAAACAATATTCTTTTTAAGCTCTTACATTTCGGCTTGTATCATTTCAAACATAATTAGAGGGGTACAACCCATTTATACACAACAAATGGTTGTCGCGTATAAAAACAACTTACAACTTAACACTTCACTTCAGTATTTTTTTCTCTACTGATGTACCGAGTGGTTACTAGTTTTACGTTAAGTTGGTAAAACTATTAAAGCGTTATATATAATAATATTTGCGTGTATCATATATTCTAAAACGCACACATTGTATAACCTCGAACATGGACACATTAAGCCTAAAATAGAGGGAAATGAAAGGATTTTGAGTTGTTTTAACCGATGTTTTTAAAACCGGGCCGGATAGTGAACCGGATGCCTTACCGGTTCGATGGTCGAACCGGTTCAACCGTTTGTATTTTTTATCGTATGGTGTATAATGTTTATAAATTTGAGTCAGTTTTAGGGGTTGTTTGGTAACTTATTAATGATTAAATGTTGAACAATAAGAGGTCTGAACCATTAAGTGTTGGACCATTAATAGTCTGAACTATTAAGAGCTAGTATATCATTTAACTATTCAAATGCAAATATCTTACCAATTTTAGATAGGAGGTCTTAACCATTCAACATTAGACATTTTAACCATTCAGCACTAGTATAATACTTAACCATTCAGAGGCAAATGTCTGAACCATTCAGAGGCAAATGTCTGAACCATTCAGAGGCAAATGTCTGAACCATTATGACATTTGCTCGTGAAACAAACAGTCTGAATCATGCAGACATCTGAACTATTAAAAGGTTGTTTAAGAGCCTGCCAAACAACCCTTTAGTCAGTGTGGTGATCCAACAAAATACTGAGATACTGAAATAGTAAAACGTTTAAAGATTAAAATATAATATCACCAGTGAAAACCTTTCTAAATCTACAATTGTTACACATATTATCATCCCATATGATCAAATTGTTATTTTTAATTTTTGTTTGTCTTTAGGAAAAACTTCAATAAATAATCGGATGTTAATGTCAACTAGACAACTATGAGAAATTGCACAATTGTAATATTGTTTGTAATTATTTATCAAATAATATAATCATAAAAAAATATGAAATGGGATTAATAATATTTTAGACCATCATCATATACTTATTATAAGAATATAAAATGAACACAAAAGCTAATATCGTTTACTGCTATGAAAATGTTGGGTTGGGAAGATGTACCTACCAAAAATTTAATGAAGGGGTTGGTTAGTAGAGAACTAGAGATGGATTGTTTATGTGTGTCTAAAGTTATGATGTTAATTTAATCTAAAAATATTTTATTCTTTGAATATACGAGAGGAGAAAAGGGGTGTCGGTTGCTAAGCCGATGATTTTATATAAACTCCTAGGTTAGTATTTCGTACATTACACAGATGTAGTAAACAAAATATCAAATAATTACTAATAAAAATGTATGAATTATAAATTTATGTTTGAAGATAAATTATGATTATAATTACGTATAAGTAGTAAATTTAAGTAAATAAACAATAATGTATTTCTATTAAACTTTTGTTTTATAAAAAGTTATGGTTTTAAAATATTTTAAGAAAATGATTTTTTTTTATAAAACTGTTTGTTGTATTCTGTATTTTATGAAACTTTTATTTTTAAAAACTGTGTTTTAGAAAAAAAGTTTTTAATTTATAAATTATATATATTTTAAATTAAAAAATGGCATGAGTAATATTATTATTATTTAATATTATGATTAATAATAGAGAGAAATGAAAATGATACAATTCTTATTATGAAATTATTTTAGACACTTAATGATGGTATATTGATCCTGTAGGCAACAAGCAATGGTAAGCACTTCTTGGACCTCTTGTAATCCAGGTCGTAAGTTCTATTCCAGTCCAAAAAAGGTACAATTTTCTACAAATTATAGGTTGTTGCAAATCATCCTAAGGCCAAATTTTTTCGTGTTCTTGTACAGGAATCACAATGTCGACTTATTGGATAGTTGATCTTGTGATGTGCCAACGATCTATGAAATTCATTCCAAATCTACTTATGTCAAAGACTAATGTTGAAGCTAAACTGAAAGCAAGTGTAGAGGAATCAAAGATGATGAAAACATATCTTATTTATAGTTGGATATGTTTTGTGTTAGTAGGATTAGGATATATGGTTTTCATGTAAAACTAGATTATGTATTTTGTTTTAGTAAGTGGATTTTGTATTTTGTTTTAGCAACGGAACTCTATTTTATTAGTTTGTTCAATGGAATCGATTATGTTGTTTTGTTTTTTAAAACCACTGGAATAGTAGTTTGGGTTGGATTGGAGATTAGTACGCTAATAAAACCATAAAAAACTATCATGTAATGAAACCATAATTTGAACATAGGAAATTGCAAATATATTAATCCAAAGACATTACATGATTGTTAACATATTTTCAAGGACATTACATAATTGCTAAACATTATACAACAAACTAAACCAACTCATTCCCATGACGCTACCAAAGTTGTCCATTGCATGTATTCCTATTATGCCTCCCTTTCTTACATCTTCCACAAGTAATATAATTGTGTCTTTTGATAATTGTGTACCAGATATGTGAATCAATTCATATTTTCGACCCTTAAATATGTTTTCAAATTCTACAATAGTATTGCAGGATCGTTCAAGGGCTTGAACACAATTACAACACAACAACACAATGAGAAGATTAACTAAACGTTAATCAAACAGTGAACTAGGTAACCAAAGGTGATGCAGAGAACACAAGTAAAGCAAGAGACAGAACAAGAGAGTATAGTTTTCAAGGGAGCAGTATATTGCTTTCTCAAGTTCTTTTACAAGTGTTACAAAGCATTACCAAAAGATACAAGAACTTGGAATACTTATACTACAACCTACAGCCGGCTATACTATGAAAGCCAGCTGGATACAATTGACTAGACACTAACAAAATCAATTGTAGGATCAAAAGGCATATCTGCCTTTTGACCTTGTGACTATGACATGCCATAGCTCACATCCTTATACATTTAAAAGGATAAAGTACATAAAGTGGAAAGTTTCAGACTCAAGACCTCAATGTACAGTTACCAAAAGCATGGACCTTTTCACCAACTCTTGTAAGTTGGTGACTTATCAGAGACGCAGCGGAAAAGGTGCTTTATGGAACAGTACATCAGATAAAGCATGTGTACTAAAAGTCTTCGGAAGAAATCTGTCTTCATAGGTTGAAGCTTCGGAAGACTTTGTCTCTTCAAGCTTCGGAAGACTTCATGTTAGGCTTCGGAAGATATTGGTCTTGGCTTCGGAGATATTACACTTAGAGTATTTTCTAATGCTTTGTGTAATTCTTCCGAAGCATTCTTCACTTCAGTACTTAGTGCATGTTGCTGAAACACTTAGGCAGTTTTGGGTTGCATCAGACTTCAGGAATCCTTACAAACTCCCCCTAGGCTGATGCTACCAAAACACTTAGAAGATCTTTAAATGTTTGTAGTCTTCAGAATAATCAAGACCATCCCTTTCTTCATTTGATGGTCAGGATCATCAAGACTCTCATAGTATCTTCTCATTTCAAAGAGATCATGCAGAGGTAAGTTGATTATGTCTTGCCATGAGTAGACATTTTCAACACCTTGATCTCTGATAACATTCCATCTTTCTGGATTGGTAGAGTAAGTCCAGGATAAGATGGGTGTCTCGGTTGCTAGAGGAGCCACTTGCATAGGAGTTGATTGGGCTGCCTCATCATGCACTTCCTCAGGTTGATCTGATTCAGCCTGGGGTGTAGAGGTAGATGACTTTGGCTTCTTCTTTTTAGTCTTTGGTTTAGAGGCCATTTTCTTCTTCCTCTTTAATGTCTTTAACTGAGAAGACTGGTCTGCAGCACCATGTTGATCATCAGTGTCTTTCTCAGTTGGGTGTTCCTCCCTCACAGGTTCAGAAGGAGAGGGAGTTTGACCCTGTCTTGGATCAGAAGATGAAGTTTGCTGAGGCTCAGCTGGAGGTTCTGGTTCAGGTGTCTCTGGTTGTTCAAACTTGACCTCCACTTCAGGTGGGACTTGACTTGGAAGAGAGTGCAAATCAATGAGTTCACCACTTTTAATCTTCTGCTTGATTACCCTTATATGCTCATCCATTGTAGATAGAGACATGGGACCAAGTCTCCTTCCGGAGAATCCATATGACTTCAAGAAGCTCATCATTCTTTGTCTGTCAGCAGACTTCTTTGCATTCTTTTGAATGATGGCTCTTGACTTTGCAGCTTCTTCCCTTAGCTTCCTTTTGGTTGTTTTTCTTTCTTTGACTAACTCAAGCTCAAGTTGCTTTAAGTACTCGAACTCAATGAAGTCATAGGACAGGGGAAGAAGTGTATTTGCCTGATAGAAGCCTGTGGCACTCAGGTAGTTTATCATTTTGATTCTATCCTCTTCTTTATCTACCTGAGGTTCTTGTGGAGCCACATCTTCCTGTGCAGGACTTTCTTGAACTGGAGAGAGAGTGGGAGTATGCTTGTGAAGTCTTTTCTGTCTCCTCTCCTCTTTGAATTGGAGAAGTAACCTTGCATCCTCTTTCTCCTTTATCTCTCTTGACACTTCCATGTCAGCCAGTTCATTCAACTCTTCTAAGGGGAGGGAGATGATTTCATCAACATCATAGTTCCTGGTCTGTAAATAATTAATCCTGACTGCCCTTTGTTCATCATTTTGAGTATTTGGTCTGGGGGCAGCCCTGATTGCATGCATAATTTTGATGACCCAGAAGAACTTTCTCCCCTTAGCCTCCTTTTCCTCTCTCTCTCTTCCTCCTCAATTTCCTCAGGAGTCATTATCCTTTTCCCTTTGTCACCAACAGACCTTTGTGACTCAGGGTGGATTGAGGCTTGGCCTTCATTGCTTGGTGTAGCTTCCATGCTCTGGCCAGAGAGAGGCTGAGAGACACCTTCACCAGCAGGTGTCTCAGATGGAGTTTGGACCTCTGCAGCAGTTGTTGATGGTGAGACAAGGGTCTCAGGTTCTGCCACTGGGCCTTCAGCCAAGGTTTCCCCTATGAAACTAATCTTAGGGTCCACCTCACATCCAGTTGACCGATGACATTGCCTGATTGCCTAAGTCTCCTTCTTAGAGAGAACTCTGCAAGGATCCTGTCTTGGATTCTTTGAGCCAGCCTGTCAGCTTGTCTAGATTTGCTTGGATTGACAAGTGGCATGTTGACTAAATCCAGTCCTTCATAGAAGCTCAGGCTTTGGAACTGAAAGACTTCTTGTTGACCTTGAACTCTGTGAAGTATGAGGGCTCTTCTGTCATCATCATACCTCCATCTGATGATGTAGTTGCCAGTTCCATGTGGTGGAGATGAGACAGCCCTTGGTATACCTTCCTCAAAGAGACTCCTGATGAGAGAGTCTATAGAGTCCACATTAATGTGAACTTGAGGAAGTTGCTGAGAATGCACAACAGCAAGTGAGGATGGTGAGTCCTCTATGTCCATTCTCTTTGAAGAACTCCCAGGTTCTGTGGTTGTGATAACTTTCTCCCCCTTTTTGGTAGCATCACCCACTTGCATAGGTGAGCTGGAGGATAAATCAGTCACTTCCACAGGTTCTTGTGTTCCTGGTTGAGCTCTCCTTAAAGGTCTCTCAGCTAGTTTTTCCTGCAGATATGAAATCTGGAGTTGCTGATCATTGACCCTGTTTTGCAGGGTAGTCACCTGAGATTCCAAGTGACTAACCTTAGAGACTAGATAGGTGCATGTTTGTGACAATTGTTGTACCTTTAGTCTCAAATTCCCCTCATCTTCATCAGAAGAATCACTGGGGGATGAGAGGATTGGACCAAAGTCCCTTCTCTCACCACCAGCTTGAGTTTCTTGGCTGCTGGTTTTCCTCTGCTCACTGGCAACCTCAGTTAAGATGCCAATGGGCTGAGTTGCCATGGTTGAGGTCTTAATGATGTAATCACTTTCAAAAGTGAGAGCCTCTTCCATATGGACATCCTGAACAGGTTCAGATGTGTCCACCTCAGTAATAGGTGACTGATGAGGGATAGACTGAGGAGAGTCAGAGGTACTCATCTCTCTTTGAGTAGGGGAGGAGAAGAGAGACTCATGGTACTCACTGAATCCTAAGTCTTCATCAGTGTAAAAGGATAGGTTGGGAATTGGTTGGTTTAGATCCAAAGGCTGGGGATGGTAGCTGTCCCCTGAAGGTTGTTCACTTGAGTGTTGAGACTCAGAGTGAAGGCTTACAGTTGTTGGGCTAATGAGCTCATCAGGTTGAGCTTGAGGAACCTCAGCCCTGATAGGTAAAGTAATGGGAGTGGTTTGCTCCTCAGGAGAAGTGGGAGCTCTGGAGTCCACTTCTTCCTGTAAGGTTGAGTATTTGGGGGCCTGCACAGACTCAATAGCCTGAGCAGGGGTTCGTTGGGATTTTCTTTTGTAGGTGATGAATATTGGAGGTTGTGAAGAGGGTAGGAGAGCAGTAGGTGTGGGTTCAACACTAGCTTGGACTGCTATGTTGTCACCTTGAGCAATGAGCTCTAACATTTTTGGGACTAGGGCTGTTTCTACCCCTGAGAAGCCTACAGTTGGCTTCTTCATAATTTTAAAGATGCCGGGCTTCATCTGTCCCAGTTTAAGAATATTGCCTGTTTCCCTCAACTGTGAGCCCAGTTCACAGTTAAGAATGTGTTGAACATATCTAGGAAACATGTATATTCTAAGGAGTCTAAGTTTGCAAGTAAATTAGTATAAACAAATTGTGAATACCTGAACTTGACCCCCTGAACCATCCATGAACTATAAAGGAGAGATCCTCAGGAATCTGGTCCCATCCACCATGCTTGTTTGATAAGCTGTGGATAACCACATGGAGCAGGTATTTCCACTGGGATGAGACCTTCCCTTTCCTGAAGGTCTTTACAGAGAAATCTCCTTCATAGCCCATCTGCTCGAAGGAATGATTAACCGCTTCTTTTGGAAAGAACACTTCACCTGCTTCATCATCCAGCTGAAGATGTCGGTTGATGATGGCCGGAGTGATGAAAATTTTCTCCCCTGCACTGTGGCAGACAGTGCCTTCTCCCCATCCATAATGACCTCTTGGCAGGTCTTCCAGAATTCAAGCAAATGATCCTCATATAGAGGAGGATCAATGGTTAGGGAGGTGAAGTAGTGAGACAAAGACAAGAAACGGCAAACCTCTGAGAAATGAGGATCTTTGTCAGAGCATAACAGAGCAACCTGATTGTGTTGTCTGTGTAGCTGCATGGCAAAGTGAGGATCATTTCTGTGTGTAAGGTCAGCCATTGTGAGGTAGCTCAGAGATGAAGAGAAAAGAATGGGAAGGAAATTTCAGAGAGAAAGCTTTGGGTTTTAGGTATGGAAGAAAAGCAGATGATAGAAGAGGGGGAAACCGTTGGGTTTATATGAGAGAGAAGGATTTCAGATAAAGTTTAATGAAAGAGGATAAACTTTGAAATCCGTATGTCGGTCCCACCTCTGAAAAAAGTTTACCTTTTTGCTCAAAAAGTAGTTTTCTTGGAATTCGAAAAGCTTCCGAAAGTAATTTGTCTTCGGAAGTTGTGATTGAAAAAGCTTCCGAAGCTAAAGTGACTTCGGAAGAATTTTCCTGAGAGTCTTAAAGATTTATGCTTCGGAAGAGAAATAAACTTTTGGATGCTTTGTATAAGAATGAACAAAGCTTCCGAAAGTAATTTTTGCTTCGGAAGGAAAAAGTCCTTAAAAATGAATAAGTGTCTAAGTTGAGAATTTTAAGCTTCGGAAGATAAATTTTGACTTCTTCCGAAGGTAAAATTTCTTAGACAGTCATTTATTTTGAAGACATATTTTTCTTCCGAAGGTAAAATGTTATCTTCCGAAGTATCAGAAAATTTTCAAGAATCCAGGAAAGTCTTCAAAAAGAGTTTTTCATTCAAAGAAAACATGAGCTTATGAAAGTGATGAACTAGACAACTTAGGACACACATATTTTAAGAAGAAATAATTAGAATTAGTTTTTAAAAATCTACTCAAAGTTAATCATCCCAATAGCTGATATCAGATACTTAAATCTCTGTTCATCAAAAGCTTTTGTGAACAGATCAGCATATTGTTCATCTGTGTGAACTTTGACTAGTTTAATTAACCCCTTTTCATAGTTATCTCTTATTAAATGATACCTGATGTTGATGTGTTTGGTCCTTGAGTGCTGCACAGGGTTCTCAGTGATAGAGATAGCACTGTTGTTGTCTATGTGGATAGGAGTCTCTTTGAAGTTAAATCCGTAGTCTAGCATCTGATTTTGAATCCAAAGCACTTGAGCACAGCAGCTTGCAGCAGCAATGTATTCAGCCTCAGCAGTTGATGCAGACACACAGGTTTGTTTCTTGCATTGCCATGAGACAACCCTTCCACCAAGAAATTGACATCCCCCAGATGTAGACTTTGCAGTCATGTTGCAACCACCATAATCACTGTCTGTATAGGCATACAGATTGAAATTAGAATTCTTTGGATACCATAAACCAAGTGTTGAAGCACCTTTGAGGTATCTTAAAATCCTTTTCACAGTGATTAAGTGAGACATCTTAGGATTAGCTTGATATCTTGCACAAATACATGTAGCAAACATGATATCAGGCCTGCTAGCTGTAAGATACATAAGAGACCCAATCATAGCCCTGTATAAGTGCTCATCTACACACTCCCCCTCAAGATCTGGACCAAGAGAGTGGTTTCTGGCTATGGGTGTCTTAGCAGTCTTACAATCAGTCATGTTGAACCTCTTGAGTATATCTTGAATATACTTTGACTGACTTATGAAAATGCCATCTTCAACCTGCTTCACTTGAATCCCAGAAAGAAATTAAGTTCTCCCATTGAACTCATTTCAAATCTATCTTTCATCAGCTTTTCAAAGTCTTTGCAGAGCCTTGAATTGGTTGAGCCAAAGATGATGTCATCCACATATACTTGAACTAGCAGAATGTCGTTTCCTTGTCCTTTGATGAAGAGAGTTCCATCTATAGTACCTCTCCTGTAACCATGTTTACAGAGATACTCAGACAGTGTCTCATACCACTTCCTGGGTGCCTGATGCAGCCCATAGAGAGCTTTGTCAAGCTTGCAGACATAATCAGGATGATCAGGATCTACAAAACCAGGTGGTTGTTTGACATAAACCTCCTCATCAATCACTCCATATAAGAAAGCACACTTTACATCAAGTTGGTAGACCTTGAAGTTCTTGGATGCAGCAAATGCCAGGAATATCCTAACAGCTTCTAGTCTAGCTACAGGAGCAAAGACATCAGTGTAGTCAATCCCTTCTTCTTGTGTGTATCCTTGAACAACTAGTCTAGCCTTGTTCTTGATGATGATTCCTCTATCATCCTTTTTATTCCTAAAAACCCATTTGGTTCCAATGGTAGTCTTCCCATGAGGAAGAGGACAAAGGTTCCAAACTTTCTGTCTTTTGAATTGAAGCAGCTCTTGTTGCATAGCTTCAACCCAACTTCCATCCTTTAGAGCCTCCTCAACTTTCTTTGGCTCTAACTGGGATAGAAAACAAGAGTGAAGACAAACATTTGCTTCATGGGTTTGCCCTCTTGTCTTTACCCCGGAGATAACATCTCCAATGATGTTTGTAGTAGGATGAGACTTGTGGATCCTTAGCTGAGGGATCACAGCAAGTTGCTGAGATAGATCCAAATTTGAGAAATTTAGATCTGGTCTTGAAGATTGATCCTCCACATTATCACACTTATCAAGATTAACTTGATCCAATGAGTGTGTGACATCATTGATGTTATCATCTATGGTATGGTTATTAGCATCAAGAGATTCTTGATCACTTTCACCATCACCATTGTTATCTTCTGCAATTGAGATGTCTTTATCTGGTTGAGAGGCCTCTGAACTGGAATTTGAAGGCATGCCAGATGTATCAGCTGGATTTGTCATTGTTGTGCTGATAGAAACCTCATTTGCTGAAGTAGTTCCAACTGGAGCTGAAGGTCTTCCAAGCTCAAATCTTGGATCAGGATCACCTGTATTTAAATTTTCTGCAGATCCTGAAACATGCTCACAAGATTTATTAAAACAGTTGGTAACTAAATCAAGATCAAATAGCCAATCCGGACCAGAACCAGCCACACTGGGAGTGTGCTCATTGAAAGTCACATTGGCTGACTCCTCAATGATTCTAGTTCTGAGATTGTATACTCTATAAGCTTTAGCTTGAGAAGAGTATCCAATGAAGTGTCCATCGTCTGATTTCTCAGCAAACTTGGCAACTTGATCTTTGGTATTCAAGATGGTGCAGGGACATCCAAATGACCTGAGAAAACCAATGAAAGGTTTCCTCTTGTGCCAAAGTTCATAAGGAGTTACCATGTGTCTTAACTACTAAGACTCTGTTTTGCACATAGCAGGCAGTATTAACTGCCTCTGCCCAGAAGGTGATAGGCAGTTTAGAGTCAGACAACATAGTTCTTGCAGCTTCAATAAGTGTCCTGTTTCTCCTCTCAGCAACTCCGTTTTGCTGAGGAGTCCTGGGAGCACTGTATTGTCTTGTAATACCCTTTTCATCACAAAATGTATCAAGGATTTGGTTCTTGAATTCAGTTCCTTGATCACATCTTATGGTTTTGACCTTGTGATCACATTGATTCTCAATCTTTAAGATGAAATTCTTTAGAATCTCAGGAGTCTCATCTTTAGTTCTAAGAAAGAAAACCCAAGTGAATCTTGTAAAATCATCTGTGATCACTAGACAGTATAAGGTCCTTCCTAAACTCATTACACTGGTGGGGCCAAAGAGATCCATATGTAATAAGTGTAGGGGAGTAGTGATGGAGTTCTTTCCTTAGGCTTGTGAGATACCTTGTGTTGCTTCCCTTTCAGGCATGCAACACAATGATCA
Organism: Flaveria trinervia; assembly: GCA_025506515.1. Lineage (NCBI taxonomy): Eukaryota > Viridiplantae > Streptophyta > Magnoliopsida > Asterales > Asteraceae > Flaveria > Flaveria trinervia. The sequence continues at coordinate 63,742,933 of CM046458.1, read as the reverse complement.
TCACTTGTAAACTCTTTCTTTGGCATTCCAGTTACCAGATCATGTTTGATTAATTTATTCATATTCTTAAAGTTTACATGGCACATTCTTTTATGCCATAGGAAAGACTCATCACTATTTGCTTTAGATAGAAAGCATGAAACTTCTCCAGAGGGAGATGTTTCTTGCAAATCCATCTTGTACATGTTCCCTTTCCTGGGGGCTCTGAGCAGAATATGCTCATGAGGAATGACCACTCCAGGTTTGAGAACAATGCACTCATGCTCAGTGAAGAGCATGTTATGACTCTGATCACAAAATTGAGATACACTCAGAAGATTGTACCCAGCTCCTTAACAAAGTTTACCTTCTCAATGCTGAGCTTACCATTTGTGACCTTGCCCCTTCATAAATGTAATCACCTTCATTTCCTCAAAGCAACTGGTCCTTCAACTCTCATTATGAAGTGACCTATCTCTCCTCACATGACACTGTGCCTTCCATGTCCTCTCCATCTTCTCTCAACTATCCCAGTCAACTCTCGATTCCTGCTATGCCTCATGCACTGTCAATGTGTCCATTATCACATCTTTGTTTGTCTTGAGCTGTTCCTGCACAAAGAAAATGATTAGTTACATTTGGAAACCCAAGCCTTTGTCTTGGGTTCAGTAAGTGTAATAGAAGGTAATGCAACAGTAATAGATCCTATGGTTGTACAGAGGGGATCTTCGGCTGTTGTTGATGGAGAAACCTCAGTCATTTGGTCTTTCTTAGACTTCCACACCACCTTTGGAGTCTTGGACTTGACCTTCAAAACCTTAGAAGCTTTTGGAGCTTCACAAGTTTTAATGACTGATACTTCGGAAGAATCTACAGTCACTGCAGTAGACTTTAGTACTTCGGAAGAACTCCTTTCTTCCGAGACCAACTTTGCTTCCGAAGGTAATTTTCCATTTACCTTCTTCTTTGATTTGGAGCTTCCGAAGGAAACAGACTTTCCTTCCGAAGCTTGAGACTTCTTGAGATTCTTTGAAGTCTTTGTATTGGTCATGTGGATAGTACTTTTAGGATTGTATGGACAATCCTTGGCAATATGAGAAGTACTTTCACACATAACACACAGCATTTTCTTCTTCAAAGAAATCTCCTTTTGAGAGCAAGACTGGCCTTGGTCACATCCTTTTTCACCTTCATCTTGGTAGATTCAGATACAGTTCCCTTGGGCTGTGAACTGTTCTTGGAATTTGATGGTCCAGGCTGTGCAGCAGTGGTACACAGCAGCTCAGTCTTCTTCTTTGTACTGAGATGATTTGAACATGAACCAGAACTCTTGGATAAGAGGCTTTGGTGGATGTCTTCAGTCCTTATTGCTTTGAAACCTGCAGAGATGAACACTTGTTTCTGCTTAGCATCAAAGGTAGCCTTGATTTCTTGAGCCTTCTTTGCTTTCCTTTTGCTCTTCCTGATCAAGTTCTTTCTCTTGGACTTGGTCATCACAGTTAATTTCTTCTCCTCAGAAGGATAGTGGCCCTTGGAGGAATCCTCTTCTTCACTCTTCTCAGAGGGATTCCTCACTATCACTTCTTCATCATCCTCACTTACTGGATCTATGAGAGGAAGCTCATCTTCACAAGTTCCACACCTAGGAGATCTTACAGACAAGATTGTGTGTGGAGGAGCTATCTCATTTGATCCCAGTCCCTGTCTATTTTGATAACAAACCTTATTGTGTAGGGATGAGGATATCATGTTCTTGAAGGTCTCTTCTTCAAGAACACTTTTCTCTGCCAGGGCTTTGCTGATCACAAGCTCAGCCTGGCACTTAGTCAACTTAGTGATGAGATCTTGGATCTGAGTTCTAAAATCTGTATGTTCATGTTTTAGTACTGAAATAGTTTTCTCCAAGTCTTCTATCTTTAACTTGTAATCATTTTCAGACTTTCTAAAGTCAGATTTTAATATGTTTAATGACTCAAGATCAGATCTCATCTCTAGGTTGTAGGACCTGTATCTATTTACTTTAGCAATGCATTCAGGGGAGCAAAGATGTTCTAATACCTTGGCTTCATCATGATCAGCCATCAATGCTTGGTTTGGAGAAGCATCCTCCACCTGAAAACTCCAGTCAAATCCTCCCTCTTCAACAGCAACCGCAGCATGTTGCTTTGTCTTCTCAGCCTGAGGGGTATTGTTGGTGTAGTTTGGTCTGAGTTGTGTTTGACCCCCATTTGCTCTGGGTGCCTTACACTCCCTGGCGAAGTGACCCATAAGGTTACAATTGTAACACTTAACTTTGCTTTTATCCAGCCCAAACTTACCACTGGTAGCATTGCTTGGAAATTTTCTTCCTGTCCTCTTGTAGAACTTCTTGGCTCTGTGAGTGAGAAGAGCCATCTGCTGAACTATCTCCATGTATTCCAGGTCATCTGGATGGATACAGTCTAGATCTTCAAGAGTGAAGAGATAATTTCCACAGCTTTCATCTGCAGACACAAAGGCTTGAGAAGAACTTGTCTCTTGGAATGGGCTTCCTTGAGTAAAGTTCTCCCTTGGTGTCTCCGGGAAGGTGATGAAAGGACCCTTTTGTGAGTTGTCAGGGTAGCATAGGAGATGATGTTGGGGTTCTATGCTGTCCCTTTCAACCACATGAAGGGCTGAACCCATTTGATTGTTAGAGTTGCCAGATGAACCTTGTAAGTTCATCTCCATCTGGTATCCACTGAGAATCCCATATAACTCTGTCAGAGTAAGAGTTTTAAGGTTCTCAGTCCTCTTGATTACCACACAATAGTGTGTCCATTGCCTAGGAAGTGAGGACATGAACTTCCTTACAATGTCTCTGTTCTCAAGAGGAACTCCTCCATCCACAAGGGTATCCACAATCTCAACATACCTGAAGTATTGTTGGGTCATGGTTTCACCTGTTTTAAAGGTGAAATTTTCAAACTGCTGCTTCAGAAGATCTTTCTTGTTCTCCTTGGCTTCAGAGGAGCCTTCATACATCAGCTTCAGTGCATCCCACAGCTGTTTAGCTGTTTTGCACTTCTTAAAACCTCTGTACACAGAGTTTGGGATAGCAGTCTGAAGAGCAGTCATGGCCTTCCTGTCAATCTCTACTCTTTTCCTATCTTCATCTGAGTAGTTGGCCACATCTTTAGGAATCATACCAGCACCGGTAGCAGAGGGGGTGCTAGGTATGAAAGGTCCATATTCAACAGATTCCCACATTCTTGAGTCAAGAGACCTGATGAAGCCTTCCATCCTCATGCACCAGGTGTCGAAGTCATCAAGAGTGATCAATGGGGATTTGTTCATGGTTCCAGTCTCCATATCAGTCTTTGAGATGGAAGCCATTTGAAAAAGTTTAGTTTTTGTGTGTGTGAGGGATCTTAAGATGGTTAGATCTTATATCACGAGCCTGAAAGCTCTGATACCAATTGCAGGATCGTTCAAGGGCTTGAACACAATTACAACACAACAACACAATGAGAAGATTAACTAAACGTTAATCAAACAGTGAACTAGGTAACCAAAGGTGATGCAGAGAACACAAGTAAAGCAAGAGACAGAACAAGAGAGTATAGTTTTCAAGGAGCAGTATATTGCTTTCTCAAGTTCTTTTACAAGTGTTACAAAGCATACCGAAAGATACAAGAACTTGGAATACTTATACTACAACCTACAGCCGGCTATACTATGAAAGCCAGCTGGATACAATTGACTAGACACTAACAAAATCAATTGTAGGATCAAAAGGCATATCTGCCTTTTGACCTTGTGACTATGACATGCCATAGCTCACATCCTTATACATTAAAAAGGATAAAGTACATAAAGTGGAAAGTTTCAGACTCAAGACCTCAATGTACAGTTACCAAAAGCATGGACCTTTTCACCAACTCTTGTAAGTTGGTGACTTATCAGAGACGCAGCGGAAAAGGTGCTTTATGGAACAGTACATCAGATAAAGCATGTGTACTAAAAGTCTTCGGAAGAAATCTGTCTTCATAGGTTGAAGCTTCGGAAGACTTTGTCTCTTCAAGCTTCGGAAGACTTCATGTTAGGCTTCGGAAGATATTGGTCTTGGCTTCGGAAGATATTACACTTAGAGTATTTTCTAATGCTTTGTGTAATTCTTCCGAAGCATTCTTCACTTCAGTACTTAGTGCATGTTGCTGAAACACTTAGGCAGTTTTGGGTTGCATCAGACTTCAGGAATCCTTACAGTAGTTGTAGTTGCAAGCTCCATAAACTATATTTTTGTAGGTTCAACTGCTAAAAGATAGTTTTATTTTTCGTAATGTGCCTAAATACAAAACCCGTGCTAGTGATAACAAAAAAAAAGTTTTGCAATGTTGAATAATTACCTCACCACGGTAGACATAAATTTTTGTTATACAAGGTTGTAAGTTGTAATGTTATTTAAGGTTTGAAAATAAAAATCTAACATTTTCGCTGTATTAATAAATGTGAAGTTTGAATTACTCCCCACACCAAAACCCTTATCCAAGAGAGGGAACACTTGTATTGGAGTTTATTCAAGAGCAGGTTCTAACTGACCGGATGAAGGTATTTTCATAAAAGCGCCATAAAAGACCCAAGAACTCTCTTTCAGTTGCATTGAATCCCTCTTTTAATGGACTTAATTAAGCAAATATAGATTGTTTTGAATATTATGGTCGTAGTACTTAGATCTGAGATATGTCCCAGTTGCTTTATCAGTTATTCATTGTCTTTGGAGTTCATCAATGTAGTCCTTAAGCAAATTATATTGTTGATTAAAGCTAATAAACAAAGGACAAAGTTTATAGTTTTTTGTCCTTTGAGTTTAACCTAAGTTTTATTTTCTGTCCTTAAATTAGAGAATAACATAAAACATATTGTCAAAATTTAGTTCCTTTTCATTAAATCAAAGAATGCTTTTTTTATATTTAAAGCAACTTGAAAGACGAAATATAAGAACTAAAATTGAATAGAACTTAAAGACATAGAATATAAATATAAAAACTCGCCTTTTGTTATTTGTTTAGTTTAGTAACATATAGTGAATTTTAGAATAAACAAAAAAACTCGTCCTAAAAAAGGAAATAAAACAAATATATATATAAAACCAAATGTAAAATATACGTAAAAACATTGAATTACGCACGTAAAACATAAAACATTAAAAATTAAATTAAACGTTCAACAACACGTGCATAAGATATTCATTTGATACATAAGAAATGTTAGTAGTTAGAATTATATATAATTTAAATGAGGAAAATTGTAATTTACAGTAAAACTTATTAACAAATTGACAAATACCTAATATATCTATTTTCAAGGAAAAAATCTACAACCACAATCGGAATGATAAAAAAAAACTTACTTTTTGTATGTAAACTAGGACCATGACACTTGACGTGACATTGCCTTGAAACAAAACAAGAATACAAAGACCAAACTAATTCTGGTGGAGATTGTTTAACCTAACAAGCAAATTATCATGGTTTTTCCACCATAATTATATCTTAATGGCCAACAAGTCATATCCATACCATATATAACAAGAAGATGACATATACGTTTGACTTTCACATTCACCATCTCTTTTCGATATGATGTGCTCATAATGGTGAATTAGGGTTTTGTAAGTCGTGCGACTGGAAACAAACTAAACATTCAGCGAACCGTTCGTGAATCGTTCGGCGAGAAGTTCTTTTATGTTCACTCATTTGGTAAATGAACAAACACGAACAAGAAATTTCGTTCGTTTAGTTAAACAAAAGAACATGAACACATGTCGCGTTCGTTCATTTATGTTCATCAACGTTCGATAATGTGTTCGTTTATATTTGTTAATGTCCATTCGTGAGCTTATGATAATGTATTCGTTTATGTTCGTTAATGTGTTCGCTTATAATCTTAATTTTTCCGTCAGATATTTTTATGACTATTATATCAAGTAATTTTTAATATTTATGTTAAGTACTTGTTTATTTTTGATTGATTTTGTGTATTGTTTGTAATAAATATATAAATTGTATTCTAAAATAATTTATAATTATTTGTATTCATTTGTGTTCGTGACTTTTTTTGTGTCCGTCATATTCATGAATATTTGTTTGCGTTTGTTTGTGTTCGTTTGCGTTCGGTAAGTGTTCGTAAACAGTAAATGTTCATTTTCTTAATGAACAAACACGAACAAAAAATCTCATACGGTAAGTGTTCGTGAATAGTTTATGAACAAGTTTATTTCTTAATGAACGAATAAGAACAAGACCTTAATGAACGAACAAGAACAAGACTTTGTTCGTATTTATTTGGTTCGTTTGCAACCCTGTGTACCATGATGGGAGTGACTGATTTGACATGGAATGTAGTCTAACCGATTCGATAAATAAACAAGTAACACAAATGAAGGAATTGATACTTATATATTTTTAAAAGTTAAAACATAACAAAACTAAATACAATCGTAGATGTGATCACAAATGTCTGTTAATAGTGAAAATTAAAGCGGAATAAAATTATATGTTTCTTTAGTGACGGTAATAGTATGATATGAGATGGGTTTTGAATTTTGATAATCTGGATCTTATTTTTTTAATTGTAAAATCACATAAACGTATACCTTAATTAAAAACTTAATGTGGTTAATATTCACCGAGTAAAGTTTTAGGGCTCTAAATACTTGTAATAATATTTTGGGTTTTAGATTTTCATTGGTTTTGTTTTTCCCATAACTAATGGCATTTTGAACATATTTTCTGCTTGCATTGTTTTACATATACTTGAATGTTTTCTCTTTTATTTTTTTATTTTTTGTCAATAAACATAATGTTTTCTCTTTTATTTTTGTTTGTGTCAAAAAACATAAGATTTAATTCAACTTACAATCGGATAAAACTCATAAATTAAGAATGATATATGAATTGATTGGAGAATTTCTTGAACTAGAAATCAGAAAAAGAAATCAATTATGTATTAGCATTTTACAGGGACGGGGTTAATACCGAATGCAATTTTCATATTTAAAAATGCTCATTCCCCCCCACATGTGAACTTCAAGAAAAATAATTTTTAATGTGTTTTTAATAAAGCAAATTTTATCAAAATAAAAAATTTCTGCACTAACCTGCCAGCTCAACCCCAGCCAAGGGCTCTACCCCTTGAACTCCGCTCCCAGGGGCGTTGCCCCCTTGGAACCCCTATTGCTTAAGGGTTTGGCCCCTAAAAATATATTAATATCGAATATCACAATAAACTCAAAACAACTATGCACTCCGCACCTGCTAACTTGTTTAGTGAATATCGTAATCATATTGATCGATTAGTCAATCCAGTTATATTAAAATACTAGGTTATTAGCCTGTTTATTACACGGGTTAAAAGTTATAGATATATAATTCAAATATGTAACAAAAATATTTACACTCTATCGTTTTTATTTTAAATCGTTTATATAAAAATAAGATTTTGTGATCATAGGGTTTAAATGTTAAATAAACTTTGAGATTATTGATATCATAGATACAAAATCCATAGAATAATTGGTGATGATTGAGGTAGTTAAAAAAACTTCAAGTAAGAAATATAGTATGTTATAATTATCTTAAACTATAACAAGATTATAAAACTAACTTAAAGAGTTTAGAGAGAATTGTAAAGAGAGATGAGGAAAAATGTATAACTCTTGAATTATGTTCAAGATGGTGCATCTTTCTCATTGCCATAAAGGTAGTATTCATACTACAAATACATGTACTCTTTGATAGGTAACTATTTAGGAGTCAACTAGTAAATAATTTTACTTTCTAGACTTTGAAAAATCGCATCCAATAATTCATGATATTTCATGACACTCTCTCTTGGATGTCATTTTTTCAAACTTCAGGGTCTTGAAGTGCTACCTCATTAAAAACCTCGCTAAAGAAAAACCCAATGGGAAAAAAAACTTTAGCTAAGGAAAAAAGAGTGCAGCTTATAACTCCCTCTCAAATTGTCTTCTGTAGATCATCACATTGCATGTACGTGTCGCATGCCAATATCATAAACGTGTTTTCTAAAAGTTGTTGTAGGGAGTGCCTTTGTGAAAAGATCAGCTGAATTGTTGCTAGATTGAACGTACTTAATTTCAACCTGTTATCTTTAATAAGGTCTTGAGTGTATAAAAAGAATCTTGGAGGTATATGTTTCGTTCTATCACTTTTGATATACCCTTCTTTCCTTTATGAGACATAAGCTACATTATCTTCGTAGATTGGTGTTGGATCTCTTTCTTTCTCCAGTCCACAAGAAGTTAATATAAGTTGTGTCATAGACCTTAACCATACACATTCTCTGGAAGCTTCATGTAATGCAATGACTTCAACATGATTTGAGGAAGTTGCAACAAGTGTTTGTTTTTGAGACCTCCATGAAATTGTTGTTCCTCCATTTTTAAACACGTATCCGGTTTGAGATCTGGCCTTATGAGGATCAGATAAGTAACCTGCATCTGCATAACCAACTAAACCTTCTTTTGAATCATTAGGATAAAACAAGCCTAAATCAATAGTTCCTTGTAGATATCGAAAAATATGTTTGATCCCATTCCAATGTCTTTTTGTGGGAGATGAACTAAACCTTGCCAACAAATTGACTGCAAAGGAAATGTCCGGCCTTGTACAGTTAGTAAGATACATAAGAGCTCCAATTGCATTAAGGTATGGTACCTCTGGACCAAGAACTTCTTCATTTTCTTCACAAGGTCAAAATGGGTCATTATCAATATTGAGTGATCTAACGACCATTGGGGTGCTTAAGGAATTTTCCTTGTCCATATTAAAACGTTTTAAAAGCTTTTCGGTATAATTTGATTGATGCACAAGTATCCCATTATGCATATGCTCAATTTGTAAACCAAGACAATATTTGGTTTTCCCAAGGTCTTTCATTTCAAATTCATTCTTTAGAAGAATAATCGTTTTATGAATTTCCTTTTTTGTCCCAATTATATTTAAGTCATCAACATATACGGCTATGATCACATATCCCGATATTGTTTTCTTAATAAAGACGCATGGACAAATAAGGTTATTTGTGTATCCTTTACTAGTCAAATAATCACTCAAACGATTATACCACGTCCTTCCAGACTGTTTCATTCCATATAAGGACCTTTGTAATTTGATTGAATACATTTCCTTAGGTTTTGAACACGCTTTAGGGATTTTAAATCCTTCAGGAACTTTCATATAAATGTCATTATCAAGTGATCCATACAAGTAAGCTGTAACGACATCCATAAGACGCATATCTAAATTTTTAAATACTGCTAAGCTGATTAAATATCTAAAGGTTATTGCATCCATAACAGGAGAATACGTTTTCTCATAATCAATTCCGGCCTTTGAGAAAAACCTTGAGCTACTAGTCTAGCTTATATCTTGTAACTTCATTTTTATCATTTCGTTTTCGCACAAAAACCCATTTGTACCCAACAGGCTTTACATGCGTAGGTGTTACAACAATGGGTCCAAAAACCTTTCATTTGTTAAGTGAATTTAGTTCAGCTTGCATGGCATCTTTCCATTTATCCCAATCATATCGATTTTGACAATCATTTACCGATTTTGGTTCAGGAGCATCATCTACGCTCATAATATCACTTGCTACAGAATAAGAGAATACATCATCAATATTTTCCACTTCATCTCGATTCCATAATGTATGCATATGACCATAGTTTATTGACATATCTTTATTCACTTCTTTCTCAGAGAAAATTTGGTCACTTAGTGTTTTGTCACTATTGTTTTCTTTAAGATCATTTTTTTCAGATATTTTCTTTTTCGAGGATTTTAATCTTTTGATCCAATCGGTCTTCGACGTTGCAAACGTTTCTGGGATTCATGAGTCATATTTTTATCTATTTTCTTATTTGGAATCTCAACTCGAGCTGGAGCATTTGCAGCTGGTATATAAGATTTAATTACTCTTTTTGTATCAGTAAATACATCAGGCAATTGATTTGCAATTTCTTGCAGATGTATTATCTTTTGAACTTCTGTATCACATTGTTTTGTCCTTGGATCAAAATGCAACAAAGAAGGCTCAAACCATGACACATCATTTTGTTCTTTTTTCGTTTCTCCCCCTAATGCTGGGAAATTTGCCTCATTAAAGTGGCAATTAGCAAAACGTGCCGTAAATACATCACCCGTTAAAGGTTCAAGATATCTTATAATGGAAGTTGTTTCATATCCAACATATATTTCCAACCTTTTTTGAGGACCCATTTTTGTGCATTGCGGTGGTGCAATAGGAACATATACCGCATATCCAAAAATTCTAAGGTGGGAAATATTTGGCTCATGGCCAGAAACAAGTTGTAAAGGAGAGTACTTATGATTTGCACTTGGTCTCATACGAATTAATGATCCAGCATGTAAAATTTCATGACCCCAAATAGACGCAGGAAGTCTTGTTCTCATAATTAATGGTCTAGCTATTAATTGCAGACGTTTGATTAACGACTCAGCTAAACCATTTTGTGTATGTACATGAGTAACAGGGTGTTCAACAACAATTCCAACAGACATGCAATAATCATTAAAAGCATTTGATGTAAATTCACCTGCATTATCAAGTCTTACTCTTTTAACTGTATAATCAGGGAAATGTGCTCGTAAAACCATAAAGTATTTAAATGGTCCACATGATGGATGGATTGGTCCACATATGTCACCTTGAATTCTTTCAAGAAACATAGGTAATTCCTTTTCAACTTTCAATAGTGAAGGTCTAGTAATTAGCTTTCCAAGAGAGCAAGATGTACACGAAGGTATTTTATTTGATTGTGAAATCTTTTGATTTTTCAATGGATGTCCATGTGTACTTTCAGTTATTCTTTTCATTATTGTAGACCCCGGATGGCCTAATCTATCATGCCATAACTTGAATATCTCAAGATCACAAAAGTTCTCTTTAATTGCCATGTGTGCTTGTGGCATATTAATATGTGTGTAATGCAAACCAGAATGGAGCATTGGCAGTTTTTCTAATATGTGACTTTTGCTCATGATATGTAAATATTCTTTTATTTTTAACGGTCATTGACCGAGTATCATATCCATTATGATATATGTTTTTGAAACTTAATAAGTTTCTCGTTGATCTTGGAGAAAATAAAGCATTTTCTATTAAAAGTTTTGTACCATTTGGTAATACTAATTTAGCCTTTCCAACTCCTTCTATCAAGTCTGTAGGACCTGATATTGTATCAATGGTTCCTTTTGTTGGTTTCATTTCATAAAAATATTTCTTGGATCTAAGTATAGTGTGTGTAGCTCCACTATCTGCTATACATATATCTCCTTCATTTGTTTGGCCTTGTGCTCCAATAAGAGTCATTTTTTTATATCTTCAAATATAAAAACAAATAATAAACATATAATAAGTCCTCCCTTTTTTTAACAAAAAACTATATTCATATAGTTAATACAATACATGAAAAGGAAAATAATTACACATAACTAAAAAAAGGTACTTAAACAAGAGCATTACATAATTGTTGCATACAATTATTATAATCTAGCATCATATCTTTCAAAGTTCCAAATCATCGATAAAATCTGAGGTATTTAGCTCAACGTTGATGTCATCAAATTTATCCACATGGTTCACTTCTTTTTCTTTCCCTTTAAGGGATGCTTGATATAATTCACATAGATGTGGAGCAGTGCGACAAGCTTTTGACCAATGGTTTGTACTACAACATCTAAACATGAACTAGCATAATTTTGAGAAGTACCAACTTTATTTTTAAACTTGTTTTGGTGGTTGAAATTGGTAGTTCGTTCTCCATGACCACGGCCACGACCACGACCACGAGAATTACCTCGGTAATTGTTGTTCCATTTGTAAGGATGATTATGATCATTAAAATGAATTTTATCAAAATGGCCACGACCACGGCCTCACATACGACCTTGTTCCCATTTATGTCCAGATTTTTTGTTATCATTACTATTAATAGCACTGACTTTGGTATTGCTAGTGAACTAGTAGGACGAGCTTGATGATTTTTTATTAATAGCTTGTTGTTTTTCTCCGCCACAAGGAGATATGAAGTTAGATCAGAAAATTTCTTAAAGTTTAGCAATCTGTATTGGTTTTGCAAACTCATATTCGATGCATGAAATGTCGACAGAGTTTTCTCTAGCATATCATCCTAAGTAATTATATGCCCATAAAATCAAAGAGTTGAGCAGATTTTGAATACAACAGAGACGTACTCATTCACTTTTTTAAAGTCTTGGAACTTAGTTTGTTCCATTCATCTCTAGCAGCAAAAAGTAAAACTTCCTTTTGATGATCAAACCTGCTTTGTAAGTCTTTCCATAGATCATATGGATCATCACAATTTGAGTATTCAAATTGCAACATTTCATCAATGTGTTGTGTAAAAAAACATCAGCCTTAGCTTTATCTTGCTCTAAGCAAGTATTCCCCTCGTGTATAGTTTTCAATACACCCATGGATTTAAGGTGTCTTTTTACATGAGCCATCCATGGCATATAATTTTCTCCACTGATATTTAGTGCCGAAAATCAATTTTTGCTATGTTGAACATTTTTGTTTTGCTAAACAAGAATTAAGCAAATAAAAAGATAATTATTAGAATCCATATATATCAATAAACATTACGATACAATAGAGCGGTAGAGCTATAAACATATACAAAAATAAGAAAAGTTTAAATTCTTCAGATGGGAGTTCAGCAATGAGAATAAGATTTAAAATAATCATTATAGTAGCCAACATCAAAACCGGGTGGATCATCTTTAAAAAATTGCTTCGGATAAACTTGAGAAAAGAAGTAATCTGTTTATAGTAACAAAAATAGATTTCATGGTGGTCAATATATAGTTTAAAGTATAACTGTTTACAACAGATATTTAATTGTTTACAATGGTCATATGATCGTTTATAACGGCTATATAAATGTCATATGTGTGTATATATAAAAGCAAGAAATAATAAGAAAGTTAAGATAAGTATAAAATGTTAGTACGAATAAACGTCAATAAACATAATTTAAAATGTTAGTTGCATAAAAGTTAGTTGACATAAATAGAAATGTTAGTTGTATAATTAAAGAATAAATGTTAGTTGCATAATTAAAAGTTAGATGTATAAATAATAAGTTAAATGCATAAGTAAAAGTTAGTAGACATAAAAGAAAATGTTAGTTGCATAATCAAAAGTTAGATGCATAAATAAAAATTAGTTAAAAACATTTTTGATAAGAAAAGAATTAAATAATATCATTTGTAATTAATGTGATATTTATTAAGAAACATAAGCGGGAAAATAAAATTTAGGGGCTTTAAAATTGTGACAAGTGGCCTACAAAAACCTTTTTTATTAGTATTGATAGATTATATAAATAACTAGCTTTAGTAACCCCGTATATTATACAAGTTAAATAAATAAAATAAAAATAAAATAAAAATATTTAATTATAGAATAATAGACTAAGACATTATATGATTGAAATTATGTATGATTAACAACTATAAGTGATAAAACAATAATATGAAATTTTTATTTTATTTTTTAAAGATAAATTAAACATTTTGTTTTAAAATAACGTTTTAAAAAATTTTCATTTTTAAAAAAATTTCTTACTATAACTCCTTATTTTAATTATTTTTGTTTAATAAAAATTACTTTAAAAAATCAATTTTGAAATATTACATAAACACAATTTTATTTATTGAATAAAATTATTTTATAAAAAACTATCTTTATAGAAATAGCATTAATAAAAAAATCTCTTTCTTATTTTTATTAAAAAGCTAATTATAATTATAATATTATAATATAAAAATAAATAGATAGTATTATTAGTAATTAATGTGGTTATTTAATAGGAGAGAGAAACGGGAAAAGTTTGATGAAAATAAATGTGATGGTGACAAGTGACACACCCATTTACTATTTTATTAGAATAAGAAGATTATTAGAATAAGAATATTATAAAAAAATAAAATTTAACAATTTAACAATTTAACAATAAACAAGCCAAGCTCGAGTTTGAAAAACTTCTAACGAGCCAATCTCAAGCTGTAGAAATAAAACTCAAACGAGTTGAGCTCGAGCTCGAGCTTTGCAATACCAAAACGAGTTGAGCTCAAGCCTAGCGAGCTTGGGGTCGGCTTAGCTTGTTTACACACGAGTTTGATAACTTTTAGATTTTCATGAGAAGATAATTCGTCACAATATGAAATGGATTAATCGAATGGATGAAAAGAATGCTTATTGTTAACTTTTATGCTTTATGTATGCAATCGTTCGTTCAAGGTATACCATGAAATATAAAAGTGCATTATATGTTACGTACATAAGAGAACAAAACATATTAATAGGCGGTATCATTGGATTAAAGATGCTTTTGAATGCGAGTTGTTTATAAGTGATAATATTCATACCAATGACAATTTATCTCGTATCTCGAGTCTTTAGCAAGAAAGGTTTGTTGCTTGATTGACGGGACAACAAACTCTTCCTTGTAATCAGAACTCGAGATTTATTAGGATTCTTCGAAACGTTAGGCAAGCTACCCAATCAGAATCTCAATAAGCAAGTAAGCTAATCGGAGCAGATCCTTTTAGCAAAACAACTTGACTTCAGTAGCCTTAACAAATAGCCTTAGCAAATGGATCAAGAACTGCTACTACACAGTACGTCCTTCATTTTGATAATCAGCCCATGAGTTAATGAAAATGAGCAAAAGTTGAATGCTTTTGGTGTGAAGGCAGATTCACTCAAAGTCACAAATGTAAAAACGATAAATTGTTTGCAGTGGAGTTGAAGACGAAGAACAACATGTTAAAGATCAATGGCTGTCTGAAATAGGATAATTCAAGAAACCCAACAAGAGGCTGCAGTGACAATATGCACAAAAAGGCTGCAGTAAGTGAGAATAAAACTTTGAGTTACATTTAGGTTCTGCATTAGCGTATCAGCAAGAAATAATGGTAGCACTTTGCTCGGTTTCTCCTAACAATAAGATTGAATTCCTACTATGTTGTTAAGTAGATTTAAACCCAATTGTATTGTACTTGAATGATGGAATCGTATGAGAAAGTGCAATAAGCAGTAATTAGATTGTTAAGTCGGTTTATACCCAATATTAATATGCAAATCGTGTCCAACCCAACACAAAAAAGTGCAATCACAAAGACTCTGGTTACTGGTTAGGATGGATATAACATACTACACAATACACATGTTGTAACATTAACATATAAGCACCCGAAAAGACCCATAAACATAATAAAGCTCGTTAAGTCTCCTAATCAATCATCAAATAGCATCTTTAGCTGCTGATCAAGTATTTTTCCACCAAAAGGGAACATGTAATCAAAAGGGTGCATGAAAATATCATCAGACCACATGAACTTACCTTCAATGACATCAAGCTACCTTTGATTATAACTAGACAAGAGGCGAATATAGTTTGGTCTGCCTTCGGACCCTTCTCTTGTACTCAACCACATCCTACACAAATTGGCATGAATCAGAAGTAACATCCATCGGTTTGCGAGGATCACCGAGGTTGGGGGCATCCAACAAATCTTGAATGTCAATAAGGATTTGTTCAGCTGTAAATGTTGGTCTCCATCCCTACAAAAAAACACATGTTACACCAAAATAAAATCACACTAATTGGAACAAAAACTAATGATCTTAAAATAACCAAAATAAATATATACTTACCGACCTTAGCGTAGCTTTATTCACTTTGAACAAATAATAAGGTGTCAACTGCCAAATACCCCCTTGCAGGGTGAGCCGGATACACCGTAAACAACCCAATCATTGACTTGATTCCGCCGGAAGGTAAATAAGAAGCCAACAGATGTATCATCTTTACCAGAGCCGACTTGTAAGAGGTTGGCTACGGGCTAGCCGAGCAGGCCACTAGTCGGCTCTGGCTTAGCCGAAAATAGGGTATTTAATACAAATAAGAAAATCCTAAAAGTCGAAGCCATTGTGGGGCTAGCCCACTTGGTAGAGGTTTTGTCTTTTAGATGGGAGGTCATGGGTTCAAACCCAAGCAACGATCTAATTTGATGTAACTTAGGAGTAGGATTCTTTTGCCTGTTCAAAAAAAATGCTAAAAGTCTAACATTAATTTGGATTTTTGTTCAGTCAAATGTAATTTCCCCTCTTTACACTACATTTGTTTTACTAAAACAGTACAATGAATCACTTACACCATATTCATCAAGGATGAACAAACGAAGATAAACAATCACAGATCCATAACATGGTTGCACAATATCACAATTAGATGAGAGATTATGATAATTTAATCCAATTTTCTTAGGATAATACAGTGCCAAACCATCATATTCAGTGATCCACAAGGTAGATATTCAGGCTTTGCGACGAAACCCTAGAGAGTAAAACAAGTAAAGTGAAGGATGATTAGAGTCGATTACAATGATGTTTGCGGGTGAAATACAGAAATGTAGAGTAGTGGTAAGCAGGGGCAAACTAGGGTACCGATTACGAGGTAAAGTGACCGCATTGATTTTTGAACCCGTAGTATATTAAAGTCGATATTATATCCAAAAAATATTGTTGGTTCACTGGTAAGACGCGCGCCTAAAGCCGAGGTCCAGACCCTAAATGTTTTTTAGCCTCGTGATTTTTGAACCTGTAGTATATAAGGTCGATACTATATCAAAAAAAATATTGTTGGTTCATTGGTAAGACGCGCGCCTGAAGCCGAGGTCCAGACCTAAATGATTTTTAGCCTCGTGTTTTTTGTTAGGAGAAAAATGAAACTTAAAAATATAAACAAAACCAATCAATGGATTTGTTTCTTAGACTCGTTATTGTAATATAGATAGATTGGTACCATATTAAAATACAAACCGTACATTAGTTGTGGTCACGGTCTCTTTTGTAAGCTAATTTAGGTGTAGTGTGCAGCAATATTTAACTATAAACGACTAAAAGTTTATTGATCTGAACACTTATATTATATGCTAGTAAAACATTATTTATGTTCAAAGGCAACCCATTTAACATTTAAAAAACAAAACCAATTCTTTTATTTTTTTTTCTAATTGTAATCGGGTCGGACCGAAACTGAGCTCATACATGTGGGTTTGGACCGAAACCAACCCATAACCGTTTACAAAAGGAAAGCCAAACCGTGAACTGGAACCGCTAACCCATACACGGGTTGGTGTCAGTTTTCACGGGTAGGTCTCAGTTTTCACGGGTCGGTTCGTGGGTCTTAACCGAGTCTACTCGCGAAATGCACACCCCTACATTCTATACCATCAACTCAACTACTAATTTGATCAAATAAGATTCGCATGGTTTAGAGTTAAAATTTTAAAGAAGTTAGTATACAACTCTTCATTTTGGTTTATAAATATAACTAGTGATATTTTAAGTGGCACATTGCGCAAGCCATTCCGTAAATTATTAACACACTAAAGGCCATGATGATACCCAAAAAGGCGTCCCTTGTTTGGTCGTGTCGGAAATTGTCTTTAAATATTTGTTCTAGAGTTTTGCTACTTCACATATCAATGGAAAAAAAACTCATCATTAGCTATATCAATAAAGTCTACAAGTTCTTTAGATCAACCAACATATCTACATGGAAAAATTAACATCACATTCACCTTAGTATAGTTAAATTTGCTGAGTCACATATGACTATTATGAAGTTGAATATACTTTAATAATTGTTGCAATTACACCTTGTTTCTCCAAGACACTCTCAAGAGTTTGCATAACAAATTAAGCTTGCATAGCTTCCATAACATAGAGGCATGAAAACATAACTTCATTTGAGCTGGAGCAGAACACACATTTATAAGGGCCCAAAAACCATAATATACCATAACCACAACTTCAAAAGCTCAAAGGATCAATTGGTAAATTCAGAATTGCAACTTAACATCTTTTCTTTTCCTTTCAAACTTTTCACTGATCATTCATTTTAAGCTAAATATTTCAAATAAATCTTAAGAAATGAAATTGATTTACAATCAATCAAACAAATGCTTCAAGCATACTGCCATCGAATGATTCTAACAAATAATAACAAGCAAAAAGGAAATGTCCACACACCTTTAAACATGTACAAAAAAGACGAAGCATGCATCTTCATTGTATTACTTCATATAAACCATAACACGTTAAAATTTTACAAATATGACAATTCTTGAAAATAAAAAGTTCATAAATATTTGCACTAAGATTACCATTTGGTAACAATTTGCCCAAATCAGGGTTAATTGCCTGAATCGAAGCCAAATCAACACCAAGATCTGTCAGTTGGAACTGATGGACCGACTCATATGGAATCTGTTTCAACCGAGCCCAAACTTGAACCAAAATGGAATATCACGATCAAAAGATTGAATCAAACCAGATT
Source organism: Flaveria trinervia (assembly GCA_025506515.1). Taxonomy (NCBI): domain Eukaryota; kingdom Viridiplantae; phylum Streptophyta; class Magnoliopsida; order Asterales; family Asteraceae; genus Flaveria; species Flaveria trinervia. The sequence continues at coordinate 63,724,512 of CM046458.1, read as the reverse complement.
TCGTTAAGTAAATTCTAGCATATAGAACTAAATCGTCATTAGAACACTACATTGTGGTATAAACCATAACTCAATTATATAGTCAAACAGGAACCCGTAAATACTTCGTGATTTATAAAGAGCTTCCAACAAATTTCATCAGGGTAGCAGTCTCAAATACAAAGTATCATAAATGATGAATGGTTGAATTTTGAAGAAAATGAAATTACCTTCAACTTCGTCTCCATCGATGGGGTTTCATACCCATCACATTCCTTGAGAATCTTCTTTTCACATCATAGCTCAATTTGGCAATGGTAGTGATAGAGGCTCGGTAAGAGGCTTTCGAGTTCATTATGTTTCGCTAGGTCTTTTCCACCATATGGGGGGAGGTGGGAATGTATTGAGAAGTTGAGAAGAGATAAGAAGATCTCAGAAGTGGTGAGTCCACATATTCACAACGCAGATGTCAAAATCAAACAATCTGCGGACTCAAAACCTCTTTCCGCGTCTGCATGCTTGTAGATGAAAAGATGGGGAAGACCTTTGAAGAAAAACAAACAACACCTAAGTTGATGCTTCCTGATTTCTGTCTTCAAACTTTCTTAATTCTTTTTTCCCTACAACCCTCATTGTTTCTATTATTTTACACTTTAATCTCTCGAACCAGCGTATTTACATTCTACTGTTAAACGGAGTGGTATAATCATTATTTCACCTTGAGTACAGCTCTTAATACAAAAGCTAGAAACTATTACCCAAAAATTAAAAAAATAATAATAAGAAAACAAAAGGCAATAGAAGCAAATTAAGTAAAAACATCTACTTATATTCAAACGCCCCTCGTCCCTCTCATCCTACAACTCTACCACCGGTACATTTTTCTAACGAGCGAGTTTAAAGAGTGATCAAGAGACTCAAGGTTCAATAAACTCTCAATCTCTTTAGGTATTTCACCGAAGAAGAAATTGGGTCCAAGCTCAAGTGTTCGCAACTGAGTTAGCTCCCTTGGTTCTCGTCGAAAAATCAACTTTGTCCCAAATCAAACATCCGTTGTCGCCAATGTAGGAAAGAGATAATAACCACTATTCGAGATAACCTTGGAGTAAGTACTATCAAAGTAGTATAAGGTTTTTGTAGTAGAAAGTAGTATGAATGTTTTTTTGAGTCAAAGAAGGAAAGTTTTAACACACAGTTATGTAATTTTTATTTCTAGAGAATGTATTGTTGTAGCTACATTGTACTTTTAATATTGTCTATTGATTTATTAAATTGTTATGTGATAACAAGTATAACTTTTAAGACCACAATAAAGATTTGATAGGTCAAATGTAAAGACATTTATTGTACTGTACATGAAATGAAATGAACAAAAGCCTTACAGTAGGCATCTTCCACCCTCTAGAAAACACTCCTTGTGTTCACTGAAAAAGAGTCTTCAAAAGTTAGAACTATCTGGTCATGTGTCCCATCATGTGTTTATTGATTCCTTATAATCCATTGGTGGTTCATACCAAAAACATTACCACCATGTACACAGTAGCAACAATGATAAAGAAGAAGAGTGATCGACGATAGGCGGAAGGGGGAAGAACCACAACCAATTCCCATGAGTGAAACGAGAAAGAAATACACCGATCCTTCTGATCATACCCTGGGTTGTAGACGAACTCAGGTGGTGAAATTGACTAGGCTTACGTAAAACCACTGTCTTCTGTTTGATACGGTGATGAACCAGAGCAAATGAAGCACAGAGGTAATTGCGACAAAATAATAATAATAAGAATAAGAATTGATACAAGTTTAAATTTTTTTATTTTTATATGTTAACCAAGTGAACTTATATGATAAAAAATAAAAATAAAAAGCCAAAAACAAAATATAAACATGTGATATAAATATGTAGGTGGCAATTATAATCATAATTCATATCATATGGGCAGTGATAATAATTTACTCAAAAGACAATCACAATATTCTATAAAAAGTCAACTAACTTTGGTCACGACTCAGGAGTGAGATATCAATCTCGTTAAAAATTTTGATAATGACATTTACTCATGAACATTCACATGGCTAAATTATTCAGAATATAAAACCATATCACTTTCATATGTGAGAATTGCATTTTAGTGGTGGAAATGCAAGTTTGACCACCAAAAGTCAATCAAAGTTGCTTCTAGTGGATTAGATCAGATCTAATATAATCAAATCTAAACTTCAACTTCTTGCTTCTAAGCAAAAAAAAATGGTAGCAGTGTTCAACAAGGAACTCTTGAGCTGGTACCTAATCACTCTCAACTCAAAGAAACAGTCGATGCCGGAATCCCGAGTTCTAGCCGGTCCATCCAGTCTCCGACCAAGATCAACAGCAGCAGCAACAACCACCACCATTGGATGCACTACAAATTGAGATCAAAGGTGAGTCTGAGAGCCTGAATGAAGGACCCAAATCACCGGAGTCCGAGTGGATGATCAGTGTAAGAGAAAAGCTCGAGGTTGCGAAGAAAGATGATGTAGCGGGAACCTGGGGAAAACTTTGCATCTATAAAGTTCCTCAGTATCTACGTGATGGAGAAGATAAAGCTTACATCCCGAATATTGTTTCTTTAGGGCCTTACCATCATGGGAAGAAACGCTTTCGGAACATGGACAGACATAAATGGCGCGCGTTTTACCAGATTCTTAAACGAGGTAATCAGGACCCGAAACTTTATCTTGATTCGATCAGGGGACTTGAAGAACGAGCACGTGAATGCTATGAAGGACAGATTACTATTAGTAGTAATGAGTTTGTAGAGATGATGATTCTTGATGGATGTTTTGTTCTTGAGCTTTTTCGTGGGGCAGCTGAGGGTTTTATGAAGCTTGGTTATTCTCGAAGTGATCCTGTTTTTGCTATGAGGGGGTCTATGCATTCAATTCAACGAGATATGATAATGCTCGAGAATCAAATTCCATTGTTCGTTCTTGATCGGTTGTTAGGGCTGCAGTTTGGTCAATCTGACCAGAAAGGCTTGGTGGCAAAGCTGGCTTTGCAGTTTTTTGACCCGCTAATGCCAACCGATGAACCGTTGAGAAAACGTGACCTGAGCAAAATGGAATCGTCTTTCGGGTACACGAGCACATTTGACCCTTTGTCTGACCAATCTTATCTTCATTGTCTCCATGTGTTTAGACAGAGTCTGTTGAGGAGAGGGCCACAAATGGAACCAAGAAGATGGATCAAGAGATGGTCACATACAACCCGTGTTGCGGACAAACGTAGGACGCAGCTTATTCACTGTGTAACCGAGCTTAAAGAGGCCGGAATCAAGTTCAAGAGAAGAAAAACCGACCGTTTTTGGGATATCAAGTTCAAAAACGGTGTTCTACAAATCCCACGGCTCTTGATCCATGATGGAACCAAATCGCTATTTCTCAACCTAATTGCATTCGAGCAGTCACATTTAGATTGCGGGAATGAAATTACCTCGTATGTGATCTTCATGGACAATTTGATAAACTCCCAAGAGGATGTCGGGTACCTTCATTACTGCGGGATTTTTGAGCACTGGTTAGGGAGCGATGCTGATGTGGCAGATCTGTTTAATCGGTTGTGTCAAGAAGTCGTTTTTGACATCAATGACAGCTATCTCTCAGAGCTGTCCGAAAAGGTTAACCAGTTTTATAACCACAGATGGAATTCCTGGAGAGCGAGCTTAATGCATAACTATTTCAGTAACCCGTGGGCTATTATATCACTTATCGCGGCTGTGATCCTGTTGATTCTGACATCTGCACAGACGTTTTATGGTGTTTATGGATATTACAGGCCACCTTCCTGATGTTCTTGGAATGCATATGGTCTGATGGTTTTCTTTTGTGAAATAACTGGGTAAAATCTCCATGGGTTTGCAAAAAGGATCTCCAGCTTTTGTTTTCTGGGACTGAAAATACATTTTTTTTTATATTTAAAGAATTATGCGCTTGAAATTTAATTATTGTATAAAAATCTGTAGAGATTTGTTTGGTAAAGAGTTGGAAAATTCTTCGTTGTCATTTATCAACCTGTTAGATGGAATCTATAACGGTCAGTTTTCTTTTATATAGAATACAGGTTTGATGCTAAACAGAACAGCCTGATATAAAAAACCTTGAAGATTCATAATACTACAGTTGAAGAAAAAACCTGTACATAATTAACTTCTAGATGGAACAAACCATTAAAACTAAAAAATGGAGCGGTGTAATACATGAACAAAAGTTATGAAATCTTTCAGTCTCTAGGAAGAAGACTTTAACTTTCGGTTGAATTTGCCTTCTTTCCATTGTACCTCTGCAAAAGAAATTACTTAACATATAGTTATGTAACCATTAATCTAGTGATTAAAATGTTGAAATAAATGGGGCAGATTGGTACCTGTTTTCCGAAGGAAAATGGGACATATTTGTATTTGATCATATGGAGTATCTGTTTCTTCATGGTGAGAGTGAATAATATGACCCAGTAAAAAAGAAGTATAGGCCAAAAAACAGGGACGTCGAATGCACTGAAGAATGTCAACACGAAAGCAATGCAGAAGGCTTTTGTTATAGAGTACCTATTCAAATAATAAGATTGAATCAGAGGCTGCCATAATACCTTGCCTACAAACCACCTCATCAAAGATTTTAAATCTTCCCAGAAACTAAGCTGAATTATTATAATAGAGATAAGACATTATATAAAGGTTGTCAAAATAACCGAAAAAGAACATTCCTGTAAACAAGAAGAGATTCTTGATGACCTCTAGAAAACTGGAGAGTAAGGTTTGTGACTCTGAAATAACATCTGACTTGCAAGAACTCATTTGTATTGTATTATACTAAAGCCAACTTACAATAGTGACTATATAGACCGGCAACTCGGCAAGCTCACAATAGCTTATTGCATAATGAACGGGTCAGACAGATTGAGTAACGGGTCAGACAGATTGAGTAACGGGTCACAATGGGGACTTTTTATATCATGTGGGCGGATTGACTCACTAGCTTATTCTTGTTCCTTTCCCTTGAATTTTACAAAGAACTAATGTATCAGATAATCAGATGTGATAAAACAATGGGAAAAAGAGATATATTATGGACCTTTAGTTAGACGTGATGTCATTTTCACCCATTTGACCAATTTGATATTTTCATTTTTAACCAAGTTCAAAGATTTTGCTCATTTCAGTTCTCACCCATTAACTGCCACCCCTAAAGAGAGCTAAGAAGTATAATGACGCAACATCATAACCACTTGCTACTCAAAGCCCATATAAAACAACTCTAGTGTACTATAGTTTTACTATTATCTCAGCTTATCCTATAATCTATCAACAATGCTTTAACAAATACTTCAGTGAGACAGTGACCAAAGTGTCACCTAGTAACAATTACTATCAGAAACCCTAAAAACAAACCAAATGGTCTTGGTTTAAGCTATGATCTTATCAATTCAAACACTTAAGTCCATTCTTATTGATTAAACTCAATATATCACCATCAATGTGTTATGCATGATGTCATGAGCTAAGGTAATCAAGTGTATCTCATCTACCAGACAATCTTATACCAGTTCTTATTATCAGCATCAATTTCAGCGTGTTATTGGATTGTTAGATCCCAATGTTCAAAATTTGATCCTACTCAACCTAAAACCTAAATCAAATGCAACTAAATCAATTAATCACAACATTAACACTGCAATTTAATCAGAAATTGGATTACAATGAACAAACAAACTGCATAATCAAACACACTACACAGAAACGACAATTACCAAAACTTAAACTCCGGAAGACGGCGAACAAACGGGCGAAACTCATCGGAGCTCCGAGAAGGAAGCGTCGGGCCATCGGAAACGTCTAGAAACTCCGGATCAACCTGAGGAGACAGAAACCCTATGAGGAGATTAAGGATGTAAATCCCGAGGGCGTACGACACAACGTAAAACCCTTGCACGAAGAACACTCGAACAGTGTAGATGATCGCGATGACAGAGAATACGATCCACCGGTGGAGTAAGAACGGTGTTGACTTGTCGAGCAGGTGTTGGTAGCGTTGTGACACCACAAAGGTCCACCGTTGTACGGCGGCTGCCGGTGTGTCGGTGGAATGTAGTGCACCGGCCGACGGTGCGGCGGCGGCGTTGGTGGTGGTGGCGGCGGTGGCGGTGGTGGTGGTGGCGGCGGTGGCGGTGGTGGTGGTGGCGGCGGTGGCGGTGGTGGCGGTGGCGGCTCCGGGATCCATCATGTTACCGTCGTATGAAGAAACCGATTTGGGGATTTTGCGAGGGTTAATTTGATTTTAATAAAACATTGTTACATTTCTGGTGAAATACAATAATATAGAAAACTGTATTTAAAAAAAATTAAATAAATATCATTGTGTTTAGAATTAGAATACAAATAGCATTCACAACTTATTTATCGTTTTTATTTATATATTATATTAAAAATTATTTTTTTGTCTTTTTCAATTTTATTTTTATTTTTTTTCTTCTTCACTCACAATCACTTAAAGCATTCATGATAGGTTCATTATCTTTATTCATATAATTACACTAAAAATCGCTACATTTTTTCTTTTCTTTTCAATTAAATAATATTTTTTATACTTTTATCATTATTTTTTTTTCTTTTTCTTCACTCACAACCACTTTAAAAATATTAACAAATTTATAAGGATTAAACAGTAATTTTTCAAATATATCAAACCACAATAATATTTTCTCTTTTCTTCATTCACAACCACTCAAAACCATTATATATAATATACCAAATATACTCATATACTTTTAAGACTCCACTATGAATGCTTTTATAACCATACCATATAATATATGAATATACTCACAAAAATTTAAAGAACGGGCTGTAAATGCTCTTAACAACCCATTTATTATTTTTGTCCATATAATTACAAAAAAGTCATTACTTTTTCTCTCTTCTTTTTAATTTTATTATTATTTTTTTCTACTATCTATTCACAATCATTTAAAATATATTAAAAGCATTATAGAGTTTTAACAATGTTTTCTAAAAATACAGATTGAATAGTAAATTTCTCATATTTTTTCATTTACAATCACTTATAACCATACCGTATAATATAGGGAATACACTCACAAAAATTTTAAAAACGAGTTGTGAATGCTCTATAGGGTATGATATTTTTAATCAAACTAAAATGTTAATTTTTTTTTCAAAACTTATAGGTTTGTTAGTGTGTCATCATAAAGGCTTGCTCGTGTTGTACGTTTAGCGCTGAACTTGTCCACAAACATATTTAGGTTTCGTTTATTAAAATGATTGAACTGTGTAGCAGTCATTTCTGTGTTATTTGCTAATTTAAACAAACACAAATAGACATATATTATTTTTTTTAAATAAAATAATAATATTTTTAATTTCAAACATTAAACATAAACACTTTAAATAAACATAAGATTAAATACTTGATATAATAATCATAAGCAAGATTATCTTATAACAAAAACACATAATAGACAAACATAGTTACCAGAAAATAATGTCTTAAAGCATTCGTAGCTCGTTCCTCGTATATATGTGAGTGGGTGTCCTATATTATGAGGATGGTTATGAGTAATTATGAGGATGGTTATGAGTAATTATGAGTGATTGTGAGTGAAAAATATAAAATATTTATGTATATTGTACTGTGTTTTTCATATTTGAATAAACAAAGTACAACCCCTATAATTTTTTTAATATTTTTGAAAGTGGTTATAAACGGATGAAATCGAAAATATAATGATTGTGAAAGAATATTATTTAACTAAAAAGTAAAGAGAAAAAATAATAAATTTTAGTGTAATTATAAGGATGGAGATGAGAGATGGATTGTGAATGATTTCAAAAATATATAAGGTTCAAATCACTAAGTTTTCAACTAGATCCAAGACGCAACGTTAACGAATATAAATGAATATAAATGCACAAAGATAGATAAATATAGTGTTGAAGAAAGACTAACGCAATTAAAACAAATGTGTCCTTTATTCGTGTTTGTTTATTTAATTAATTGAATGAAACTATTTCTTCAGTTTTGTTTATTTATTAAACGGACGAATATGAACGAACTTCCTTCAAACAATTCATGAATGATTTTTTAAACGTGAGGTTCATTGACAGCCCTATGTGGGTCCCATCTCACACAACAAACAAAGTAATGCCTCTAATTTACTCAATTAATACTCTCCCCAATGTAGTGCCCGCTACCACCGCCCTTTGCCTAGAGGTATACAAAAAATCAGTCAAAAAAACGGGGCCGATTGTATACCGATTTGATAGCCCCACACTCAAAACCGGTTTAAAAGTTAATAACCAGTCCAAATTGGTTTGAAATGTTTGAGTATTTGGTGAGCCAAACCGGTTTGTATCCGAACTGGTTTGAAAAAAACGGTTGACCCCATGACAAAAAAATCAGTTTGGTTTTTAATACAAACCAGTTCGAGGAATAAACCAGTTTGTACACCTCTATTTTTGTCGTCTTGGGCGCCCGTGGCATGGGTTGTGCTGTGCATGCCGCCAATGGCCCGCCCCCATGGGCATTGGACAATAAAAGATGTGGAGCCCACTTTTTTATATTATTTTTTTAATGTGCAACAGTAATTTGGTTTTATTATATTTTTTTTCAAATGTAACAAATATTTTGCCTTTTAATTTCATTTTCTAGTTGTATCCCACGTTATAAATACATCTCATTCAAGAATCAAATACTCCAAAGTTGGGTATCACTTGACGATGATAATGATTATGTTACAACTAAGAAGAAACTTTAAAAACCTCTACAACATACAACTCGTTCAATTGGAAGGGACAAAGTTAAAAAAAACTAGCCAAAATGAGTGTTAAAGGAGTTATTTTCTTCTTCTACTTCACTCGTACACGATGCACAAAGGCAAAGCCTCGTTGAAGATATTGTTGAGGTGACTATGATGAAGAAGAAGGCAACATAAAATCTCGATTCAACACTTAATAGATTCGGTGACTAGGAAGAAAAAAATAATAATGGAGTAGAAGAAAATCCTTTTCATGGACACAAGTTTCATGGATTCAGTGAGTTGTTACGAACATAAAGAGTTGTGCAATGAGATTAGAAAGAGATATGGAAAGACCTGCAACTAGTCTATTTGGTTTAATTTGTTGTTTTTAGTTTAAAGTTTTTTAGTTTAAGTTGTTTTTTTACTTTATTATTTAGTTTTATGTGATTGTATTTAATTAATGAAGGTTTTATTTAGCTAATATTGTTAATTTTATTTAGTTTGTTTATTAATAAAATGAAGATGATTGTTAACATAAATGAAAAAAATAATGATGATGTGAAAATAAATAATTGTTTTTTGGGAACGATAGTATTGGGGGGTTGAATGTATTTGTAAAAAGTATTAATGTAAGTTAGTAAGATTGTTTGTGAGAATAAGGTATGTTAGTGTTATGAAAAATCTAATGACCATGGTGCCCCCAATTTATATTACACTGCATATTGTCAATAGTGCCCTCAATATTATTACACAAGAAATAACCATTGAAGGGCTTTCCTTCTATTTACACCACTGATTACTAAAGATAGTCTTTCAAGTTTCAACAAATATGATTAATCAATAATCACTAAATGTATAACAGTAGCCTAACAATAATTAGATTGTGTAAATTTCTAATGCTCAAACAAGAAATCAGGTTGTGCAACAACAGTGGCCTAACAAGAATGAGATTGTGTTAATTTGTAATGCTCAACAACAAATCAGGTTATGTAACTATGTAAGTTTAACATTCACAGTAGCCCAACAAGTAATTAATTTAGAATACAAGTAGATAATAGCATAAATTATTAACCTGACAACAAATAGAATGTCACGATTTATCCTTCTTATCTTATAAAATTCACAAATGATATAATCTTCACAATTCGTGAAGGTCACACTTTGGTTTGTTATGGCAACAAACCTTCATCTTCTAACATGAAGCATTTTAAGGTTTCAATTATGGTGATCAACAACCTGAATCAATCCATCAATGTGCATTATTTTTACAACATTATGGTGTACATATCGCATCCGCTAATCCGGATTCAAGATACCAAAAAGGCTGCAAATGATGTATATCTCAATTCATTGTTTAGGATAGACAATTTGACAACAAAACAGGTTATCACTAACCATACATATAAGAAAACTAATCAATAAAGGGTAAAAGAGAGTATGCAAAATGTAATGAAGATATATATATGATCACCATCAGTATGTCATAAGAGGTGACCCACTGCAGTGTACATCAGAATCAACAGAGACCCTTTGCCTTGGTGACAATGTGGCACTTGCTGCCACATCAACATCAAGATTAATGATACTTTTCCTCTTTTGAGAATCTGATTTCATCTTGTATTCTTCTTCAACATCCTCAGATGATTCTACTCCACCTTGGTTAAAAATCATTGCTTGAGCTTCTTCCACTATTGATGCATCCTCTTCAGCAGCATACAAGATTCTTTTGATGGCATCAATTATCTGCAAATGACAGATATGTCATATCACGCGCTAATAAACCAACGTCTGAGTTTAAAAAATTGAAAATTGATTTATGTGAGAAGACACATTACAGGCAAGTTTGAGATATTGGGAGATTGGCACAAGATTTCAATATCCCTAAGCTTTGCAAAGTAAAAGTCTCTCTCTTTCTCCAGACTGTCCATAGTTAGCTTCAATTCAGTGATCTGCACAACAATCAAAACATTTTCTAATTAAAGATTCTTGTAGTTGCATAACCTGCATCATCATTTGTGTAAATCTTTACCTGTTGATCGTACGCTGAGACGTTTACACTTGAAGAGGGCTTAGCAGTTTTGGCAGGTGGACCTGTTGAGTGGGCAGGTGGTGGTGCATCACCTCTTCTTGAGGGGTGAGATTTAGGCGCAGATGTGGCGGCACCCCTAGCGGATTGTGGCGGTGCAGATTTCTTGCTCACATTATTCCCACCTTTGCAAGCCTCTCTTCTTTCCATTGGATTGTAACTATAACATCAAATTGAACAATCCAATTACAAACCACATTAGTTTTAATAACATTTTCGCAAAATTCAACATTTTTTTTATGAGAAACTCCTTACTTGTGATGACCCCCTCCACTAACTGAATCACAATATCTCTTCATCCACTGCATAAATTCAAGATTATCCAAAGGTCTTCCTTTCACTAGCTTGCTCACCTCAATATGCTGCAACATAAATCACTTATTATCATAATCCCAATTCCCAAATGCACTTTCAACAAACATATATACACTATTTTTTACAGATCATCTTATAGGCACTCCCAAACACCCCTAAAACAAAACCCTAGCATAAGCTTCAAACTCAAGAACAATAACAAACCTTGGTGATCTTCAGTTTATTGAAAACATCCTGAAGAACCTTATAGTTCTGAATCATATCATACTCCGATTTCGCATCGAAATTGACCTTATGCATGGGCACAATTCCAGGATGTGCAGCATCCATAAGCTGGCAATGAACAGCACCCGAACACGCCTACATCGAATCAGAACATCAGATCCATTCAAAAAGACGATCTAAACGTAATTTGATCTAGGGTTTGAATTTGGGGGAAACATGTATACCTCTTCAACTTTGGAGAGATTGAGTTGGAGAGTGGAGTTGATCCATGATAAGATCTCGGATCGGCCCACGAAGTAAGCGCCGTCCATCATGCCGATGTTCGTCGCCATCTCCGATGTCGCGGTTTCGGATTATTCTAGAGAGAGAGACACACAACGCTCCTGTAGAGATAGAAGTATATATATATATATAACGGTCTTTTGTTTTGAAATGATAGAGGAATAGAGTGAGAGCGGGGGTTGTACAGATTTATGGAATTTGAATTCAGGGGCATGGGCCCAACGGCTACAAACAAAGCCCAAACTACAATTTGACTTTAGCAAAATCTTAAACATTACTAAATTATAATTTTTTCCTTTAATTATATTTAAAGTTATGGATCTTTTTGTAAATTTTAATAACTATACTAAGAGTTTTTTATTTGAATTTTTTACGGATTATTTTGTTTCTATTAACAAAAATTAATTTTTTTTGCTAGTTTTGTGTGAATGAATTCTTTGGCTCTTAAGTTTTAAAGGACGAAATCTAAAATTTTCAATAATTTTTTAATTTTTTTTCATTTTGTTTGTATTTTATTGACTTTATATTTCTAATCACCTTTTGTTTTATAAACTTACATTAAATATCATTACTTAATTATTTGTAATCTTTCTTGTTAAGTATACTTTTATTTATAGGTTTTTAATTTATTATATATTTTTGTTCTAAAAAATTTGTTATCCGCCTTTCTAATCGTTTGAGAACAATTCAAAAAGCTCAAAATATATCATTTATGTTATAAAACTTAAACTAGTAATCGGTATAAAAATAAATAAAAATAATAATTAGTGAAAATTAAAGATTCCGTCCTTTAAGGGTAATGGTAAAATGATCTTTTATAAAAAACTAACTAAAAATATTAACGTTTGTTAGTAAAAAGGACAAAAAACATGATAAATATTTAAATAAATGACACTTAGTGTATTTATCAAAATTTAATGACAATGTCCATAATTTTAGGTATACTTAAAAGATGAAAATTGTAATTTACTCTAAATATTTTGATGATTCGGAGATTAATGAATAATTCAAGCAATCATCTTAATTTAAGCGCTCAAGGATGAAACATCTTTCGTGGATTAAAATAGTGTTTATGTTGTAAGAGCATTCACAGTAGACTCTTCATTTTTATGTAAGTTTATGTTGTATATTACGAGGATGGTTGTGAGTGAGTGCGCGTGAAAAAGAGAGAATACTTATGGAGATTATATCGTGTTTCTCCGAATATCCTCATAAATTTTGTAATATATTTAAAAGTGGCTGTGAGTAATGGAATGAAAATATAATGATAAAAATATTATTAAATTGAGAGAGAGAAAAAAGTAATTTGTTTAGTATGAGGATGTGAAAAGTAGTGTGAATGCTCTAACTATGGTTGTAAAACAAGGTCTAGAAGGCCGGGTACTCTCCTAGTAATCTCTCCAAAATAGGTTGTCGAGACGATTTTCTTCAACTTCGCCTAATTACACGTAATCAATCATACACGATCAACCTTGTTTAGAATTAGATATAGTAGGTCAACTTGGGCCGAGTTTGACTTTAACAAAAGTAAAACATAATTTCTAAGCCTATTATATCAAAGAATAAATATAATTTTCATGTATTTTGTTATAAATATAAGTAAATATATGTTATTTGACATATATTTAATTTCCCAAACTGATTTCTTTATAATTTAACATGTCCGAATACTCCCTGAGTACTCTCCGCATAGGCCGAGTACTCTCAACTCCCCGTTTGACCAACTAGGGAGCGCCTAGCGAATTTTACAACCATGGCTCTAACAATCGGATATGTTTCTCATTTTGAGTTCATTTAGACTATTCATAGTGGATTTCTTATTTTTATCCATATAATTACACTAAAAATGGTTATATTTTTTCTTTCCTTTTTAATTAAATAATATTTTTTATACATTAATCATTACTTTTTTATCTCTCTTTCACTCACAACCATTTTTTAAATATTAAAAAAATTATAGGGATTAAACAGTGATTTTTTAAATATACTAATCCACAATAATATTTTCTATCTCCTTCATTCACAACCACTCAAAACCATTCTATATAATATACCAAATACACTCACATATTTTTAAAGATTACATTATGAATGCTCTTAGTAATTTGGGAAAGTAACTAAATTTTAACAATCAAATTGACATTGTTATTTGATGCTCTTACTAGCCATCATATCCACTAATGAGACTTATTCATGCATTGAATGTTTTGACATAAATGTTGTTTGAAATTGAGTTTGGTCAAATATAATAAAATTTTATTCAACAGTATAATTTCAAGTCACTATACGTATTAATTTGAAAGTGAATTGGGTTGATTATGCTTTATAATTTAATACGCTTCGTACGATGTGCGACAACGCATAGCGGATAAAAGAAAACTACTTTAAATTTAATAACCAAAACATTTATGTAGCTATCTATTATTTGTGTTGAAACAAAGTGCTCATATATGTGTAGACCAGTTTTAAATGACGGAGTCATACACTCACTTATCTATTCTAAACTACACCATGTTTTACGATAGGACTTGAAAACGACACCTTGATCTTTGACACGTGTATACGTAGATGATAAATGATATAATATTTATAATATTTTATGAAACATTTGAGAAATTTGATTACTATAATTTTTTAAGCTTATAGCAATATCTTCCTATTTTAATAAAATAATAACTATGAGGACATGTAGCAACATCATATTTTTACTCATCAAAATTTTTTCGTTTGCCTCTCTTATTAAATAACTAGTTTTAGTAAAACCGTGGATTATACGGGTTAAAGAAATAAAATATTAAATAAAATAAAATGTTATTAATTATAAAACAATATTTTAAAATATACGATTAAATTACGTATGAGTAAAAATTATAAGTAATAAATAATTATATCAAATTTTTATCAAAATTTTGTATGAGAAAACCTCTTATATGTTCATGAGTTTAAAATTTTAATTAAATAACATAACGTGACAATTAAAAAAAGTAAAATAATGAGTAATCTCGTCTCGAGCAATTGTAAATGATAAAAAACGTAAAATATAATGGTATAAATAAAAATTGCATGAAAATTTACTAAAAAAAGAGCATCGTAGAAAGAAAGATCCATGATGCTTTTTCATATTAATTATAACATATAATCATGCACATATTTAGTTAAATTTACTATTAAACTTACATTCACTTGATAATACAACTAAGCATTAAAAAATAACTACTCTATATCTTAATAAACTTGATTAAAAAGTTCTATAATAATAATAAAATTTATAATAAAATTGAATAAAAAGAAAATAGAAAAAAACATTATCCATTAATTAAAGAAACCACTTATAAAATAAAATATTTTTGTAACGAAATAAGAACACGTTTCAAAAATTAGTTAAAAATATCTTAAATTTTGAAAAATAATGATTTTGTTGATGGTAACAAAAAAAAGAAAATAAACGATAAATGAAATAAAAGACAATTGAAAATATTGATATCTAATTTAGTTACCTTTTTTAATATTTTTTTATTTTAAATTTTATATCCAATTCTTTGTTTTTACTAATAGTAGTTTGTATAGAAGAAAACATATAAAACATTATGATTGATGTGTCTTTAAATGGTACTATACAATCTTAAAGTCACATTTGTTTTAGAATTATGAGTTATGACTTATTTTGTTTTTCAAAAAATAAAGATTTGATAAAAAGATACTTTTAAAATTAACCAATAGAGTTTGCTAGGAGTAAAAGTAAGAATATATGTTACTAGATTAGTATCCCGTGTATTACACGGGTTGAATAAATAAAATAATAAATAATTAGTAATAAAAATTATGAATTATAAAACCATATTTAAAGATAAAACAGGATCATAATTGCAAATGAATAGCTATTTATAGTATATTATAGATAGATATATATAGATAGTCTAGAAACCCATTTATTAAACGGATTATAGTTAGTAATAAACACAAAAAGTTACTTGTTCAAGCGATATGTATAAAATTATATATACGTACTTGTTCAAGCGAAAAGTACGATATTTTAATATAAGATATGTATAAAATTATATATACGTACTTGTTCAAGCGATAAAACAATTATACTATTTTTAACTCTCTTATCCAAATAATTTTATTTTTAAATATTTGTTTTAAGATTTTTTTATAAAAGTTTATTGTTTATAAAAATCTTGTTTATTAAAAACTCAAGTTTCTAATTATTCTAGTTGTTTTAATGAAACAACTTTTAGAAAATTCTATTTTTTTATAACTATTTTAATAATGACTTATTTATAATATTTTATTTCAAAAAGTTCAATGTTTTAGAAAAGATATGAATTTTGATTGTTTTAGTAAAATTTATTTTTAAAAACATACTTTGATTTTAAAAAAAGTAGATGAGAGAGAAAAATATATCAATTGACCAAGTTAATTTTTATGAACAGAAAGAAATTGTTTTAGGATTTAAATTATTTTAATAACCTTTTAAAGTAAAAATAAAATAAGGATGTTTAGAAGAATGAAAAGTGTCAAAACGATGGTTTAAAAAGATGACAAGTGACAAAAGAAATATTTTTTTATTAGTATTTATGGATTACGGATTATAGATTTATAGATTTAGTTTAAAATAGAAGAATTTTAATTATATCCCATTAATTTTGGAAACAAAGTGTGTATTTAAAAATTTTAATACAAAAATGGTAGATTTGATTATTTTGGGCAGGAAAAATATTTATTATTAAATGTCAAGATGACATGTGACATTAAATGGGTCTACAAGGTCACATGTGGCAACCATAATTACTTTTTTTTATTAAAGTAGTAGGATTTTTTAATTACTAATAATGTTATTTAACTTTATTTAAATCAAAAACATTTTTTTAATAAATTAAAAAAGAGATTTTTTATTAGTTTTATTTATAAAAAACAAAATCTTAGAACATAAGAAACTTTTCTAAAACATCAAACTTCTTTAAAAAATATATTATAAATTTAGTGATTTTGAAAAGTATTTTTATAAAAAAAATAAAATTGAGAGTTATAATAAGTAAAATTTTTAAAAATGATATTTTTTTAATATAGTTTGTTTTGAAATAAAATGTTTATTTTTTTAGAAAAAAAAAAGTTTAAAAAATTGATACATTGTTTTATTACTTATAATTTTTACTTATACGTAGTTTTGATTCTATCTTATTTTAAAATATCGTTTTATATTTAATAAAATTTTATTTAATTTAATTTGTTATTTATCAAACCCGTGTTGTGAACGGGGTAAACTAAAACTAGTATAATAATATAGTACAACAAAATGTGTTGTGGGAATTGCATTCCATAAAAGACATTGTATATTTTATAAACAAGTCGTCTGGAGATCTTTAAGGAGCAAAACAATTTTATGAGTGTGTGAATTCTTTATTATTATTTGTAAAGATAACAAAACAATAAATTGCAGACGTTTACCTATCTATTAACAAAGGAACGAGATTAACAGTGTTGTTGAGCAATTGATGCATTGCCTACAAGTGCCTTACGCACGAACTATTTTTTTTGCATCTTGTACAAATGTTTACGGTGCCCCTTTAAATGAGGGTTTTCCACGTCGTTTTTCATGCAGATGAGGTTCGCTTTGGTTTCCATCGCCACTTTAACCGCCACCGCCATTGTCGTCGCTTGTGGCTACTATCACGACCACTGGCAGTTCACGTTACCATTTCCGGCGAGGGACTTGTGCTTGTTGTCGTTGCCGGTGGTCGTTTCATTTGACGACCATCTGTAGCGATGGCAGCTGTGCCATTTCGTCAAAGCATCGTCTGTGGCATCAGCCGGTATACAACCGCTAAATGTGGTGGCTTTGTTCTGCCTCTCTCTTCGATTTGCTTCTTTTGGGGTTTTCGCATCGATGGGTTCTTTGATGTTTTTTACTATTCAAATCCCTAATTTTTTATGAATAAAACATAATGTTGAGTAGTGTTAGCTGTATTTGACTCTATGCCGATGACCATTGGCTCATCCGAGAGATCTATCTACGCTCCAACATTGTTTCGATTTTATTCATTTTGGTTGTGATTATGCTTAGTTGTATATGAGCTTAAGGGTTTTAGATGAATCAATATTGCTGTTCGTTACTGATGGTCAACTATAACAATTATTGTTGTTGGTGCTATGAAATAAGCATGCCCTCGTCTAAGCCTCGATTTTACTTGAAATCTGAAATTCGAGCTTTGTTCTATTGCTACATATTGATGCCAAATCTTAATATGTTTGGGTCATCACACCCCGGCTAAAGCGGAAACATGAAGATATGATGAAATTAAATCATAACACCATGATAAAGAGTACTAAAGAAAATTTATTATTAAAATCAAATAGTCGGTTACATCCAATCCTAATAACAAATAAACCAAAAAATAAATAAGTCTTTAATTTATTCAAAATCTAACTAGGTCCAACTAAAACTTATCTTTGAATTCTAGCATGAATAAAGCAATGAACTTAGATTCCATTACCTGAAAACATACTGAAATATGTCAATTAAAAAGTTGGTGAGCACATAGGTTTAAAAGTATACATATAGTAGATAACAATGTACAAACCAATACATAATTTTCCAAATACAAATAAGTTATTATACATGAGTCCACAAACAACCTAGTGATCGAATGCTCTCTCGTCTAACCCCTAACACAAGATGTCAGACTAATAGTATGCTTGTCTAGTATGCAGTTTATGAACATCCATTCATTTCAATTCAAAAAGAATACGTTGACTCAAAGGTCGCTCGATATTGATTGGCATGCATCAACCCGAGTACTAAACGGGTTTATCAGGCCAATAGATCTATCTACGTACTCCCGTGGCTTCCCTGATGTTAATGGTTATGTAGGTTTTAGAAAATAGAGGGACTTTATAGTAAAAAATGTCATAGAATATTACAACATGTATAATCAGTTTAGTTTTACTAGTATAAGAAAGTTTGTCGTTTAGTTTGTAAAGACTAGTTTTGACTTTAGAATTTGAATTCCAAGTTTGATATAGAGAGCATGTTTCCACCCCCAAAATACAAAAGAAAAATAGACTATGAACTCACCTTGTAAAATATGTGGGTTGATCTTGCAACTTGTAGTAGTTTGGAGTGAGGATTGTCCTAAGTATGTTTATTTAGTTAGTTTATTGTATATGTTGACAGTGAAGGGGTTGTTATTGTAAAAGTTCAAGAATAGTTATTGTATACTAGATATGTGTCATCCCATAATATCACATCCAGCAAAAGCATTTCCAGTAAAGAGTTAGTGGATTTTAATCACTTAAGTACCCCATATTTCCTTAGCCAGAACCTTTTGTTTGCCATATAACTACATACCGTGTGAAACTATTCTAGATATATATACTAGACGAAGTTAAAGGTGTGTTTTGTATGTTTGTAAAGTATAGGAAACAAGTGTAGATATAAGTTTATCAAGGATGGGAATAAACAATTTGTATAAGATACGGTTATAATTAAAATATATGAACAACTTTACTAGAAACATGATTCAAGTTTATAGGTAATCATAAGAATCATAAAAGTTTGGATTTTTATTGTTTAAAACATGTTTATATTACTTATTATATAATAAAAATCATTGCTTTACATAATATTCATGAAAATATTACAATGTTAGCAAAATTTAAGGTTATGATAGTTTTGGACAGATTCACGCACTAAACTTGTGCGAGCTATTTGAGGGGTCAAATCAATGAGTTAGAAGACCTTATTTACATGGTTGGAAAAATAAGACTTTGAATTTTATTTTAAAAGAAAATAATTATCAAAAAAGGATTTGTTATGAGGGAGATATGATTGTCCGAAATTGGCCCTATAAATCTGTCAAAATCCGAAATTCAAGTTCGATGTGTTTAAGCAAAGTTTTGATGATTTTATATTTATTTGATGCTTTGATCCATCTTGGATCTATGATCAATTCACAAACATGCTATTTAATCATAGATCCAAGCTAGTTATGACTAGATCTTGATAAAATAAAACTGGAAATGAATGAAAACGAAGAACACTACGAACACGAAGAAAACTAAAACTTACTCAATAGTGAAAACTTATTCTTGGATCTTCAAAAGAGGTGCTATGAGTTAATATTTGACTTTATAAAAGCTCTATATTTAGAGTTTGGTGTGTAAAATAATGAGAAAAAGACCCTTTGTTTATAGTTGAAAAAGTAGGGTTTTAGGTTTCAATTAGAAAAGACTTTTTTAATATTTTATTAATAAAATTTAAATTTTTTATAAAGATAGGTGTTGAACGAATTTTTATAGATAGATATGATATAATATTAATTTTATTTCTTAGGTTTTAGATTTAGGATAATTACTAGTTAAGTATTTAATAATATATTAGATATATATCCCTTAAATGATTAAAATAATAAAATAAAATAATTATATATATATGTGTATATATATATAATTTTGTAATTATTCATGCATATATATACATACATGAATAATTTATATTTATATATGTTAGATAATATATAAGACTTAATATAATTAATTAAATCTTTATTCTTTTAATAAAAATTACATATGTAACCTTAAGTTACATATATGTAAATTTTCACCCTTATGGTTTTCATGTGTTTCGCTTATGTTGAGATTTTGATTCTTAGACTTTGATAAATGCTAGGGCATTTCCAAGTTACTTTCTAGAGCAAGATTTAGCATTTACACAAATGTTATTATAGAATCACATTAGTATGCTATAGTGTCATAATAAATCACAATGTATGGAATATAAGATAGTTTTCACAAATAGATTTTTGAATTCAGCAAATGATTATATTAAAGTGCAAGAATCATGAAAGAGTTAAAAATGAAAAATCAAGGATGTTACATGGGTATTGAGGGTTATGATGATGACCATTCACTCGTCTTAGCATTGATTTTTATTTGAAATTTCAAAGTTGAGCTTTGTTATGTTGCTATGTATTGATGCTAACCCTTAATATATTTGGTTCTTGATGGTTATGATGATGATCCTTAACCCATATGAGCCTCGATTTTATTTGAAATCTGAAAGTCGAGCTTTGTTCAATTGCTACATATTTATGGCAAACGTTAATATGTTTGGGTATTGAGGGCTATGATAATGAGCCTTCACTCATCCGAGCCTCAATTTTAATTGTAATCTGAAAGTCGAGTGTTATTCAGTTATTACTTATTGATGTCAAACCTTAATATGTTTGGGTATTGAGGGCTATGATGATGAGCCATCACTCATCTAAGCCACCTTTAGGATATATTGGGATAATCAAATATAGAGGAAACAGATGAATAGTGTTTTTGAATAGTTGATGTGTAATGTAAAATGCCCTTATGTTGGTAACATTGCATCTTGTACATATTTTTTTTCATCATGTACAATCGTGATGCAATTATGTTTATGTGATGCCCCTTTAAACATGGTTAGCCCTTTAAACGTGGTTGGTTGTATGTTGTGTGAAAAGGCGATAATGAAAACAAAATTATGATATGTTGTTTGGCATGACATCGTTTTTGTATTACAGCCATAACTGGTCAACTCTTCTAAGTTTTCACTGCCTATCAATGTAATATGTCTTTATTGATTGTCATGTATGTAATATACGTTATTGAAATAAATCGCGCAACACGTAACGTGGTAAACGCCTAGTTATATATATATTAATGTATCATGTCGGTTGCTACAATGTATATATTATTTTTATATTATTACTTTTTCTTTTGGTTTAAAAAAGAAGACTAGACAATGTGAATCAAAATGAAGTTTTAGATGAGTTAGCAGGGGTTTTTAATTCCTAACTCTAGGTCTACAATTTGAAACCCATTTCTTTTTTTCCTGTTCTTATTTTTTCTGCTTAGTTAAATTAATAATATAATAATAAGACATGATATTATATAAGTTAATTTGGAAACTAAATGAAAAGCATCTGAAATTCAAAATTGGATACGGATAATGATTTGAATATTTGAGTTTTTTTTCAATAACTAGATATATGTTATTATAAAGTTAATATAAAAAATACACATTAAAAGTCCCAATATACACTACAAGTCCCAATCAAAATAAAGTTTAACACTTTAAAAGAATAACAGAAAGTATTTTTTAAAATATTTTAAATTATCTGAATACTTAATTGTTTTTTCTTATTTTCTAAAATATCAAACGTTTTTTTGTTGGGACTTGTTAGTGTATACTAGGACTTTTTCATGTGTATTGTTTTTAATTATTTTTATAGTAACATATATCTACTTATTGCAAAAATATAAAAGAAGAGAATTTCGAATACCCGAATCGCTATATGTATCTGTATCCGAAATTTCGGACATTTGAACTTCAAATATCCAAAATTACAAATACAGATACAGATAATGGTTTTTACTTTCTGAAAATTTCAGACATCAAACTTTGAAGACCTAAGATGAAGACAACGATCTTGAAGCGACGTAAAATTATTTTTGACTTATTGTAAATATGTAAAATACATAAATATCCCTCAAGTGAAAGACACATACATGATTTAACTATTAATTTTGACGAAGATTAGTGTAATGAACAATATATGTGCAATTTTTATTAAAAAAGGACATACAATGTAATTAGTAAAAACTAAAGAAGACATAGTATAATTTCATGTATTAATAAATGGTATAATTTGCAATTTACTCAATAATTTATTTGCGTTGATAAAAACTAAGTGGTTTATTCAACCCATGTCACGAGTTTTTAACCTGGTAAACGAATCTACCGATACAAATATTCGATATAATCCAAGACAATAATACTTATATAGATGTTATAATTTTAATTTATATTATCCCGATTCTTATATACTGTACAATGATAAACCTTTAAGACGATTGGTTTACTATTTGGTCTGTGTAAACGTTGGTCTTTAATTATCACACGAAATATGCACTCACCGGTGGTTTTAAAGCTTGTGTTCATGAGATCTAATAAGCTCAAATCTTATTAAAACAATAATTTGAATGATTGAATGAACATAAGGAAATTGACAATTATCACATGTTTTTTAAAGCTTCTCAAATGCATGAGATTCCTCGTGTCCTGCTTCCTTATATAAGGTTATCAAGGACAAAATGTGAGATTCCTCAAGTTTGCCTGCTTTTCAGATTATGATTTGTAAAAATGATAGTCGATTACTACTTTCAATTTGATTTAAGGGTTCCCACATTGCGATTACTACTTTAGATTGTTGTGACGGTTAATTGATATCATTAATAAATAAAAAATAAAGTTAGATCAAACTAATAAGCTTGTGTGCAACAAGATTTATTAAGATGACATTTTCTTTTGATTATAAAATATAAAAAAATGTGGCAATAATTTTCTTTGTGTACGTTCTATTCAAAAGTGCTCAAACGATTGTCCAATTGGATGTGACTTAGCTCCATTCTACACAAACAAACGTGCATGTTTAAATAAGACTATAATTACAGTATAAAGGGCAATGAATGTGGCTTAACTCCCTTCTAAAAATTTTGGCGGCTAAGACGACACTAACCATTCCCGAAGGCCACTTGGCCCAAGGGCTAACGTCATAGCCGTCAAAACTACCAAAAGGCCATGGGGATGAAGGCGGCACCAATGTCACACCCATCAAACTATACCACAAACCCACCAATTAAATATTGGCATGTCCCGCTATACCATACAACAAATTTGGCAGCGATGATGTTGCTACATTATGCCATGTGAAACTAGTCGTTAATCGAGGGGTTGATATGTTGTAAGAGAAGGCACAACGAGTGGGTGCTAGAAACGCACACCATGCGACATGAAAAGAGGGAAGCAGCGGTGGTGCCGGGTGGCGCCGAGACGTGCCGTTGCCTCACGACGTGTTCGGTTTAACATCCAAATACTAGGTCAAAAAGTTATACTTGGAGGCCACTCAAGTAACTTCCCCTTGTTCAAGGGGGTCAACATGTAACAATAAAACCAGAGTGGTCAATACGTAAAGTGTACGCGTTTCAACTCTCAACCAAACTAGATATTAACGATACCCTACGAATTAGGGTTTACACACACACACGCACACACCACTCTTTATCTTCACCACCACTCTTTATCTTCACCACCACATCATCGCCACCAATGGCAGACGACGGAGTTCCGCCGGTCGACACCTTATCACTTTCCGACACCGTCGCAGAAGCCGAGTTCTCGCAACGCGTTCTGATCCGCTCAATTCTATGCCGCCGTGACGGCGGCGCCGGACTCGCCGGCGCCACCGTGAAGGTCGGTGGTTGGGTGAAGAAAGGGCGCGAACAAGGCAAAGGTTCATTCGCCTTCCTTGAACTCAACGACGGTTCATGTCCGGCGAATTTGCAGCTGATAATATACTCCGATGTGGCGCCGTTAGGTCAGTTTACGCCCACTGGAACGTGTTTGCACGTTGAAGGTGTGCTTCAGATGCCGCCGGAGGATAAGCAGGGGAAGCAGTCGATTGAGCTGAAGGTGGTGAAGGTGCTGGATGTTGGAACTGTGGATCCGGCCAAGTATCCGTTGCCGAAAACGCGATTGACGCTTGAGTTTCTTAGGGATTATGTTCATCTTCGTCCGAGAACTAATACTGTAAGTTTCGCAGTTCGCTAAATTTGAATGCTTGAGTATGCTACAAACGCAATTGATGTATACATGAAACAGCAAAATTGTTGGTGAATTTGAAGTTAGATCTGTTGATTATTGGTTGTTTCTGTGAAACTGTACAATAAATGCTGTGTTCATGCTTTTTCTTATTGCTATTTTGAGTTTCTAGTTACAAATCATATACAGTTTTGCTTACTTTCTAGATATATGTTATGTTTCTCATGTCAATATTTGCAGATTTGAACATGGTTGTAAAAATTGCTAAGCTTTAATTGAATTGAAAATTTGATATGTAATTCACAGGTTTATATACACACAGCACATTTTGATATATAGTCTTAAAAATGTTTTATATATACACACATATTTGGCCAAAATTATCAAATTTTGGCTGGAATGTCCAACATTTGCCCTGAATTTTTAAGGTTGGCTGGAATTTGGCTGGAGTTACTAGAAAATTGCCGATTAGGACTACTAGGCCAATTAATCCCAAGTTTGACCACGTTTGGCAGACTTTAGATTTAGGGGTTGATTAGGGGAAATGGAATAGGAGAAGAGGAGACTACTTAATCACTGATTAGTACCAGTTCTTGGTTTGAAACATCTTATGCTAGCTTTTTTGAAGGTGTTGGTGCTGATAATTTGTTTTGTTACTGTTTCAGATTGCTGCTATTGCTCGTATTCGTAATGCGCTGGCTTATGCGACTCACACATTCTTCCAGAAACATGGGTTTCTGTATGTGCATACACCAATCATCACGACCAGTGATTGTGAAGGCGCTGGTGAGATGTTTCAGGTTACAACGCTAATAAACGAAGCAGAAAAAATAGAAAAAGAGCTAATCAAGAATCCTCCTCCATCCCAAGAGGATGTGGATTTGGCAAAGAGTGTTGTGAAGGAGAAAGGTGAGATAGTTGCTAAATTGAAGTCTGATAAAGCTGGTAAACCTGAAATATCCGCTGCAGTTGCTGAACTTACTAAAGCCAAAGAGAATCTTTCAAAGCTCGAAGAGAGATTTAAACTGCAACCTGGTATTCCGAAGAAGGATGGGAAGGTTGACTATGGTCAAGATTTCTTTGCACGCCAGGCCTTTCTAACTGTTTCGGGTCAGCTTCAAGTTGAGACTTTCGCTTGTGCGCTTAGTAGTGTGTACACTTTTGGGCCAACTTTTCGAGCTGAGCATTCTCATACATCAAGGCATCTTGCTGAATTCTGGATGGTTGAGCCTGAGATAGCGTTTGCTGATATTGAGGTATAGTCGTATAGTAATTGTATAAGACACTCTTTTGTGACAAGTGATTTGATATTGATAAGTTATATTAAATTGCATTTTATGATGTATACCTGTTGTTATTTTGAGCATACTGATGCTTATCTTATCATTACTAAATGGAAATTCATATGCTTATGCAGGATGATATGAAGTGTGCAGAGGCATATGTTAGGTTTCTTTGCCAATGGTTACTTGACAACTGTCTTGATGATATGGAATTCATGGTTGAGAAGTTTGATAAAAATGCTATTAAGCGGCTCCAAATGGTTGCTTCAACCAACTTTGTACGCCTTTCATACACAGAAGCAGTAACAATTCTTGAGGAAGCTGTTTCTAAAGGCCACAAGTTTGAGAACAAAGTGGAATGGGGAATTGATTTGGCATCTGAACATGAGAAGTATGATCTACCATCTTTCACGCCACACATGTGTATATGTTGTAACTCTTAGTGTTGTTTCCTTATTTCATGATTTGTAAATTCGCATTTTGTAGATACTTGACAGAGACCAAATTTGAGTCACCTGTGATTGTGTACAACTATCCTAAAGGGATCAAAGCATTTTACATGAAAGTCAACCCGGACAAGAAAACAGTAGCTGCTATGGATGTTCTTGTGCCAAAGGTAGGGTCTTTATCCTATGCATTTCTTGGTGTTGCTTTTTACAGCAATATTGGATTTTGACAAACTATGTAGGAAAATTATGAAGTTTGTGCAATATTGTTTTTGATACACTTTATTTTCTGGTTTCCAATAGGTGGGTGAGCTGATTGGTGGAAGCCAAAGAGAGGAGAACTATGAAGTTATCAAAGAAAGGTATAAGCATTAACCATCTAAGTACTTATCTAGTTCCGTCTTTTATTGCTTAAAACTATTGGTGGCAATTCAACCTAAGTACTTATGATTTATGAATGTGTATAATCTGAAACAAGTATAAAGTAGATTGGTTTAAAGTATTTTGAATAATGCACACAACCTCATAACTATTACATTTTATACGTAAGTGTTAGTGAATTAACTCAATTCTGTCCTGACTGCTTTAACTAGTACTAAAAATGACATATGTCAACCCAAATCTGTATTGACTCATTGTACAACCTGCTCAGCGTATCCATCTTGTCTCACTTAAAACACAATGATATTTCGTGGGTATGCAGGATTCTTGAGATGGGACTGCCGCTTGAGCCATATGAGTGGTACCTTGACTTACGTCGCTATGGGACTGTGAAGCATAGTGGGTTTGGTCTAGGGTTCGAGAGGATGATTCTTTTTGCAACAGGGATTGACAATATTAGGGATGTAATCCCCTTTCCAAGGTATCCAGGAAGAGCAGATCTTTAAAGGTAAATGAGACGATACAAATACACGCATTATATCAGATCATTCCTTTTGCTTTAGTATTGGTTAACAACATAGTGTTTCAAACCAATTTGAACCCACGTCCTGTGGGATTTTGCTGCTACTAGCTTTTTTTACGCTGTTGGTTATGTTTAAAACTTTTTTTCTTCTTAGATGTGAAAAAAATAGAAAAATACATTGTTGGCTTGTAAAGATCTAAACTGGTATTTTGTTTGCTTGATGGTTCATCTGGGTCCTATTTAAATTATATATGGACCAAAATGGTTTGTTTTACTATGAAACTTGTTAACATAAACCAGGTTAAGATGGACTAGCACTACCCATTGCCCCAACTTCCCGGCCGCAACCATTTTGACCGTGTTTGCTTGCGGTTGTGACTAGCGCCTTGTAGTCATTTAGAAATTTTAGGAGGTGGCTAGTTTTTATAAAAAGCCCTTTTAAAAGGACCTGTTTTAATATTAGCATATTTTGGTTGAACTTGTGTTTAATATATTCATAAATAAATTAAACTGTTTTTCTTCTTTTTTATTATCTTTTCTTTTTATGTCAATTTCTTTTATCTTACACTCATGGTCACTCATGAATAATATAGTGATTATATATATTGAATTAATAGTGAATCTCTTTATATTTAGGGAATCATAATATCGTTTTCTAAAGTTGTAAGAATGAGGTATGGAGATGGTGAGTGAGATAGTAGAATTTGTGAATATTTCTTAAATTTGAAGGATGAGCTCGAGGATAATAATCCAAATGAGAATCCTTACATTCCATAATATTTTTTGGGGCGATTGCATATTTTCATGTAAAATTTTATTTCTCTCAAATTATGCTTAAAAAATATTGTATATTATGTATTAAATATTATGTTTTGAGGAAATATATAATTTTTTTTTGATGGAGAGAAGAATATATGTAGTTCTCCCTTTTGTTCGGATGCTTTAGCTAATTAGTTCACTAGAGATTAGATAACTTTAGCTCTAAACTTTTGCCTCACAGGCTCACGCGCTCTCAAGTCTAATTATATACGTGTGTTGTTTATTGATGTTGAAACTTATCTGTTTATGATGAGATTTAAACTCTTAATCTTTTGGAAATAGACGTCATAAAGCACATGAATTGAACAAAAGGCCATTAACCTTTTAAATCTAACTGGTGATTTAAACTTGTATAAGTCTGTATTTTCTCGTTTGCGATTCTCATTCTGACACTTTGAAATTTTATTTCCAATCAATGCTAATCGTTTTGTAATTACAAAGAAATTATTACAAATACAAATAAATTTACAATATAAAGTACAACTAGAATATGAAATTATTTAAAAACAAACCATATCCCACACTTCAAAATTAATACAACTCTAAATACAACATCATACTTAAAAATCATAACTTATTTAACAAACCTTGTAGGGCTGAATCGATCAAGATCAACAATGGTTGCATGGCCATCTAAAACAAGCTCGGCCATGGCAAACCCGCTAGCCGGACCAAACAGGATGCCCCAATAACCATGTCCACTAGACACATAACACCCCTTCATTCCTGGGACTTCGCCCATAATTGGCATTTCATCATCGGTGCAAGGCATTAAGCCCGCGTCCTCACTTTTTACGGTCACATTCTCTGTTGAAAGATAGCTCGACACAATACCAGCCACGTTTTTAAGCATTTGTATTGATTCAGGATCCGGATGAACCAATTCTGGTTCATCAGGGGTCTCGACTTCGACCGAAGGTCCACATATGTACACATCTCCTGTGTCATTTACTCAACTTTACTCAAATCTGTCTTAAATATATGTATTATTTGCAATCCCTTTTATTTAAATTTAAATATAAGCAAATCACACAAAAGGAGTATAACGTGATTAAAGTTTCTTATAGATTGAAGTTTGCTTCTTTTTGTAATAACGGAAGGGAGATAACAAATATGAATATAATTATTTAGGTATTAAAAGTTTCTGTGCTTTTATAAAAGGTAAATTTGTTAAAAATTAAAACAACAAATAATAATTTAAACTGATATTTACTAATTTTACTTCTACTTTTTATTTTGGATAAGTTCAGTTGTATAATCATTATAGATTTACAGTTCAATTTGCTTACAAGGAAGATACGTTACTCATTTTCTCTTATAATTCATGTCATTAAAACTGAATGAAAATAAAATACAAAATCTATAATGATTAACTGAGTGAGATTGTTCTTAACGATGAAAATCCAGGTTAAAAGTGTTATTAGTCAAATTATAAGTATCGATAGGTGAGATAGACATGAAATATAATTATTTTGATTTGTTATGCTAAAAGTGCAATAATAACTTTCAAACAATAGTTTAATAGCATAATTATACATTAGATTGGGTACCTACTTGTTGGACGTGGGAAAAAATCCGGATCTATTGGGCCCGATTCTTGGGCTGGATGGTAAGTAGCAAAGAGCCCATGAGGAGTGATTACATCACCATCTTTCGGTTCCAGTACTACGCTGTGCACCTTCTTACCATACACCCTCAAAATCCTTGATAGCTCCGGCAGCTTACATGTCCAAGGCCCAAGAGCCACAACCACCACATCTCCACCAATAACACCACCACCATCCACCCTCACCACCACACCCTCTTCCTCCACTGCCACACCCTCGACTTTTCCCCTCACAACCTCCACCCCATACTCTGTTACTGCCTTGGCTAACAGAGCACGGGTGAATAGCTGTGGGTGGATTTGGGCCGTAGTCTCAATAGTACCAATGACTTCACTGGTCTGAACTAGGCCGTCCACCCACAATGGGAGGATAAGATTTTTGGATGATGGTTTGGATTCGTCGACCAAAATGCTGAGGGTGGTAAGTGGACGGTACCCGTAGGATTTTGATCCATCTAGTTCTTTAGCTAGTGAACCGTGTAGACCAAAGCTGGCACGGGCTAATGTAGATAGGGGCCCGTCATCGCACATGTGAAGTGCGAGGAAGGCTCCTGCCTTCCCTGATGCGGCGCCAGCAATGGATGAACGCTCAATGAGCGTCACTCTAGCGCCTTTCTTCGCCAAAAAGTAGGCGGTACAAACTCCGATTATTCCGCCACCGCAAACCACCACTCGCTTGTGCGGGTGAAGGTCACTCCGGTTATCATCCATAGGTTTAAAGTTTTAAGATATCAATGCTTTAGAAATAGTGAATTATTGAATATTGTTTGGCGCATATAAAGTGGTATGTAGATTGTGTCTCACTGCCTTGGGAATCATTTTTCCAATTATTGAATTGTGATTGATATCTTTATTTATTATTATAATTTTTTTAATTTTATTAATAGAAACTTAAATATGTGTTAAAATATTACACTTTACTTAAACCTTAAAAACGTTTAATTACAAAACAAGACAAGATCTTAGAATTGGTTCAATTCGCACGTTTCATGCATGAAAGTAGCATTGTTTAAAGTTGTAGTTCGATTGCAAACGGTGCCTCTAAAGTCTAAAGTCTAAACCTAATACAATGACGTCTAAATTAATTTGAATAATAATAATAATAATAATAATAATATAATAATAATATAATAATAATAATAATATAATAATAATAATATAATAATAATAATAATAATAATAATAATAATAATAATAATTTTAACATTACATTGGTGTGTTTAATGTGTCTAGATCTAACTATGCACTATAGGAAATTGTACTTCCAGAAATTAGGATATGTTTCACGTGAAGAAGGCTCCACTTATAAGTCATAAGCACCGGTACTAACCGATCCTTAGCCTAATAAGTTAAAGTTATGTATTCATGACATGTAAAATGCTCAGAGTTGAGACATGAGTTTTTTTTGAGTAATGGGTTTTCTTCTGAGGGTGTTGTGGGTGCGGTCACGGTTGAAAACATATAGGTGGACCTGATTAAGATAACACATATCATTTGAGGTAGGGTCGTACATATGCAGTGGCAGATCCAGAAATTTTTTTCACGGTGGGCAAAAAGTTTAAGTGTCATTAGGCCACCACAAATGAGTCGGGTCGGTTCAACAAAAATCATTTTTTTTGTCAGATGGGTCGGGTCGGTTCATTAACGTAAAAATATTTAAAATGGTCCCAAACTCGTGAATTTGCGTATATGTATAATATAATAAAAATCACATTGAAGCAATTACACTCATGAAAGTGGTGATATGTGATGTTTGAAACAGTTATACTCATAAATTTGATGATATGTTCAACATGTTTTAGATATATTATTATTAAACGTATTTATCTTAATATATTTTTTTTCTTCCTACTAGTTACATGATTATTTGAAAGTGAAATTAAAAAAATACATTCAATTACATACCCGGTTAGTAAGAAAATATGATTCGCCGGCCTGTCAGAAAATCACCAGACCCAATGTAGTTCCGCTCCAAACAATATATTTGAGATAATTTTGCTCTTTCTTTAGTTTCAAGAATTTTAGGGGGGGATGACAAAATTTTATGAGGGACGGTTAGAATTTTCACGTATATATAATACTGAAAAAAAATTTAGGGTGGGCGGCTGCCCCCCTTCCTTGGCTCTAGGTCCGCCGATGTACATATGTTGTTAAAAAAAGCACTAGTACCACGCCTATGTGGGTCTGCCAAAATTGTGGGTCTGCCAAAATTGTGGGTCTGCCAAAATTGTGGGTCTGCCAAAATTGTGAGTCTCATAATTTTGGTGAGATTGATTGTGGTGCTGCTATGTGTTATTTAAAATACATTTTTATTAGAGTAGGTAGATACACAAAAAACATAAATAAACAAAAACAGACACAAATGGACACAAAACAAACACAAATAATCACCAACTAAAAGTAAACACTAATATTTATATAAAACTCTAAATATCATCAATAACATTTTTAAAAGTAAACCATAACAAGGGTCGAACTCAGTTAAACGCAACTTTCTTGAATGAATATTCATACATGAACAAACATAAACCAACTTTAATAAACGAACATAAATGACACATTTCTTTACATTAGCTCACTTAATTAAATGAACAAAACCTTTTGTTTACCTTCATTCCTAGACAAACATAAACTTATTAAAAATTAGGTTAGTAACCTGTGTATTACACGAGTTGAAAAATAAAATAATAAATAATTAGGAATAAAATTAATGAATTATAAAACTATGTTGGAAGCTAAAATATAATTATAATTGCATATGAATAGTTATTTCAAGTAAATAAAGAATAGATAGGTTATAGATAAATAGATATATAGATAAATAGATATATAGATATATTGATAGTCTAGAAACCCATTTATTAAACGGATTATAGTTAGTAATAAACACAAAAAATTACAATACGATATTTTATAAAATACGCATAAAATTATATATATATACTTGTTCAAGAGATAAAACAATTATACTATTTTTAACTCTGTAATCTAAATAGTTTCATATTTAAATATTTGTTTTAAGATTTTTTTATAAAAAAATATTGTTTATAAAAATTTTGTTTATTAAAAACTCAAGTTGTTAGTTATTCTGGTTGTTTTAATAAATCTGCTTTTAGAAAATTCCATATTTTTATAATTATTTTTAAAAAGGAATGATTTAAAATATTTTATTTTAAAAGGTTCAATGTTTTAGAAAAAATATAAATTTTAATTTTTTTTAATAAAATTTATTTTAAAAACAAATTTGATTTTAAGACAATGTAGATGAGAGAAAAATAAATCAATTGACTAAATTAATTTTTATGAAAAGAGAGAAATTATTTGTTGTTAAATTACTTTAGTACCCTTTTGGAGGGAAAATAACTAGAGAATATTTAAAAGAATGACAAGTGTTAAAATGATGGTTTAAAAAAATGAAAAGTGGTAAAAAAACTTTTTTTATTAATATTTATAGATTATATGTGACATCTCATATTTTCGTTAAACTAAAAGTAAACTTTGTTAAGTTTTAAAAGAACCTTTTATGTCAATTGTGAAACTTTGAGGATTTATTATGCTTAATAATTAATTTGGTGATTATAAATTAATTAAATGAATAATAATAATAATAATAATGATAATAATAATAATAATAATAATAATAATAATAATAATAATTAAAAAAAATTTAAAAAATTAATAAAGGTTAAACATTAAAACTTAAGTTAAGGGGGCTTTAATGTCATTTTATAAACTTTCAAATGAAAGTTTTTGACATGAAATAATAAAAAACTTAAATAGAGGAAATTAAAGTGTAAATTATTTATAACTAAAACAAAACCTTAAAACTCAAGTGATAACCCTTGGAAACCTCAGGGACTAATTGTGTAAATTTAACAAACCCCAAACCACCCGCCCCCATTACCCCGTTTTTCCGGCAACCTCGCCGGCCGGACTCTGGCCAAGTCCGGCGAGGCTCCAAAACTTACCAAAACCCTTCGATTACGACCCCAAATCATCCCAAACCATTCGTGTACGTGATTCGAACTTGATTACCCACCTTAATTGTGTTCAAACACCGGTTACAAAGCCATTGTCGTTCGAAGTAACCAAAGCTTTAATTTGTACACGTTTAAGCATTAAGTCACAATAATAATCGAATTAACTTAACATGAACCATCTATTATCCATCACTAATCGACTACCACTCTCAATTGCACCTGAAACAAACAAAAACATAGAATTCGAGTGTCCTCTCCCGTTCGCGACCTACCACAATTCGAACACCATCTTCAACGATTCTAAACTCGAAATTTATAGAGGGCTTTTCGTCTTGGAGTCCATTGGACACTATCAGTGCAGCGAATTGAACTATAGTCGTCGTTTGAACAACAATCGAGCTTCATAGCAGTCGCGGTTTGTTCTTCGAGTCGAATTAGTGATGTTATACAACTTTTAGGTAAATTAAACACATCTTCTTACTCGATTTCATTCACTAATCAAAAGCCCTAATATTAAGTTGATTAACAACATCAATCTGATGTTCAATTTTGGTTTATACCGATCTAGAGTTCTTGATTGGGTGGAAATCCTTGGGATTTTGTTTAAATTCAATACAAACCGATGATAACCGCGGCTGTATGCCTTTGTTCACCGGTTCCATGTCCATCTCCCAACTTTGAGGTCTCGGGTTCGAACCCGGGTATCCTCATTATTTTCTTAGGTGCTTTTTCAGCCTATACAAAACTATATAAAAATTTCTAAAAATTCTAGAAATCTATTTTATAAATTCTAGTTATTTTAAAGGCTAACCAATTATTCTCTGAAAATTTATTTTTTATAATAACCTAACATGTTATTCTATTTTGTTTAAACAAAGAATATAATTAGTTAAATATCTTGTTAAATAGAATTTAAATATTGTTTATTTTATAAAAGCAGTACATGTTCAAACATACAATTGGATTCTTTTCTGGTTTTAGTTTATTTTAATAAATAATAAAACATTGATCCAAATGCTTTTCTTTTATAAAAAAAAGCTTAATTATTTTTCTATGATCATTTAACTTTTATATATTTAAATGGCTTCTTTTAAAATAAATGAATAATTATTTACATGAATATGGACTTGATACAATAATTTAAAAATCATTTAAAATACTAATGGGCACAATAGTATTTTTATTCTTTAAAGGTTTACTTTTATAATTGTGATAATGATATATTATTCTTAGAAAACTATAAAGAATTAATTACATATTAAACTCCAACTTTGTTATATTTAAATTCATTTCTAAAATATTTACATATATAATTCTTCTAATGAATTAAAAATGTAAATAATTACTTTGTAAATTGTTACTTATCAAAAACCCCTTAAAACTATTGAAACCCTAATCATTATTTGAACGTTAATCATATTATTAATATTCATCTTGTAATACATATTTAGGTGCCTTGTAATGAATACTTGGGATTACTTTGGATCATCCTTTAATCTTTATTTATCATCTTGTAATGCTTATATCAATGTGAGTATTTCCATACCCCTTTTTCTTATTTTCACACTTTGGGGTGAAACATGTTAACTTATACTATTGCACTTATAAACTTATTTGAGACTTGTAAACCTATGGCAATTCATCTTGTAAAGTTGTGGTTAGTTGAACTTTCGTGGTTACCATGTTATGGCGTTATATGTACAATCATTAACTATTGCTAGCCCAGCGAAGTCATAGATCTATAGGCCAGACAAGCCTGCTTTGGTTGATCCAAGTACACTTAGCTGATCGTATAATCTTGTAAACGTTTGAGACTTGTAAAACTTTATCGAGGGTTGATTGTTTCATTGTTCATAACATCCCTAATCACTTTATTCTCTAACTTACGACTTAAATTGCCATTTTTTATATACTTATGTATTGAAAACTGTGGAATGCTCACCAACATTTTTTTTATGTTGACCTTTTATTTTTAACATGTTTCAGGTATACCTCAAGTTTGTGTTCTATTCTTTGAAGCTTATTACATCTAGGATTGGACCTAGAGATAAAATGGATGATCA
The DNA here is from genome assembly GCA_025506515.1 of Flaveria trinervia. NCBI lineage: Eukaryota > Viridiplantae > Streptophyta > Magnoliopsida > Asterales > Asteraceae > Flaveria > Flaveria trinervia. The sequence continues at coordinate 63,689,102 of CM046458.1, read as the reverse complement.
TGTTATTTGTAGCATTTGTACATGATGTATTCTTTGTTGAAACTTTTGCTTGTAATGTTACTAATGAAACTTATGAATAATATATTTGGAGTTAATAAATAGTGTTATGTGGCTGTGAACAATTGTAACCCTCACATCTTGACGTTTCCGCCGTCAAGGTTGGGGTATGACAGATTGGTATCAGAGCCCATAACTATAGGGATTTAGGTTATTAGAAATGGTGACCTAGACTATAGCTCATGCATGAATCTCATAGAATAATACTTATATTCTTGGAATTATATATATTGTTTGCATGCTACATAATGTTATGCCATACTTATGTGCAACTTGATGCCTTAGCATAGGTTTGCATTGTAATTGTTTAAACTTTGTTATATATCTCCCTAAACTTAACTTTGATTCCTTGACTCTCCCTGACAAATAAAACTTCTTAATCTTATTCTCGTCAACACGTGGAAACTTATGCTTATGCTCATGATTTGGATCTTTAGACGTTATGTCTAATCTATATAAATCTCATCAAGGTTTTGATTTCATGAACCTAAGAAATTTGTGTGACACATAGAGACCTGTATTCTGGATTTCCTGGCAAAAGGCCTTCGGGCTAAGGTAAGCATATCGTATAATCTTATTGCGAGACTAGTTATGCTTACCTAGGGATTTCTGGGATGAGTGATAAACTATGGTCGACATACACGAGTCTCTAAGGCAAATGGGTCAATTTACCTTGACGTGTCAACGATTCCAAATGGTAATGCGTTACCACATGGGACCATCCTCTTGTATCTTAAAAATCCTTGATTCCATGAACTGGTTTATCACCAAAGCTTTAATATCTTCTCATTCTTATCATACAGAATGTTCCTGTTGATATTGAACCCATCTTACATTTCAAATCCTACGTTTAAACATCGTTACACGTTGGGCGTTTTATGTAACTATTTCTATACCTTGACCAACGTGTACATGACTCTTAATATATCCAAAGATATTGGGAATCTGAACCGAATGGTCTTCAAAACTCTAAATCGATACTTATGGTTTTCAGGTCTTCTTAAAAATGTGTCCCATAATTGTAGTCATGCAATGCCTTAAGGTGGAATTCCTACATCTCGGGATACTATGTCTAGGCAAGGTGAAAATAGTAAACTGATTCGACCGTTGGATCCGTTTATTTGACTTGAAACCCTTGAGATGGGTGACTACTTATAGGTAAGCGTGCCTTCAATAAGGTTATGGTTGACCTCATATCTGGAGAAGTCCACGTATTTCCTTTCGATTGCAAATCGAATGTTCACGTCTCATTGTGGTGTTGAATCATTCTTGTCATTTATTTTGTCTTCCTGATTTAAACTATTCAAGATTTGAACATCATCATACCTAATTTTTTTTATCTCGAACTTTGACCTTAAATCTTGTAAGTATGATTTTCTTTTTCTTACATTGATGTAACTTGAAATTTTCCAAATTTCTAACTGATATTCTTTTCCTTTCGTTGTTAAGTCAAACTTTGTACCGTTTGTACCGTGGGAGATGTAAGAGTTTGCAAGTCAACCTATGACTAAGGACACTTGTATCTCCTAAATGATTCTATCTCATCAAAACAGGGGTGATTCCATTACTTGATGATAATTCTTCATTCGTTTCGATAAATGGTTTCCAATTGTGTGTTATGAAATTTCATCCTCTTGATCGGGTTGATTTCCTTATCTTGAGAACCGACTTCAATTATTTTCTTGGAACTTGCATTTCACGAGTGACATGATCTCACCAAAATAAGATTGAAACCCGTACTTTGGTGACAAATGTCAATCCTCGATTGTTTTCTTGTTATTATGAAGCTCAATCATCAAGATAGGCATAAATTCCATACCTTGATGATAATTTCATTTTTTATAGAGTGTATTTTCTTAAATGAAACGACCTCATCAAAGTAGGAGTGAATTCTGAATTTTGATGAAGAATTTCATTTTGCTATATTTTGTTTTTGTAAAACTTCACCATTAAGATAGAAGTGATTTCCCTTACCTTAATGGTAGTTACCTCGTCTTGTTTCCGTGGATCCTCAACAATGAGTTAGGATCGAACTTTTTGATTTGGTAAGTTAGGAGTCATACTTTGGGAAATACACCATCAAGCTAGGAGTGAAAACCACACCTTGGTGGCTATTCTCATTTCTTGATCTCAACTTACCAAAGTTTTAATCACTTGACAAGAAACATGTAGTAACTTGTGTTCATGTCTTTCTAGACACACAAATGTTCTCAGCTGTGCTTATAGGTTTGTTGAACTGCGTATGCAAACTGTACTTGGAAATTTGCTACCTTGCAAAACATGGTTACAAATGCATTTATGATGGTTTGCGTCACTTCTTGAATCGCTTTTGAATCCTTAACCTTGGAAATCTTTAAAACTCTATCTTGATTTCGATCTACGAGACTCGTTATTGTGACGCGGATATGGAGATTCATAAATTTTCGTAATTTGTATTCATGGGTTTGGTATAAAAGAAAAGACATAACTTGGTATATGTCCAAGTGTCTCACCTCCATATATGACAAAGCCTAACACCCTTGTTCTTGAGAATCTTCATTAAACTTTTCTTTCACCAAAATGCCTCTTATATTAGATGTTATGATGACAATTGGTGCATTATAGACCGATTGGCTAATTGCATATTAACTCATGTGGGATAATGGGTCGAGAAATTGACTTGTATCTATCTTAAATAGCCGTATACCGTAGTATGTCGGTAAATATCGATCGTTAATTTTAATGATCGATTCATTTTCCTTCTATTAGCAATGTTTCTAGTCATCGTTGTGAACTCATTCCAAAATCTTCGCATATCGTATTATTCTTAGACCGGCGGTTTGGTCAAAGGAGCAATATATATTCACAAGATATGTCTTAAGATCGTTTCGGTGACGTTTGGGATTCTTAAATTCCGACGGTTAACCTTTCTTACAATTGATGGTATTTCATAGATTTCAAGTCATCACTTTATTACGTAAATACGTTTTAGATGTTGTCTAATATACCACAGTAACTCATCATCGTCTTCCAACGTTTCATGTGCCAACTCTCAAAGAGTCTCGTATTTCACTGGAAGAGTTCAAATTGGTATGCATTATGTCAAGAGACTTGTAAGGTTCCATAAAGTGAAACATCTCATCCGTAATCAAACGTCTATCACTGGCCGTTGTACACTTACCTTTCATTATAACTCCTTTTGTTCATTTAATTTCATTCTTAATTTCGGGACGAAATTCTTTTAAGTTGGGGAGACTGTGACATCTCATATTTTCGTTAAATTAAAAGTAAACTTTGTTAAGTTTTAAAAGGACCTTTTATGTCAATTGTGAAACTTTGAGGATTTATTATGCTTAATAATTAATTAAGTGATTAATAAATTAATTAAATGAATAATAATAATAATAATAATAATAATAATAATAAAAATTAAAAAAAAATTTAAAAAATTAATAAGGTTAAACATTAAAACTTAAGTTAAGGGGGCTTTAATGTCATTTTATAAACTTTCAAATGAAAGTTTTTGACATGAAATAATAAAAAACTTAAATAGAGGGAATTAAAGTGTAAATTATTTATAACTAAAACAAAACCTTAAAACTCAAGTGATAACCCTTGGAAACCTCAGGGACTAATTGTGTAAATTTAATAAACCCCAAACCACCCGCCCCCATTACCTCGTTTTTCCGGCAACCTCGCCGGCCGGACTCTGGCCAAGTCCGGCGAGGCTCCAAAACTTACCAAAACCCTTCGATTACGACCCCAAATCGTCCCAAACCGTTCGTGTACGTGATTCGAACTTGATTACCCACCTTAATTGTGTTCAAACACCGGTTACAAAGCCATTGTCGTTCGAAGTAACCGAAGCTTTAATTCGTTCACGTTTAAGCATTAAATCACAATAATAATCGAATTAAATTAACATGAACCATCTATTATCCATCAGTAATCGACTACCACTCCCAATCACTAAAAATTCTAAAAATTCTAAAAATCTATTTTGTAAATTCCAGTTATTTTAAAGGCTAACCAATTATTCTCTGAAAATTTATTTTTTATAATAACCTAACATGTTATTCTATTTTGTTAAAACAAAGAATATAATTAGTTAAATATCTTGTTAAATAGAATTTAAATATTGTTTATTTTATAAAAGCAGTACATGTTCAAACATACAATTGAATTCTTTTCTGGTTTTAGTTTATTTTAATAAATAATAAAATATTGATCCAAATGCTTTTCTTTTAAAAAAAAGCTTAATTATTTTTCTATGATCATTTAACTTTTATATATTTAAATGGCTTCTTTTAAAATAATTGAATAATTATTTACATGAATATGGACTTGATACAATAATTTAAAAATTATTTAAAATACTAATGGGCACAATAGTATTTTTATTCTGTAAAGGTTTACTTTTATAATTGTGATAATGATATATTATTCTTAGAAAACTATAAAGAATTAATTACATATTAAACTCCAACTTTGTTATATTTAAATTCATTTCTAAAATATTTACATATATAATTCTTCTAATGAATTAAAGTGTAAATAATTACTTTGTAAATTGTTACTTATCAAAAACCCCTTAAAACTATTGAAACCCTAATCATTATTTGAACGTTAATCATATTATTAATCTTCATCTTGTAATACATATTTAGGTGCCTTGTAATGAATACTTGGGATTACTTTGGATCATCCTTTAATCTTTATTTATCATCTTGTAATGCTTATATCAATGTGAGTATTTCCATACCCCTTTTTCTTATTTTCATACTTTGGGGTGAAACATGTTAACTTATACTATTGCACTTGTAAACTTATTTGAGACTTGTAAACCTATGGCAATTCATCTTGTAAAGTTGTGGTTAGTTGAACCTTCATGGTTACCATGTTATGGCGTTATATGTACAATCATTAACTATTGCTAGCCCTGCGAAGTCATAGATCTATGGGCCAGACAAGCCTGCTTTGGTTGATCCAAGTACACTTAGCTGATCGTATAATCTTGTAAACGTTTGAGACTTGTAAAACTTTGTCGAGGGTTGATTGTTTCATTGTTCATAACATCCCTAATCACTTTATTCTCTAACTTACAACTTGAATTGCCATCTTTTATATACTTATGTATTGAAAACTCTGGAATGCTCACCAACATTTTTTTATGTTGACCTTTTATTTTCAGCATGTTTCAGGTATACCTCAAGTTTGTGTTCTATTCTTTGAAGCTTATTACATCTAGGATTGGACCTAGAGATAAAACGAATGATCATGTTATTTGTAGCATTTGTACATGATGTATTCTTTGTTGAAACTTTTGCTTGTAATGTTACTAATGAAACTTATGAATAATATATTTGGAATTAATAAATAGCGTTATGTGGCTGTGAACAATCGTAACCCTCACATCTCGACGTTTCCGCCGTCAAGGTTGGGGTGTGACATTATAGATGTTTGAAGATAAAATATAATTATAATTGCATATGAATAGTTATTTCAAGTAAATAAACAATAGATAGGTTATAGATAAATAGATAGTTTAGAAACCCATTTATTAAACGGATTATAGTTAGTAATAAAAACGAAAAGTTACAGTATTATATTTTAATATAAGATATGCATAAAATTATATATACGTATATGTTCAAGAGATAAAAAAATTATATTATTTTTAACTCTGTTATCTAAATAGTTTCATTTTTAAATATTTGTTTTAATATTTTCTTATAAAAATTTATTGTTTATAAAAATCTTGTTTATTGTAAACTCAAGTTTTTAGTTATTCTGGTTGTTTTAATAAATCTGATTTTAGAAAATTTCACATTTTTATAATTATTTTAAAAAAGGAATGTTTTAAAATATTTTATTTCAAAAGGTTCAATATATTAGAAAAGATATGAATTTTAATTGTCTTATTAAAATTTATTTTTAAAAACATAGTTTGATTTTAAGAAAATGTAGATGAGAGAGAAAAATAAATCAATTGACCAAATTAATTTTTATTAAGAGAAAGAAATTGTTTGATTGTTTAAATTATTTTAATACCATTTTGAAGAAAAATAAATTGAGGTTATTTAAAAGAATAACAAATGTCTAAAGATATTTTTAAAAAGATTTCAAACGAGAAAAGAAACATTTTTTTATTAATATTTATATATTATACCAACACGTTTAGTTTACAGCTTTACATGTAAACCATGTTTTGTCAAAAATAAAACACATTGATGTTACGTACACTCTTTTCCTTCAATACAATATCAATAAATATGGGTTTTTTTAAATAAAATAAGTTTTTATGTCTTCATTTTCAACGCTGGCTAATTGGTTGTTTTAATAAATTATATGGATGCCATAACTTCTTTGTTTTCTTGATTTCGTATACTTTTCATGCTTTTTAAATCGATGATGATTCTTTTTTAGATAAAACTATATTTTGTGTATAAGAAACTTCAATCGAGACTCGAAGTTTTCAACTCAAGAGAGTTTTTTTTTCCTGTGAAAATTTATATGTTAAAATTGTGATAGAAATCGTTATAAATTCATCGTTTATATAAGGGTTGAATCTGTTCAAAACATCATTACAACCTTTCTTAAAAAGTAATGATAGTTGACGATCATAACTGTCATAACTATTATCCGTTTGCAGTTAAATCAGTAAAAACACCATTGATAGTAACAAGTACCAAAGACTTGGAGACTTTTGCTTGTGCACATAGTAGTGTGTACACTTTCGGGTCAACTTTTCGAGGTGAACATTCTCATACATGTACTTATATTGGTGTTGTTAGAGGTGGCATTGACAAGTTCTAAAAAAGCCGAAGACTTGGTTATATGGTTGGATGATGTCACGATATAGCGTAAAATAAGAAAAGATTTGATTGAAGCTAGTATCATGAGGGGTGAGGTACTTTATGGAGGTTCATAAATGAGAAGATTTTTTACCCTAACAACATCAAGGAAGATGCCCTTGTTTATTTGATTATTTATCGTTCTTCTTTGTGGTTTGTTATTAATAAACCGTACAATCTATATTAATGGGATAGAAGGGCTCAAAAACCCTCTACTATTCATGTAATCAGGTGGTTTTGCTCGTCTTGATATTGATAAGTTATATAAAATTGATGGATTGTACAGTTTTTCTTTGCGGTTCAAAAATGTTGATGATTGAACTCAACTACACCTCTCGCCTGTTTCAACTAGTACCAAATCAATTGCCTTTGTCAACCAAAACCCGTCTTGAACCATTACACACCGTGTTAAACCTCAACTTGAAATATAATGATCACTACATGGGTAGTTATTTACACATTACGAATAATATACGATACAAATTTGAATACAAACCAGGTCCAGATCAAATTCATTTACATATCCTAATCCAAAACAAATTAAATTACATATATTCCAAATATATCACCATTTTACTTGTATAAAAAGGACATTTTTAATCTTAATGGGCTACTAGGTTGATCCGTATCTTTTACATTCAACCAGGAAAACACAACGTAAATAAAACGGACTAATCAGGTCAATTTGTTAACTTCCCGAGACCCATTAATTAGCCCCAACCTAATAACTTAACAATTTTCATGATGGGTCCACATCGTGTTTCTTGTCTTAGATGAAATTACCACCTCTAGCTAATACCATACAAGTAAAACTAAAAATTGTATTTTCTCCCTAAAAAATATTGTGTTTTATCATGTGATTGTTAGATGATGTTGTCTAAACTTTAAACTAATAAACTCAACTGTACAAAGAATTGTTAGGCCCAAGGAAAGGCCCAAACTTTGAACCATCACTATACAATTTGGGGCTTTGGGCTTGGTCTTTCTTGCTTGATTCTAAAGGGGTTTTCATAAGGAAAAAAAACCCCGCATATCTTACATTCAAATTATCAAATTAATCATGTTCAATTATGGAAGTCCAATACCAACATCAACATAAAAACTGGATTCGGAACCGAAAGCTGTTTGAAACCTACAACTAAACCCGAAACCCTTTCTCCTTCGAATGGATTCTTTTTATCTATAAACTCCAACCGAAAACCCTTCCGAAAAAAAACACCAAAAATCAAACAAAAAATAGCTCTCCATACCAGTTCTTGAATTGGAATTACTTAAAAGGCGCATAAGATGAGTTGAGGATAAGCTAAACCAAGGCGTGTTGAACCGATCGATATACCCATAATAAAGTCTTATACAACTGGTGATTACTTTGCTAAGTTCTAGGGGGTTACTAATATTTTTTGTCGTTCGAGCCGCACTCCCCATTCCACTTGTCCAACCCTCTTCACGAACATGTAAAATCACAGAATTGCTATTTTATTTCTTGTTATTGATAGATTGGTATTCTACCTCTGTCAAATAAAGTACAAGGAGAGCCTTTCTCCAATGAGTATAGCTTCCAACCTAGACCCGCTATACGATGTATTAGTAGAATCCATGGAATACGACGCTCTACTCCTTGAGTATCATGGGATTAAATACCCGAACCTCCCAGAGGTTCCCGAGAAAGCTATTTCAACCTTTTGGACAATTAAGGGCAATTCCTACGTTCCTCATCGATCTGAATCCCCACCCCCACATAACACTTACTATATTTTGAAAGAAAAAAGCTATGACGGCAGAATGTGACCTTGCCTTTCCCCTGCTACCATTGTTCTAAGTTCTTTCGACTAAACGAAATTAAGACTAAAGTTTCGAAACTGAAGTTCCTTGTTGATTTTTCCTCCTCATTTTCGAATAGGTGAACTTGGTTCGTTCAATTCTTAAGGTGAATAAAATTATAAGTTCTCGTTGACCACGACCTATAGGAACCAAGCTATCTACCGCTTTAAACATAGTTTCATAGGTTTGTGCACAGATTTACGTTCAATAATCCCAGGGGTTTTCACTTCGTCATGTCTTCAAGCTTCGCCCCTTATTTGAACACGAAACCGACGTACGAAATTGTCAGACATGCATGGTCTTGAACTCTCGGCAACCTTCCTAGTGGCGCTAGGTGTTCAACAAATCATCTTATTCCAAAGGAGATTGATATTTCCACCTATCCTAATAAATGAAGCAATAGAACTGCTTCCTGCTACTAGGGATGATGTCGACGATGGTCTCATGTTCATGATTATTATTCTTGCAAAAGTCGGAAAGTATTAAAGCACATTTCTTACTTAAGTTGTCGATTGTGTCAATCGAGAGTACATAAATTTCTATATAAATATCATTCAAAATTGACCTGTTGAAAAGCTGCTAGATACTTAAGTTTGAAATGGGAATAATGGAAGATGTGTTAAAAGATGAGAATTTAAACGAGTTTTTGTTAGACCATTAGTGTTGACTGCTGCCCGTGTGCCTTGCCTCCCACGTAATTATGTTCTAATCCCACATGACTTGTTTCATATTATCACGTAGCAATTGAAACCATCAAACACAAATACTTTTATGCATGATAATTTTATATTTATATGATTAATTTTAACACATATTATATATTTACTCGTAATGTTTTAACTTTGTAATTACTTTATACACTTCGTGTGATAATATTAGGGGTGTGCATGGTCGGTTTGGTTCGGTTTTTTGGCCTAAAACCGAAACCAAAAACCGATATTTCGGTTTCTAGTTTTTAAAACCGTTCGGTTTCAGTTTTTGGTTTTCGGCTTTAACTTCGGTTTCGGTTCGGTTTTTGGTTTTTTTCGGTTTTACCATTTGTGCTTCAAGTTTTAGAAAAAAAATTGTTTTAAAGTAATAAATTTAAGCTAAAAACTTTGGCCTTATATTATTTTGTTGATCTTTAAATATAATCTATATATTTTTATAATTTAGTTGACATTAAAATCAAATGCAATTCATAAAATATAAGAACAATATATTTAATAAAACATTTTAATCTACAAATAAAAAAATTAAATATTATTATTAAAACTTAAATATTTAATCTTTTTAGATAACACAAGTTAAATAAATAACTAATAGGCTAATAATTATTATAAGTATATGATCACACCTCTAAATCTACAAGTTTGGTTATATAGTTTCGGTTCGGTTTTTTTGGTTTTTGTTACAAGCAAAACCAAAACCGAACCGAAAAATTCAGTTTTTAAAAAATCATCAAACCAAATCATCCGTTTTCTAGCGGTTTCGGTTTTATCGGTTCGGTTATGTCGGTTATTTTAGTTACGGTTCAGTTATTTGGTTTTTTGCTAACCCCGAGATAATATTATGGCAAACTTTCTCTATATAAATGTATTCGATCTCTAGATTTGATTTACATGTTTTACTTGTTTGATAAAAATAAAAGTATAAGGGGTGGCTATTAAATCTAATCTCCGATGCACATAAACTCGCTCCAAGTGTGAAATCGACAAACCAGAATGAACCCTTTTTTTAAGGATAAAAGTTTATTTAGGTAATGGTGTTAAAAAAGTAATACTTTACATATATAAACTTGAAATTCGTATCATATGATGTAATCAAATATTAACATAAAACCTTAAGATACATAGAACAAACAAATACATTATTTAATCTTCAAGATGTAATATTTAATTCTTTTTGTCCGTCATGCTAGTGAGATACAGTGTCTAAATTATAATTGTTTTTTTATCAGAGTTAAAACAATAGGCACAGGCGTTTCAATGAATATTGTTCTCTCTTGAACCGACTGTATGGAATATGAAAGAATATCCTATTTTGTTAGTCTATAAAACACTAAGAAAAGCAAAATAGCTCATTGAACAATAGGGGCCTTAGAAGTTTTCAACAAATTTAGGATCTATACCTACACTCATAACGTATGATCGGTGATGAACAACATAATGTTTTACTCAAAATTACTAACTTATAAAAGTCCCATCTAGTATATATTATGTTAATACGTTTTGAAACCTAAATGTAAAGATACCAATGTTATCTAGTTCTTTTTTACTTAAACTCATTAATGTTTCATAGCTTATGGGTGCATATTTTAATTATTTACTAGTTTTGTTATTCTATTCCAAGTATCTGATATTTTCTTATATAGTTATACTTTAGTTGCTGATAATTTAATTATTTTCAATAATCTAATCTAATAAGTAATATAATTAGGGAAATGTTTAAATACAAATCATTTTAAAAATAAGAAGTGTAAGAAAAATTAAGATGTTGACACGTGTCACTCTAATCAAAATTAGGTTGGGGCAAAATTGATAATGTTCCATCTTCTTGAGTTCCGCTTTTTTTAAACATTCATAAACTTTATATATTACATTATTTAAAAAAATTACACCATAAAAATAAAAAAAAATTTTACTTTAAAACACATATAGTATTGATATAAAAATAAAGTTTTTTTAACTTATTGTGTAGTTTTTTCAGGTCATTGTGTAATCTTCTGAATTGATGAGTATTACACAATTATCTGATAAATAATACATAATGAACTTGAAACATAAATAGTTTAATTTTCTTATTATCATGTTATTTGAAAATTATTATTTTAAAAAACATAATGCATAACACAGTTATCAACATTAGACACAATGGATAACACAATGAATAACACTAAATTCAATAATTAGCAATAAACATAATAAATAGCTTGATGAGGCACAATCACATGATCAGGAACAAATAATAAACTGAAAAACGTAAAAAAAACATTTTTAGCATTATGTTATTTAAAAATCATCAAATTAAAAAACATAATGCATAACACAATAGTTAGTATTAGACACAACGTGTAACAAAATGATTGACACTAGACACGATAATTAACAATAGACATGATGAGCTGCTTGATGAGAATTACACAATAATCTAATTAGTATTACACAATAAACTAGAAGAAAACATTAAAAAAATTATATTTTCACAATTGTGTTATTTGAAAATCACTATTTTAAAAAACACAATGGTTGACATTAGGCACAATGGTTAACACAATGAATAACAATAGACTCGATAATTAGCAATAGGCAGAACGAGCTGCTTGATAAGAATTACACAATAACCTGAGCAAAATTACACAATAAATTGAAAAACGTAAAAAATTACATTTTTAGCATTATGTTATTTGAAAATTATCATTTTTGAAAAACACAACACATAACAAAATGATCAACATTAGCCACAATGAGATGATTAATATTACACAATTAATTGATAATACACAATGAGTTAACGAATATTACATAATGAGCTGAAATAATATAAAAAAACTTCTTTTTTATGTATTAAAATTATAGGCGTTTTAAAGATTAAAAACGCTTGATTTTATAGTGTAATTTTTTATATAATATATGTTATGTAAAAGTTACGAGCATTTAAAAATCAATGGAACTTGAAATATGATTAATACTAAAACACCATTGACCCTTAGATCTAAAGTTTTAACTATTTACCATTTTACAATAGAATTTTATTAGCACTTGAATATGAGATCTAATATATAATAATAATTCTCATTCCTTTTAGTTTTTCATTTCTTTTTATAATAACACCACCCATATAATTATACACTTTGTAAACTCATCACATCCATATAATACAATCAAATTTGAATTATTATTATTATATTTTCTATATAACAATCGGGGGCGTCTCTGCACTCTAAACAACTAAAGCAATCGGTTTACGCCCCTAAATTTAAGGGCTCCCAAATTTCAAAATAAAAACATATGTTTTTAGAGATAAATAAGAAGGATAACAAAAATCATCAAAGGATAACAAAATTATTGAAGCTTAATCGAGGTCAACTTACAAAACATGGTTTATCGAGGTTGACTTACGAATTTGTTCATCAAAAGTTCTTTGAGTGTTCAATGTTGACGGTTCTTTTGAGTTTATTAATTCTGAATTCTCTTTTGCAATTAATCATCTTATCTACTAACTATAATTGTATAATCTTGATTCATGCTTAATTACTTTAATCTATCATTGTTTTTTTGTTTATATAAATCTATTGTTGTCAGTTTTGATTTTAATCTACATTTGTAATTGATTTTTCTCTTTACTTTAATCAATTATTACTTGCTTATTATTTAATATGCTTTTGTTTTAGTTGATGATATTTAAGTTAATTAAGTTGTTTTCTGTCCTACTTTGTTTTCTACCACACTATAAAAAAATTGTTTGTCATCGGTTTAATGCAAAGGTCTTTAGAAATAACATATAGGTGAGGGTTTTAAAATTTTGTTTCCTTTAGGCCTCAAGAAATGTTGAGCCAGCTCCTAATAACAATCAATAAATTCATATTTATATTATTAGTTTTCCTTTCTTGTGTTTACGTATTTTTCGTATTAAACAATCAATAAATTTTTGTATATAAAGGTTAACCATCGTCTAAATTATGATAAATCGAAACTAAACCTTCTTGTCTTTCTATAAAAATCAAGTTATTAAACTAAAAAAGTAGGATTATTTTAGGATTCTAATATAAAGACACACACCCAGATAAATTGGCATCTCTTTATACGTCGCGTATGAGTTAATATGCGACGTATAGGGTCGAATACATTAAAAACGGTAAAAATTTAGATGAACTGTCAGAGAGTTATACGTCTCATGTAGCCCTATACGACCCAATATACGACACTATAGCGTTATACGACACATATAACAAATTTCGACATTGACTAGGAGCAAAAATTCAGAGGGGTTATACGCCTCGTATAGAGCTATACGACCCCCTATACAATGTGTATGGAGCTATACGATCCGTATGAAAATTTCAAAGTGTTAATTTATAATTTTAGATTTTCTATATATTCACACCCTTATTTATATTATTTCCATGATGTTTATGTATTTATTAAAAAAGAAGACAAATAGAGACATATTTGGTAGCTGAATCGGAGAACGAATCAATTTAGGGTGGCTTTATTTGGACACCCACCCATTTTAAATCAACACCCCGTTGACCTTATACGCTGCGTATGGGTCCATGCGCGGCGTATAGGTCGACTGACACGAGAGAAAATATTCCCTATACGCCGCGTATGGACCCATACGCGGCGTATAGGTATTTTCTGACAAGACCCGTGTCACACTCGTGTCGGTGTGGCTGTACGCGTATGGGTCCATACGCGGCGTATAATTTTCCCAAATTTTTCTGCAATATTTCTATGTATTGTGAAGGGAGTATACGCCGCGTATGGGATAGTACATATAAATTTTTTTGTCGGCTTTATTTTGTACGTTAAAGTTGACACTTTGCGTATAAGTTATATTTTGTAATATATTAATCGATAATTTTAAATCTTAGTTAACAAATAAAACATATAAAACAAAAAAAAACATTAAATGATAGTATAAATAAATAACGGAGTTTTTAAATACATAACAAAATAAAAGTACAATTAATAATATAAAAAACTACGGTGAATCTGGGTAATATCGAGGCGATGGCAAGTCTGGAGGATCAATACCAGCAGCATGGGCTCATGCAATCTCAAGCTGAACGTGCCAATCTATAAGATTCTCAACTCGATCGAGGCAACGACCCTGATCCCGTAATCTCGTATTAATTTCCTGCATAAATGTCTCAATACGTGTAACATATCGTATTTTTGTTAATTATAAAAGTTAGTTTTGTTTATTCTTTCAAGGGCTATTGTTGTCAAATAAAAGTTAGTTTTGTTCATTCTTTCAAGGGCTATTGTCGTCAAACTTGAAATTTATGGGTGAATTAAGCTTATTTCTTAGTTGTTATTAAAATATAATGTATGAAAGCTAACAATTTAAGATATTAAGTTGTGTAATAAAAAAAATAATTATGATAATATTAATAATTGTAACAATAATAATAAGGCATAATAATGTTAATAATCCTAGTTATACTAATTAAAATAATAATAACAATAATAATAATAATGTTAATAATAATAAAAAAAACTAACTAAAATACTAGTAGTATAAACAATAACAATTAATAACTTATAAAAGTTTTTAATAAAGAATAATGATTAAAACTTAAAGTCAAGGGGGAGGTTTTGTTAATTTTTGAAACTTTAAATAAGAGTTTAAAGTATAAAATGATTCCAAAATAAACTAGAGGGACCATTTGTGTAATTATTAAAAACCCACCCAACACCCTTTTCTCTCTCCCCGTGAATTCGGCGGCCGCCGCGGCCACCTCCGGCCGAGGTCCGGCGAGCCCCGAAATCGCCTATAACCGCCAAATTGGATGCCAAATCGATTCCATTCGCATCCTAAAACCGATTCGAACACTTTATGAGCCATAAATCGTGATTAAAGGGGTCGATTGGGCTTGAAGACGTTCGACATCAACACGTTAACCATTCGTTCATTAAACATTAATAATAACCACATTAACTCAACCTAATCGAACGCTTATCTAACTCTAATCGAATTCAATCACCAATTTCACCTGTAATCAACACCAACATCCCCTCCAATCCCCTTCTTTTTCCGCGACCTACAACCCTACCAGAACCTAATCTCCGAACGAATTGAACCAAAATCGACATAGGGCTTTGCATAGAGGGCATCACGCGAAGCTATCCACAAAATCAATTGGATTATCATCAACGTTTGCCACTGGAATTGGTTCTTGTATAGCCGCGACTGTTGATCGAGTGTTCATTATCAATTCGTTATCAATCGGGTAAGTTAATTATATCAACGAACTCGGTTTGATGAGGGGAACAAAAGCCCCAAACTCAATTGGGTTCACAATATTGTTTTGATCTTCGATTTGGGGGTAAACAATTCTAGGTTCATGAGAATTGGGTGGGATCTTGTGTTGGTGTTTTTAAGGATTAAGAACCTAATCTAAACGCGGCTAAGGCCTTTGGTTCACTGGTAAAACACATGACCCCTAAACAAGAGGTCCCCGGTTCGAATTCGTAAACTTTAATGTTAAAAATTTTTAGGCCTTCAAATTTAATGTTAAAAATTTTTAAAAATTATGAAAAATCATTTCATAAACTTTGTTTCTTTTAAAACCATTTAATTATTTTTCTGTAATTTATTTATAAAAATACCCTTATATTTTTATTTAATATTCTAAAGTTAATAATATAGTTAGAATATTTTTAAAAATTTAGACTTTAAATACTAGTTTAATTTACACGAACTATTATTTCAAACATTGCCTTTAAATTATTGTTTAATTTGTGTTCATTTTATTTAATTATAAAATTCATCTAAACTTTATAAATATTACAAAATTATTATAAAAGTAATTCTTAATCCATACATTTATATAAAATATAAATAAAGTCGTTTCCACGAAAATATCATTGAGTTCTTATTTGGCAATATAATCAACAAAACCCCAAACATCAAGTTGATTCCTAGTCCATGTTAATTCATTAATCTTATTGTAAAAATTTAATCTTGTAAACATATATATTTAGGTGTTTTGTGACGATACATCTTGGAACGACGCTTGTTATTATTCTTATTAATCTCCATTCTTGCATTTATTTTAACATGTGAGTTTCCTTGCCCCTTTTTATATTTTTCACACTATTTTGGTATGAACCATGATACTTATACATAACACACTTGTAAACGTTTAGACTTGTAAAGCACTTGCAATTCATCTTTATATTTTGTCATGATCATTTGTGTGTTGTAAGTGTTTATATGAGATACATAGTTTGTTTACAATCATTAACTATTGCTAGCCTGGCGACGTCTTAAATCTTTGGGCCTGACAAGCCTATTTGGTGCTAAAGGCGAGGTATTGCCGACTCCTGATGACGTATGCTTGTTCATCATGAGAACCAAATACACTTAGCCAATCTTTTATACTTGTAATCAAGTCGAGGTTTGGTTGTAACAATATGTGTTCTATAACCTTACTTGCTTATGACCTATGACATGAATTGCTATTTGTAACTTTATCATATTATGTATGAAAACATTGGAAACTCACCAACTATTTATAGTTGACCTTTTATTTTTATCATGTTTCAGGAAATCCCCAAGTTTAAAGTGGTCTATTGAAGCTTGCACTAAAACTAGGACTTGGACCTAGTTTAATAAATAAAATGTTTATGTAATGTTTTGTTTAGTTTGGAACTTATTTCTTGTTGGAAACTTATGTTTGTTATGCCTTTTGAAACTTTTAATTTTAATATTTACATGTAAATACAACGTTATGTGGTTGTGAACAATCTTAACCCTCACATCTCGATGTTTCCGCCGTCAAGGTTGGGGTGTGACAGATTGGTATCAGAGCCCATAACTATAGGGATTTAGGTTATTAGAAATGGTGACCTAGACTATAGCTTATGCATGAACCTCATAGAATAATATTTATATTCTTGGAATTATATATATTGTTTGCATGCTACATAATGCTATGCCATACTTATGTGCAACTTGATGCCTTAGTATAGGTTGCCTTGTAATTGTTTAAACTTTGTTACTTGTCTCCCTAAACTTAACTTTGACTCTTTGACTCTCCCCGATAAATGAAACTTCTTAATCTTATTCTCGTCAACACGTGGAAACTTATGCTTATGCTTATGATTTGGATCTTTAGACGTTATGTCTAATCTATATAAATCTCATCAAGGTTTTGATTCCATGTGCAGGATCGTTTAAGGGTTTGAACACAATTACAACACAACAACACAATGAGGAGATTATCTAAACTCTAATCAAACAGTATACTGGGTTACCAAAAGTGATACAAAGAACACAAGTAAAGCAAGAGACAGAACAGGAGAATATGGTTTTCAAGGATGCAGTATATTGTTTTCTCAAGTTCTTTTACAAGTGTTACAAAGTATGTTAAAGATACAAGAAACTTGAAATACTTATACTACAACCTACAGCCGGCTATACTATGAAAGCCAGCTGGATACAATTGACTAGACACTAACAAAATCAATTGTAGAATCAAAAGGCATATCTGCCTTTTGACATTGTGACTATGACATGCCATAGCTCACATCCTTATACATTACAAAAAGGATAAAGTACATAAAGTAGAAAGTTTCAGACTCAAGACCTCAATGTACAGTTACCAAAAGCATGGACCTTTTCACCAACTCTTGTAAGTTGGTGACTTATCAGAGATGCAGCGGAAAAGGTGCTTTATGGAACAGTACATCAGATAAAGCATGTGTACTAAAAGTCTTCGGAAGAAATCTGTCTTCATAGGGTGAAGCTTCGGAAGACTTTGCCTCTTGAAGCTTCGGAAGACTTCATGTTTGGCTTCGGAAGATATTGGTCTTGACTTCGGAAGATTTTACACTTAGAATGTTTTCTAATGTATTGTGTAAAACTTCCGAAGCATTCTTCACTTCAGTACTTAGTGCATGTTGCTGAGACACTTTGGATGTTTTGGGTTGCATCAGACTTAAGGAATCCTTACACCATGAACCTAAGAAATTTGTGTGACACATAGACACCTGTATTCTGGATTTCCTGGAAAAAGGCCCTCGGGCTAAGGCAAGCATATCGCATAAATCCTACGGGACTAGTTATGCTCACCTGGGGATTTCTGGGATGAGTTATAAACTATGGTCAACATACACAAATTTCTAAGGCGAGTGGGTCAACTTACCTTGACGTGTCAACGTTTCCAAATGGTAATGCATTACCAAATGGAACCATTCCATGTGCCTTACAACTTTTGCCTTATCCTTGTTGAACTATAATCCTTATTATTCCAATTCTCGTATCTAACTCATTTTGTATATTCCAGCATGTCTCGTCATCATGGAAAGCGTGGAAGTTCCGATCGTAAGCTAGCCGCCATGATTGCCCGACAAATGGCTGCTGTCATCCCAACCATGGTTGCTGAACTCAATAGCACCTTAATGACCAACTCTAACAACAACGGTCATGGGGAGAATAGTGCTAACCAAGGGCGCAACAACCAAACTTGCACTTTCAAGCACTTTAGCTCATGTAAACCCACTAGTTTTAGTGGCAAGGAAGGAGCCACTGGTCTTCTTGAGTGGTTCGAGAGCATGGAGAACACTTTTGTCAACTGTGAGTGTCCCGAGGCACTCAAAGTTCGTTATGCCACTAGCATGCTCCAACAAAGGGCTCTTACCTGGTGGAATAGCAAGAAAAGAAATCGTGGGGCCGATGCTATTCTGCACTTACTTGGGAAGAGTTCAAGAACATCGCTATCGCGAAGTTCTGCCCGAGAAGCGAATTGCAAAAGTTGGAGGAGGAATTTTGGAATTTGAAGTAAAACGATGTGATCATTTGGCCTACTCAACTAGGCATCATGAGTTGAGTATGCTGCTGCCTCATATGGTCGACACTGTCCCCCGCAACATCAAGAAGTTTATCAAGGGTGTACCACCCCAAATTCAAGATGCTATGGTGGGTAGCCGACCCACAACTTTGGAAGAAGCCATTACTATCACCGCTCAACTCACCGAGAACCATATACGAGCGGGCACCATGTCTGTGAAGGGTGCCAAAAAGGTGGAAAAGATGGCTTCCGAGGCCGTTAAGGAGACCAAAGCTGAACCGTCCAACAACAACAACAACAAGAAGCGCAAGTTCACACCAACGCGTAACTATGCTGTGGCTGCACCCAAACAACCCCAAAGACAACTTGTACCTGCGGCTACACCTGTGGCACAAGTGCCTGGGGCTAGGGCTTATGCTAGTCCTCAGCCTATGTGCAACACATGTAGGTACCATCATCCGGGGAATCAACCATGCCGCATCTGCACCTTATGCGGTAAATATGGTCATTTAGTGGCGACTTGCCACCGTGAACCTAACAATGCCGCCGTGGTCACAAACCGTGTTTGCTACAACTGTGGGGAACCTGGTTATTTTCGCCCACAATGCCCTCGTCTTGTGGGTAATGTTTCACAAGCCCGAGGACGTGCTTTCAACATCAACGCTAACCAAGCACAAGCAAACAACGATGTGGTGAATGGTACGTTAACTCACCTTTAACTTTTGTGATCCGTTTCTTTTCATACATTACCTGTATCGTTAAATACCTTAAAAATTGAACAGGTATGTTTCTTATTAATAAAACTTATTCCCATGTCCTATTTGATTCTGGAGCCGATAAGAGTTTTGTTTCGTTAGAGTTTGAACCCATACTTGCTAAGCCACATACGAAACTAGAAAGACCTCTTACCGTTGAAGTTGCCGATGGAGAACCAAACACCGTTGATGTCATTATTCGTGATTGCATCTTAAGTCTTGACACGAACGATTTTCTTATCGATCTTATACCTATGAAACTTGGAAGCTTCGACGTCATCATTGGTATGGATTGGTTAGCCAAACACCATGCCGAGATCATCTGTTTCGAGAAGTGCATTCGTATACCGTTACCCTCTGGAGATACTTTGAAAGTATTCGGTGAAAAATCTTCCAAAGGACTTAAACTCATGTCTTGCACTCAAGCTCGAAAGTGCTTAAGCAAGAAGTATATGGCCTTCTTGGCTTACGTGGTCAACACGAAAGTCAAAGGGAAAGAACTTAAGGATGTCCCTATCGTACGAGACTTTCCTGAAGTATTTCTCGATGACCTTAGTGGTCTACCTCCCGTGCGTGAAGTCGAGTTTAAAACTGACTTGATACCAGGAGCAAACCCCGTGGCTAAGTCACCATATCGGCTTGCACCATCGGAAATGCAAGAACTCTCTAGTCAACTTCAAGAGCTATCCGAGAAGGGCTTCATCCGTCCTAGTTTTTCGCCTTGGGGTGCACCTGTTCTTTTCGTGAAGAAGAAATGGATCGTTTCGTATGTGCATCGATTATCGTGAGCTTAACAAGCTTACCATCAAGAACCGTTATCCTCTTCCTCGTATCGATGATTTGTTTGACCAACTTCAAGGAGCTGCTATTTTCTCGAAGATCGATTTACGTTCTGGCTATCATCAATTGCGAGTCCATGATGATGATATCCCAAAGACCGCTTTCCGTACTCGTTATGGGCACTATGAGTTTATGGTGATGCCTTTTGGTTTAACCAATGCTCCTGCTGTCTTCATGGATCTCATGAACCGAGTATGCAAGCCTTATCTAGACAAGTTTGTGATCGTTTTCATTGATGACATACTTATCTACTCTAAATCCAACACCGATCATGAATTGCATTTAGATTGGTTCTTGAGTTGTTGAAGAAAGAGCAATTGTACGCGAAGTTCTCGAAGTGTGACTTCTGGTTCGAGGAAGTTCAATTTCTAGGACACGTGGTGAATAGCCAAAGAATTCACATTGATCCTGCAAAGATGAAAGCTGTGAAGAATTGGTGTGTTCCTACGACTCAAATATTCTGTATTACAATTTAATAAATAAACACATTAACTTTCAATATTTTGTTTTGTTGACAAAGCAAAGCCTAGTGCTTGGTACTTAAAATAAAGAAGCTAATTCAATACTTCTCTTGCATTGGTACACAAAACTATATCTCCAATATTTGTTCAGTTTCACTTTAAAAAGTCGATGAACTAAATTTATAATTAGTATAACCAAAACTCAACAATTCTTTAATCCAACTTTTGAATAACATGCATGAATATACTTTACCACACAACATGCTTTATCGTACAACTTTACAGATAACATCATCTTTAAGCATCTTAAACACACTCCTTCTTTATTAACTTCAAATAAATCACTATTTACAAAAATAAAATCTACTCAAACCATTCTATTGAAAGCAGTTCTCCTAGAAATAATTTTATTCATTTTGGACATATATAATGTGTATAATAAATAGATGAAACAAGCCATTGTCTTCAAAAGCTTATAGGTAAATTATTATAGGTTCTATTACAAGCCAATTGCTTGGACTCGTATATAAAAATCTAATTATATAACATCTACACAACAAAGTAGGCGTTTATATCGGTTCGATCGATTTTGACATTGTTTTAGAGTAACTGAAAACCAGAGCCATTCGAATTAAAAATGTTTATAAACAAGCCCAATTCATTGTTGTCTAACAAGCAAATATTGTTTAACTGAAAACCGAATAAGTAATTTGAATATAGTTAAAAACAGAACTGAATAAAAGATCCAGTTAATTTTCTTTAAGTTTTGATCTTGGTTTTCTTTGTTGCAGATAATTTTGCATGAGAAGAGCCTTCGACTTAATGATGATACTGATAAGTATTACATTAAGTGCTTAAATATTAAAAGTTAAAGTTCTGTAACAAATTATAAAAATAATAATGAAGTAAAATTAAATTTAGAACGTCTGAGTTGGCTGATTAAAATGAATTTAACATTTACCAATCGATGAGAATTAGACTGAACTGATAACCTATTTAACTAATGAATATCAAATCCTAACCAAATCCATTAGAGAGCGTTTGGTTGGAAGAATGGAATTGAATGAAATGAAATTGAGAAACTAGTATAATTTTTAAGTAAAATTATGTTTGAGTGGATAATGAAATATAAACCCAAGGGAATGTTTCACCTCAAATTCCCTTGGTTGTGGGATTTCAAAATCCTTCCACCTAGAGAGGGAATTTGAAATCCCACAACCAAGGGAATTTGAGGTGAAACATTCCCTTGGGTTTACATTTCATTACCCACTCAAATATAATTTTACTTAAAAATTATACTACTTTCTCAATTCCATTACATTCCATTCTTTCAACCAAACGCTCCCCTTACGGCATGTTTGGTATGTGGTAATGGAATGGACGAAGGAATGTAATGAATAAGAGAATAGAATGGATAAGAGAATGAAATGAATCATTACATTCCATTGTTCCGTTTATTTGCCCTTTAGTAATAAATGAATCATATTTTTGTTTTATTTGTTAGGTATAAAAATCGAAACAATGAAGTGTAAAAGTAGTAATGATGGTGATGGCGAGCAGAGGTGGTGGCCGGAGGTGCTTTCCGGCGGCGGTGGTGGCCGGAGGTGGTTTCCGGAGGCGGTGGTGGCCGGCGGTGGTTTCCGACGACTGTTTCCGGCGGCGGTGGCTTCCAGCGATGGTGGTGGCCCGCGGTGGTTTCCGGTGGCGGTGGTGGTCGACGGTAGTTTCCAGTGGCGGTGGTGGCCAGCGGTGGTTTCCGGTGTCGGTGGTGGCCGGCGGTGGTGGCCGGCGGTGGTTTCTAGTGGTGGTGGTGGCTGGCGGTGGTTTTCGTTGGCGGCAGTTTCCGGCAGCAGTGGTGGTCGACGGCGGCGGTTTCTAGCGACGTTGGTGGCTGGCGGTGGTTTTCGACGGTGGTGGTGGCCGGAGGTGGTTTCCGGAGGCAGCAGTGGCCTTAGGTGGTTTTTCTTGCGATATCAGTGGTGGCCTTCGGAGGTGGTTTCTAACGATAGTGGTGGTGGCCTTCGTAGGTGGTCTCTTGCGGTGGTGGTTCCCGGCGGCGGCGGCCTTGGGAGGTGGTTTCCGGCGTCGGCCATGACCGTGGTGGTGGCCTTCAGTGGTTTCCGGTGGCGGCGGCGGTGACGATGTCCAGTGTTCCCGGGGTAGGGGTGGCCGACCGCGATGGTGGCCGGTGGTGTTTGCTGGTGACGAGTGATCTTGGTGGTTGGTGGTGGTTGTTGTGGGGGTGGTGTTTGTGACTAATTATGAAAGAATGTATGAAATAAAAAAAAAGAAGGGGGAGTGGATGGAATGAATTTGAGGGAATGGAATCAGCTACGTAATGGTTCATTCAATTACCTCCACCAACCAAACATATTTTTATACATTCACCCTTAATGATTCATTTCATTCCGTCTCTTATTCCTGTATATCAAACACTACCTTATTAATTATTTTGTTTTATTTGTATCGTAACCGAAAACACAAATATCTTGCACCAACATCACTTTTACATTAGAAAAACGACGAACACGTGTAATACACGCGCCGTTACAGCGAGTACCCAAAAAGTAACCAGAAACAAAAGATTACGAAGATGATAGTAACACCATAATATGACGCGTGTCCGTTAGCCAGCTGTAATCCAAACTACACCAAAATGCAACCGCTTGCTATTCTCACAGCCCGTCACCCTTTTACCTCACCCCCACCTTCTTCCTCACAGCCCCTTCATATATAAAACCACCATTCATGATTCACCCATTACTCTCCAAACCCTTCAACCCACCTCATATATCACACAAAAATCACATTCATCAATGAATTTTTACTAAATTCAACAAAAATGTTCACAATTGACGCTGCTATGGCGATTAATTTGAAGAAAGATTCGGGTCGGATCACGGGTCCGTGGAGTCCAGATGAAGATGAAATGCTTCAACACCTCGTTGAAAAACATGGTGCGAGAACTTGGTCGTTGATCAGCAAATCGATAGCTGGTAGATCCGGTAAATCTTGCAGATTACGGTGGTGTAATCAATTGTCGCCGGAGGTGAAACACCGTGCTTTTACGCCGGAGGAAGATGAGACGATTCTCCGGGCACATGCCCGTTTCGGTAACAATGGGCCACCATCGCCCGGCTTTTATCCGGTCGGACCGATAACGCGATCAAGAACCACTGGAACTCGACGTTGAAGCGAAAGTGTTCACCACTGGAACTCGACGTTGAAGCGAAAGTGTTCGTCGATGACGAATGAGGAGTTTAACGGGTTTGTGATGCAGCAACCGTTGAAACGGTCGGTTAGTGCCGGCTCGGCCGGGCTGGTATCGGTTCCGGTTTTGAACCCGGGTAGCCCGAGTGGATCCGATACTAGCGACTCGAGCGTGCCGGCACTGTCTCCATCGCACGTGTGCCGGGGTGGATTTTATGGTACACGTGAGATGGAGATTGTGGTATTAGCGACTCAAGCCTGGGCTAGCGATATTATGACTTCATTGAGTCTCTCACTTCCCGGGGTTGAGTCTAGGGATGTGATGGTGGGGACAGAGATGCAGGTGATGTCTGCATCTCTGTCTGATACACCTCCGGTGCCTCCGGTGCCTGTATCCCTTTTTTAGAGGGGATGCAACATCGGAGGTAGCGCAGGAGAAGTCGTTTGTGCCTTTTAGTGTGGAGTTTTTGGCGGTGATGCGGGAGACGATAAGGGAGGAGGTGAGGAAGTATATGGCGGGTTTAGAGCGGCGTGAGGGCGGAGGGTGTGGTGGTTTTTGGGCGGAGGAGCGGTGGTGAACGGTGGTGGGATGAGCAAGATCGACTAGGGATGATATATTTATTTGTTTGATTCGTCGATCCGATGAGAGTATAGGAAGGAATAAAATTGTATAGGGAAGAGTAGTTTTGAGAGATTATGATGGTAAAACATGAGTATAAATTTTGTGGGTTATAGTAAGATTTTTTAGTAACGAAATACAAAACTAATATAAGTTTTCTTAAGCTTCTTTTATTAATTCCACATACGTCCAACTCCGACATAAACCCTCAGTTATTGGTCTAAGTGAAATTAGTAGGTCTTTTTACGTGATATAAAATATTACCGAAAAATAATTACTCTACCCTTATCACTCTTATACGTTCTAAAATCCATCTTTTATGCTAGTAGTAGTTTTGTAATAAATTTCTATTCATCTATCAACTGAAATTTGTTATGGGATCCTGTTACCTTGTAGTACCACCTCCATCATGTATTCGTGAGACCGTCTTTTTATTATTTCACAATGATGCATCATTTATATCATTTTGTGCATTCGTTCATCCATCATGTATTCATGAGACGGTTTTTTTATTATTTTACAATGATTGCATCATTTTATATCATTTTTTGTGTATTCGTTCATTTTTTCGGCGATGCATCATTTTATATCATTTTGTGTATTTGTTCCTTTTTGATGGCGATATTACGCTTGTTCACTCTCATTTATTATTGATGTAGATATATGTTGATAGTATGTAATTTGAATTAATATTTATATAAAATTCTTATAGAGTTCTTGATGTCTTCTTAAAGGTTTGTGGCAAGGACTACTTATATGATATTTGAGATGAAAAAGATTAAAATAATAGCATAAATCACTGTAACATAATACTACTATAATAGCATAATGAGAAAATTGGAAAAATAGTTTGTGGTTTACTATTAGTGTTCAATCATTTGAAGTTTTAAAAATTAAAATTAAATCATTCGAAAAGTTTGTTGTAAATTTTGTTTTGACTATTAGTGTTCGTTAGTTTTTAACGATCTGTAGACTAAATATGCAGTATGGTCAAACCATAGGTACCAATAGCGTTATTTTCTCAAAAAACATAAAAAAGAAAAGCTACAAAATCATATAAAAATAAAAATAAAACTTTAAAAGTTCATGTCATGTTTAAATCAAAGAATACAAACACCTTGTTAAAGTATAAATCAAAAAAATGAAAAATGAAATCGAACCGTTTTTTATTTTTTATTTAATTTTAATATGATTTTTTCAATATTTATTTTGAATTTTATAAATGTTATTCGATCGTATTTTTAAATTTTATTTAATTTTTTTAATATAATCACATATACTTCTTTTTCAATACTTTTTGCTCTCTTTTTACATACGTTTTATTTGTACTTTTATTTAGTTTTGAATTTGATTTGATCTTTTTTAACCTTTATTTTATTTTTAAAAAACTTTATTATTGATCTTTATTTGAATTTATTATATTTGATTTTAATTTCTTTTAAATTTTATTTGATTTTCAAAGTTCTTTTAATTTTCAACTTTTTTAATCTTTTGAGCAAATTGCACAATTAGTTCCCATGGTTTGATCATACGTATATTTAGTCTCCAGATCGAAAAAACTAATAAACACTAACGGTGAGGACTAAATTTGCAACAAACTTTCAAATGTTTGAATTTAATTTGTAAATTTTAAAATTTGGGAATCAAACTTGTAATATGATCAAACCATAAGAATTATTTTTGTAATTTTTTCTAGCATAAACTACTATAACAAGATACCCGGCATGAAAACACCTAAAACAATATCACAGTTTTTTTAGAATTAATTGATGCTAACAATTGGTTTGTAATGTTTGGGTAACTACTCAATTGGGTAAAACAGTGTCGTAGATTCTTTGGATAAATCGTTGTTAATGATTGCCTTGTAATATTTGGGTGGAAGTAGTTTTTACGACCTATCATACAATTGGTCGCTAGATGC
Organism: Flaveria trinervia; assembly: GCA_025506515.1. Lineage (NCBI taxonomy): Eukaryota > Viridiplantae > Streptophyta > Magnoliopsida > Asterales > Asteraceae > Flaveria > Flaveria trinervia. Next base: position 63,662,084 of record CM046458.1, on the reverse strand, counting down.
ATTACGTTTGTAAATGATAAATGATTAAAGGTTTTTGCTGTTTGTTGTTCACCGCATTATAATTTTGAAAATCTATAACATTTAATAAAAAATATTTCTTTTGTCACTTGTTATTTTTTTAATTTATGTTTTTGTCATTTGTTATTTTTCTAGACATTCACATATCAACTTTTTTTTAAAGGGTATTATACTAATTTAAATACTCAATAAAAAATCTCTCTCTTATTAAAAAATAAAATTTATCAATTGTTATGTTTTTCTCTCTTATCTAATTTTTTTAAAATCAAGCCATCTTTTTTAAAAATATATTTTATGAAGGATATTAGAAATCACATCTTTTAATTAAAATCTAAATAAGAAAACTAAAGTTTTATATAATATGAAATTTTCGAATACACTAAACATTTTTTAAACAAAATATTTTAAATTGTTTTGTTTTTAAAAGAAATTATAAACAAGTGAAATATTTTAAAACAATCTTATTAAACAACCAGAATAATTACAAACCAGAAACGCTTATGTAATCAACTCGTTAAAAGTTCAAATATAGAGACGCTTATGAAGTACTCGAGACAGACTCATTAAAATTTTGAATACAAAAGACTCGAGCCCAAATTTAAGGTTAAATTAAAGTTTATTTAACAAAATAGCATATGTTTCATCATGTATCGAACTTTACTAGTCTCAAAACCTAAATGAGTCTAATTTATATTAATATAATATTTTATCTCATTTAACAAACATATACTATAGTAAATTTATATTAATATATGCCTATATATAGTTATTATAAAAATAACAAAACAAGACATACTGTACCATAACTATATATACTTATTATACAAACACACACATATATATATATAGATAATTATTATGTAGACAAATAAAATAATTATATTATTAATAAGGATAAACATATCAAGCCAGATCTAAGCTTAAATCTAAAACAAAAACCTCGAAAGAATTAGAGCTTGAGCTTTTTCAAGCAATCGAGTTTGGGTTTAACTCGTATACACTGCTTATCAATCATACCTCTAATGTATTTGTATTATAGTATTTTGAATGCCCTACTGCAGTGATAAAAGTTGGATGAGCTAAAGAAAGATAGAGACGTGACATGCAGTGGCGTATCAAGAATTTTTACTCATGGGGGGCGGAAACTTCTTAAAAGTCGGTTGACTAACGCGGTAACGTTATATAATAATTTTTTTCAAACCACTTCAAGCCCATGACGGGTTGGATCGAGTCGGCTCATTTAAAAAAAAGAAGACACTCAAACTAAATTTCATAAAACCAATAAAATCACGTCAAATGTCATTACAAAAACAGAATAAAGGTACAATATACCTTAAATTGTTTTCTACGATGTTTCATTTTTTTCAAATCTTTTTATAATATCTATGGAGACATTCCTAAGTAAATCTTTCTCCATAAAGCAAATACAACTATCGCTTAAATTTTCATCACACATCCGATTACACAAATCGGACTTCACGTACTTTATTGCCGAAAAGCATCTTTTATTTGTTGCGGTTGCAACGAGTAATACGAGAGCTAGCTTCAATAAACGATATACCAATGTAAATGAAAGGTGTTTCTTTGTTTGAGTCATTAAGTGTACAAGACTTGATAAACCATCCAAGTTGGCAAATCGACTATCCGCTTTTAAATTATCAATATAAATCTCTAGTTCAATCGGAAGTCTTCTTTCATCATTTTCATCACAATCATTCGGGTACAACTTGAATAATCATAGTATTTTTGAAATGTCAAACCCATCAAAATTATCACAAGGACTCAAACTACTCAAACAAACAAGTAAGTTGGATGTTACATCGTTAAAACGATTTTCAAACTCTTGTATTTGCATATCTAAAACCGCATTAAAGCAATCGTACTAAAAAAAGTGCCGATATGCGATATTTGTCTTTTGTCTTGGCTTCTTTGGGAATGTACTCATCATCTATGTTTATCACTTCAAGTTTATATTTTTCACAAAAATAGTTAATATTATCAAAGTATTTGTGAAACCCTCCATTCTAAATTTCACAAGTTGACGTTTGGTAGAATAAACCAATGAAACTGCATTAACTAAATCTTGCTTTTTTCTTTGAAGACTTTGAGACAATGTGTTTGTGATATCTAGAATATGAGACATCAAATGTAAACAGAAGAAAAAATTGTATTATTTCATTTTCGATTGAAGTCCATCTGCTTGTTTGACAGGGGACGATTGCAAAATTGTACAGGGGACGGTCGAGAATTGAGCGCATATATAACATTAAAAAAAATTAGGGTGGGCGGCCGGCCCCCTCCCCTGAGGGTAGGTCCACCACTGGTGACATGTGTTGATTGAGGGTTCGTTTGGTTGAGATATTTAATGAAGAGATAAACAAGACTTATATAATCTCTAGGGGAAAAATATACATGTAAAGCCCCTCTTTAAAATATTAAGAATGTTATTTCTTATAATGATACGAGACATGATACTTACGCAATATACAAATAAGCAGGTCATAGGAGTTGTCTAGTATAACTTGTTATTGAAGTAGTTAACTTAGACAATACCTATTTAACAAATGAGTTAGCCCGTACATGATCTTTTTAATGAGAAAGATTTGTTACTCTGTTAACATTTATGGGATTTTTAGAAAGCACATGTTTGGATTTTAAAAGATTTTATTAGACTATTTATTATTGGAAATTAAATTTCTTTTTGGACTCTTATCAACTTTTTTTATTTCTAGAAACTTTATTCATTGTATTCCAATATCCGCTTAGGTCCCCGGTCTTTAATTATTTCCATCGGGTTACTCTAATATCAAGCTTAAAATATAAACCCAAGTTTATTAATTGAAGATTAGAGGGGAAAAAACAACTATAAAGACACAAACTAAAATAATATCCATTTAAGTAGCATTGATTGGTTATTTAATTAAAACATCACCAAGTCGTAAGGTACTAAACATATTCACAGATGAATGTTAAACATGTCCATCTGAAATACGATACAAACATGAAAAACGAATTTAAAAGATGTGTGACTTGAGGTTGATGATTATAGTCTTTGATATAAATAAATATATGTGTTACACATCACTCATTTAACCATCAACCTGAATTTTTTTAATTCAAATTGGGTGGAATGTGATCTGTCTAAGTACACATATGCCACAATGGAGGTGTCGTCCTGTAAGTTGCCCGCTCACACCCCCTCATGAACCAACCCCTAGATACATATTGATCGATTCGTTTTTTCCATGCAAAACGTAGTAAGCCACTAGAACGGGACACTAGAATTTTAGACGATGAGTATATATGTTCATATAATATATATGCATAATGTGTATAAGATACACACTATACATATATAATTACACAATATAAGTTTATAATTACATGACGTTATGTATATAATTACAAAGTGTCATGCACTTATGTATAAATTATATACCATATATATGTGTATGCAATACGCAAACACATATATGAGTTACACACAATTATGTATTAGAAATACGCTGAATACATATTTTCAGAATTCATTTTTTGAATTCAATATCATTGCGATACTCGATTCAGAAGAATAAAAGCTTCAATGTATTGTACGCTTCTTTACAAATTAATAACATATATATAACGTTATTTACATTTTAAAAATTATTAGATTTAGATGAAAAGTGAATAACTGTGCTATTTATTTTTGCTCCTCTGAGCCATACATACGAACCAGAATATTAGAAGATTGTCATACGTTCTTCATGGCCATTAATATGACTTAATTAATTGTTAGGATACACTTCATACACCTTTTTTTAAAAGTATCTTTTTATTCGACTCGATGTTTGTGTATGTGTACACAGAAAGACATACACACCTGGATCACAAACGAATAATATGTGCCCAAAACATATATACATTTTAAGCTGAACCCTATCTTAGTGTAATATTTTGTTTTTGCTATTATAGGTTGTCCTTAGATAAGAAAGTAATAAACTTATCTACTATTTTTTAGTTTTTGTCTTTTAAATTTACTTCATTAATATTTATACAAAATTACTTAGAATAGTAAGAAACGTATTCGAAATAAACAAGTATATTTTTTAACAAACTAACAACTAGAGGTGGCTAAGTGGGTGGGTTGGATTGGGTTGGTTGTTATATTAGGATGGGTTTGGGTTATGATGGGTTCAGGTCAGAATGGGTTCGGGTCAAAATGGATTATTTTTTTAAAAATGCAATACTAATTTACTAGTTTTCTATAATCCAACAACACATATAGACAGATGCTTATACGAGCTCAAAAAGATACACATACGATTTCATCTATAAAGGGTGGTACTTTCAATAAAGTACGATGATGATGCGATAATGAAGCAAAGGTTCAACTATAGGTGTGGTGGTGGTGAGCGATGAAACTCAATGGAGGTGGAGGTTGATGCGGAGCCCGAATGTAGGTGCGGTGGTGATGCACAATGAAACTTGACGGAGGTGGGAGGGTGTAGATGCGATGGACCGGTGGTGATGTGGTGGAACGGTGGTGGTGCGGTGGACCGGTGGTTGTGTGGTGGTGCGGTGGTGGTTCGATGGTGGTATGGTGGTGGTTTGGCGGTGGTGCGCGATGAAACTCGACGAAGGTGACCAATTTAAGTAAAAGACCTTGATTTATTGTGACTTGAAACTACAATTTTAAAAACTTATATTGACCTATGTTTATTTTCAAAACACGCATTATGATCTAAATTCACATTCTTGAAATTTTTTGTCACCTCTACTAACAACCATTCCGTATACTAGCATGTGTACCTGGCCATACCTAACAAGTAGATATAGCCATATAGGGCCGGATATGAGACATCTTTTTATAATAGAATATATGAGATTGTGATTACTAATATCCGTACAAAACACGTGAACCGTCATGCCTAGTTCCTATATTCTTTTAATTTATGTTTTATCTAAGAAAAACTCTCTCCAAGCCTTACGTGTATTAAATTATGGCCGATCACTTGTCTCACTTGTAGTTGTATGTCAATTCAAAATTCTTATGGTTACAATGTGTTGTTGGCAATACATGCATTATTGTTCTTCTTGACCTATATCGCGTTATAACTTCAAAGTAAATCTAAATATTTTCTATCAGGTTAAATGCAGAGGAATTGTAATAAAATGATTAACATTTTGAAAAACTTGAGAGTCGCAAGTTCGTTGTCAGATTAAAACTATTTGTATTCACATCAAATATTCAATCGGATAAACTCAAGTTCAGAAATCAAAGTATTAATTCGTGTGTGTTTCAAGAATGTGAACCAGAATTCGAATTATTTAGGGATGGGGAAACTGCCTTTGACAGTTTTTCTCATGCAAATTAACAATTTTTACCCTTTAATTTCAAATGTGAAATTTCGGAAAAAAACAAATTCTAGTACATTTTGATAAAGCAATGTTTACTAAAATAAAAGTTTTTCGCTTTAACTTGGCAGCTAGACTCCTGTCAGGGGCACCCCTTGGACCCCCCGACAGGGGCTACCAGCCCTTGGACCCCACTCCTAGGGGCGCTGCCCTTGGACCCTCGTTGCTCAGGGGTTTTGCTCATAAGAAGGTTTTTAATATCGAAGATAATAATAAACTCAAATAAGTGTGTAGTTCGCACCTGATGGATATTATAATCATATTGGTTATTAGCTAATTTAACTATAGTAAAATATCTAACATCAAATTATTATGTAAAATTATAACTTTATAAATAATTGCTATTTATATAAAATAAATAAAAACTATTATTAAAATTGTAAATCAACTTAAAATATACTTTACGAGAAGTTGATATTGATGTCATCGTTATTTCTAGCAGTTGTGAATTGTGACCCTTCAAAAGCAAAATAAAAGGGGACTCGTTTGTTTGACCTATTTCCTAGTCATTTTCGTTACCTTGTGATGATGGTTGACCTGACCTAACATCTTCGTTGACTTTTTAATTATTTTGACTAAAAGTTGTTCACATGGTAGTTAAGTGACTTGCACGAGTCATGTGATCATAAAAAAAAGGAAAATCACTAAAATAACCAATTGATTAATCCATTTACGAAATTAATTACGAAAATAGAATTGTGACTTTGACCCTCGCCCAGGGGCGAGGAAAATACATGAAATCTCACCCACATCCCTCGCCCACGTGTTCGAAATCTCGCCCACGTAGATAATCATTTTAAAAAAACGAGGAGTACATTAATTTAGGCGAGGGATTTGACCCATCCCTCGTCCACGTAAGCGAGGACTCCATCAATTTAGGCGAGGGATTTGACCCATCCCTCGTCCACGTAAGCGAGGACTCCATCAAAGTCAACGAGGGATGTGATGTGACCCTCGCCCATGTCAACGAGGGGTACGGATTTCGAGGCAAGGGGTACCGGATTCTAGGCGAGGGGTTCAGTGTACAGGCGAGGGGCGCGGCTTTTCAGGCAAGGAAAGTGACATCCCCCTCGCCGGTTGTGGTTTTCAAAATGCTACAACGCATGTGTATCTAGGCGAGGTGAAGGTCAACCGTAGCGAGGGATGTGACATCCCCCTCGTCCATGTCAGCGAGGACACCATTTTCGAGGCGCAGTGCGAGATATGTATATTCGGGTTTGGGGGACCATATGTGGGACTCCGAAAATTCTTAAAAAATCATCTTACCTTACTAAAATTGTTTCAAAAATTTTCCAATTTTAAAAATTGTGATAATGGAACACAATGTTAGTTTTTTATTATTACTTTCTATTTTATACTGTTATATGCCTTCTTTATTGTTTTCTATATTGAAGTTGTTTATTATTTTTATGCAGAGTTTTTATGCGTCTAATAGTATTACTATTAGATATAATGTCAAAGTTGTAAAACAAATTTATAATAAAGTAAAAGATAATCTTGATCAACTTTTAGTGTTTAACAACACCTGTTTTGCAATATGGATATTATGTGAATGTATTAGTAATGATTCATCACTTATTCATTTAATATTACAAATACAAGTTCATATTGAAACTCCGAAGAACGGTATTAACTTTTCAATGGACAAAATCTCCAATTTGGTTGTAAAGAATTTTGTATCATTATCGGCTTTAAATTTGGTGAAATGACACGTCAAATTCTTCCATCAACAACAAATTTTCTTGATATCGTTTTTCACAAAAATGTAATAATTAAACCTACGTTAGATGATTTAAGAAAAGTTTTTGATAACAGGATACATATGTTAGATGATGTAACTGTTATAAAAGTTTGTTTACTATTACTTGTTCATCAAGATTTTATGGGATTAGAAGGCAAAAAAATTTTGACAAGTCAACTTTTAAATTTAGTTAGTGATTTAGGAGCGTGGAATGAATTCCTGTAGGGTACATATCTTTCGAATCATAGTTACCCTCTTGCTTCCCCCCTTTTCTTTTCCCTCACCGTACTCTTTCATTTTCGCTTAGGCTTGGGGGATTAATTGATTGGATACCCGAGAACCATATTTATAATGCTCTTTGTAAAAACGAAAGAGAAAAACGAAAAAAAGCTAAGATACAGTATTAAAGGATTTGTTTGGGCATTTAAGGTAACTTTTAAATTTGATAAGTTTAATATATTTTCTTTATTTTCATTATATAATATATAAATATTTTATATGTTATAGATTTGGATTTATGAAGTGTTTCCGATAATGAATAATTATGGGAAACGACGTGGTACGTGCCAAGGGCTATTGATTGGCCCCGTATGAGTTTAATAACGTAGGAACAAGCGTTATCTATTTTAAACAATTCAAAAGAGGTACATTATTATTTTTAATAAATTACAGTAATATTATTTTATTAATTTAATACTAATTATTCATAAATTTCCAGGGTCATTATCTACCATCAAATACTGTATAACACCGTTTGATCAGTCACTCCAATCATGCAGAATAAGTTGTCTCTATTGGGGTGAAATTACACCCGAATAAGAAAAAAATAATATTTGAATATTCTGACCCTAATGGAAATAACGTGCCACACGTAAATAATTATTTTAGAAGTCAAAATAATTATTCAGAGCTGACATAAAAACAAAATAATAGTCACTGTTGTAACCCTAAAAGCATTAAGGAGATTGTTCACAAATTACTTGAAAAGTATTAATCATATCAATTATTATTATGTTTTATACATATATTATATAAAATTTGTTGATTAAATGTTTTTTGAAGGATAATTATTTTAAAAAAGATAATCCAGCAACACATACTCCGAGAGAAGCGTTTGAAGAAAATTAGAAGATGTAAGTGTACAGTAAGATTTTAAATTTATTAATAATTGATATACCTAACATTTAAATGTAATATTTATATTTTTTATGTTTTAGTTTAATACTAGTCAGTTTGTAAATTCTCCACCTCAAATATTTGGATCTTCTTTTTCTATTGCGCCTAATATGGAGAAGATATTATCATGTTTATATTAATATGCATTAATTTTTATTATTATATTAAATAACACACGTAATTATTTATTTCATTTAGATCTTATCGTCTCCTGTTTTGGGGATGCATCTTAAAGAGAAGGTATATTTATTTTTTGGTCATATTTTTTGTAATTATTTAATTTATTTCTTGTTCTTATTATTTTGTATTTTTGGTTTTTATTAGCAGACAGTTCCGATTGCGTTAAGAAAACAGAAACATGAAATTAAACCATCGGAAGCCGTTAGTTCACCGTTTCTTGTATTTAAAAAAGGAAAAAATAAAAATACTGATTAGGATAATGTTTTATAGTTATTCACCAGTGGTGATCATTTCACTATTCTTACTAGGGATAGTGATCGCATTTCATTATTTTTAGGTGATTTACTTCAAATAGAAGATTCAGACAGTTGGCTTGAATTAGATGTAAGCCTTCTTATTTTAAAAAAAATTACTTAGTTAAATTTAATTAAATGAAATAAAATATTTTTATTTTTCACCATTTGTGGGCTTGGGTGAATTATTTATTGCATTCGAGACCAATAAATGCACGATGGTGTGCTTATCCTCCATGATTTACATTATATTTATTTAAAATAAAAACGTTATCTTCTTACGCAAATGGTTCGGAACCATTGTATCCATTTATTCGCGATGTTGATGAGGTAATTATAATTTTTTTTGCTATTTCATATTTTTATAAAAATATTTTAACTCATTATTTGTTTCAACTATACATTCCAACAAATTTTGCTTCAGAACATTGGATTTTATTAAAAATAAATTTGTTAAGATGGAGTGTTACAATATATTATAGGAAATACTATATTTCAATTATTAGTTTAATATATATATAACATTAACTTTAATTTTTGACAGTATTGCAGGTTCTTATAAAAAAGAAATTGATTTTATTTTAAAACAAATAGATCGCATGCTACTAGGACGGTTACATTATCATGGTTTTTTTTAAAGATTGGAACATAACAATCTCTATACCCACAACTTTTGAACGCATTACACCGCCTAACGTGCCACAACAAGCCCCTGAGTCAGGTCTACCACCATAATGACTCGTAATTTTTTCCTTTCATTGACTTTAACCGCAGATTACCATCAAATGACGATAACATAACTCGTGATATGTATGTGGGAAGACAGTTCTGATTGCCATATCAATTGAGGTTGCTCTATCAAATATAATTGCCAAATTTGAATTATCACCAATACAATCTTTTAGTTTTGATAAAAACCATTTCCATGAATCTCCGCTCTCTGTTTTACCAACACCGTATGCAATTGATAAAATCTGATTATTTCCATCCATATCTACTGCAGAAAACATGGTGTCTAAAAACTTTCCTTTTAAATGTGCCCCATCGATCACAATTAAAGGCCGTAAAAATTGTACAAAACTTCGAATCTAAAAAAATAAATAATGTTAGTATTATTAACATATTATTAAAACCATACTCAAATATTAACTTACCGCTGCACCGATCGCGACAAATAACATTTCAAAACGTCCTATTTCATGTATAGCAATTTCAGTGACCGTACCCGGTTTGCTTTTTTCAAGTTGTAATAGTAAATAGGAAGATGCGAAAATGATTTTTCTGGAGATCCTTTTAAAAGTTCGAGCGCGTATGCCTTCTCATGTCAAGCTTGAGTGTACGATATGCTAACTTTAAATCTCTTTTTAATATTATTCATAATTTGCTTACCCCGGTAATTCGACCATTATCTTTTAAAGAGTCCGTCATGATATGGCACAATACTTTTTTGTTTACTTGACGAATATTGGGATAAGTTTATGTTCTTGAACAAATATGTATTGATTTAAAATATCTAACTTGAAAAATACTTGTATTTTTAAAACAATACACACGGATACACCAATCGCAAACATCGTTACGACATGATGCCTCAAATCTACTTTTGATGATTTAACCACTTTATACTCAAAACATTCGGTAAGACATATTGTTCCCAATTTAAGTTGTAATTCTTCTTTGTTGTTAAAACAATCACTTTCAGATATAGTAGACACCCAGAGCTGGGATTTTTTACTGCATTATTTGTAGGATCCATTAATAACTACGGTTGTAAAAAAAATATATCTTCATGAACTTTATACTCAAAATGATAGGAAGACGGATCATCTTTTTCATAAAAATTCTTATTTTTTTGTTTTCATAATAATATTCTTGTTAACATCACTATAAGTCTCGTTATCCACAAGAATATCATTTAAATCATAAATAAACTTTTCAGTGTCGCTTGTAATATTTTTTTTTTTCGTGGACAGCAGAGCTACTACCAACAATATCGGATTTTTCACTGACGAATAATGTAAAAATTTCATTTTAACCATTAAGAACAACATTCATAAAATATAGTAAATCTTTATCATTAGAAATATCGATAAAATAAGTATACATAGACATTTTATACGATAATCATATATAACTTTGAATTCTCATTTTTGAAGAAATCATATACTTTAATTCATCAAACGTTATATTAGTAGATAAACTAAGAACATGTCTAACACATTTACCTTTTAATGACATATATTCTTCAACACCGTTTACAAAATGCTATTTACCACCACTGCATAGTATGATATTAACTGACATTTTTAAAAATTTTAGTGAAATTTAAGAAGAAGGTTTTGAGAGAATATAAGTTTTGTTAAGGGTTAATGTGGTATTATATAGGGGAAAATAAAATTATATTAAATTTTAAGGATTAAAAAAATAATAAATATTAAAATATCAATAAGTATTAAAATATCTCGGATTTAAAAAAAAAAAAAAAATTGGGCGAGGAGTGCCATTTTGGTAATTGGGCGAGGGAAAATCATAATCCCTCGCTGAGTCAGCGAGGGAATGGTCGACGCATCACCAAATGGGCGAATGATGACACGTGGGCAAGGAATTATGTATTTTCCTCGCCGGGCACATTTCCCTAGACGAGAGATTCCACTATTCCCTCACCACGTCAGCGAGGGATGAGACGTGACGACCACCGATTTGTTTTTTATTTAATTTCAATTTTGACTGGTTATTTTAAGAATTTAATTTGGTTAATTGGTCAATTGGCCAATCTCGTAATTTTTCAAAAAAAACTTGGTATCATGGACAAACTTTCTGTTTGTTAATTATTAATAGGTGTATAATGAAAGTAGGTGTGAAAGAAAAATAATCATATTATAACTCGTAATTTGGTTACATTGTAAAACTAAATACAATAAAACTAATATAGGTAATAATTGTTATGTTTTAAGTTTTAATACATCAATGCGAAATAGTATATATATTTTATCTTTATATCCTTTCTAAATGTTTTATCTCTCACACATTCCCGGAGAGGAAATTGAACCCTCAAATTTGAATGTAAACCAATAAGAATCATAGTCTTGATAAAAAGGAAGAAAAAGGATGTGGCATGATATGATAACAAGAGTTGTGACTACAAGTGATGATAAATTTTAATACGAATATGTTCGGCTCAAAGATTTGATATTGTGAATTTAGAGTATTTACAATGGTTTATGGTAAAACTTCTCTTATCCTTATATTTTGAGGTAAAATTAAAACATATTACTATCCTTTATCGTTATAACTTATCCATATATTTTTAAGAAAAATATAAAGAGAGCTTTAATATAAAAAAAACTAAAGTAAATACATACATTTTTAAGGATAAAAAATGAGATTTGAGAGGGTTCTAATAAATAAGAGATAAATTTATACAATAATAATCTTGATTAAATATAAAAAATAAAGATGAAAAAACTAACTTTGAATGCTCTTAGCATCTTTATAAGCAAAACTCCACCGCATCATAGCATATTGTCAATATAAACAAGTCATATTTAGTCATGCAGATGTATTTTTTAAAGTTATTAGATTTTAATAATCATAACTTTTATTTATTCGTCGAAACTAATCCTAACTTTAAAAAATATTTACAGACACTACTAACTTGAGTTTATTCCTTCCATAATCCCTTACTAATTGAGAGTTAACACCGTTAGTTTTTTGATGAAATAAGGCTAACTTTGAGTTATTTTTCAACTCCATCGTCGCTCAACTTCTATTAGGTTATTTTTTTAGTGTCTAGCATTAATAATCACTTAAAATCTACCTTTATAGAGTCAAGTGGTTCAAATTAAAGGTGAAAATTAATAGTTTTAGGTTTTAGAAGTTTTAGATTCACGGACCCAATAGTTGATTTCAATTTTTTTGGTTTAATGTTTTGACCATATAGGTAGTCCTCGTCATAAAAAATTAACAGTGTTAACTTTTAGTTAGTAAGTGATTGTTGTAAGAAAATAAATTCAAAGTTGGGAGTGTCTGTAAACATTTGTTGAGTTGGTATTAATCCCAACCAATGTATAAAAGTTAGGGTTATTAAAATTTAATAATCATTTTTCTAACCGGATCAAAACCCAATACATCATGGCCAATTCGTATGAGTCCGACCATAATAGGCCCAAGTTAGATGAACTTTGAAGTTTGAGGGTTATCTCCAATTCTCCATGGCCTTATGAAACATCTTTTAACTTAATTATGTAGGTTGGAATTATAATTAGAGACAATAAAGAACATATGTTCAAGATGTTAGAAAATCAACCCATTGCAACTAAAGCATCTAGAAAAGACACAAATAATCAGAACTCCCCTAACAAAGTAAGATGTAAGAGTTGGAAAGTAGACAAGTAGTGATGCAACAAAATCATGAAGCTCATGCTAAATTCAAAGATAGGCGAATCCTACTCCAACGTAACAAAAGCTTATAGATAACAGCCATTGAATATGGTCATTACCTTTTAGTGTTGGTTATCAAGAGCAAACGATAAACCCGCTAAACACACACTACAGACACTAATATATCATGAGAGTAAATTCGGTCTGATAACAAAGCCCAAAAGGAAGAGCAAAACTACTTATCATGTAACTTATGGGTCATGTCTGTTTAAAAGAAATCATCGTTTCACACAAAGTAGAGTACAGCTTGAATTGTCCCTGTAAAAAGTTTCATGTTATCACTTGAAAATTTGAAATCACCATCGACTTTATTTGACAACAATATGTTACTAAAGGGACATGCTAACAAGCCCCGGCCCATTAGTGTTAAAAAATGGATTCAGCTTTGGGCCCCAAAACTTTTGGAGCCTATATTCCAAAAAAATTATAATTTACTAGTTTTAGTAAAATCGTGTATTACCCGGGTTAATAAATAAAATATTGATATAATAATATATTAATTATAAAATGATATTTTAAGATATGATATGACTGAAATTACGTATCAGAAATGACTATAAATAATAACACAGTAATATCAACTTTTTAAATTTTTTTAAAAATAAACATTTATTCTAAAATAAACTATATAAAAATGACATTTTAAAAAATTTCTTATTACAAATCCGAAGATTATTTTTTGTTTTAAAAAATTTGACTTATTAAAAATATTAATTTATTTAGAAATAACCTTAATAAACAGATTTCTTTCTTAATTATTATATATAAAATAATTTATTAATAATTAAGGTAATTATTTAATTGGAGATAGAGGCGAGAAAAAATTGATAAGAATAATTGTGATGCTGACACGTGACACCTCCATTTACCATTTTATTATACTAGTAAGAAGTAAGATAAGATAAGATAAAATAATATAAGATTATTCATAATTCATTTTCATGATTATTTATATTTACGTTTATTTCATACTATAAAGTAAAAACAATCCAGAATTCCAAATTAAGTCGGTTGGGCGTTTCTATATCTAAACCTATGGATTTCGCTTCCGTTAACTTTAAATTTGTGTTAAACCCTTTATAACCGTTAAAACTATAAATAGTTCAACCGTCAATATTTCAACTGGTAAGCAATTATATATGAAAAAAAATCCATCAACATAAGGTAACATAGTTACTATTTACTGTTAAACCGATTGAGAACAAGAACACGAAATTAAACAATACGAAGAGAATAAGCTTCAAGAATACAAGAAAGAATTTTATTATCAAGAATGTATTACAACGATCAATGATTAAAAGTTAATCTCACCGATTACACATATCCCTATTTATAGTAGTAATGACTAACTATCTATAACAGACACACTCAACAACTATTGAGAATTACATTAACGACCCTAAACTTTTTCTTCCAAACATAAAGAACCTTTCGGAAGATATCCAATGTAAACTACAAACATGTCTATAATCCTTCCGAAGCAAATATAACCTTCGGAAGATTTCATCCAAGCTTCGGAAGATATATGTTAAGCTTCGGAAGAAACTTAACTTCGGAAGACATCACTTTTTTTAACTTTTAATATTTCACAATTACTATTTAAGACTTGGAATCAACAACAATTGGCCATAAGCACCAACTAAGATGTTGTTGATTGTATTTACCACCAAACAACTTAATTACTATCCATCCATTAATTACTACTGATGCTTCAGTTGTTATGGACAATCTCATTTACTATTTATCCTCGGTAGTTGTACTATTATTGATCATAAACTTACTAGTGACTTATTAGTTCTTTTTTATAATCAGATTAATGCAACTATTATAGCAAATTTGAAGCAACTTGAAATATACAACTAGCTTGTCAAACTGATCTCGTTGTCAGAGCTCTGCCCTTAGGACACCACTAGGGACTCTCCCTCCAAACCATGTGATCCAAGTGTGAATTCCACACGTGATAATGTCAACATTTATTTTATAATTTTTTGTTTGATCTTAAACAAATTTAGTTATACTAAAATAATTTATTATCTATGTAAAACATGTTTTGATGCCTTACCTTTTGCTAAACAATACATCTTATTCTGCTGCATTGTGTGGAAGAAAAAATAGTTTAGTATTTAAATAGTAGTATCTTTTGAGAAGTTGTAGCCTTGTGCTTGAGAGCTCCTACCCGAGTTGGTTTTAAACAGTATTATATTAAAACATAAATAAAAATAAGAATGTGATAATACTATATTTATAACTATTTAAAACATTATGGTGTAAAAGTTATAAAACAATTTATAAGTTTTTATAATATTAATTTAACAATAGTTTTAAGTAGTTGTATCCTTGTGTTTGGATAGCTTGTATAAAGCTTAATTTTGAACAACAATTATATTGAAACATTGATAAAAATAAACACATCATAACATTGTATTATAAATTTTATAAAACATTTATTACATTCTAAAAGTTATAAGATAAAAGTAAATATATTTAAAAATGATTATATTATCAAGTTCTAGTAACTAGTTTACGCTTATAAAGAATAATTTGTCTATTTTAATAAACCAAGGTTTTGGAGACACGTGACGTGATTTTATGCATTCCGAGGTTGATTTTGCCGCTTAAACTCATATAAATATTTTGTTAAAATAATTTTGAACACTTACTAACATCATGTTCTCATTTCCTTATATGAATATTCATTTCTTTTATACATTTCTTTCTTTTGTTTTAGATTAATAATTTTCTTATTTCTTAATACAATCAAGTTACCTAAAAATTTTCAATATTAATTTCAAAATCATTTGGTAGATTTTGTTTGATTGATTTAATTATTAGTAAGTAATTATCTTACTTACTGATAAGTTCCTTTAAAATATTAATGATAATGGTTTTAAGTAAGATAATTATCGGTATGTAAAATAATTACTTACCAGTAATTAATCAATCAATCAAATGATTTCAAAATTAATATTGAAAATTTTTAGATCAATTGATTGTATAAAGAAATAAGAAAATTATTAATCTAAAATGAAAGAAAGAAATGCATAAAAGAAAATGAAATTCATATTAAGAAATGAGAATATGATTTTAGTAAGTTTTCAAAACATTAATAAAAATATGTATATGAGATTAAACAACAAACCCTAGAATGCATAAAATTGCAACACATGTCCCAAAACCTTGGTTTATCAAAATAGATAGATGTAAGTATTATTATGCTAATAATTAAGATTTACTAAATAATAAATATAATTTTGTAGTTTTAATCTTCATCATTTGTCATTATATTCTTTTAAATATTTATTTCTTATTTTATCAATGGTTGATAACATCAAACTTACAAAATTTCACAAAAACTTATTGTTTTAAGAATTTAGATTATTTAACACATGTAATATATAGGTTTTAACATAGTTTTATAATCTTTCTACTCTAATAAACGAGTAACTAAATAGAACACATGATAGAATCATATTCGTTTTTATCAATTTATCTTGTTTTTTTTATCCTATTAATATTTATTGTCGGATTTAAATTCATTTTTAATGAATTTGTTGGAGCATATATAGTCATATATAGTGTGTCCGTCGCCTGGTCGAATAGTCTAGGTTTAATGTTATACACCTGATATATTGTAAACACATGAAACTGGGTCATTCGCAGGAGCATATGCGAATGAGACTCAGTCGTACGACTGAGCCATGCTAATGGACCAGCCGTGCGATTAAGAGATGCGATTGGGACGTTCGTAGACTGAACCATAAGTACGGTCCAGTCGTACGATTGAACCATACGCATGGTCCGGTCGTACGATTGAACCATACGCATGGTCCAATCGCACGAATGGGCACAGTCGCATCTAATATGGGTCGTGGCCTATATATACCAGTTTCAATGTGTAGAGAGATTAATGGTTTTAGATAGAATCAAACAAAAACCATATTAGCCAACGTTTCCGATCCGTCAGGTTACTACCATACGCATGGTCCGGTCGTACGATTGAACCATACGCATGGTCCAATCGCACGAATGGGCCCATCGCATTTAATTTAATTTATTTAATTTAATTTAATTTAATTTAATTTAATTTAATTTATTAATTTAATTTAATTTAATTAATTTAATTTAATTTAATTTAATTAATTTAATTTAATTTAATTAATTTAATTAATTTAATTTAATTTAATTTATTTAATTTAATTTAATTTAATTTAATTTAATTTAATTTAATTTAATATAATTTAATTTAATTTAATTTAATTTAATTTAATTTAATTTAATTTAATTTAATTTAATTTATTTAATTTAATGTTTGGAAAAAGAAGAAACAGAATGTTCACGTGGGAATCTAGAAAGACACGGACGGGGATGGCTGGTCACGTGCATAGTTGGAAATGGATCTCAAAATCTCAGTTTACCCAAATTAAGATCCGCCATTTTCATGAGCATGATTTGGGTGCATAATGATTATATGCCAAATTGATATTTTATAAGTATTTATTTATACAAATATTTATTTCATTTCATTTGATGTTAAAAAATCTTAAATAGAATACCAGAGTTTGTCGTGTTTTAAGATTTTTTATTAAATTTTGATATGGCAAATAATTAACTATAGAAAACAATTCTTCATTAGTTTAATATTTTATTTACCTACGTAATGTACTTTTCCTCTAAATTAATATTGTTTTTGTTAAGAACCAGTTTAATTATATTTTCGCTTTGTTATATCCTAACACCTTCATCACATTTCACGTATAGATAAGACAATTATCTACAATAGCAAGAGTAACGTTAACTTGAGAATCAATAACAATTTGATAACTTGAGATTTACTTTTTACATTTAAACAATTATAATTTTTTATACCTTATTATTTTCAAAAAATTACACTATTAAATCACCAATTTTTTTTATCTTTAATGTGAATAAATATTACTATATCAAAAGGAAAAAAAAGTATATGTTAATACTACATGTATATAGTATAACATAAAATATATATATATAATATGATGTACTACACATGTAGTTTGATATATTATATATATACACCACATGTGTAGTATATGAACATTATACCTAGATTAAATAAAAAAACAATTCTTCATATCATGGTGCAATTTAAAAAAAAATCGTATGAAAAAATTATATATGTAGAAAAATGGGATTAGTTCTCAAATTAAAACTAGTTTTCATATGATCATCTTCCTATGTATCAATATCTTACAAATATTATAGTAAAAAAATATTTTCTAAAAAGATTAAGAATGATCCTGAACTTAACATGAGTTTTTTTAAAATTATTTTTAAAGTGTTTTAGACAAATATTGTTTATTGTTTATCTGTAAATATGCTTGAGCAAATAAACATCACGTTCTAGTTCTCTGTTCCGAAATTAGTTATATGCTAGTAAATGAAACCTACGCATCACAATGAGGGTGTTAGAATTTGTAAGACTCGATTGAAACGACGTAAATATTAATATTCATCATGCGAGAAAAATTCACTTGTGAACATTGATAAAGATAAGTAAAGGGCAACGACAATCCACATCGTATTTTAAAGGCTGTAAAGGAAAAAAATGAAATCTTGAAGCACTTTCGAGGACTTATACATTTGTCTTCTAATTCCTTGTAAATTATACGTACAATTCATAAATAAATTTTACATTGATACATAAATAACAATAAATACGTCATAATGGTGTATTTAAATTTTATATATCTATATAAACTGAAAGTGAAAGTGTTAGCTACATGTAATTTCTTAGCTTTTATATATTGGTCACATAAGTTTTGTGATTTTCATATTTGGTCTCTTTTGATTTGTCTTGCCTTATGACATGTATTTATGTTTATATAAAAGGTGAGTTTAGTAACTAAAAATTATTTTTTATACCTATTTATTTAATTTGTATCAAAAAATACAAGCGGAGGAAACGCCATAATCATTTATAAATATTAGTCTGCGTTTATTATTACTGATGTCTTCGGATTTTAATTCGTAAGGATACCGTTACAATATTTTATTTATTCTGACTTTCATATTCAAGCCCGTAGTGTATTTACACGCGCAACGCACATGAAGATATTTCTAGTTTATAAAATATCACATATTAAAATATTAAAAAGAAAACTAAAAGCAAACATAAAGAATATGAGTGCACCAATTGCACTAATTGTCATTTTTTGATTGGAGGAAACAATTTCTTCTTTTATGTGCATGAAGAAGTAGGCAAATAGCAAGTGATTAAAAAAATCAAACACCATTATAACCTTTTTATTCTAACCTAATATTTTTACATCTTTTACAATTTAGGTTCAAAAAAATTTTACTTTCAACTTTTGGTTACCTGTACTTTTCATATTTTACAAATTTTTCGTTTTACGTCTCGGTCTAAATTTTACAAGTTAACATGTTATAACGTGCGTGTGTGTTTTAACGTCTTTCGCCTACTTTTCACTCGATTCATTTTTTTCCGTTTTTATGGTGTTTTTGGTCTTGGTGGTCAATGACGGTGAGCCATTAGTGTTACTTGACACGGTTTTATGCCTCCCGTCACAACACGAGGGGCTTAATACTAGTTTTGTCTAAGTGTTGCTTCTCGCAAACGCATGTGAAAATCTCAAAACTCAAAATTTCCACATATGAAGATCTTGATTCAGCGAACTATTATTCATGAAACAAGTAAATCAATATGTACTATAAATGTTAGATTATTTTAATAAGCTTATTACAAAAAGAAAGGCTATAAAACTACAATATTGATATTCTTTATATAAAAGTTGTCGATCATAATGATTCAATAATAATTGACGTTTTTGTCTGGTTCTTTACAAAAAGAAAGGTTATAAAAAATGGGAATCCCCAAACGCATTGGAGATCAGCTTGAAAGCTGAAGCCATGTGTAGATGAAAATCCCATCAATCAAAACCCTTTTCGAGTCTTGGTCAAACATAGTATTCACCGGTCGGAATCAAACCAGATGTAAAGTAGCATTTTACGGTATAGCAAGAGAGAAAAGATTAGATTTTTGAAATGGTTAAATAATCGTTTTATATATCATACTCGAAATCATTTATATAGTTTCTTTTTTTACTTAAAGTCGATTTTATGTCAAACCACCTCATATATATATATATAGAGAGAAAGATTACAGAGAAAGATTACAGTACAAATTGTTTTTTTTCGTGCGAAGCGTATATAGTCATCACATAAGAATGTAGATTACAGGTGGAATTATAATGCAAGGGTAATAAATAATCATGTAAAAATGTAGATTACAGGTGGAATTATAACGCAAAAGATATTCTTGCGTGATAATTCCACGCGAGTGTAATTTGTCTTGCGTAAATATCATTTTATTCTTGCGTGATAATTCCACCCAAAACTTTATACGTTTCGCACGAAAAAACATTTTGTATAGTAACCGACAGTGATATGTATATGTGTATGTATATGTGTATGTATATGTGTATGTATATGCGTATGCATATGCGTATGCATATGCGTATGTATATGCATATGTATATCAGTATATGTGTATGTATATGTATATGTATACGTATACGTATATGTATAGGTATATGTAAATGAATATGCATTCTTTCATAGTTTATATGTAAGTTTTTTAATTTTTGTAGCCAGTCATTTTTGTTTAAGCTCAAAAAACAATTAAATTTAACAACTCATTGACATGAATAATATCAATGTTAAGTCGACCTGATTTGAGCCAAGTTAACCTTTTACACTTTTTCAGTAGTTTAGTTGGTCGGTTAAAATTAAATATGATAGTAAATATGATTAGTTACAAAATATATGATGTTAAAAGTTTATAGTAGTTTATAGTGTTTACTAAACTAAATATAGAACAGAAAATATTACTAATATGTTCATAAATAAATAAATAAATTTTTAAACGGAGCAATAAAATAAAAAGTATTTTGTGAAAGAGATGTAATGCCAAATCAATTCTCCATCATTCAAACACAAAGTGGACCCCAAACATTCTCAAAAAGCCCTTCACCGTCCTTTAGTCATCCCAACACCTTTATATAATAATAAGCGTATCTTCTATAACAAACCACACACCATTCTTTCCCCTTCACTTTCCTCCACCACCCCTACTTATTATTCCCTTAATTCACACACAAGAAACACACTTTGACACACACACTAAGCCCAAATCTACCATCGATGACGACCAGAACGAGCCTATGCTCGTGCTTTTTGGTGTTCATGATGATGGTGGCTTCTGTCGTCTCAAGAAACATACCACCATCGCCACCACCAGCTCTGGGCACAACCACCGGTTCCAAGATGGGATGGATTACAAGAGTGGTTGTGACAAGAGTTACTTCGTATCATGTTGTTGCTAGAAAAGTTCAAGCCTACAACACGGCCTCTTCTGGTCCTAGTGACAGAGGACGAGGTCATAAGTAAACGTATATGGTTTTGTTATGTTTTTCAAGTTTGAGTTGGATTCATTTTCGATTTTCGAGGGTAAACCATAAAGGTGTTGAGTATACGTATGATGCGTGTATTCTTTGGTGAAAAGGGAGCAAGAGTTTCGTTCGTTGATACAATTCATGTGTTATAATAGGAGAAAACAAAATACGATCATAGTATATTTTCGTTTGTTAGTGTTATTCATAGTACATATGTCGTATTGTCGTTATTGTCACATAAGTAGCTCAATAATGTTCACTTGTTAAGAAAATTTACATTCATTTGTAATAATTGTATTTTCTCTCGTCAACTATGATCTCTATGTATTTTTATGATTTATATATACTTGTAATCAACACATAGAGACTCATAACGATAGTGTTTAACTTCCTCGCAACGGGGGTTGGGGGGTATACTTTTAAAATCATCAAAAATACTCTGTAGCGTTTGAAATCAAAACATTTTAATTAATGGATGCCACTTAGCATGAGAACATCAATGATCCTTATCTCAATTGGTTAATATGAGGTACTAGTGATATGTAAATATTGGGAGGTAACGGGTTCAAGTCTCGGTTTAAGAAAAATGCTTAAAGTAGAGCCCGGGGTTTCCTCTTGAGTGGGTTAGAGGTGAAGTCCTGGTTGAAATACAAATAAGTGAGCCCGATTAAAATAACACATATTCAATATAAGATCGCACATTTTGCTATTAAAAAAAACCTTAGCAGGGGAATCTTTCTTGAACACTTTTGTTTAATATTAACACAGAATGTCGGAATTCTCTAGGAAAACGATTTCCAAAATTTTAGCGTAGCAAGTATAAGAAATTCATGAGTGATGATGACTGACGCCCTAGGCTTCAAAATAATTAACTTCTTAGCATAAAAAACTAAATAAATATTTAGAACCAAATAAATAAGTTTATAATCTACGTATAATGTTTTAATGATTCACGTGACAATTTATATTTACTTCATAAATTACTAGACTAAGGGCATAAATTTCTAATAAGACACAAATATAATACAAGATTCACTTGACGAGAGCATTTTGTCGGTTGACATCACATAATTGATGGATTGGTCTGGGCGGACTATAAAAAATTAAAATCGATCGGTTTGGTCACTTGGTTCTTGCTTTCCACCTTACTCGATTTTGATCCGGGTCGGTTTGATCTTGACCTAGCTAGAACGACTTCACATACATAAAATATTAGATCCGGTACTTGTTTGTTGTTTTTCATCTTATTTGGTTCCCGCCGCGGGCAGGTTTGTTCCTTAACCCATGATAACCCCTAAGATTCATGAGTTTGGATTTAGTCTAAATGTTTTTAGGTTATTTTTAAGTTTAATCTATAAGTTGAGGTCAGGTTGGGGTTAGCCAACAATTTCTTTGGTTGACATGTTTATTTTATATTTTGTTGAAAATGTGTTTTATATCTTCATTGATACCGAGTGAATATCATTTAAATTTTAAATGGAAAAAAGAGATATATGCACAAGGTTTATAGTTAAACCGTAATTGTTTTATACACACTTATTTTTTTGTTGTATATTATAATTACCTTTTACATTATTAACAGTTAAAGATATTCAAGTTAAAGAGATCGAGTTCCGTATCTAACCATGAATACAAGTGACATGTTTGGGATATTTTCTTGACATGATTTTCGAGTCCATTTACAAAAAAAATTAGATTGAAAAATAATGATTTATTTTATCTTCATGTTCTCGAAATATATAGTGATGTTTAGATCTCGTCCACGTGTTTATGGAGAGGAAGAGATGTTTGTATGATTGAGAATCGGAATAAACCAATTTTTTTAAAATATTTTTTTGCCTTGGTGAAAAACAAGTCGTGACGTCATAATATATGAAGAAAAGTGGATTGTGTCTAATAAGAAATAGATATCTCTAAAAATAATCATAACTAGGATTTTCTCCACGCGCGTTGCGTAAGGTTTTCGTCACATTCTCAAATCCAAAGTAGTTATAGCTGTCATTTCAAGTTTACGCTTCATTTGTTGCGGGAGGATCGTATAATGCATTATCACATTTCAAATCCAAAAAACTTACAATTATCACTTGAATGATATACATTGTGTGTTGCAGCGCTGATCCCACTATGTATGTGCTTGGAAGCTCGATTTTTTTAATGATATTAACTTGTCTACGCTCCATGAAAGAATATATTGACGACCCATTTAGTTTGCTAATGTTTTTTCCCTTTGACAACCTTAATAAATATCTATTTCTTCATTCATGTTATTTACTCTTTCCAAGCTACCTCACAAAAAAATCTTACTTCCAGCTTTTCTTGCACACGCATGTGCTTGGAAGCCAGCAACTGTGACCTATGGCATTTTGATGATCCTATGCTTTCAGCATTCTAGTAATTTCTATAAAACAAAACATGATCAAGTTAAAGAACCATCATATAACAATCTGGCATGGTTAATGCAAAACCAGAAAGATTTCAATGGAACAAAATGAGCCATTTCTTCTTCTTAGATTAGACAATCTAATCAATTTGCTTAGATTAGGCTAGTTATGATAAGATCATTAATCACACTTAATGTACCTCATATTGCATATTATTAGGATCAATGGAGTCTTGTCTTGACTTCAAGCTTGAAGCGTGTGCTTGGCCATCAAGCATAGCGTAAGGACTTCCTACACAACATGAAAATAGTGTTAAAAATGTAGTGGTTATTTGTTTCTAGCGTTAAAAATAAGTTTATTTCGAACGTGAAAAGATCATTAAAATTTGAAATCACTACATCAGTTCTTTGACTTCCCAATCCTTCTACTCTAATAAAATGAAAATTATGAAGGACACGTGCTAACATTATATTCATTCTCACAAAAATTTTCTGGTTTCTCTCTTCTATTAGATAATTACCTTAATTATAAATAATATTATGAGAAAATTGCATAAATAGTGCCTGTTGGTTTGATCATATTGCAAATTTGGTCCCCAGATTCTAAAAATTAAAAATTTAGTCCAAAGATTTAAAAGTTTGTTGCAGATTTAGTCCACACCGTTAGTGTCCATTAGATTTTAACGATCTGGGGACTAAATATGTAATATGGTCAAACTATATGAACCGATTGTGCAATTTTCTCCAAAATTAAAAAAAAACTAAAAAAATCAAATAAAAATTAAAATTAAAGATTCAAATAAACTTTAATAAAGAAATTCAATAATCATTAAAAATAGAATAAAGGTTACAAATCAAAGCAAATTTAAAAAGTAAATAGAAGTATATGCATATAAAAATAGAAAATGAGAAGTATGCTTAAAAATTTATTTTTATAATTATTTTTGATGAAGTTTATATGTAATATTTGAATCGTAGAATCCAAAAACCTTGTGAATACCGTTTTGTTTATTTTTTTAACTTTAATATGATTTTTTCAGTATTTATTTTGAATTTTATAAATGCTTATTCGGTTGTATTTTTAATTTTTGTTTGGTTTTTATTTAATTTTTTTACTTTATTCAAATAATTATTTTCAGTATTTAAAATTTTTAATACTTATAAATGTTTATGCGTTTTATTTATACTTTTATTTAGTTTTGAATTTGATTATATTTTACTTTTATTTTATTTTTTAATATTTAATTTTATTACTGATGTTTATTTGAATTTCTTATGTTTGATTTTAATTTATTTAAATTTTATTTGATTTTCAATTATTTTTTTAATTTTTAGAGCAAATTGCACAATTAGTCTTTATGGTTTGATCATATTGCATATTTAGTCCTCATATCGCTAAAAATTAACGAATACTAACGGTGGGGACTAAATTTATAACAAACTTCTAAACATTTGGATTAAATTTATAATTTTTAAAATCTGGTATCAAATTTGCAACTTGATCAAACCGAAAGGACTATTTTTGCAATTTTCTCTGATATTATTAAACTCTTTTAGATTATAAATGGTTTTCTAATAAATTAAGAAATATATATTTTTTAATATTATTTCTAAAGAAACAAACTTTTATAAAATATACTTTTTTTTCTAAAACATCAAAATTATTTAAAAATGTGAAGTATTTTAAATTTAGTGTTTTTAAAAAGTAATTTTTTTGTGAACCAAAAATAATTAAAAATAAGAGTTATAACAAGGAAATATATAAAAGCGACAATTTTTTAACAAAATGTTTGATATTTTTTTGGAAAGAAATTAAAAAGTTGATATCTTTGTTTTATTACTTATAGTTTTTATTGCTATGTAATTTAAATCAGATCCTATCTTAGAATATCATTTTATAATTAAGTAAAAAAAATTATATTTAATATTTTATTTATTCAACCTGTGTAATACACGAGTTTACTAAAACTAATTGCTTAATAAGATAGTATCATAGCAGTACTACTAAATAACAACAATACCTACTTGGAATTGCAACCTTCCTGGATATTCTAATCTTTCTTGTTCTTCTTTTTGTTGACTTACTCTGGTGATAACAAACCCTCCCAGATTTCTTTTCTACTAAACTTAATAGCAATATTTAGCTTGCAACAATCTAATCTAACAATGCTCTCAGGAATCAATGTTTAAAACATCAAATTAAAATATCTAAACTCTACCTTATTAGATTTAAACATGAAAACCAAAAAAGATTATCTTAACATCTTAAAGAAACATATATGGTCACCATTATTGGTACATTGTAAGCCCTTATGCTACAAATAAACGACAACAAAACTATGGAAATAGAGATTTATAATCAAGTAACCAAAACCTACAATTAAACAGATAATGAAACAATTAATGAAAAGTGGGCACTATGCCTTTAGCACATGACACTAGCAGTTGGGTTGAAGGCAAAAAAACAGTCTGGTTAGTACAATTCATAAACAGGTTAAAACTGGACATATCACATACACAACATCATTTATCTTGTTTTTTAATTCAAAGTTATATTTATATAGCAAGATAAATGATTACATAGACTGGTTGTAAGAAATTCCTCTATCTTCATATAATGATAAAAAGAATGGAGCACAAAGAAATCAAACATCAGCAGAAAAGCCCAATTGTTAATAATAATCGATGGAGTTAAAGCAACCGATTTCATAGTGGTAGTAATTATGTTTAATCTCCTAAGAACACAATATTAGTCATGATTATTTAACCCAAAAATTATTTCAACAAAGACATACAAACATATAGCTATGCATATAACTCAATAATTATATTAAAAGAAGGTAAATAAACCTTGCTCAAGGAAGAAGGTTCTCGTGAAAACTGCTTTGAATATTCAAGTACCATTTAAATATAAAATTGTAATTTATTCATTACAAAATTCATGCTACACTATCCATCATTTGATCTATTTATTAGGTCCTCTTCATTACAAAGCTCATCGTTAAAGTTAGCCCCTCATGCTTTGTCACAGCCGGAGAAAGCCGGTTCCTCTCATTCTATCTCTCTTCTTGTTCGTCTACTGCGCGAACTACACGTAGCAACTAGGGGTGCATTTAATAGTTGTACACAAAGCAAGAAGAGTAGTAAACTACTGTTCATTTGCCTTGTGCTTTAATATAGAGAGTAATAATATAAAATGACATATTTAAACCATAATTATTTAGTAATTCACTTCTTTTATACATATATGAATACACATACATGTATAGGTTAGTATATAAGTGAGGAAAACCATACAAAGGGCGGAAAGACAGGAGAACATTATGTGTGACAATCGCTAAATGGTATAAATGTAAAAAAGGGAGAATGCGTATGCAAGTCACATGCTACTTTCCTTTTTGTTATATGCTTATAATCAATGTTTTTAGAACCAGAACGGACAGTGAACCGAATGTTTTACTGATCTGTTGGTCGGACTGTGTATAAAAACTTGATAGAATATGTAAAATAACTGGATATTTTTAATATATATATACATATAATATATATATATATATATATGTATATATATATATCTATGTATATGTCTTTATATATATATATATAGAGAGAGAGAGAGAGAGAGACAGATAGAGAGAGAGAGAAGGGATCTTAAGAAAACCACAAAATTATGTGAAAACTAGAGAAAACCAATGAAATCGGACACATAACTTGTAAATTTTTATCACCACCCCTTATATTTGTATGTATATATGTATAATATATATATGTATGTATATATATATATATGTATGTATATATATGTATATATATATATATAGAGAGAGAGAGGATGGATCATAAGAAAACCACAAAGTTATGTGAAAACTAGAGAAAACCAATGAAATCGGCCACATAACTTGTAAATTTTTATCACCACCCCTTATATTTGTATGTATATATTATATCTTCACAACTATATAATATAAGAATCATGGGTAATATGGCAATTTCCTCTTCATTATAAGACGACATATGAAAGAGCGTTGTGTATTCATGCTTACCCTTTCAAATTTCTTTCATGTATGCCGCTGCATTCAATCGCCTGCCTCAAATTGAATCCAACATTCATCTCCCTCACCCTAGGTTCAACTCTTCTCCTTCCCCTTCCCCGGTTTCAATCAATAATTACAATTCCATCATAGGTTAGTGGTGTTCGATGATGTTTTGTTCTAGGGTTGTTAATTTGATATTTGGGGTTGTTAATTTGTTTCTATTAACATGGTGTAAGGCTCCGTTCCCGGGACGCTTACAGCTGGGTTCTTATCGCACATAAAACCTATAAATTACATTTGTAATTCATAAAATAGCAGCGAAAAACTAAAACAATCTTTCATTTCTATGTAAATGCTTTTGCAAATTAATACAACATTCATTACAAAATAGTTTATTCGCATTACAATGCAAAAACATCAATCAAAAGAATGTCATCCCAAAAGGAGCTGAGTAGCTTCATGGTGCCATCCTCAGCAATCATTTCCTGCCAACTGGAAAACATATAAAAAGTCAGCGTTGCTGAGTGAGTCCTAGTTTTATTGTAAAACATACTTTACTTTCATATAAAACCATTAGTTACCTTTACATGATCACACATCATACGTACGCATAGATAATGTCATTATTATCTTCTTCATTCATTCATTCGTCCATTCGTTCTATATAACTTTACTTGCGCATCGGACATCAACCGTACCAATACCATGTGCTACACCCCGGCTAGTCTTAGCTACCGGGCCGAAGTCAATAAATGAACAGCTAAAAGTATGCCACGGTACTAGGAGTAACCATCAGTCTTAGCTACTGGGCCGAAGTCAATAAATGAACAGCTAAACGTATGCCATAGTACTAGGGGTAAGCGGTAGAGGCACTACTCGTTTGGTCAATCACAAAGAAGGACCCTAATATCCAATGCTTGCAAGACTTCTTTCATTTGTTCATTAATGCATGCATTCATCATCATGTTCCTCTTTCATTATCTTTCACTTTACGTTACATAATACTTCGTTCATTCCTCATAATAAGTAAAGCCATAGGAAAGATATTATACATCATACTAAGGAACATTAACATGCATCCACATCACATCATACAGGGCAACATCATACATACATAACATGCAACATCATCATCTCTATGCCCTTCATGCTTCTAAGGCCATATCTGTTATCTTACATGCTCTTACGGGAAACCTTTACGTCAAGACTTACATCTGCACTTTCCCCCGAAAGCCAGAAGTCTAACTACGCTTTCTTCGGGTGCAACAGCCCTAATCGTGCGTGTGGACAACGACTGAACATCATGCGATTGAACTCAAGCGGTTGAACATTTAGGCGAATGGACATCCAGTCGTGCGTATGAACCTCATGCGGATGGAACAAATATGAATGGGCACCTATGCGACTGATCTAATGCGAATGAACTCATGCGACAAAGCACTTATGCGACTGAACCCTCAGTCGCATGACTCCCCATGCGATTGGACTCCCAGTCGTGCGACTGAAACCTTAGTCGTGCGATTGAATCCTCAATCGTGCGAATGAATCCCAATCGTGCGAATGACCCTCAATCGCCCCTCAATCGGCCGTATGGCCTCCATTCGGTCGCCTAGCCCTAGCTGATGCAGAATGGAGTTCATCCCGACTGCAGCCGAGGGTTTTCGGCCTCCAAACTCATCTAAACCCATTTTAAGCCTAAATTAACCCTCCTGACCTTAGGAATGCATACCATAACACATACAAGCACACACAAGCCCGAAACATACACGAAACGCATCACACACATCACACCCAATGGGTCAACACATACACATACAAAAACGGGTTATTATGCTTTCCAGCCCCAAAATCGGTTGAAAACAAGTAAAAGTGGGGTCCTAGAACTCACACAAACGAGCACAATGACAAGGGCTTCGATTTGGCTTGCTA
Source organism: Flaveria trinervia (assembly GCA_025506515.1). Taxonomy (NCBI): domain Eukaryota; kingdom Viridiplantae; phylum Streptophyta; class Magnoliopsida; order Asterales; family Asteraceae; genus Flaveria; species Flaveria trinervia. The sequence goes on along the minus strand of CM046458.1, from coordinate 63,632,049 downwards.
CACAACGATTTGGCGACCCGAACCGGCACTTTTCCTCTTCTTTCTAAGTACTTCTTCTTCTTCTATGAAGTCTGAAATGTGGGTGTGTGGAAGAGTGGACTGCCCTCTCCCTACTAATCACCACATTTCCTAACTTTTCTTCGTTGGCGAGTTTGGTCCCTCGACTTTGAATTTTATTTTCTTTTCTTTCTTCACCGGCTTCAAAATAATAAATATTCTGGCGTTACAAGTCCACCCCCTTAAATATGTTTCGTCCCCGAAACCTGTTATTCGTCGAACAAACGTGGATAATGCTGTCTCATTTCTTCCTCAGTCTCCCACGTTGATTCGGATCCCTTCCTGTGCTTCCACTGTACACGCACAAGAGGAACCACTTTATTCCTTAGCCTTTTCTCCTTTGGTCAATGATTGCCACTGGTTGCTCCACATAATTGAGCCGTTCATCTACTTCGATATCTTCCATGGGACAATCACATCTTCATCTGCTAAGCATTTCTTAGATGAGATACGTGGAATGTTGGGTGAATTCCATTTAACTCATCCGTAACTCCAGTCTATAGGCCACCTCTCCTACTCGAGCAATGATTCGGAAAGGGCCTATATACCTTGGGCTCAACTTGCCCCGCTTTTTGAATTGGATAATACCCTTCCAAGGTGAGACCTTCAACATAACCCGGTACCCACCTGGAACTCAATCGGCCTGTGTCGTTTATCAGCATACGACTTCTGTCTATCTTTGGCTGCCTTCATAAAGGCTTTGATCTTTTCAATCTTCTCAGTCGTAGCCTCGATTACCTTGACGCTCCCCAATTCCTTTTGACCAATGTCACCCCAACAAACGGGTGTTCTGCATCTCCTACCATATAACATCTCATATGGAGGCATGCCAATGCTGGCATGATAGTTGTTGTTGTATGAGAATTCGACTAATGGTAGGTGGTCATCCCAACTTCCACCAAAATCAATCACACATGCCCGGAGCATGTCTTCCAGTGTTTGAATGGTCCTTTCTGACTGACCATCACTCTGGGGATGATAAGCCATGCTAATATGTAACCTCGTCCTCATAGCGTCGTGGAACTTCTTCCAAAATTTAGATGTAAACCGGGTGTCGCGATCCGACACAATAGACACCGGCACACCATGAGGAGTTACAATTTCCTTGATGAACAGATCAGCCAACCTCTCTGACGAACATGTCTCGCAGATCCGTAGGAAGTGAGCACTCTTCGTCAAGCGATCAACTATCACCCATATGGCATCATACCCTTTCGGGGTACGCGGCAGCTTTGTAATGAAATCCATGGTGATGTGCTCCCACTTTCATTCTGGTATATCCAAAGGTTGTATCTTCCCATACGGCTTTTGGTGCTCGACCTTCACCTGTAAGCAAGTAAGGCACTTACTCACATACTCCACCACATCGCGCTTCATACCCGCCACCAATATCTTTCTTCATATCATGGTACATTTTCGTGGCACCAGGATGAATGGAGTATCGAGTCTTGTGAGCTTCATCCATGATCTTCACCCGTAGATCCCCAAAACGAGGAATCCACACACAACCGAATAGGGTACTAACACCGAGTGTGTTTTCCCCAATTCCGCGACCAGACCTCTCATTCTTTCAGAGTTAAGATGATCTTCTTTCAACGCCTCATCTTGGAACTCTTTGACTTGCTTCATTACATCGGAGGTCATGATCAACTGATATGCTTTCACCCGAATCGGCTCGGGTCTCTCCTTCCGGCTAAGGGCGTCAGCCACTACATTGGCCTTGCCGGATGGTAGTGGATCTCACAATCATAGTCCTTTATAAGTTCCAACCACCGTCTCTGCCTCATGTTCAGATCCTTCTGCTCGAAGAAGTACTTCAGACTCTTGTGGTCAGTGAATATGGTGCACTTCGTCCCGTAGAGGTAGTGCCTCCAAATCTTCAACGCAAAGACCACGGCTGCTAGCTCCAAGTCATGAGTAGGATAATTGACCTCATGAACCTTTAACTGTCGAGATGCATAGGCTATAACCTTTCCTCTTTGCATTAACACGCACCCCAACCCCGAGTAGGAAGCATCCGAATAAACCACTAGATCTTCACTTCCATCGGGTAAGGACAGGACTAGAGCTTGAGTCAACCTCGCCATCAGTTCCTCGAACGCCTTCTCTTGAGCCCGACCCCAAAAAAACTTTACATATTTTCGGGTCAACTTAGTCAGTGGAGAAGAAATCTTAGAGAAGTCTTGGATAAATCTTCTATAGTAGCCCGCCAAACCCAAGAAGCTGCGGATCTTGAATGGCGTCTTCGGTGACTGCCATTGCAAGACCGCCTCCACTTTCGCCGGGTCCACCATTATCCCGTCGGGATTCACCACATGACCCAAAAACTGAACTTCGTGCAACCAAAACACGCACTTGGAGAATTTAGCATACAATTTCTCCCTTCTCAACGTCTCTAGAACCTCCCGAATGTGACTGGCGTGCTCTACTTCGCTCCTCGAGTAAATCAGGATATCATCAATAAACACAATCACTGATTTATCCAGCATTGGCTGACACACACGGTTCATCAAATCCATAAAAGCAGCTGGCGCGTTGGTCAAACCAAAAGACATGACAAGAAACTCGTATTGACCATAGCACGTACGAAAGCTGTTTTAGGAATATCTTGCTCCTTCACCTTCAGCTGATGATAACCAGATCAAAGATCTATTCTCGAGAACCAACTGGCACCCTGAAGCTGATCGAACAAATCATCTATCCTCGGTAAGGGGTATCGGTTCTTCACCGTCAACTTGTTCAGCTCACGGTAGTCGATGCACATCCTCATACTACCGCCCTTCTTCTTTACAAACAGAACCAGAGCACCCCAAGGAGAGATACTCGGTCTAATGAACCCCTTATCAAGCAGCTCTTGCAACTGCTCCATCAACTCTTTCATCTCGGTCGGAGCCAACCGATACGGTGCTTTGGCAACAGGTTGGGCACCCGGTATCAGATCAATCTGAAATTCAATCTCTCTGTCAGGTGGCACTCCTGATAAGTCTTCTGGGAACACGTCTGGAAAGTCACACACAACTGGTACACCGGCTAGTTGTGGTGTTGGCGTATCCACATCTTTTACATAGGCCAAGTAAGCACTACATCCACACCTCATACACTTTCCCGCCACCGCCATCGAGATCACCTTCGGAATCATAGTAACCCGATCACCATAAACCGTTACCGAACTACCGTCAGGCGCAACAACCGAATCATCTTCTTGCGACACACAATGTTTGCCTCGAAGTCCGCTAGCCAATCCATCCCAAGAACCAAATCAAAACCACCTATGGCCATCATGATGGTCTAACAAGAAACTTATGACCCTCAAGTTCCACATCACAATACTCTATCATCTCAGAAATCCTGGTAGACTTACCTATGACAGTTTCTACATCAAAGGGTGCATCAACACGTCTACTACTAACAGGCAGCTTAGTGCAGAAAGCAGCAAAAATAAAACTCTTACTAGCACCAGAATCAAATAACACAGAAGCTAAAGTTTGGTTCACCAGAAACGTACCGGACACAACGTCAGGGTCCATCCTAGCCTCCTCCTGTGTCATGGTGAATGCCTTGCGCCGCTCCTCGGTCCATCACCTCCCGTCCTCTTCGCTCCTGAACCCTCAGCCCTCGGGTTCTTACAATCCCTGCTCATATGACCAGTTTCCCCACAGTTAAAACATTTGCCCGACAGGCAATCCTTCGCCATATGCCCTGTCTTCCCACACTTGAAGCACACATTCAAACCCAGCCTACATTCTCCCGCATGCTCCTTTCCACACTTACCACACCTCCTTGATCCCTCTCCCGTGTGGCCACGCGGCGGTCATCCACCAGTGCCTTTTTGTTACCCGTCGAGGCATTACCCCGACTAAACCTCTTCCTGTTCCAGTTTCGATCACCACCACCCTTCTTATTCGCTTCGACCACCACCACCTCCCCCTCATCATAAAGTCTTCCGGCCAAATCGACTGCCGACCTAAACGTACTTGGCCGGGCGACGATCATATGCTGGCGAACATCCACCGGTAAACCCTGAATGTACCTCTTGATCTTCCGAGACAGAGGCGTCACCTGATCAGGCACGAGCCGTGCCATTTCATTAAACTTGGTGGTGTACTGCTGGTGTGTCATGGTGCTCGCCTCCAGCTGCAGGAACTCTCTTTCTATTTTATCCATCTCCCTATGAGGACAGAACTCCTCAATCACCATCTTCTTCAACTCCTCCCACCCACCTCATCCTTCCTATTGCCTGGTTACCCTCTGCTTGGACAATGTTGTCCCACCAGCATAGTGTCGAGTCCACAAAAGAATGAGTGGCATACTTCACCTTCTGATCTTCCCGACACTCGCTGATGTCGAGAGCAGCCTCCATTTCTCTCACCCATCGGTGAGCAGCGGCAGCATTACCATTACCGTCGAAAGTAGGGGGCTTGCATCTCATAAACGCCCCATAACTACAGTCTCGTGCCACCTCCTGCACGGGCTCTTCTTTTTCCTCCTCATCATCAGTTAGAACCGTTTCCGACTCCGGTTGTTCTCGTTCTCTCGAGGGCCTGTTTCTCTCCTTTCTTTCCCCTTCTCGTACAGCCTTAATAACTTCGGTCACCACAGACGGTAAGATTGTCTGCATGACCTGATGTACTTCTTCAACAACAGCCTCCTTTACTGAGGCCCTCAGGTTTGCACTCTCATCCCCCGCTTCTGGATAAGGAGTCTCTGGTTCTTCAGAACCACCTTCTCGACCCTTGGTCTTCCTCTCTTGGGTCGCGGCTCAACATCAGGCCCGCCACGGCCTCCACCTCTAGATGCTTAGAAGATCTGCCTCCAGCCATTCTCTAACTCACACTGAAAGATTCAAACCCAACACGATCATTCAAAGAAACACTCAGTTTATGTCAAGTATAGTAAGTCCATAATTACAGTGGCCAGTTATGATTAGCCACTTACTTTACTCTTCATAGCCCAAGTATTACCTGTCCTGACTACATCAGTATTTAAATCTACATACAACACATAACCACATACCATGCGCACATAAAACCGGTTAACTTTAAGAAAATACCTGATGGCACGCAGCTACTCAGATTGGCATTCCATTTCCTTTCCGTCCCATTCTCAGTTTAAGATTAGGTTTATTTTGAAAATTTACCCATTTCACTTAAACTTTGACTCTGATACCAACTTGTAAGGCCCCGTTCCCGGGACGCTTACAGCTGGGTTCTCATCGCACATAAAACCTATAAATTACATTTGTAATTCATAAAATCGCAACGGAAAACTAAAACAATCTTTCATTTCCATGTAAATGATTTTGCAAATTAATACAACATTCATTACAAAATAGTTTGTTCGCATTACAATGCAATAATATCAATCAAAAGAATGCCATCCCAAAAGGAGCTGAGTAGCTTCACGGTGCCATCCTCAGCAATCATTTCCTGCCAACTGGAAAACATATAAAAAGTCAGCGTTGCTGAGTGAGTCCTAGTTTTATTGTAAACATACTTTACTTTCATATAAAACCATTCGTTACTTTTACATGATCACACATCATACGTACGCATAGATAATGTCATTATTGTTTTCTTTTCATTCATTCATTCGTCCTTCGTTCTATATAACTTTACTTGCGCATCGGACATCAACCGTACCAATACCATGTGCTACACCCCGGCTAGTCTTAGCTACCGGCCGAACTCAATAATGAACAGCTAAACGTATGCCACGGTACAAGGAGTACCATCAGTCTTAGCTACTGGGCCAAGTCAATAAATGAACAGCTAAACGTATGCCACAATACTAGGGGTAAGTGGTAGAGGCACTACACGTTTGGTCAATCACAAAGAAGGACCCTGATATCCAATGCTTGCAAGACTTCTTTCTTTCGTTCATTAATGCATGCATTCATCATCATGTTCCTCTTTCATTATCTTTCACTTTACGTTACATAATACTTCGTTCATTTCTCATAATAAGTAAAGCCATAGGAAAGATATTATACATCATACTAAGGAAAATTAACATGCATCCACATCACATCATACAGGGCAACATCATACATACATAACATGCAACATCATCATCTCTATGCCCTACATGTTTCTAAGGCCATATATGCTATCTTACATGCTCTTACGGGAACCTTTACGTCAAGACTTACATCTGCACTTTCCCCCGAAAGCCAGAAGTCTAACTACGCTTTCTTCGGGTGCAACAGCCCTAATCGTGCGTATGGACACCCTCCAGTCGCATGGCCTCCATGCGACTGAACATCATGCGATTGAACTCAAGCGGATGAACATTTAGGCGAATGGACATCCAGTCGTGCGTATGAACCTCATGCGGATGGAACAAATGTGAATGGGCACCTATGCGACTGATCTAATGCGAATGAACTCATGCGACAAAGCACTTATGCGACTGAACCCTCAGTCGCATGACTCCCCATGCGATTGGACTCCCAGTCGTGCGACTGAAACCTTAGTCGTGCAATTGAATCCTCAATCGTGCGAATGAATCCCAATCGTGCGAATGACCCTCAATCGTCCCTCAATCGGCCGTATGGCCTCCATTCGGTCGCCTAGCCCTAGCTGATGCAGAATGGAGTTCATCCCGACTGCAGCCGAGGGTTTTCGGCCTCCAAACTCATAAAACCCATTTTAAGTCTAAATTAACCCTCCTGGACCTTAGGAATGCATACCATAACACCATACAAGCACACACAAGCCCGAAACATACACGAAACGCATCACACACATCACACCCAAATGGGTCAAACACATACACATACAAAAACGGGTTTTTATACTTTCCAGCCCCAAAATCGGTTGAAACAAGTAAAAGTGGGGTACTAGAACTCACACAAATGAGCACAACGACAAGGGCTTCGATTTGTCTTGCTACACGCGATTTGGCGACCCGAACCAACCCGAACCGGCACTTTTCCTCTTTTTCTCTCTTTCTTTTCTCTCTCTTCTTCTCTTTATGAAGTCTGAAATGTGGGGTGTGTGGAGAGAGTGGGCTGCCCTCTCCCTACTAATATCACCACATTTCCCAACTTTTCTTCGTTGGCGAGTTTGGTCCCTCGACTTTGAACTTTATTTTCTTTTCTTTCTTCGTTGTTAATAACATTATTTTCTAGTAAGTCGTGCAAACATATGGGTTTTTATAAGAAACTATTGTTTTCTTTAACAATTATATATTTTTTGAACTTTATTATGTGTTTTGATTCTTTTTTTGGTTACATAGTCTACATGAAATATGTTGGTGGTTCATGAAAGATGTATGTACTGAATTATCAGCTCCTCTTGTTACAACTATAGCTATTGGTATTTATGAGTTTTGAGTTTCTTGTTGAAGAATGAGTCAAAGATATTACGTATGCATGGAACTCAAGCATGTTGCATGAAGCTCCTAGTTTGAATATTAATCACGTTTAATTTATGTCCTTTATTTTAGTTTGGTTGTTATTGGAATAAGAGTCCTGAATGACTCAGCACCATAGCTAGTCAGTTGAGTATTTCATGGGTTTCTTTTGCTATTTAAAGTCAATTGTATGCAGCTTTATGTATCACTCATTCGAATACAAATACATGACTTGAGTTTCTTCTTAATATTTGTGCTATTATTCTCTGATTTCCAACAAACTTGGTATCAGAGCCACCCGACTCAACTTGATCCTCCTCACAAACCCCTCTCAATCCTAGAATCTCCTTCTGTTCCCTTGTTACGCATCATGGCCAATAATTCCTCAAACCCGAACCCTCCTTCTGATGTATCCATACCAGTGTTCAAAGGAGATGGTTATGAACACTGGAGCATTAGAATGAAAACAATACTCAAATCTCGTGACCTGTGGGATGCCGTCTTTCTCGGTGTTACAGCCATGAATGACAATTCTCGAGACCACAAGAAGCCAAAAGAAAGGATGCGCTTGCCATGTCCATCATACAACAAGGAGTCCATGACCAACGTTTCTCTAGGATTGCGGCTGCTACCTCCACCAAAGACACATGGATACCCTACGGGTGGATTTCCAGGGAGATTCACAGGTGCAGGCTGTGAAACTTCAGGGCCTGAGGTGAGACTTTGAAAATATATCTATTAAAGATGATGAGGCGATCGGGAACTATTTTTCCCGAGTCATGGACAATGTAGGCCGCCAAAGATTGTATAGAGAAGAGCTAACCGACCAGAAAGTAGTGTGAGAAATATTACGTAGCCTGTCCCCAAATATGATTATGTTATCCCTTCCATTGAAGTTGTGTTTGATTGGCTGAGGTTACTCCTATAAAATTGATGGGTTATGCTACAATCACAAGAAGAACGGATCAACAGCCATATGCAACTCAACAGTACACCTAAGAAGCCCAAAGTTCCTGATGAATAAGCTCTGCAGGTTATCCAAGAAAACCCAAGTCTTTCCAAAGCTGAGGACGTGGAAGAGGCTCACCTCAAAGTCGAGCACCTATACGCGGTCGTGGAATGTTTGATCGAAGCAAAGTCCCTTAGTGTCATGTTTGCAATAAATACGGACACCTAAAAAGGATTGTTGGTACAATGATGATACACAGGTCAATGTTACTGAGAATGAGGAGAACAATGAAGAGTTGATGAGAAGCCCAACATTTGTTGTTGGCTTTTCATGAAGATACACTTGCCTTGATGGCCCACACCCGTGAGCCTAAATCGCATGCCAACCGGTTTTATTGATTCTGGTTGCTCGAACCATATGACCCGCTTAAAACTGAGCTTTACCTACCTTGATGATTCGTTCAAGTTGGGTGTAAAGCTAGGTCACAAAAAAGACTAGCAGTGGAAGGAAAAGGCACAGTAAAGATCCCAGCAGGAGATGGGAGTTACAAATTATTGGAGGGTGTATATTATGCCCCCAAGTTAGAATATAACCTCTTAAGTGTTGGTCAACTCATGAGGAGAGGATATTCAATTCTTTTTATGATGACAGTGCTTGGTTCGCAATAAAACATTTGGGCAGATCTTGATGGAGATTGATGTTGCACTCAATAACATGTTTGTGTTTGACACGTTGTGTTTAATCTCCACCATGAATACACACACCACCAAACTTGATACAGAGGCACTAAAGTGGCACTTGAGGTATGGTCACTTAAATTTTGATAGCCTTAAACAATTGTATGACAAAGAGATGGTAGTAGCCTTCTAAAAATTACAAACTCCATCCGATGTGAAGCTTGCATTGCCGAAAAACAGACTAGGAAACCATTTAAGTCCACCTCCTAGCGTGCCAAACCAAACTTGGTCTTGTGCACACAGACCTGTATGGGCCCATGCAAACTCCTAGTCTCAGCAATAGTAATACTACCTTCTCTTTGTCGATGACTATACTCGTATGTGTTGGGTTTATTTTGTCACACATAAAAGTGAAGCCGTTGAGAAATTTAAATGTTTCAAGTCCATGATTGAAAATGAATGCAATAGTCGCATCAAGGTCCTTGGATCAGACAGGGGAGGTTAATTTTGTTCACATGAGTTCAATAACTTCTATGACCAAACTGAAATACGAAGAGAAGTCACGGTGTCATACACCCCGCAACATAATGGGGTGGTAGAGCGAAATAACATGATGATCATGAATCTCACACGTAGCATGTTGCAAGCGAAGAAACTGCCAAATTACTTCTGGGCCGAAGCTATTGCTACGGTTGTCTATACAATCAACCATTCACCTACCAAAGCACTTGTTAATCAGACCCCGCTTCATGCATGGTCTGGTACAAAGCTGTTAGTCTCTCACATGTGACCCTTTGGATGTGTGACTTATGGATTAGTACCCACTTAATTGTAACAAAAGCTAGATAGTAGATCTGAAAGAGCCATCTTCATTGGATACTCTAATGTGTCCCCTGGCATGTACCAGTTATATAATCCTGATACGAAGAAATTTAGTACAAAGAGGGAAGTGGAATTTTTTGAAAAAAGCAAATGGAACTGTCAATCACACGTGAAAAGTACCTTAACCCACTCTCAATACAAATTTCTTGACCCATTTCCTTTTCACATGACCACTCAGACCACCCATACTACACCACTTTCACCTAATGCTAATAGTGACAACAACAATACCAAATATCTACTACAACCATACCTTTATCTGCTATACTCATACCACCTTTTTATCCAACCAAGACTTGTCACCATCAACTGCACAACCAACTAATCCTTCTCCCCATACATCACCTCCTGGGCCCACAAAAAGAATATCCAAACCACCCACTTGGATGCAAAACTATTGTAGTGGAGAGGGACTCCCTGATAGTGAAAATGAACACTACACTTGTCAATTTGCTCTCAGTATTACCGACCCTTTGAACTACAAAGATGCAGTTGGGTCTGATAAATGGGTCGAAGCTATGCAAAAAGAGATAGAAGCCATCAAACGGAACAACACATGGTCACTAGTTCAACTTCCCCCTGACCGAAAGGCGGTTGGAGTTAAATGGTTGTTTAAAACCAAGGTTGGAGCTAATGGTGAGATTGTCAAACATAAGGTCCGACTCGTCACAAAGGATACTCACAACAACCGTGCATTGACTTTGAAGAAACCTTTGCACCGGTGGCTCGATATGAAACCATTCGGGTAGTGTTAGCAGTTGTTGCGCAGAGGGGGTGGCAAGTTCATAATTGGATGTTAAATCAGCCTTCTTAAATGGTGAGCTCGAAGAAGAAATCTATCTTGATCAACCGAAAGGATTCAAATCCAAGGAGCACCCTGAAATGGTCTATAAACTACAAAGGCGTTATACGGCTTAAAACAATCACCTCGGGCATGGTACTAAAAAATTGACCAGTATTTCTGTGATCATGGTTACAAGAAATGCTCCGGTGAACCTACCTTATACATTAAGGAAGGCACTACGGGTAATGTTATCTATGTTTGCTTATACGTGGATGATATTATTTATACTGCTTCGAGTAATGATTTGATACAGGAGTTCAAAGAAGTATAATGCAAACATTTGAAATGACTGATTGGGGTCTTCTTAGACTATTCCTTGGTTTTGAAGTCATGCAACTAGAAGATGGAATATTTTTGCATGAGCAACAATATGCTACAGGGCTGCTGCGTCGATATGTATTCACTGTGAACAACTAGAAGCCACTCCCATGAATTACAATGAGAGTTGTCGAACCAGGATGGGGCCGATAAATCCAAGGGCGATATGTTTAGAAGTATGGTGGGCGACTTATCTACTTAACACACAGGCGGCCCGACTTGGCCTATGCGGTTGGCATGGTGTCACGATTTATGCAGAACCCGTCTAAAATTCACATGGGTGCGGTTAGACGGATACTCAAGTATGTAGCAAGCATGGTGGAGTTCGGTCTATGGTATACCAAGGATACAAACATATCACTAATCGATATAGTGATAGCGATTGGGCGAGCTGCATAGACGATTGAAAAAGTGTGTCGGTGTATATGTTTTCGATTGGTAGCGGGGCAATGGCTTGGAGTTCGAAGAAGCAATTAACTGTTGCTTTATCGAGCACTGAAGCGGAGTATATAGCTGCTACCAGAGCCACTTGTCAAGCAATTTGGCTGCGTCGTGTACTTGAAGACATGAAAATTACACTAAATCAACCTATAGTCATTTTGTATGATAACAAATCTGCTATAAACCTGTCCAAAAATCCCATTTATCATAGCAAGTCAAAGCACATCGAATTAAGATACCATTTTATTCGAGAAATGGTGGAAAAGAAGCTGGTGGTGCTAGAGTTTTGTTCTATTCATGATCAGGTAGCCGATGTACTCATTAAGTCCTTAACCAAAGAAAAGTTTGTCTACTTCAGACGGTTACTAGACATGCGACAATTTGACTCAGAGGGGGTGTTGACGAATGAGTCAAAGATTACGTATGCATGGAACTCAAGCATGTGCATGAAGCTGCTAGTTTGAATAATTAATCACGTTTAATTTATGTCCTTTATTTTAGTTTGGTTGTTATTGGAATAAGAGTCATGAATGACTCACCACCATAGCTAGTCAGTTGAGTATTTCATGGGTTTGTTTTGCTATTTAAAGTCAATTGTATGCAGCTTTATGTATCACTCGTTCGAATACAAATACATGACTTGAGTTTCTTCTTTAATAATTGTGCTATTATTCTTTGATTTCCAACATTTCTTTACAGCAACTCCTCATGCTAAGTTGTGAATTTTACCTTTTTATTATTTTAAACTATAACATGAACAAGAGCAAATGTTTTAGCTATTGTAAAAACTTTTGATGATTCTGATATACAGGATGGAAAATATGTACTTTATATTCTTATCTCAAGATTTCTATAAATTTGGTAATTGATCTTACTTTCTCTATCCCCAACCGATCTCTATTTGTTTATAGATTAATGCAGTTGAATCGATGAAAACACATAAAGATTGATGGCTTTAAGGGATCACATCAACATGCATCTTTATCTTCGTTTTTGTATTCTTTATCTTCTTCATATTATTATTTATTGGTATCTTCTTTTCTTCATCAGATATGGATGATTAAGTGGTTTATGACTATCACCATCTTTTCAAATGTTGATTATATAATAAATTTGGAGGGATAAAAGCCAATACATGTAATTATATGCTAAAATTGTGTAGTAGTCAACCTGCTCAACATCAAAAAGATTTTAAGCATCAAATCGGACTGGATTGGGATCCCGTTCTCGATCCGACCGGCCGGTCCGGGTTTCGTTTTCACATTGAAAGCAATGCTCATTACTTTTTTGATATGACATTATTTTGTTAAAAAAGTTTCACTGTGAAATTAAGCATTGTTTTATATTCTAACGAGTATGATATTGCTATAAAAAAACAAAAAAAACATGAAGCGAATGTTTATAAAACTAGGCGTTTTTATGGTATTTATTAATCTTGGTGTTTTGCGGTATTTTGAACAATGTTTTTTATGATGTTTTTGAGATGTGTGATTTTATAATGTTTTTAAAATGGATAATCTTATGCTGTTTTTTAATCGGATGTTTTATGATGTTTTTGAAATGGACGTTTGTGTTTTTGAATAAGTGATTTTATAGTATTTTTGAATAAGGTGATTTTATGATGTTTTTGAATTGGTGTTTTACATATGGTGTTTTAGAATAAAGTAATTTTGTGGTGTTTTTAAACTTGGTGATTTTTTGGTATATTTGATGTATGCACTTTTATAGTGTTTTAAAGAGACTTCTATATGGTGTATAATTTTTTTAAATATTATAGGAAGACCATACTTATATTAAAGATAAAAACACAAGCTATAACAGTGTATTTGTTTTTAAAAAGTAATAACGTAAGTTGTGAACAATTAAAAAAATATGAGCACATACATGTAACTTGCATCTATTTATTTTTATTTCGATCTTCCTATTATACCTCTCTTCATGGTTTATAATTTGTAACCATTTACCAAAAACATCACGTAAATCTCAACCATAAAATACGATGATCTTGTAGCTGAGATCTCTTATGTATTTTTTTAATACACTTTCGAATGTACACTATTGGACTAAGAATTTACGCTAATGGCGAAAAAAGAGGCCCCCTGAGTCCCAATGAACCTTGGCCACTGTTGATGAGATTGTATATGTAGTAATGAGATTCATCTTTACAAAATAGAAACTAAAGCACCACGTTGTATTCTTAAGAGTTGATGATTAATGTGTTCAAGCCAGATATTCGCTCAAGTTGCAGCCTTACTCAAAACAAGATTGCTCATGATCATAAAGACTTGCCCAAATTTAAGATATGTAAGGATAAAAATAAAAAGTAAGATGTGAAATAATTATTTAAAAAAAGATAGAACAAATAAACATTTTAATGTAATTATGAGAATAAAATTAAACAATGAGATGTAATCGCTCTTATAATGCTTAACATCTTAACATTTATGCGTATAACTATTCAAACTCCCCCACCTAACATAGCCGTTGGATTAACGATCACATTTGACCGAATTGAGAATGTGAACCAAGCTTCATGTAGCTGAACCAACAAGCGCAACAGACCCGCATTGTTTGCGGGGGTGTAGTCGTGCGGCTTCACTAAAGCTGCAGCCCAAGCCGTGAACACTCCCTCCTCCCTTATGAATATAATTAGCAAGCGATTATGTTTCTATATGTAACAATCAACATCTTTGACGATATGAAAAGAAATTAATAAGTTGTCTATTATTATTTAAGTTACTGAAGCCGAATTAACAAATATATAATATGCCACACGTAGTTGATTTTAACAAATGCTAATACATGATTATTTGATATTTACATACATCTAAAGGTAAGAGTTTAAAAGATTGGTAAATATAGCTATAAATGCACATAGAGAATATGCCTTTAAAAACTATAATTTTATAATTCCATAAACATTAATAAGAGGGTTTTCAACAATAGGCAAATCTTTTTCTTTTTGAACGGCTGATTAGTTATTAGTATCACCAAATTAATAAAATTCACCTATGCTAAGGTTTGAATCTTGGATCTTCAAGAAAGATAAAGTTTTAGACAAATCTATTGGTATCCTTGATGAATGTATCAATTGAGGTCTATGAGAAAAAACTTTACAGATAGATCATAGACACATTATCAAGATATCACACATTAAAGACTCACCGACTATCATAAAAACTATTATGTTTTTCCTATATGTTGAAATTCTATTAGTAATTACCAACGAATACTTCAATTTTTTGTTTAATGCCTTTTTTAAAAATCCGTTACAGATTTGTCGTTATTAACCAACATAACGGTCCATCTATATATGATGCTTTCACCGCTAAAAGTCAACTTTCCGGTAAAATGAGTATCACATCTTACAATAATTTTCTATTATCATCCAAACAAATATCATTCAAAATACTTACACAAACATATTCAATCTATTCAATATCAACACATTATTTTCCATCATATTCACTTTCACAATATCATGCAATACAACAAGTTATTCTATCAAAGAACCCCAATTACACCTATATCTTTAGTCTTTCATAAAACAATATACATGAAAATAAAAGTAACGCATACTTTGCCACATGTAAACAAAACCATAAATCAAGTATAATGCAGTAACAGAAAATAAGGCTTTTGTTATTATACTTATACAGGTAAACGTCGTCTTCCTTTCACCAAATTCAAACACCAAAAAAACCTTCATCATCATCATCATCGGAACTGAAAAGAGATTCATACATCAATCATCTACAAAGTTCTTACTCTAGAACTTTCCTCAAAGATAAACACTCACGTAACGTTGAATTTCTTATCGTTTCTCGATCTTCGATCATACATTGGTAAACAGATCGGTGATCTTACGGTATGGCGCGATTCACCGGTGCAGCGGCGTCGGTGACTTCTGTTGTTGTGATCGTGTGGATGTTGCGGTGGTCGTTGTTGTTTGTTTCGACGGTGGTGGTTGATGCGATGACTGTTAGTCTTCTTCCTCCGCGTGCTGGTAGCAATCATCGTGCGATGTTATTACCGCTTTTTTCTACCGTTCCGAATTCCTCCGTCAACGGGAGATCGCGACGGAGCCTATTGAAATCCGAGAGGCTTCTGCCGAACGCGCGGATGGCTCTGCATGACGATCTGCTTCTCACGGGGTAACGTATCGGTTTCCTGATGTACGATTATGATATCGATATGATCATATATTCATATGTGACATTTTGTATTTGTGTGTGTAATTATATGTGACTTTTGTGTTTATTTGGGGAAGTTACGATCGTCTGAGTAGCGTAAGTGAATTTACGGTGATTGATTTGATTCTTCATATTGTTTTCAGTTTTTAATTACGATTCAATCAGGTGGAAAACTTCTAATTGAAGTGAATGATGATTATTATTAGGTATTATTCGACGAGGCTGTGGATTGGATCTCCACCGCAGAAGTTTGCTCTTATAGTCGACACGGGGAGTAGTGTTACTTATGTTCCATGCTCTACCTGTGAACATTGTGGGAAGCATCAGGTAGTTTCTTGTTTTTTGTGACTGGTGTAATGGTTTAAGTTTTGCTTCTTTGGCATAGTGATAGTGGGGATGGGATATATGAATCACACTTGTATGTTGTTGGTGAAAGAAGTAGCACTGACCACCTGTTGTTAATGAACACCCTGCAATCATGTTTAGATATTGGATCTTATTACCATTACAAGGTGTGTCATGGATTTAGAAAGTCTAGGATATGGTATGAGTGTATGACTGTTTCTTTTGATTCACAAACACTTAAGTCTGGGGCTCTGGGCTAGGTTTAAATGCTTTAATGGTGTGGATGCGTCTAGCTCTTGTGTTCTGCTTTGTTCTCACTTCTCAGAGTGCATGCAAAGGAGATTCTGACTTGTATGTTTATAGTAGATTAATCTTTTATCTTAATATGTAGTTGGATGCTTTAAAACTCATGTCACAACCGCTGTTTTATTTTTACTCTTGACGAAGAATGTTTAACAAATCATGTCTTAACGTTATCGAGCTAGAGAAGTAATATTGGCATGCAAACTTTTTAGGGAATTAGGTTGCATGGCAGTGATTCAAATGTTGATTCAGTTAGATGGATTGGTAATTGTACTTCTACCTCACACATATCCTCCTGGCGCCAATGCCATTCATGAAATATAATATGTCGCATTTAACATGCAAGGGTACTTTTTACTTTTCTTCTATTATTTCTTTGTTAAGGTTCTGAACTGAAATTGTTGATCTCACCAGGACCCAAAGTTTGATCCAAAACTTTCTAGTACATATCAGCCTGTGAAATGCAATGTCGATTGCACATGTGACAGTGTTAAAGACCAATGCATATATGGTAGGCAATATGCGGAAATGAGTTCTAGCAGTGGTTTCCTTGGTGAGGATATTATATCATTTGGCAATAAAAGTGAACTTTCACCTCAACGGGCTACTTTTGGTTGTGAAAATTTGGAAAGTGGCGATCTCTACACTCAACGTGCTGATGGAATAATAGGTTTGGGCCGTGGTGATGTAAGTTTAGTTGACCAGCTTGTTGACCGGGGTGTAATAAGTGATTCGTTTTCCTTGTGTTATGGTGGAATGGATGTTGGTGGTGGTGCCATGGTTCTTGGTGGTATTTCTCCTCCCTCTGGAATGGTGTATGCCTACTCAGACCCTATACGCAGGTATGTTTTGTATCTATCTTTCTTATAGATACAAAAGTTTACATACATATTCTTACAAAATACATTTAATACATCTCATACATTTACTCTAGTTGGCAACAGCCCATATTACAATGTTGACCTGAAGGAGTTACATGTTGCTGGCAAGCGGTTGCCTTTAAATCCGAGTATTTTTGATGGAAAGTATGGAACAGTTATAGATAGTGGAACTACATTTGCTTACATCCCTGAAGAAGCTTTTCTTGCATTTAAGGATGCTGTAAGATTTGGTTCTCTTAAACTATTCCATTTGTATTTTCTGTTGTTTATTACTGTATTGCCCATTAGAACGAAATTGTATTTGTACTTGATGAAAGTAATTATTTGTAAACGCTGATTGATTTTCAATATCCAAGTACTTGATCTTCTTCAACATGCTAGTGTATTTTAATACCCTGAGTCCCTGGTTGATGCTTTGATACTTTGTCCTTTTTGACATCTAGAAGCAATTATCATTAGTTTTTCAATCTTGATGCAGATCCTGAAAGAACTCCCCTCTCTCAACAGATCAAAGGTCCTGATCCAAGATATAAGGACATTTGCTTCTCTGGTGCTGGAAGGTATTGTTTGTGAAGTATGGATATGTAGTAGTATTCATATACATTAGTTATATGGTTCAGATAGGAACTTCTATTAAATATTTGTTATATCAGTGATCTTTCAGAACTCCCAGAAACCTTCCCATCAGTTGAAATGGTTTTTGGGCAAGGACATAAGCTGTCACTATCCCCTGAGAACTACTTGTTCAGGGTAAGCATTTTTGTCACTTTTCCAATTTTTCTATCATATTCTATTATATTGTCAAAGTTTGTTGATGTTTCTTCTTCAATTCTCCTTTGTTTCTCATAATAAAAGCACACAAAGGTGCATGGAGCATATTGCCTGGGGATTTTTCAGAATGCTAAGGAGCTGACAACTCTCTTAGGAGGTACTTTAGATTCACCTGGCGGGTAGTTAGAAGTGGCATAATGGATGGGTCCATAAGGTTGGGTAACATGTTGAAATAGGTAGTTTTTGGAATGGGTTGACCTGAAAAGCTTTTTGTCCAAAATTTCTGAATATTTTACAAATTATTAATGTCAAATATGTTTGCAAACTTTTATTACTTCAATTATAACATACCTTTTTGGAAGAAAAATTATTTAGGACCTTCCTCTTAAGTAACTTTCAGTTTTACCCATTACATTAAAACTATAACCCTATTTGACTCATTCATAAGTAGCTGGGTTAAAGTTTGTTGTATATTGTTCTTTCTGCTCATGTTTATTTCTTTTTACTGCACAAATTCTTTAAATTATGAAGAAAGTTTTGAATGCGTTACTTTGTTTTCTACAGGCATTATTGTTCGAAATATTTTTGTTATGTATGATCGTGAACATAACAAGATTGGATTTTGGAAAACTAATTGTTCTGATGTATGGGCAAGACTTAATGCTTCTGATGTGCTCCCCTCTACACCTGATAGATCACATTTAAATCCAGATACGTCTCCCTCAGCTCCATGGGACCACCAACATATCATATTTCTCCAGGTACAGTAAACTGCTAACTTTAAGTGCATTTCTTAAATTACTATTATACCATAGAAATAGGTGTAGTTGCTTAATCCTTTGGTATGATTATTTAGTATCACAGAATATGCATTTGATATAATCTGTCCTGTTTATAGCACTATAATCGTGATGGTTTTTATTAATCATGTATTTTTAGAAATACCCATTATTTTGTGTTTTCTTTGCATGCAGGGTCGAAAGTTGGAAGCATAATATTTTACATGTCATTAAATATTAAGTACTCTAAGCTGGAGCCCCAAATCCAAGAGCTTACTCAGTTAATTGCTATGGAGTTGCATGTTAATGGTTCACAGGTATTTTCGTGATTCAGAAGTTACTATCTACTATCTACCACATGTTGCCTTCCCTTTATTGTTCATCATATTTGTCACCTTGCACAGTAAATTTTGTATTAATTGTCTGCAAATTATCATTTCAGGTCTACTGTCTGGATTTTGTATCTGAGGAAATGGTTCCCTTACAATATGGTCCATCACTCCACCGAAACCTGCTGAATATTTGTCCAATACGACTGCATCCGTGAGTTGTTTATATAACACGCCATCTCTTTGATCTTATAACTACACACTTAACTTATTATATTGTCTGGTGGCAGAATATTATTGCTCGAATAGCCGAAGATGAGATTCACCTGCCTAAAATCTTTGGAAAACATCATATATCCAATTGGTATATTGAGTCTGCTCCACATAGGTAACTGATTATATTCTTGTCTAATTTATGTTATCTGTTGCATAATTTTGTGGCATGTATGGCATGATCATAACTCACTTACAGTACTTGAGATTTATGGTTCAAATTTTCAGATTCTTAGATCCTCTATGTGGATTTAAGCCGCCATCTTTACACCCATGTAGACATAAGCTACATAAAATTTTTCAACTTTTATTCTTTCATGTTAACTTGAGTAAAGTGTTTTGCTTTTTGTTAAGTGGGAATAGCAAAATGGGCGTGCGGCAGGTTGGATAACAAGTCAAAATATGATATTTCTAGTGTTGGCCAAAACTGATTGGATAGGCCTGGCACGAAAACATTTTTTTTCTCTATTGTGTAGAAAATAATTATTAATTCATGAGTTAAACATGATTTCGAAGCTATATGTCATTACAACAAAAATCTGTATTTTTTTTAATAATGCAATTAAGAAAGCTTTATGGATTTGTATAGAATTGTATCAACTTTTACCTGGTTGACATGCCTTGAATTTGACCCGTTTTCTTTTTTAGTTAAATGTTTTAGCTTAACACACTCGATTTGTTAAAGATAAAACATAACCAAAGTTGACCCGCATGTACACCACCTCTAGTTTTCACTTTTCAGTACCTTAAAGCTCCAAGCTAGTATACGAACATGAAATGGTTCTTCTTTTGCTTTTATCTTAAAAGAAGAAACCCTGTAGATTTTTTCATTTTTGTTTAATAATCACATTTTGTATCTTATAAAAGGCAAAAATGGCTAGTATGGTGATAACTTTGATAATCTATAAATTTTGCTCATTTTGTGGTATACTGATGAAAATGATATGCAGAACATGGTGGCAGAACAACATGGTCGCAGTCATACTATTACTTCTGGTTTTCGTTTTCGGTTTTTGGTCTTTACGACAAGGTGGCTTTGGATATACCGACAACGAAATAACATTCCGTACAGACCTGTAGGTTCAGCTGCAGCTGGACTAGAACTCCAAACTCTGTGATAAAAAAACAAATTGCTTGCCAAAAACTATGTGGTCATGGTTGGATTACCGCTACTGTACCATTGCCACAATTGGCCCTTAATTTCAAAAGGGTGCATCTTATAGTAATGAATGGATATCGTGTCGGGCAACAATCCTTTAAATGAATAGAAATTTAATAAACATGGGACTTGTTTTTGCATATTGTTGGCGGGTATAATGGTTTAACTTTAAGGGTACTTGCCAACTATACTGTGTTCCGGAAATTATAATAAGGAAAATTCTCAAAATGTCACTTTGACCAACTTTTTCTCTTAAAATGTCTTTTTATCAGTTCATCCCTAAATTGTCCTCACCCCAACACGGGCGTCCCGACTTTAAAATAGGTTTGTTTGAACCCACGATGAGCGGGTCAAATGAAGACATGTGTCTAAATAGGGTCATTCCAAAAGTTCGGACGAACTTACGAAAGTTTGGACGACCATAAGTTTGTACAAACGAACTTACGAAAGGGACATTTTGAGAATTACTTGGTCAAAGGAACATTTTAAGAAAGAAATGTGGTCAAAGGAACATTTTGGGAATTTTTGCATTACAATAATGATTAGTTAAGATGTTAGAGGTGACCTTTTGGAAACCCGACTAGTGTTTGGCCGGTTAAATCAGGAACCGTAAGGAAGAACTAGTTCGTGTTATGAACTTTAACTTTTGCTCAAGATGTTGAGTACAGTTTACCAACTAGTTTGAGTGTTAAAAGTTACAAATCATCAAATTATATAGACAGTTTCCCTCTAGCTTTTTTGAATAAAACTTTATCATTGTAGGCATCGGTAATGTCACAATAGTCATATATTTGTATTGTTTTATGCTCTTTAATGACATAACAAATCAATCAAATTAACTGATGGCAACAAACTGTATTCACACTCTTCTAAACACAAATGCATTATTATCTTTGTTTATAATCTAATGTTCCTATCTGGCTTGCTATTATGTTTGAAATTTAATGATTTTATAATAGAATTAGTATCTCTGATACTAATTAGAACGCATATGATAGAGATAGACTTGTTTACTAAAGATCTTCTAGTATGATTCTAACTTTTTTTATGAAAATACAATTAATAGGATCTTGATGTTGATGATCTTAGTTTTATCTAAGAATTATAAACTTAATATGCATGTTCTCTTCATAATGTTTATGCAGCCTGCAAGATCTTTTTCAAATGTTAGGTGACTCAAAATAGATGAACACACACATATTGTTTGGTTTAGTATCGTGTATTCACACTCATCAGAACACAAATGCATTATTATCTTTGCTTATAATCTAATGTTCTTATATCAGTTTGCTATCATGTTTGAACCTAATACTAATCACAACGCATATGATAGATATAGAGATTCATTTACTAAGGATCTTCTCGTATGATCTTATCTAGTAAAATAAAAGTACATTTAGTAGGATCTTTATTTTGATGATCTTAGTTTTATCTAAGTATAGAAACTTAATATGCATATTCACTTCATAATGTTTATGTGGAGCTTTTTAAAAAAAATTCTAAATGTTAGTCGTCCCCAAAATTATGTAGTCTGGTTTAACATCTTGTGTTAACGCTATTCGGAACAAATGCATTATTATATTTGTTTATAATCTAACATTCTTATATCGACTTGCTATCATGTTTGAACTCGTTACAAAGCATATAATAGAGAGAGAGATTTGTTTACTAATGACCTTCTAGTATGATTTTATCTATTAATAAAAATACAATTAATAGGATCTTGATTTTGATGATCTTTGTTTTATCTAAAAATATATTAAATATGTATGTTCTCTTCATGATGTTTATGGAACATGCAAAATCTTCTTTTTTTTATTTCAAAATGGTAGGCAACTCCAAAATGGATGATCTTTGTTTATAGTCTAACGTTGTTTATAGTCTAATGTTCTTATATCAGCTTGCTATGATGTTTAAACTTTAATGATTTTATCATACAATTACTATGTGATATTAATTATAATGCATATGATAGATAGATATATAGATTCATTTACTAAGCATCTAGTATCATCTTCTAGTAAAATGAAAATACAAATAACAGGATCTTAAATATGATGATCTTAAGTATAAAAACTTAACATGCAATGTTTATGGGGATATATGTGAAATCTTTTTTTCCAAATGTTAGGCGACTCCAAAATAGATGAAAATACACACATATTGTTTGGTTCAATTTCTTGTATTCACACTCTCCGAAACACAAACACATTATTATCTTTGTTTATAATTATAATTTACGCTATTATATCAGCTTCCTATTATGTTAAACTTTAATAATTCTATCATACAATTAGTATTTGGTACTAATTACAACCGATACGATAGAGATAGAGATTCATTTACTAAGGATCTTCTAGTATAATTTTATCTTATGAAAATACAGCTAACAAGATTTTGATTTTGATGATCTTAGTTTTGTGTAAAAATAGAAACTTTATATGCATGTGATCTCTTCTTAATGTTTATGGGGCATGCAAAATCCGAATGTTAGGTGACTCTAGATTGTTGGCGGCAATTTCTAACCCGTTTCAAAAGTCGGTGAAGTTCGGGGACCTAAGTTGACAAGTCGTTTAAGTTGGTTTGATATTCAAGTTTAGTTTGTTTTATCTATTTGATTAGATTAATATGCTTTATTATTCTAGATAAAGTTCAAATCATATTAGGAGCCATAGATAATTAGGTTAAGCTTGATTATATAAACTCATGTTAGGGTAAGAGCATCCACAATCCTTTGTTTAAAAGTTTGTGAGTATAAACCTTATATTGTATGAAATAATTTTGAGTGGATAAAAAGAAAATATCACTATTTATCTGTAAAGTTAAAGATCAACTGTTTAACTCTTATAAATTTTATAATATATTTTAAAATGGTTATGAGTAAAGTAGAGAGATAACATTATGATAAAACGTATAAAAATATTATTTAACTGAAAAAAAGAAGAAAAAGTGGTGATTTTTTAATGTAGTTATTAAGATACAGATAATGAATGAGTTGTAAATGCTCAACGTTGTAACTAAGATTTTAAAATATTTTTTTTGTTACAATAAATCATTAGGAGTTAAGCAATTGATCTCATTTCTATATTGACTCTGGACTTGATAGAATTGATGAACATACACAGATATCACATGGTTCAATTTCTAGCATTCACACTCTTCAAAACAAAAATACATGATATTGTCTTTGTTTAATCTAATGTTTTTATATCGGCTTGCTATCATATTTAAACTTTAATAATTACGTCATACAATTAGTATCTGATAGTAATTACAATGCATATGATAGATATAGAGATTAATTAACTGATGATCTTTTAGTATGATCTTATCTATTAAAATAAAAATTCAATTAACATGATCTTGATTTTAACGATCTTTGTTTTATTGAATTATAGAAACTTATTATGTATATTCTCTTCAAAAACTTTTTTCCAAATGTTAGCGGTTAATTTAAGGCTGTAAATATAGACAAAGATGTCATGTTACAACATCCATGCACTTCACTTCATTTGTTGTTCATTCATATATGCACATCCTTGATTAACATCAATATTATAATGTTCATTTTCAAAATCATGTAATTGTTTAATGTTACCTTGTTCTACGCTCAACATGTTCATGAGCAACATCAACATCCTCTTTATGTTGTTAACAACAACGCCACTTAACTTTTCCCCAAGCAACAACACATTTAACATGTTCATGAACAATAATATTAGCCTCAACAAGTACTTCATCAACCGTAGGAGTATAGTATCCACATCATTTTTTTCTTAACAAAAAGCAATGCCATCAACCTCTACTTGTGACTAAGTCTAGAACTTTCATCTTGCTTATCTTGCACATTTCCTTCAGTAATAATAAAAAACGAGTTGTGAATGCTCTAACTTATCTTGCACATTTCCTTTAAATGTCTTCTTTTGTTTCATATATGTGAGTGACTGCTCTGTATTACAGGGAATGATTGTGAGTGAATGACAAAGAAAATTTATAGAGGTTGTGTCGTTATTCCTCATATTTGGAAAATCATAAACTAACTCACTGCTCTGTAATAGTTTTAAAAGTAATTGTGAGTGAATAAAAGAGAAAATATAATAAAACTATGGAAAAATATTATTTAATTAAAAATGAGAGAAAAAAATAAAAAAAATTTAATGTAATTTTAAAAACGTAGATGAGAGATGAATTGTGAATGCTCTTGCACCCTACATTAACTGTTTCTAAACCACAATGTTCAAATATTATGTAGACAAGGTAAATAATGTTCATTGTCTAATGTTTATTAACCAAAAACTAAATTTAATTATAATAAACATGCTAATACATTAGTTTCTCTATGTCTACAAATTTAACTATTAAGATGATAATATATCAACACTAATAAAAGAAGGTTTTTGTATGTCACTTTGTCATAATTTTAGAGCTTTTAAGTTTTGTTTTCCCGTTTATCTTTCATAATAAATATCATATTAGCTACATATGATATTATTTAGAGTAGATTTCTTTTTTAGTCCCTGTGGTTTGGTGGTTATAACGCTTTTCATCCAATAGTTTAAAAATGTCCGGTTTAACCATTGTGGTTTAGATTTTGTTACAATTAACTACATCCCACTAACGCCGTCCAAATATTCCGTTAATTTTTTATGAAATGACCAAAATACCCCTCTTTAAATAATAAAGAAAATATTAACAAATTTTCTAATAAAAATAATATATATTAATACACTCCACCCCTACCCCACCTCACCCTCTCCCCCTTTCTTCCCTTAAACCTAGAACCACCATACCATCTCCACCACATCATTATCATTTTCATCACACCACCACCACCACCACACCACCACCACCACCACAACCACCACCACCACCACCACCACCACCATCTCAACTCTCACCTAAGCAACCACCACTACCATCACACCACCACCACCACCACCACTACCGTCACACCACCCCCAACTGGACATCGGTTTCAATTTCATCAGAAGAAACTTCTTGATTGAGATCAAACCCTGAAAAACCCTTTTCAGGATTAAGTCCTGATTCTTGACCTGTCTCATTAGTTTTAGTAGCTGGGATATCAAGTTCAGCTTGGCTAGGTGAACCATTTGGTGATGACCAAGGTTCAAGTCCATGCCCAGATGAAACCTCCTTACCTGAACCTCTAGTGGAATGATGTTCTTTTTCATCTATTGAACTACTACAACTTTGTTCTTGGGAATCAACTTCCAATTCGACTTCATTAGCAACTTGTCTATCAAGCTCTAGTAGGTCTACCATTCCATAATCCAGTTCCATATCTGATGGTCTTTTGCTAATCAAATCATCATCTTTAGAATGAAAAATTAGGGTTCTTCTGGTGGTTAAGGCGCGGTTGCCAGAGAGTGGTGGGTGATGGCTTTATGGTTGCCAACTAGTGGTGGGTGGTGGGTGGTGGCGGAGGTGGTTCAAATGTGTTCAAACAAGAAAAAAGTGTGGGTCCTATGCGATTCTTTATATTTATATTATAATAAATATTTAAGTCCAAGGGTATTTTGGTCTTTTAGACAAAAGTTAACGATTGATATGGATGGACTTAACGGTTTGGATCTAATTGTGACATATTTTAAACCATAGTGGTTATACTGGGCGTTTTTAAACTATTGGATGAAATACGTTATAACCACCAACCACAGGGACTAAAAGCGTATTTACTCTATTATTTAATTCTTTTCATATTACAAATATATATTTTTTTAAAACATATCTTTCTACAAATGCAATTTATAAAAAAAATATTTTATAAAATAAGAGTTTTTTTTCAAAAAAAGATCAAACTTGTAAAAATGATAATATATTTTAAAACATGTGGCTTTTAAAAATAAAATTCTTATGAAACAAAAATAATTAAATTTTAATGTTATAATAAATAAAATTTTAAAATTGTACTTTGTAGAGATTAATGAAGAGGCTGATGCAACCTAAACATTTTTAGTCTTTCCTGCATGCTGCACAAGTGCATTAAAGTGGAATGGTTCGGAAGTTTCACATATGCAACAGAAATACTCTAAGTGTGAAATTTTCCGAAGCCAAGACCAACATCTTCCGAAGCCAAAGATGAAGTCTTCCGAACCTCAGAGACAAAGTCTTCCGAAGCTTCAAGTTCATGAAGACAGATTTCTTCCGAAGACTTTTAGTAACATGCTTTATCTGATGTACTGTTCCATAAAGCTGGACACCTTTCCGCTGCGACTCTGCAAGTCACCAACTAACATGGTTTGGTGAAAAGGTCCATGCTTTTGGTAACTGTACATTGAGGTCTTGAGTCTGTAACTTTCTACTTTATGTACTTTATCCTTTTTGTAATAGATAAGGATGTGAGCTATGGCATGTCATAGTCACTAGTCAAAAGGCATCTGCCTTTTGACTCTACAATTGATTTTGTGTGTGTCTAATCAATTGTATCCAGCTGGCTTTCAAAGTATAGCCGGCTGTAGGATGTTGTATAAGTATCTCATGTTCTTGTATCTTTCGAATATGCTTTTGTAACACTTGTAATAGAACATAGAGAAGGCAATATACTGCATTCTTAAAAACCAAACACTTGTGTTCTTTGTGTTCTGTCTCATATATTACTTGTGTTCTTAGTGTCACCACTTGGTTAATCCAGTTTACTGTTTGATCTAAATTTAGTTTATCTCCTCTTTGTGTTGTTGTGTTGTAACTCTACACCCTTCAACGATCCTTCATTTGGTATCAGAGCATTCCAGGCTCTTGATATAATATCTCACCATCTTTAGATCCCTCACACACACAAATACTAACTTTTCAAATGTCAGCCATTTCCAAAACTGATATGGAAACTGGAACCATGAACAAGTCCCCACTAATCACTCTTGATGAGTTTGGAAGGTTTTATCAGGTCTCTTGATTCAAGAATGTGAGAGTATATTGAGAATGGACCTTTCATACCCAGCACACCTTCTGCTACTGGTGTTGGTATGATCCCCAAAGATGTGGCTAACTACTCTGATGAAGATAGGAAGAGAGTAGAGATACATAGAAAAGCCATGACAGCTCTTCAAACTGCCCTTCCAAACTCTGTGTATAGAGGTTTCAAGAAGTGCAAAACAGCCAAGCAGCAGTGGGATGCACTGAAACTGATGTTTGAGGGTTCTTCTGAAGCCAAGGACAAGAAGGATCTCCTGAAGCAGCAGTTTGAAAACTTCACCTTCAAAACAGGTGAAACCATTACTCAGCAGTACTTCAGGTATGTTGAGATTATGGATACCCTAGTGGATGGAGGAGTTTCTCTTGAAAACAGAGACATTGTAAGGAAGTTCATGTCCTTACTTCCTAGGCAGTGGACACACTACTGTGTGGTGATCAAGAGAACTGAAAATCTCAAAACTCTTACTCTGACAGAGTTGTATGGGATTCTCAGTGGATACCAGATGGAAATGAACATGCAAGGTTCATCTGGCAACTCCAACAATCAAATGGGTTCAGCCCTACATGTGGTTGAAAGAGATAGCATAGAACCCAAACATCATCTCTTATGCTACCCTGACAACTCACTCAAGGGTCCTTTCATCACCTTCCCAGAGACACCAAAGGAGAACTACACTCAAGGAAGCCCATTCCAAGAGACAAGCTCTTCTCAAGCTTTTGTGTCTTCTGATAAAAGCTGTGGCAACTCTCTTTTCACTCTTGAAGATCTGGACTGTATCCATCCAGATGATTTGGAATACATGGAAATAGTCCAGCAGATGGCTCTTCTCACTCACAGAGCCAAGAAATTCTACAAGAGGACTGGAAGGAAGTTTCCAAGCAATGCAACCAGTGGAAAGTTTGGACTGGACAAAAGCAAAGTCAAGTGTTACAACTGTAACTTGATGGGCCACTTTGCCAGAGAGTGTAAGGAACCTAGAACAAATTATGGCCAAACCCAATCCAGACCAAACTACACTGACAAAGCTCTCCATAATGAGAAGTCAAAGCAGCAAGCTGCTGTTTCTGTTGAAGAAGGATGCTTTGACTGGAGCTTTCAGGTGGAAGATGCTTCTCCAAACCAAGCACTGATGGCAGATCATGATGAAGCCAAGGTATTAGAACATCTCTGTACTCCTGAATGCATTGCTAAAGTTAACAGGTACAGGTCCTATAACTTAGAACTGAGATCTGATGTTGAGTCCTTAAACATTTTAAAATCTGATTTTAGAAAGTCTGAAACTGATTATAAGCTGAAAATAAAGGACTTAGAGAAAACCATTTCAGTTCTGAAACCTGAACACACAAATTTTAGGACTCAAATTAAAGATCTCATAACCAAGTTAACTGAGTGCCAGGCTGAGCTTGTGATCAGCAAAGCCAGGGCAGAAAAAGGTGTTCTTGAAGAGGAGACCTTCAAGAACATGATATCCTCATCCCTGCATAACAAAGTGTGCTATTAAAACAGACAGGGACTGGGATCCAATGAGATAGCTCCCCCACACACAATCTTATCAGTAAGATCTCCTAGGTGTGGAACTTGTGAAGATGAGCTTCCTCTTATAGATCCTATGAGTGAGGAGGATAAGAAGAGATAGTGGAGAATCCCTCTACAAAGAGTGAAGAGGAGGATTCCAAGAAGGACCACTATCCTTCTGAGGAGAAAGTGAAGACTGTGATGACCAAGTCCATGAGAAAGAACTTGATCAGAAATAGCAAAAGAAAGGCAAGGAAGGCTCAAGAGATCAAGGCTACTTTTGACTCTAAGCATAAACAAGTTTTTATTTTTGCAGGGTTTAAAGTGGTAACTGAAGACATCAACCAAAACTCCTCTGCTAAGAGTTCTGGTTCTTGTTCAACTCATCTCAGCAGCAAGAGAAGACTGATCTGCTGTGTATCACTGCTGCACAGCCTGGACCATCAATCTCCAAGCACAGTCCTCAGCCCAAAAGAACTGTCTCAGCATCTACAAAGATAAAGGTGGAGAAGGGAAGTGACCAAAGACAGTCTTACTCTCAAGACAAGGCTCTTGTGAAGAAGAAGATGAATTGTGTTATGTGTGACAGCACCACTCACATTGCAAAGGATTGTCCCTTCAATCCTAAAGGTACCGTCCATATGGCCAAAACAAAGGCTTCAAAGAGTTCTAAGAAGATTCAAGCTTCGGAAGGAAAACTAGTTTCCTTCGGAAGTTCCAAATCTAACAAGAAGGAAAATGGAAAATCCTCTTCGGAAGAATATTTGGTCTCGGAAGAAAGGAGTTCTTCCGAAGCACTAAAGTCTGCTGCAGTGTTTGAAGAATCTTCTGAAGGTTCAGTCATCAAAACTTCTAAAGCTCCAAAAGCTTCTAAAGTTTTGAAGGTCAAGTCCAAGACTCCAAAGGTGGTGTGGACGTCTAAAAAAGACCAAGTGACTGAGATTTCTCCATCAAAAACAGCTCAAGATCCTCTTAGTACAACCATAGGATCTATTACTGTTAAATTATCTTCTGCAAATGAGCCCAAGACAAGTAAGGCTTGGGTTTCCAGATGTAACTAATCATTCTCTTTTGTGCAGGGATAGTTGAAGACAGACAGAAATGTCTGGATCATAGACAGTGGTTGCTCCAGGCACATGACTGGCAATAGATCACTATTCCAGAACTTTGAAAGGATTGATGGAGGACCTGTTGCTTTTGGAGGAGATGAAGGTGGTTACATTTCTGGAAGGGGCAAGGTCACAAATGATAAGCTCAGCATAGAAAAGATAAACTTTGTAAAGGAGCTTGGATACAATCTTCTGAGTGTATCTCAATTTTGTGATCAGAGTCATAACATGCTCTTTACTGAGTATGAGTGCATTGTTATTAAGCCTGGTGTGGTCATTCCTCATGAGCATATCCTGCTTAGAGCCCCCAGGAAAGGAAACATGTACAAGATGGATTTGCAAGAAACCTCTCCCTCTGGAGAAGTTTCATGCTTTCTGTCTAAAGCCAATAGTGACGAGTCTTTCCTATGGCATAAAAGAATGTGTCATGTAAACTTTAAGAACTTGAATAAGTTAATTAAGCATGACTTGGTAACTGGAATGCCAAAGAAAGAGTTTACAAGTGATGACCACTGTGTTGCATGCTTGAAAGGGAAGCAACATAAGGTATCTCACAAGCCTAAGGAAAAGAACTCAATCACTACTCCCCCTACACTTGTTACATATGGATCTTTTTGGCCCCACCAGTGTAATGAGTTTAGGAAGGACCTTATACTGTCTAGTGATCACAGATGACTTTACAAGATTCACTTGGGTTTTCTTCCTTAAAACTAAGGATGAGACTCCTGAGATTCTGAAAAATTTCATCTTGAAGATTGAGAATCAATCTGATCACAAGGTCAAGATCATAAGATGTGATCAAGGAACCGAATTTAAGAACCATATCCTTGACACATTCTGTGATGAAAAGGGTATTACAAGATAATTTAGTGCTCCCAGGACTCCTCAGCAAAACGGTGTTGCTGAGAGGAGAAACAGGACACTGATTGAAGCTGCAAGAACCATGTTGTCTGATTCTAATTGCCCATCACCTTCTGGGCAGAGGCAGTCAACACTGCCTGCTATGTGCGGAACCGAGTTTTAGTAGTTAAGACTCATGGCAAAACTCCTTATGAACTTTGGCACAAGAGGAGACCTTTCATTGGTTTTCTCAGGTCATTTGGATGTCCTTGCACCATCTTGAATACCAAAGATCAAATTGCCAAGTTTGCCGAGAAATCAGATGATGGACACTTTATTGGATACTCTTCTCAAGCTAAGGCTTATAGAGTGTACAATCTCAGAACTAGAATTGTTGAGGAGTCAGCCAATGTGACTTTCAATGAACACACACCTTGTGTTACTGGTTCTGGTTCGGATTGGTTGTTTGATCTTGATTTGGTGACCAACTGTTTTAACAAATCTTGTGAGAATGTTTCAGGATCTGCAGAAAATTTGAATACAGATGATCCTGATCCAAGATTTGAGCTAGGAAGATCTTCAAGACATATATCTTCAGCTCTAGTTGGAACCACTTCTGCAAATGAAATTTCTATCAGCCCAATAATGACAAATTTAGCTGAAACATCTGGTATGCCTTTAAATTCCAGCTCAGAGGCTCTACAACCAGATAAGAACACCTCAACTGTGGAAGACAACAATGGTGATGGTGACAGTGACCAAGAATTTCTTGATGCCACTAACCACACCATAGATGAGAACATCAATGATGTCACACACTGCTTGGATCAAGTTTCACTTGAAAAGTATGTTGATGTGGTAGGAGAAACATCTATGCTAGATCAAAATTTTTCAAATTTAGATCTTTCTCAACAACTTGTTGTGATCCCTCAGCTTAGGATCCACAAGTCTCACCCTACCACAAACATCATTGGAGATGTTGTCTCTGGGATAAAGACAAGAGGACAAACCTATGAAGCAAATCTTTGTCTTCATTCTTGTTTTCTATCCTAGATAGAACCAAAGAAAGTTGATGAAGCTCTAAAGGATGGAAGTTGGTTGAAGCTATGCAACAAAAGCTGTTTCAATTCAAAAGGAAAAAAGTTTGGAACCTTTGTCCTCTTCCTTCTAGGAAGACTACCATTGGAACCACATGGGTGTTTAGGAACAAGAAAGATGATAGAGGCATCATCATCAAGAACAAAGCTAGACTGGTTGTTCAAGGATACACACAAGAAGAAGGGATTGACTACACCGATGTCTTTGCTCCAGTGGCAAGACTAGAAGCTATTAGGATATTCCTGGCATTTGCTGCAACCAAGAACTTCAAGGTTTTTCAACTTGATGTGAAGTGTGCCTTTTTGTATGGAATGATAGATGAAGAGGTTTATGTTAAACAGCCACCTGGTTTTGTAGATCCTGATCATCCTGATTATGTCTGCAACCTTGACAAAGCTCTCTATGGGTTGCATCAGGCACCCAAGAAGTGGTATGAGACACTGTCTGAGTATCTCTGTAAACATGGATACAAAAGGGGTACTATAGATGGAACTCTTTTCATCAAAGGACAAAGAAAAGACATATTGCTAGTTCAAGTATATATGGATGACATCATCTTTGGTTCAACTAATCCAAAGCTCTGCAAAGACTTTGAGAAGCTGATGAAAGACAGATTTGAAATGAGTGCCATAGGGGAACTCAATTTCTTTCTGGGAATTCAAGTGAAGCAAGTTGAAGATGGCATCTTCATAAGTCAGTCAAAGTATGTTCAGGACATACTCAAGAGGTTTAATATGACTGACTGTAAGATTGCTAAGACACCTATAGCCAGAAACCATTCTCTTGGTCCTGATCTTGAGGGGGAGTGTGTAGATGAGCATTTATACAAGGATATGATTGGGTCTCTTATGTTTTTTTATCTTACTGCTAGCAGGTCTGATATCATGTTTGCTATATGTATTTGTACAAGATATCAAGCCAACCCTAAGATGTCTCACCTTATCACTGTCAAGAGGATTCTTAGATACCTCAAGGGTGCATCAACACTTGGCCTATGGTATCCCAAGAATTCTTACTTCAATCTGTATGCCTATACAGATAGTGATTATGGTGGTTGCAACATGACTGCAAAGTCTACATCTGGGGGATGTCAATTTCTTGGTGGAAGGGTTGTCTCATGGCAATACAAGAAACAATCCTGTGTCTCTGCATCAACTGCTGAAGTTGAATACATTGCTGCTGCAAGCTGCTGTGCTCAAGTACTTTGGATTCAAAATCAGATGCTGGACTATGGGTTAAACTTCAAGGAGACTCCCATTCACATAGACAACAACAGTGCTATCTTAATCACATAGAACCCTGTGCAGCACTCAAGAACAAAGCACATCAATATCATATATCATTTAATAAGAGATAACTATGAAAAATAATTAATTAAACTAGTCAAAGTTCACACAGATGAACAATATGCTGATCTGTTTACACAACAGGATCAATGCTCAGCAACTTGAGATTTCATATCTTAAGGAAAAACTAGCTGGGAGACCCTTAAGAAGAGCTCAACCAGGAACACAAGAACCTGTGGATGTGATTGACCTGTCTTCCAGCTCACCTATGCAGTGGGTGATGCTACCAAAAAGGGGGAGAAAGTCATTACAACCACAGAACCTGAGAGTTCTTTAGAGAGAATGGACATTGAGGACTCACCATCCTCACTTGCAATTGTGCATTCTCAGCAACCTTCTCAAGTTCATATTGATATGGACTACACAGACTCCTTCATACAAAGTTTGTTTGAGGATGGGATACCAAGGGCTATGTCACCTTCACCATCTTCCAATCACATCATTAGGTGGAGGTATGACAACATCAGGAAAGCCCTAATCATCATAAGAGTTCAAGGACAACAAGAAGTCTTCAATTTTCAAACCTTGGACTACTATGAAGGTTTGGATCTAGTCAACATGCCACTTGTCAACCCAAGCCAATCAAGACAAGCTGACAGACTGGCTAAAAGAATCCAAGACAGGATCACCGCAGAGTTCAGCTTAAGAAGGAGACTCAGACAATCAGGCAATGCCATCGGTCAACTGGATGTTGAGGTAGACCCTAAGATTAGTTCATAGGGGAAACCTTGACTGAAGGCTCAGTGGCAGAACCTGAGAGCCCTGTCTCATCATCATCAACTGCTGCAGAGATCCACTTTCCTTCTGAGACACCTGCTGGTGAAGGTGCTTCTCAACCTCTCTCTGTCCTGAGCTCAGATGCTGCAATAAGCAATGAAGGCCAAAGCTCTCTCCACCTGAGTCACAAAGGTCTATGAGTGACAAAGGGAAAAGAAAAATGACAACTAAGGAGATTGAGGAGGAGGAGAGAGAGAGGAAAAGGAGGCTAAAGGGATAAAGTTTCTCTACCAAGTCTTCAAGACTCATGGAGTCTGCTATCAGGGTTGCCCCCAGACCAGATATTCAGAATGATGAGTTAAGGGCAGTCAGGATAAACTATTTGTAGACTAGGAACTATGACATAAACAATGTCATTTCTCTCCTCTTAGATGAGTTGAATGAACTGATTGACTTGAAAAGATCAAGGGAGAAGAACGAGGCAGAAGATGCAGAACTCTTAGTACAAGTACAAGAAGAGAGAAGAAGAAAAAGACTGTACAAAGATATGCCTACCCTCTCCCCAGTTTAGGAAAGTCCTGCACAAGAAGATGTGGTTCAACAAGAACCTCAGGTAGACAAAGAATAAGAAAGGATCAAGATGATCAACTACCTGAGTGCCATAGGCTTCTATCAGGCAGATGCACTCCTTCCCTTGTCCTATGACTATGTTGAGTTTGAGTATTTAAAGCAGCTTGAACTTGAGATAAT
This sequence comes from Flaveria trinervia, assembly GCA_025506515.1. Classification (NCBI taxonomy): domain Eukaryota; kingdom Viridiplantae; phylum Streptophyta; class Magnoliopsida; order Asterales; family Asteraceae; genus Flaveria; species Flaveria trinervia. Next base: position 63,597,186 of record CM046458.1, on the reverse strand, counting down.
CAAGGACAGAAAGACAACTAAGAAGAAACTAAGGGAAGAAGCCGCAAAATCAAGAGCCATCATCCAAAAGAGCATGAAGAAGTCTGCTGATAGGCAGAGGATGATGAGCTTTTTGAAGCTATATGGGTTCTCCGGAAGGAGACTTGGCCCCATGTCTCTATCCACTATGGATGAGCATATTAGGGTGATCAAGCAGAAGATCAAAAGTGGAGAGCTCATTGACTTACACTCCACTCCAAGTCAAGCCCCACCTGAAGTGGAGGTTAAGGTTGAACAACAAGAGACAACACAACCTGGACCTCCTACTGAAACTCAGCAAGCTTCATCTTCTGATCCACAGCAGGGTCAACCTCCCTCTCCTTTTGAGCCTGAGAGAGAGGAAGTCCCAACTGAGAAAGACAGTGAAGATCAATCTGATGCTGCAGGCCAGTCTTCTCAGTTAAAATTTGGAAAGAGAAGGAAAAGGATGGCTTCTAAACAAAGTCTAAGAAGAAGAAGAAGCCTGCATCCCCTTCTGAACCTCAGGATGAATCTAAACAGCCTGAGGATGTGCAGCCAAAAGAAGCTCAATCAACTCCAACTTCAGTAGCTCCTCTAGCATCAGGAAGACCCATCTTGTCTTGGACATACACCATAAATCCAGAAAGGTGGCATGTTATTAGAGATCAAGGCATTGAAGACATCTATACATGGCAAGATATGTTTCAGTTGCCTCTGCATGACCTCTTTGACATGAGAAGACACTTTGACAGCCTGAAGGATCCTGATCATCTTATGAAGAAAGGAATGATGATCATCTAATGAGAACTGTTAATATCTGAAGCTTTCTAAATGTTTTGGTAGCATCAGCCTAGGGGGAGTTTGTAGAGATTAGTGAAGAGGCTGATGCAACCTAAACATCTTTAGTCTTTCCTGCATGCTGCACAAGTGCATTAAAGTGGAATGCTTCGGAAGTTTCACATGTGCAACAGAAATACTCTAAGTGTGAAATTTTCCGAAGCCAAGACCAACATCTTCCGAAGCCAAAGATGAAGTCTTCCGAGCCTCAGAGACAAAGTCTTCCGAAGCTTCAAGTTCATGAAGACCGATTTCTTCCGAAGACTTTTAGTAACATGCTTTATCTGATGTATTGTTCCATGAAGCTGGACACCATCTGCTGCGACTCTGCAAGTCACCAACTAACATGGTTTGGTGAAAAGGTCCATGCTTTTGGTAACTGTACATTGAGGTCTTGAGTCTGTAACTTTCTACTTTATGTACTTTATCTTTTTTGTAATAGATAAGGATGTGAGCTATGGCATGTCATAGTCACTAGTCAAAAGACAATCTGCCTTTTGACTCTACAATTGATTTTGTGTGTGTCTAGTCAATTGTATCCAGCTGGCTTTCAAAGTATAGCCGGCTGTAGGATGTTGTATAAGTATCTCATGTTCTTGTATCTTTTGAATATGCTTTTGTAACACTTGTAATAAAACATGGAGAATGCAATATACTGCATTCTTGAAAACCAAACACTTGTGTTCTTTGTGTTCTGTCTCATATATTACTTGTGTTCTTAGTGTCACCATTTGGTTAATCCAGTTTACTGTTTGATCAAAGTTTAGTTTATCTCCTCTTTGTGTTGTTGTGTTGTAACTCTACACCCTTCAATGATCCTGCATACTTTTTTAAAAACGGTTTGTTTTGAAACAATTTGATAAAAACCCAACTTTTTTTGAAAAAAACAAAAAAAAGTATAAAAAATAATATCATTCTTTTATCACCTGTACATAATGTTAATCGTATCTTATATCAAAAGATCGTTTTATAATTAATTTATTTTTATGAATAACTATTTAGTATTTTATTTATTCAACCCGTGTATTACACAAGGTACTAACCTAGTAATATTATACAACGTCTTATCAGTTAGAAATTTAAAATCTGAATTAGACGTCATGCACATTTATATACGAGATACAAATGTTTTGTGGACTGATATTTAGATAAATTAGTTTTGCTTCTAGTTTGTTTGAAATCAAAACCAAATATTCTAAAAACAAAACTAAAATCTTTTATAAAAACAAAACAAAACTGGCTGATTTTTTTACTCATTTTGTAATTTACTCTATGTAAATTAGTTTTTAACATAATAGTACTCAAAAATTTGAAGTGGAGTGCTAAAATCACTCATGTAAAAACCTTTTTTAATCTTTATAAAGTCGCTTAAATGTCCGTTAGTTCCAATCTCTTATGATATACTTTTTAATTATTTAAAGTTTTTAGAATCAAACAAAATAAATGAAAAATATATAAATATATCTACTATAAGATTTTGATATTTATTTACCATCAAGATCATATATAAGATTTTGTATTTATTTACTATCAATGAATCATTTGTATGTAAATACAAGTAACTTTTAGGTTCAAGTATCATTTTAAACGAAAATTTTCAGGATTATGTTAGAGGGATTTTTATTGCGAGTTTTCTCCTGAGGGGGGTGTGGTATCGACTAAAAACAAATAAATAAGCCCGATTAAGATAAAATTTATCAAATAAAGCAGAATTGTAAATACTGTTATTAAAAGTGAACAACTCGTTTATCTTATATAAATTGATATTAGTAACATCATTAATAATTGAGAGAAATACATATCTCCCCCTATAAACTCCATTAATTACATATATACCCAACATAAAATTTTAATTACATATATCCCATTGTAAACTTAGTTAATTACATATATACCCAAACTAAAAGTTTATTTATATATATCCCTTCTAAAACTTAGTTAATTACGTATATATTCAAACTAAATGTTTAATTACATATATATGTTTTATTAAATATAAATAGTACATATTTACCCATTTTATTACTTTTGTTAAAAAAAACTTATATAATTAATATTTTACTCTTATTTTTATTAAACTATAAAATTATATTTTTTCTTATTTACTTATACTAATTATTATGGTACATGTATAACACACTTTCAGTCTCATTATGTTGTGTTCGGATCATATTGCATAACGTGACTCGAAGTGTCACGTACAACAATCCGAAAAAATTAACATAAAAAGGTAACAACAAAATGAACATAAAAACATGAGTATAGAAATATTAATAAAAAATCAAAACTCGAAAAGCTAGTAAAAATAAAAAAACATAATCTTATAGGTTAATAAAAATAAGAGTAAATACTAATTATATAAGTTATGTTTAATAAAAATAATCAAATGGGTAAATATGTAACATTTATATTTAATAAAACAAATATATGTAATTACACGTTTATTTTAGGTATATATGTAATTAACTAAGCTTACAAGAGAATATATGTAATTAAAATTTTAATTTTGATGTATATGTAATTAATTAAGTTTTACAAAATAATATATATAATTAAATTTTTTAGTTGTGTATATATTTAATTAATGAAGTTTGTAGATTTAAAAATGTAGTTCTTACCTTAATAATTTATAATAATCATGATCAGAGTTACTCCATAACTGTGGGTCAAAACAAGGAAGACGAAGAAGACGTCAAGTTCACTGAGTTGAACGATATTGAGGCTAACATGGAAGAACAGCAATCAAATGATGACAATAGACTACAATTTCATACTGAAAATCAAACAAAGATCCAATCAAAACAGCAATATTCATCTGCTTACAAATCATCAAGGAACAATTTTCAAATTCTTCAATGGTCGACTCCAGAATCATCCAATATTCCGTCGATAATGGGTCGTAATTCTTCAGTTGAACTCTTAATCTCCTAATTTCACCTCAAATCTGTTGTTTCTAGGGTTTGATTTCCTTCGTGTTACTAATCTCTGTTAGACTGATTCAATATTCGTACTTGACGCGTTCGAATTGACGTTTTGGTCAATCACTACCATTCATTGAAATTTCTTCGGTCTTTGCGTGTTTCTGTAGTGGAATTCAACCATTAATAATACATTGAAACTCCGATAATCACTCTATTTTTGTGGCTTCAGTTGATAAACGTATGTCGAATGTAATTAGGGCACGTTTAGATGAATTCTGATTTTGTTTCATCGTTTAGCTTTTGATTGATTGTTGCTATGATGATGATTGAGGAAGATTATGATGTGAGGAAATTTCATTAACCATTAATGGCATTTCTTATTTTAAGTTCTACGATCTTTGTTAATGTCATACATATGGTTACTTCCATGCTACAACATAATTTGTATTTGCTGTAATGCTGAAGGTGCTAGGAGATCCAAGAGATTTTCATCAGCCAATGTGAACAAGCACCTATCGGTTTACAAATCGTTCGTTTGCAAAGATAGGTTAGTGATGTTTGTATTAACTTTTCGATCGTGTTATTAGTTTGGTGTTGTTTATGTAATAAGAATATCAATATGGTTACTTATATACACAGGTGTGATGGAGACATCGCCGTTAACAGCACTTCTTAAAAACATATCGAGTGTTCTTCATCTGTCATGCCAAGATAACAGATTTTCTGAAATTGTTGGAAAGTATTATATCAAGATTGAAGAAGTACTGAACTTGATTAAGCCGATGCTCGAGTCTATTATTGATGCTGATGTGGCTTCCGATCAAGCACTAGAAAAGGACTTTGCAGGCTTGAGTCAGTCTGTTGATGAACTTGGGAAGGTTCTTGAAGATTCTCATCCATTAATGAGTAAAGTTTACTTTGTATGTTCTAAGAACTTCTGCTACCAAGTTTCAAATCAATAGTTTCATGCAGAGGTAATTGATTTGTTTGTGTAATTCAAGGTTTTGAAGGTCGATTCATTGCTTACAAATGTTCAGACCCATGGCCTAGACCTTCTTGACATGCTGCAATCTTGTGAAGGACTACCTGTTGGACTTAGTTCAGCATCACTTGAGGTACCTTTATAAATTCTGCTTAAAATCGTTTATGTTCTTCACCTCATTATAAATCAACTATATCACTTTGGTTTCTGACAAATAATGTAATTGATTGCAGCATTGCACGCAAAAAATTAAGCAAATGGGAAATGAAAAGCCATCGGCTATCGTCTCCAAAGCTATAAAAGATCAAGTGGAGGGCACCAAACCTAGCTCAGGTATCAGGTCAAAGATTGCTGATTTGCTTAATTTAAAGTCAAATCAAGAACTTTTAGTTGAGTTGGTTGCCCTTGAAAACTTGAAGGAGAATTCTGAACAATTAGAGAAGGTTAGGGATGTAGAGTATATTGAGGAATTGATTAATCTTGTTACCTACATGCATGATTGCTTTATTGAAATGAAACAATCCCAGAGTTGCAATGGTGTGCCAACACCTCCGGACTTTTGTTGCCCGTTATCACTTGAACTCATGACTGACCCTGTAATCATAGCTTCTGGACAAACATATGAACGGGGGTATATCCGTAATTGGATAGATCTTGGTCTTAGAGTTTGCCCCAAGACAATGCAAACCCTTGCCCACACTAATCTTATTCCTAATTACACCGTTAAGGCACTGATCTCAAGTTGGTGTGATTCCAACGATGTTAAGTTTCCAGGCTCTGTGACGAACTTAATTTTGCCTAGCGGGACCCATCAGGAAGAATATACCATGGAACATCATGTCCATTCATCTTCAGCAGAATCCATGATTGAAATACCTGAAAATGGGCATGATTTTGATGAGTATGAGGATTCAGGTGGACCTTCGTCCATATCACCGCCAAGAAACGAATATTCAATTGGCAATGGAGAAGATGAAGGGCCACCAGAGCTCCGTCATGATTCAAATGAGGAGTCTTCACCACAGGAGGTAATGGGAAACACTAGTGATGCTGCAGTAGAGGTGCCTGTAGTGCCTCAGCCTGCCATTGCCGCCATACAAACGAGCCAGCATGAATACTCACCTCGATTCAGAAACCGTTTACAACGAAATCAAATACGGCGTAGACCATCTGAAAGATTTGGACCAAGAATTGTTCCTTCTGTTGCAGACATCCGACCCGATCTCAGTAAAGTGGAAACTCAAGTTGAAAAATTAGTTGAGGATTTGAGTAGCACTTCACTGGAAACTGTAAGGAATGCTACTTATGAACTCAGATTACTTGCTAGAAACGATAAAGATATAAGAAATGTCATAGCAAACTGTGGTGCCATCAATTTGTTAATCAGCCTTCTTCATTCACCTGACGAAACCATCCAAGAATATTCAGTTACTGCCCTCTTGAACTTATCAATAAACGACGTCAACAAAACCATAATTGGTAATTCCAATTCAATCGAGCCGTTAATTCATATCCTCCAATCTGGGAGTTCAGAGGCTAGAGAAAATTCAGCTGCAACACTTTTTAGTCTCTCATCAACCGAAGAGAACAAGATAAAAATTGGGAGGGCTGGAGCAATCGGGCCTCTAGTTAACTTGTTAGGAAACGGGACCCCACGGGGAAAGAAAGACGCAACCACAGCTTTGTTTAACCTATCAACAGTTCATGAAAACAAGCCTCGTATTGTGCAGGAGGGTGCTGTCAGGTTTCTTGTAGACTTGATGGAGCCTGCAGTTGGGATGTTTGATAAGGCAGTAGCGGTTCTATCAAATCTTGCTAAAATTCCCGAGGGTCGAGCCAAGATTGGTCAGGAGGGTGGGATACCTATGTTGGTTGAAGTATTGGAGTTGGGTTCGGCTCGAGGAAAGGAGAATGCTGCTGCAGTCCTCTTACACCTGTGCATTAATAATAATAAATTTTGTAATATGGTGCTTCATGAAGGAGCGATCCCACCATTGGCGGCATTGTCACGTACGGGTACCCCAAGAGCTAAGGAAAAGGTGGTTTTTCTGTTATTTCCCTTAACTGGAAACTGTTTTGATTTAACTTTTTTAGAATATCTTTTTTTAAATAAATGGGATCATTTTCTTGTCTTGCAGTCTCGATCGCTGCTTAACCACTTTAGAAACCTGCGGCACAGCGCACGTGGGAGGAGATGAGGAAAACTCGGGTTTTCAAGTAAGTTGTGTATACAGTATTACAGTTGCAAACTTATTGTTGGGTACTTAACAAACAATAATTTCTCAGTTACTATAACAATAGTTTTATAAATTTGTTGTAAAAATCACATTACAAATAAGTACATAAAGACCAATTGTTTTAATATTTACCCAAAAGATTTCCATGTTGAAACGAATCTCGATTTAATCTAGTGCATAACCTAACTTTATCTCGTACGCGTGGTCAAGGTTGAGGAGCGACATGGTGCATAAATCGTAGAAATAAACTGAACACAACGGTATCCTTTAGCCACTTTCTAACAAACATGGATGTTAACATCTACATGTTCTATATTAGTGTGAAAGATTGTATCAGTGGATAGTAAGTTATCAAGAGGAGGTAGTGAATTGATCAACAAATAAATTGTAAGTTTATGAGGATGCGACTGAGGAGAGAGCGAAGGTGAATGATTTTCCTCGCTCAACTAACTCATACGCTCGCCGCACGTCACCATCAGTGTATTGGCAAACATTACTAAAGGGTTAAGTGGCTGACAAGGAGCTAAAACCCCAAGATTACAGCAAAATAAACATAAAAAAATGGTATATTGCCGTAGTAGAGATACCAAAATACAAAATAAGACCTACCCATACTAAAGAAATTCTTCAACCGGCTCTCCAAAGCTTTTATTACTCGGTCGATTTCTAACTTATAAGGATGTCCTTACTTTGATTCCAATGTAGAGATTGTTCATGGATAACCTCTTATTATTAAAGATCAAATTGTTTCTTAGCCTCAAGATGCTCCAACACCTCATTTCCTAGCTAAATCAGATTCTGTTTTCTCCATTAGATTTTTTTCCCTATGCCTTCTTTTGTTGAAAATATATTTTACAACTTCAAATAATGAAAACTTGATTTTAAAAATATAAGCTGAAAATTATTATTATTATATACATTAAATAGCAAATAAATGCTACAGTGAATTTAAAGAGTAAATTACAATTTTCATATCTGTGTTTTGGGGGTCCCAGCTTAACGGTTTGCACACCTGAGTTTACGAATGCTAACACTTTACGTACCTCCGTCTAATATCCGTTAAACAACCGTTAAATCTCCCCAACGTGCTCCTTACGTGAGAGGCAAAACTGTCAATTCACCTAATTTATTAATCTTTTAAGAGTAAATTGCAATTTTTATACTTGTGTTTTAGGGGTGTTAACAAGATCAACCCCAACTTAACAGTTTGCATACTTGAGTTTACGAATGCTAACACTTTACGTATCCCCGTTTAATTTTCGTTAAACAACCGTTAAATCTCTCCAACATGCTCCTCACGTGAGGGGAAAAACTGTCAATTCACCCAATTTATTAATCTTCCACCGTCGGTAGGGTTCTGACATGTTTATGTCGTTTGTGTTCCGTTAGTTTCCATATTTTGATCTTATTGTCCTGATGATATGTGAACACTTTTCCGTTATGAAACGTGAGGGATTTGATGAAACCTGATGAGGAATCGTTGACAGTGAATGTGTCGATGAAGGAGAACGACATCGTGTCGAATACAAGGATGCAGTCGCCGGAGGTGGCGTAGAGGCGGTGGTTGTTGACTGCGAGGTAGCTGATGTGGGCGGCGGGGTAGGGTTTGAGGGCGGTGAGGTAGTGGGGGGAGACAGTGAGTTTGAGAGTCTCTGGCGAGAGGTTTTGGGGGGGAGGGGATGGAAGGTAGGGTTTGGAGAGAGAGGTTGTTGTAGAGGCTACTTACGGTGAATTGATAGTTTTACCCTCACGTGAGGAGCACGTGGGGGAGATTTAACGGTTGTTTAACGAAAATTGGACGGACATACGTAAAATGTTAGCATTTGTAAACTCAAGTATGCAAACTGTTAAGTTGTGGTTGATCCTGTTAACACCCCTAAAACACAAGTATGAAATTTTCAATTTACTCTTAAAAGATTAATAAATTGGATGAATTCACAGTTTTGCCCCTCACGTGAGGAGCATGTGGGGGGAGATTTAACGGTTATTTAATAGAAATTGGACGGATGTACGTAAAATGTTAGTATTTGTAAACTCAGGTATGCAAACTGTTAAGTTGTGGCTGATACTGTTAACACCCCCAAAACACAAATATAAAAATTGCAATTCATTTTAACTTGAATTTTTGCAATTATTATTCTTGGTATTTGATCACTCAATCCATTTGTCACTTCTTTTCAAATCTGTGTCACTTCTTTTTCTTTTTTTCCCATTTTCAACTCTTATATATAATAATATATAATTTTAACCCGTTTTATTTTCTAATTATTTTTGGTTTTATGTAATAACATTCATTCACTATTTAAAAAAAAAAGAATGTGTTTTGTCAACTTTACAATAGATTTTTGAAAACGAAGTCGTATTAAACATCGAGTAAATTCTTTTGTTATTGGCTATAACGATTGTTGTTAAAGTTTAGGTACTTGACCAACACACATGGTGTATATAATATTCAGTGATAGTAGCTTTTAAGACGAGTGATGCTTTAGGATTATACATGTGAGTGATAATTGTCAGAACTTATAATTAAATTTACATTCTGATATGTGGAATCGTGGCGCAACGTACGAGTATAAAAACCTAATTTAAACTAAATTTCAAATAAAAAAGAAATTGATTGTTTTAGTTAAAAGAAAATTCATAATTATTATTGTGATATTTTTTCTATTTGATTTGATAAAGATGCGGAAAAACACACTTCCAGGGTCCTAGAAACTTGTCACATGTTCTCTGAGTTGTTTATTTATTATATAACATAAATATATATATTCTCGTTTTCATGATAACTAGGTTTATTGCTCATCGTGTGTTGCCACGACATTGTACGTGATGTGATAAAGTATAGATTACAATCGACCCGACTCATTTCAAAACTAATTTTACGTTAATACGTGGAGTAACTCGAATTTATACTGTTGAACAAAAACGTTTAATATATGACCTGAATCGTTTTCAAAAAAATTATGCATTCCGAAACATAGACTTACAATTGCTCCCGGCATTGTTTCGAACTAAATTTACGTCCATACGTATAGTAAATGGAAAAATATTATATCGACCCGACGCGTTTCCAAACAAACCAATGTCGTAACGTTGGTCAACTCAAGTCGTACGTAAAAATAAGCACCAAAACGTTTATATTTGACCCAACTCATTTCTGAACAAATATTACATCAAAACATGGACATATGTCGAAACGTAGACAGTCTTAAAGTGTATATAGTTAAGCGTGGAAATGTTTAATAGTTGACCCGAGTGGTTCCTAATTACGTCTAAACGTAAATGGAACTGAATTTATATTGTATAGGGCTAAACCCGGAACTTTAGAAACTTAAAAAGGTTTAAATAATATTTTACAAAGTTTTTAGAAAATAACAGGGGCTGAAAATGTAAATATTAAAGTAGTAGGGGAAGAAAGGCGGTGGAAAACCACACCGATCTTTCTTTTTAAGTATATATACAATTGTCTTCTTATAAGCGAATATGAAGTGTATATTTGAAAGCTAGACGTACAAAAAAGATGCTTGAAAGTAGATGCGTGAAAATAAAGAAATAAAAAGCGTGTTAACTATCATACATTTTAAGAGAATTCAATGATATCCTTTTATTTTAATAAAAAGATAAATATAAAAAACACATGACAACATCATATTCATTCCCATAAAAAATTCCATCTTTTCTCTCCTACTAAATAATTATCATAACTAAAAATAATATTATTTAAGTATTTTTAGATTAAAAATAGTTTTCTAATAAACTAAGGAATATATATTTTAATTAATTTTATTTTTAAAGAAATAGAATTTTATATTTTTTTTTGTAAAACATTAAATTTATTTAAAAATATGAATATTTTAAATTTAGTGTTTTTAAGAAGTAATTTTTTTATAATCCAAAAATAATAAAAAATGAGAGTTATAATAAGGATATTTATAAATATGATGATTTTTAAACAAATATTTGATTTTTTTGAAAAAAAATTATAAAGTTGATATCATTGTTTAATAAATATAGTTTTTACTTTTACATAATTTAAATCATATCTATCTTAGAATATTATTTTATAATTAAGTAAAATTTTATCATATATGATTTTATATTTATTCAATACATATAATACACGGGGTTTACTAAAGTTAGTATAAATATAAAGTAGATACATAAAATCTGTATACATATTTAGTGACCAGAAAGATAAAAAAAATATTGAAAAAGGCTCACCGTAAGATAAAAATATATGACGAGTTATTGTTCCTTTTACATACATGAGGTCGTCATGACCATGAATATTATAAACAATTCAAAGTTTTTATTGATGAAACAATTTAACTTTATGAATTTTCAACAAACAAGTACATGAAATCGGAAACATAACAATAAAATATAAAATTAGACGATTTAATTAAGGGCATTTGTCTTTCCCCTTTGAGTTCTTCAAGTCACGGTAACAAGGGCACTCAGCCTTGTCAGCATACGGACTAGACGGAACGCACCCCTCACACTTCTCGCAACAGATCCCGCAATATTTCAAACATCGTTCTTTGTATCCGGCATTCCCACATCTTTTCCCGCACTTGGGGTCACATCCAAACGTATCTACACAATTTCCAAATACGTGTGATCAATCAGTGCCAAATCATGTATTACACACAGAAAAAAAAGAAAGAAAGAAATCATATGCTAGATAAAACTTCTAGAGTCACTACACCCTAATATGTATCATCCGGATCTGTTAGTGTGGTTACCATATCAACATCATAGGTCTTATCGTATTAACATTTTAGAGATGATGCACATAACTTATACATCAAACATGTAAAAGACTTGTTTAAGTACTTATATATTACGCTTATAATTTTTTTATATGTTTTAATAAACTATGTGAAATAATATAGTGCAGCCTTTTGATTTTAATCATTTTCAAAAATATAAAAATAAAAAAAGTACTTTTTATTAACATGATTAATCGTATTATAAACAAGTCAGGAATTGTCCAGGCCCTTCACAAAACGGACCGGGTTATACAACGGGTGTGGTGAACTTATTACCTAGGGTTCCGGTGGCGGCATTGGCGGGACCAATGGCGGAAGAGGTGAAGAGTAGGGTGGCGATGAGAAGAATTGATAAGGGAAGGTGGTTCATTGTGTTAGGGTTATGGAGGAATGTGGTAGTGTGTGTTGGTATTTATAGAGGTTATTTGGTGAGCCATGTGAATTTGTTGGGCCATGAGTAAACGTCAATTCCACATGGATGTCATTAAATATCGTACGATTCAACAACTCCTATGTCCTTTTGAGACTTCCATGTCTATCATAGTATCATGGATGTTACATTTTTTATATTATTTTTATGTACATATGTAAAGAATGGTATAATTGTATTTGAATAAGGTTGGTGTATCTTAAGAGTATAACGTGTGTAAGTTGTTATTTTAAATACAGTAAATTGTTTTTTTTCATGTGATTTGATCATATATATTATTAATTTATTTTCATGCAAAAATATTATTTTTTGTATTTGGTCCTTCAAGGTTTAAAAATTCATTTAAAAAATGTCAGTTTTATTATTTTAAAATGTTAAATATTTATTACTAAAATGGTAGTTTTGTAAATTTTCATATAAAATATAAAATCATATTTATTTTTACGTGTTGTTGATAAAATTTCATTCACGGAATTTATGTTTTGGAATGGAAATGGTAATTTTTTTAAATCTTAGGGAGCTAAATACAAAAAAAAATGAATGAAAATAATAAATATGATCAAAACATAAAAAGAAAAACAAAAAATTTACTCTTTTAAATAAGAAAGAAATAAAAAAAATTAATTAGGATTAATAACTTTCTATCTAATAAGTTAGTATGGTTAGTTTGCTCACCTCTTGTGAAGATAAGAACCTTTCTTCAAATGGACTAGTCAAATAATTATAATGGATTTAAATGCTTGTAGATGTTATGAAGAATATATATAGGTATATGAAATTATAATTAGTTTTACATAGTTTTCCAAGAAAATATTGTTTTAACTGCAACTTTACTGCTACAAAGTACCAACTTAACCTGTATCGAAAAAAAATTAAACCAATATCATTTTTTAATGGTTAATTGGATCACTAAAGGTTACCGGTTCACCCGATCATCTTCATTACTCGAGTACGCAACCCGGGATCATTCTTAGGAGATAACTCACATATAGGGGCAGAGCTTGAACACTTTCATAAATGGGGTGAAGGCGAACTCATTATATATTAAAAAAATTACACTACCGGAACATAAATTAATACTACTAACGGAAAAAAGAAGCCCCCCGCCCCTAGAATACTTCGCCTATGCTCACACATGTAAGAAAAACCTGCTAGCCTAACCTAAAACTCTTTTTTATCACTTGGTGACTTAAATTCTAGACCTCCGTCTATTTTAATAAAATCTTGGGATACATCACCTCAACTACTTAGACTAAGAGCATTCACAATTATTTCTTAAGAGTTTGTGAATGGAATTCTTATATTATGTTAAAGAGTAAATTACCATTTGTATCCCTCACGTTTTCTCATTTTAACCACTTGTATCCCTATAGTTTCAAATTCTCGATTCCCCCCTAACGTTTCATTTTTGTCACTGTTTGAATCCAAATGACTAACTCCGTTAAATTGTTCAGTTAACTTTTTATGGAAATGACTAAATTGTCCTTAAGATTAAAAGATCAAAAAAACTTAATGGGACCACCCACATCTTCTTCTTCTTCTCTAACCCCCAAACACACATACTCTCTCTCTCTCTCTTTCTTCTCTTCATCACCCACCACCATAAACACCACCACCACCATCACCACCACAACCTCCCCCTCGCCACCACCGTAGGAAACCGTCGGATAAACCCACACCACCATCACCACCACAACCTCCCCCTCGCCACCACCGTAGGAAATTGTCGGATAAACCCACACCACCATCATTGCCCCTCACCAGCATAGTAGCAACCCATTAGGTCAAGCCATAACACCACACTGGCCCTCACCACCATCATAGCCACCCACCACCATAGCCTTCTCACCACCATTTTAGCAATCTATCTGGTCAACCCACACCACCACCACCGTCCTTCACCACCAACATAGCAACCCACCGTCGTAGCCCAATCACCACCACCGTAGCAACCTATTAGGTCCACCCACACTACCACCACCGCCCCTTACCACCACGACCACAACCACCGTTATTTGCGAGAGTCGATCAACAACTAATCTTTGATACACCGCTTCGTAAAAGGAAGATTCATTTTTCTTGATCCGCCTGGGATCGTGGAGTAGGTCAATCGAGGCTTTACAAACTCAAGTGTTGTTGGTTGATTGCAAAGAAATAGGGCTTTGGTGTGCCTGTGAATGTTGAATTCGATTCAAGCAGAAGGGGTCAAGCTTTCGATACATCTTTAGATGTAGGTTTAGGGTTTCTATTGAATCAGAAACCACCTCTAATCAGATATACACCGGAGTTACCGTCGGAGTTGTCTTCGGTTTAGGGTTTCTATTAATACATCTTTAGACCGAGGGATTTCTTGCTACGATGGTGGTGATAGTGGTTTCGGTTGTGGTGATCAAATTTTAGGGGTTGCGGTGGTGATGATGGGTGGCTACGCTGGTGGTGATGGGGACTGTGGCGGTAGTGATGGGGCTGTGATGGTAGTGATGGGGATACTGTGGTGGTGATAGTGGTTGCGGTGGTGGTGATGGGTTGTTGTGGTGGTGGTGGTGATAGGTAGTTGTCATGGTGATGACCAGGTGGTTGTGGTGGTAGTGATGGGGGTGGTTGTGGTGATGGTGATTTGAAGAATATGATGTTGATGAATGGGACCCACAAGGTTTTTTATGTATTATTTAATATTAAGGGTAATTTCATCTTTTTAATAATAATTTTAACAGAAACCTTAACAATGTTACTTATTTAAACTCAAATGGAGATAAAAATGAACGTATAGACTCAAATAAAGATAACATGAAACGTCAGGGGCTGGATGACAATTTTAAAACCGTAGGGATGCAAGTGGTTAAAATAAACAAACGTCAGGGATGCAAATGATAATTTACTCTATATTTAATGATTTGAGTGGTTGTGAGTGAACAAGAAATGACATGATATTGTTAATCTATAAATTTGAGGATTCAATGTTCAACTTTTATAAAAAAAAATAATATTTTTAAAAGTGGTTGTGAGTGGATAATAGAAAGGTAATGATAAATGTACAAAAAAGTATTATAACTGAACGAGAAAGGACATATTACTGTTAATCTATGATTATTGGTTAAACCCAGTGTTTTCGCGACTGGATCGGACCGGACGGTCCGACCGGGGATCGACTCCCTAGCTGGTCTGGTTCGCTATGGTTCGTTTTTGTCTGGTTAAACCGGCCGGTTCATCTCGAACCGGTGGTCGGACAGAGATTATTAGTATATATATAATTATGACCACCAAACAAGTAAAACGTCCGATTCAACGTCCGATCCAATTCTAAAACCATGTAGTTAAACCCATATTTTATTTGTGGGTTACAAATACTAATTTCGCCTCGTTACAAGATTATGAGTATATAATAAAAATAATTTATTGAATAAAAAATATGACAGCTGCTTCGGATGATAAATATTATTTTAATTGGACGCATCCATTCGCCTCCATCAAAGACAACTTAATTTTTTTGCTTCGAACGAGAAATGAAGAACTTTACATTTTTAATAAAATATTAGATGAAATAAATTTGTTTATTTAATAACTGCTGTGACGACCACGTTGACGTTGTCACTAATCGTTCACACTGGCGGTGGCGCAAAAATCGAAGCTCCAAGTTTGCATTAAGTTTGATGAGGTGGCACATTAGCTGGACTTGTGTTGACCACTTACCTCTAAGGTGTATCATATTTTTTGTTAACAAAAAATATGTAATACTGTTTCGAATAATATATGTTATGTTAACGGATTATATTTATCCGTATCATAAATCTTCAACCCAACCCTCTCAGTGTTGCATTCTTGAATTGATATTTTGACTTTAAATATAATTTTTTGAATGTATATCTGATCTCATATATTACTCTTACTTAAAGTCTTAAATCTAATTTAATGTCTAAACTTGAACCGAACACTATTTGAAAGAGATGATACACTTGCCACTAAATCAATGCTAGAGGTTTTACTTCTGATAGAGAATTTTTGTTTTTAGATGAGATATATAAGGTTGAAATCCAGACATTTAGGATATTAGTCAACCTAAATACGGTTTGTAATGAAATTTTATATGAAATTCTAATTTAATTTCATCTTGATTTTAAATTCACTTAATACTTTTATTAGGTTTTAATCGAACAATCGATAGAAGAGTCGGTTCATAAAACATAATGCGATGGTGTACATGAAGTTTTTAAAGTACGCAAGCACATGCAACAAATTTTAAACAAGCAAGAAGACAACACAACTTTCACGTAGAGTCGAGAGTTGAATTCATTTTTGTCCAAATGAATTGGTCGAAATTGCAATTTTTATCCAACTTAGAAAAGTTTTAACCCTTTGAATCACCCTCATCCTTTTTTCTTTTTCTTTTTTTAACTTTTATCTGCTCTCAACCGGATGCAGACCAAGAATCAATTAACTTCGGTCTTAAGTGCCATCATGTGAGGAGTATTTGTCACCCTTTCACGTTTTATTTCTTTTCTCTTCTTTGATGTATTATTTCTTTCCACCACACACCTTCAATTAAAGGTGTACAACTAGGTTTCGGGTCCAAATCAGTTCGGGTTGGAAAGCGAAACCGGTTTGGTCAAACTTGGTTAAAATCAGGTTGGCCTTAAACTGGTTCGGGTTGGAACCGGTTTCAAACCCATAATTCCCAACCTATCAAACCTGTTTAGGTCAGTTTGAAAACCGGTTCGGGCCCAAACCGGTTTTTTTTTTTTTGAGAAATTGGATTTTTTATTATATTCAATAAAATTTAAAACTTTTTACTAAAACATTTAAAACAAAATACAATTTATACAACTTAAAACAAGTAAAGCAATTACACAATTTAAAACATTTAAACAATTTAAAACATTTATACAAGTAAAATAATTATACAACTTAAAACATTTATAACATATATATACAATTTTAAATACAAGTAAAGTATATGAAACATTTATAAAATTTAAACAATACACAAGGGTAAATAATAATTTTTAAAACTAAACATTTAGCATATGTTTAAAACCGGGTTGAAACAGGGTTTAAAACCGGTTTGAGGACCGGGTTGTGAACTGGGTTGGAACCGGGTCGGTTCGAAACCGGTTCAGAAACAAAAATGGAAAACCGGGGATGAACCGGTTGACTGGGTCGGGTCTGAACCGGTTGACTGGGTCGGGTCTGAACCGGTTTGGGCCTCAACCGGTTTCGGTTTTTCCGGCCAAATCAGTTCATGAACGGTTTTTTTTTTTTGCCACCTCTACCTTCAATTACATTTTGCCTACAAAAAACCTTGCATAATGTAGGTATAAGGCTCTGGAAGGAAAAAAATTGTTAGCAAACAAATATCGGTAGAAAAAAGTAAGATTAATAAATCTTAATTTATAGTAATCGCATTTTTACTGTTAGTGAAGAATGTGAAATTTGAGTTGCAAGTTATACCGAAATCTAATAATTAAATCGGATTTAAAAACTCTTTATGGTTTTTATAGCTGGCTCTAGAGTTCAAATCTAAAAACTTGTAGCACATTGAATGTAATGGATTTGTCATATACATATGATTTTTTTCTTCCAATACTTTAATTGAAATAAGTTTTGACAAGATCACCATGCATGTGATGTGTTCGTTTCCTCTCCAACATAAAATAAAAGTCAACATGACATTCAACCAACCGTATCAGTACCATATTTGTTAGATAGGTAATTACTTTTGTCTATTATTTATAAGCCAATTCAATGCCCAACAAACCCTTCAAGAGTATCTAACAATTTTATTTAAAAAATGAAAAAAATATATTATACGAATGCACTATGTTATTCTTTCCTTGAAGCATTTAACTTTTCATTATATGAAAACAAATCTGATTGCAAGAAAAAATGATTATAGTTTATAACTACAAAGAAACAAACTAACTATGAGGCACCCTATTTTTAACTAATACATATTATGAAGAAGATTATTGGGAAGCAATCGAATTGTTATTACCATTGGAATTTACCGAGGGATATATGTTTTTGTTTTAACTTGTCGTATGTTGAAATAGTATTTGATTTCTTGCAGCTACTTAGAATAATATTCAAGCTACTTAGAATAATATTCAACTGTAAGAAATTAAGGTGCTGTTTGTTTTTCTGTATGAAAACGTCTGCAGTCTGCGGACCACATCTGCAGACATCTGCAGCAGAAGAGGTGGACCAAATGTCTGCAGTATGCAAGAAAAAAACTGCTTGTTTTGTTTAACATCTACAGAATGCTGAAATATTCTAATACAAACCATGTACAAACTAATCATACAAATCGTATACCAACTAACTAAACCAATTCATTACTCATACAAACCATATACAAACTAATCATACAAACAAACTAACCATATACAAACTAATCATACAAACAAACTAATCATACAAACAACAAATCATACAAACAACAAACAAACAAACTAATCATACAAACAACAAATATGCCGGTAGTTTTCTCCCTTCCGATGAGTAGCTACGGCGATCTGCCAGCGATGATGCATAGCAGCCGGAGTAAAACAGTGAACACCAGGAGGAATAACACGTCGAGGTGTCGTTGCCGTCGCCGGAGAGCCAAAATCGGCAGGTAAATCCAGTCGGAAAACGCTCCACTAGCCATCATCAGCTTGCCGGTGGAAGTATATTGTACCATCACCACACCACATAGGCCATCCGCCTTGCGAACACACGATCCACCGGTTAATCGGATCCGATCGCCGGTGAGGGTGGGTGGTAGTGCGGTGGAGAAGTCGGTGAGGGTAGGTGGTATTGCGGTGGAGAAGACATCGAAGCCGTAGTGAGGGCGGCCGACGGTGGTGAAGACGACGATGCCGTTAGGGTTATCCATGGTGTGAACAGATGGTGGATATTGATTGTGAAGTGTGGGGAAGATGAAGTGAGTGAGTGATGGTGGCGAGGGTGGCGAGGTGGCGACGGTGGCAAGGTGGCGAGGTGGCAACGGTGGTGAGGTGGAGACGGTTGTGAAGGGGAGTTGGGGAGGTGGGTATGTGGGGAAGAGAGTGTTAGGGCTCAAATGAAGATTCAGAAGAGATTGTGAAGACATTGTTCCACCTCTTTTCCGTGCAGAGGTGAGGAAGATGTTTTTTTAATGAAACGTCTTCCAGAAAACAAACAGTATGCGAAGTAAAAACCTTTTCCCGCGTCTGTGAGCGCGCAGATGAAAAGATGGGGAAGAGGTTTTTTCAAAAAACAAACACCCCCTAAGTGTACATTTAAGTGTGTCCTTCCTTCACTTGCTATATATAAAGGTTTTTTTAAATCATAATTAAACCAATATATATATATATATATATATATATATATATATTATATATATATATATATATATATATATATATAGCTTCTTAATTCATATATATTCATATATTGTTACGTTTTATGTAAAACCATGTTACACTAGTAATAAAATACTTTGAGCATTTTAGAAAAACTTGTTAATTGAGAATGTTGGCCCTGTTCCCTTGTAATCTCGATTTGAAGATCACAAAAATAAAACAATGAACATAAATTGAACAATTGGCTTGCTTAATTGACTCTTTATTAACCAAACTCGGAAATCACTAGGCACACTTGAAGTCATTGACTATATGCCTATAAATAGTTAAATACTAAACAAAGACATTATCATATACTCAAACTCGTACTTTATCTTGTAGACATTCAAATAAACTAGGTAAACTTGCAAAACATTCAAAAACTATACAAATTAATTTTAACTTTTAAACTATAAGGTGGCGTTTAGTATGCACGAATGTAAGCTGAAATTTAACGAGTCATTCTATTTAATTCTATTTAAATTGAGCTATTACATTAGGAATGTAATTCATTTCCTTTTAATGATTTTTATTCTTTGAAGGTAGGTCTTTTGTTTTCATTTCTTCAAAGAATGAATGTTTTTTTATTAATTCATGACTCAAACCATGTATCGTATAATGACCTAATCCACCACCACCACTTCCACCACCATCAACCCCACCAACCAACCAACCACCACCAAAAAATCAATCACCACCACCACCACTGTCACCACCGCCATCACCACCAACCAACCAACCAACCACCACCACCACCGTCACCACCACCACCACTATCACCACCGCCATCACCACCAACCACCAACCAACCAACCACCACCACCGTCACCACCACCATCACCACCAACCAACCAACCAACCACCACCACCACCGTCAACACCACAGCACCACCATAATCACCACCACCACCCAATTCCATTCCTTTGTGTTTTCATATCTACTTAACAACATAAAGTAATTATGGATTCCAACAGACATGACAATAGAACTGGAATGATCCATTTCATTTTATTGTACGTAATGTTGTAAAAATCGTTAGGCATTAATTGAGCGGCGAGGTAGGGACTAGAGATTAATCGGGATTAATAGGATTGGAATTTTTATATACAATTTTTAGTTTTATATATAAATATACATATTTTAATATGTAATTTTAATAAAAAAATTCAATTCAATATATAAACAAACGTATTTGGCCGGAATTTTCAAGTTTAAGCCGAGTTTTCCAAGTTTTGGGTGGATTTTTTGAAAGTCGTCAGAAGGTCGCCGAAATCTCGCTGGAACCCTACCGGAATCTTAGATTTTCGGCCGATTAAGACCGCCTAGGTCCGATTTTGACCACCGTTGACCGTCTAGCGATTAGTTGGCCGATTAGCAAAAATCTACTAGGTGAACGGCCAATTTTCGATTAATCAGCAATTAATGCTGATTTTTGCAACAATGATTGTACATTTCATTTCCTTGTCTATTTAATTCCCCCATCCTTTCTATTAGCCTGTACTAAACATACCCACATAAAATCCTAATAATAAACTATTTTACTAAATACCCCTTCATCTTTCTTTGAAAATGACATGGTTCAAGACTAATGTCTAACAAAAACCATCCAATGCTTGTGATTTACTTGTTGTTAACTTTCTAATTTACACCTTCTTGTTGTGTATCCTTGCTAAAAACTTGTTTACTTTGCTAAAACTTTTTGAAAATTGCTTTTAAATCGTTAATTTTAAAACGAACCCATTGCTTTCTTTTCTTGCTTCCATTCTTTCTCTCTCTGATTTCTTTCTCGCCATGAATAAATCCTTGCTACTAATGAACCGAGTCTTGCTAACCCGAGGCTACGATTACATGTTAATTTTGAATGTATTTGATTCATTATATGAGCCTAAGGTTCTGATACCAATTGTTGACCAATCTCTTTTTCATTCTTGATTTGCATATCAAAGAATTGAAATGATGAACATGAATCGAACAAATTACTTCTCAAACTCTTTATAAGCAAAACTCAGAAATCACAAGGTATAATTAAAACCATCAACCATATACACTAGAATTACTAAAAGGGACATAATCATACTTTGGACACATACTCCTATCATCTAGACGTTCAAATAAGTAATGAATTGCAAAATGAACAAAATCTAAATTGAGAATTCTAAAGTTTCAAACTATTAAGGAAAACCTAATTAATTAAACTATTTTACTAATCTCCTCTATTTCTCTTCTTTCAAAACAACCCATCCTAGGATTAACATATAACTGATATAATGACCTTTTCTTAAGGAAATCTATAAATAATTGGAAACATTTTATTTAAAAAAAATCAAGTGCTATGCACATTGGCTATCAGTTATAAACTGTTAGGGTAATAAAGAACTGAAGAAGAAAAATTGATTAAAATATCGAAGCTAAAACACTGATTAGTCGTTACCCCTTTTATTAAATCCGTTAATTCGTTACAATCATTAAGAATGTATAAAACAATAACCCCTAAACTATCAAACTATTACACTTTCTTCCCCTCAACTTACAACTATCCGTTACAGGCTAACATAAACAAACTACGATCCGTCAGTAGAATATAAAAAGAAGGGGCTAATGTTATAAAAAAATTCTATAATTTCTTGGTTTCACCTATTAGTCTTTAAAATAATTTTAACATATTAAAGTACTCGAAGTCCCTAAACGTGTAGAAAAACATGAAAAAATCCCTTAATGCAGTTTAATTATATTAAAGTGTTTACATGCCTAGAATGTATGTATTTGTGTAAAACGATTAAATAATAACTCTACCACAAATGGTCAGAAGTAAGATTATACGTCTTTCTTTTTTTAAAAAAAAGGAAAAGTGGAATGTCACTTCTATCATTTTCAAATAAATTATGTTTGAATGGGTAATAAATTGTAAAACTTAAACGAATGTTTCATCTCAAATTCATTTGATTATGGGATTTCAAAATCCTTTCACCTAGAGAGGAAATTTGAAATATCACAACCAAATGCATTTAAGATGAAACATTCCTTAGGTTTTACATTTCATTACCCACTCAAACATAATTTACTTGAAAATTATACTAGTTTCTCAATTCTATTCCGTTTCGTTTCATTCCATTCCTTCCAACCAAACATAGCCTTACTTTTTAGCACAACCTTAATTGAGAGACGCCTTGTGTTGTTTGCGACATTTTTAGGGACTTAAGCAGATAAGCTAAAACCATGTTGATGAGCAATTTTATAAAAAATGAGGAAATGTGTTAGGTTTTATGATACTTACCCAAAAGGAATGTATTTAGACTTTGGTGTTTACTACGCAACAATGCTATATTATAAGTGAGTGAGAGTTGTTATAGTCTCGTGGTTTACATTGACCTAAGGCTAGGTGTTGCGAAGAGATTCTATCAAAAACATTATTGACGTATGTTATGAGGGGCTCTATCCACTTCATGTCTCCCCTGACGCAACCTCGTATCACTCGTTAGCATTCAAGAAAATAACTAATAATTAAAAATTGTTGAATTTGCATTGACATATCACTTGTTGGAAACCAGCTACTAGTCCACTACTCTCCCAAAACATTTCATTCAAATAACTAAAAATGATAACGATACTAATAATAAATAACAAATAAAAGTTAAGTAATTAATTAAGGGCACTTGTCCCTGCCCTTAGGGTTCTTGAGATCACGATAACAAGGGCACTGACCCTTATCAGCATAAGGCCCCGAAGGCACACACCCCTCGCATTTCCCGCAGCAGATCCCGCAATACTTGAGACATCGGTCTCTCCACCCCGATCGCGAACACCGATACGCGCATTTCGCGTCGCACCCCAATGCATCTGTCCATACATTTCAACAATATCAAACTATCAAGTCCAATTAACATTTGGTACTATATATCATAGTTTCATGAAGTGATAAATGATTACCTAAGGGTGGTGCAGGGGATGGAGACGGGGAATCGGTGGCGGTGGCGGTGGCGGTGGAGAGGAGGAGGAGGGTGGCGATGAGCAGAGGTAGGTGGTGGTTCATGGTGGTGGTGGTGGTGGTGGTGGGAGGGGGTGCAGTGGTGGTTTATAAGGGTGGTGGGTGTCGGTGGTGCATGTGAAGGTGGCACATGGGTTGTGTATTAATTATTAAATTGTTGGTTGATGGTGTACGGTTCAAATGTTATTCTACGGGTCAAAGTTTGAAGATAATTAATTCACTCGGAGTTTCATGTATAATTTTTATATATAATACTAATTAGGTTACAGCCCATATATTATATGGAAGGAAAAAATAAAACATATTAAAATCATTAGTTTTATAAATATTTTATTTTTCTAGATGTTATAAGTTTTTAATGAAATAAAAATATAATTAATATTTGAAAGTTATAACAAATAATGAAATTAAAAATTATTACGTTATCTTTAAAGATAAAATATAGTTGAAATCATATAATTTTGTATGCATTAATAAATTGTTAAAATAAAAATAATTTATATTTTAGATTTTGATAGTTTAATTTAGTTGTTTAAAATAATTATTATTTAATATGAGAAAGACAAGAAACACAAATATAGATATATTTGTTAAACATATTTAGTAATAGAGGAAAGTCAAATTGATTGTTGTTATGATTTTCGCATTTATTATGAGAGAGAGTCGAGAAATAAATTTTTTGATATGCTAGAATGATGACACGTATCATATGATGTGCTAAAAGAATGACACGTGGGTTAAAAAACATTCTTTTATTATAAGTTATAGATTACTAAATGGGTTATGTATATATTATCAGTTGTAATAAGGTTTTAGTAAGTTATATTTACTTTATTTTTTTATTTATTTTATTACTTTTAACCCTCAATACTTTTATATTTTCTATAATTTAATCCTTATAATTTTTTATTTTCAACTTTGGTTGCTTGTATTTTTTTACTTTTCACAACCTTTTCATTTTATGTTTTGCTTTAAATTTTATGAGCTCACACGTCGCAATGTGTGCGTGTGGTTCAACATGTAACATCCGCCTAATCTTAAATTATAAACCCAAAACCCGAAACCATTTTGGACTTTCAGACAAAGAAAGTTTCATTATCAAATTTGATTTATTTATTCTAACAAATCATATGAATTATAAGTGCAGTTTAATCATAAAAATTGTTTTATTTTCCATTTATTAAGTCATTTAAAAACTTTATAATAAATTTTATACTTTATAAAGTAAGGAGTTATAAATTTATATCATCTTAATTATTCTTTATGAGTTAATATAAAATAATTATATTCTAAAGTCTATACAATACTGATAAAGTATATAAGTTAATGTTAAATTTATGAGGTTTAATATATCATTTATGAATTCCAATTATTAAATAAACAAAAAAAACTAAACATTTAAAATTCTAAGAGATTTATAAAGATATATAAATATATAAAGACAATTGTTATTAACCATCTTAACAAGTAAATAATAAATATTTGGCAAGATTTATAATTTTTATAATGTCTTTATAAATATATAAATGGAATAAACATTAAAGTTTGGATTTTGTAAAGTATAAAGTTTGAATCTCTTCCGCAGTCATCTTCCTTTTTCCTTTATCCTTTGAAGATCCTGACTGTGGTGGTTCTTGGAGAGAGGTTTCTGATTGTGAGAGAGTCAGAGATGATGTCTGAGATGGAGGTGCAATTGGAAAGTCCTCGCTGCTCATTTCAGATGCCATTTCCAGGATAGCATCTGTGATGACCAGTTCCTCGGACATTTTAAACAGTCCTTCCGCAGCTTCCATTTCAGCTTCGGAAGATTCAGCTTGTTCTTCCAAGGCTTTAACTTCAGCTTCGGAAGTTAAAGGAGATGTAGATTATGTCCCATGCTGGGCCATCAGTTCCCATTTCCCCTTCGAATTGAATCTTAGGTTCCATGAGGACCTTAGGTTGACAAACTTCTTCCACAGTGATAGAAGGTGCAGTCAGCCTTTGAAGCTCTTCTGCTCCAAAGTAGATCATTGCAGTATCATGACTTGGCTGCTCAAAGGAAGATCTTAACAGAACTTGGTGAAAAGTCTGTAGAGATTATTGAGCATCCTTGGATCAATCTGAAGAGTGACTTGAGATGTTTCAGGCGCATAGATGATGGAGAGGAAGATGTTGAAGTAAAAGGCTGGCTCTGTGGTTCCTTGTGTGTTTATCTTTGAACATTCTCCCCCTTTTTGGTAACATCATCTTGAGAGCTAGATGAGCTGGAGGAGGAAGTCAGGGAGACCTGAATAGGTACATGCCTAACAGACCTCTCTGTCTGTTTCTCAGCTAGTTGAGCCTTGAGATTGTCAATCTCAAATTGCTGAGTGGCAAATCTTGCCTCTAAAGTCCTAACCTGAGATTCCAGGTTTGAGACTTTAGAAAGAAGATCTTGAATGAGGAGTTACATGCTTCCCTCATCTTCTTTCGAAGAATCACGGGGAGATGACGTAACATACCTAGTATGTTCAGCCTCACCACCAGATGTGGTTTCTTGGCATCCTGGTTTCCCATGCTCAATGATGCCTCTTTCAGAGTCATCAAAGGGCTCGGTTGCCGTAGATTCAGTCTGAGAAATGTTACCACTGTCCACAAGGTCCATTGAGGCATCTTCTGTAGTGGCAGCTGAATCTACATGAGTCCCCCCCACATCAGTGGGACTCACCTTAGTGATTGGTTGCTGATGGGGGCTAGAAATAAGGGATTTCTCCGGGCTCTGTTGATCTTGGAGAGGGTGTTGTAGATCAACTTCATTGCCATGGAGAGATGTTATCTCTTCATCAGTTTTAAATAAAAGGTCAGTGAAAGATAGGATGGGTAAACCTACTGACCCGGGACTTTGGTCAATGTCTACAGGCATTGAGCCTCTGGTGGGGTTGTCCCTTGTTGGCTGCTCAGGGGAGTATAAAGACTCATCCTGAGGGCTTTCAGCTTGGGTTGTGGGCTCATGGGTCTAAGACTGAGGAGACTCAAGACCCAAATTGAGGTCAAAAGAGAAGGATAGAGAGACCTCTGACTGAGTGGGAGCCCATGTTTCCACTCGAGTCTTTTTGGATTGAACAGGAGGGGCTTGTTCAATCAGAGTAGATTGAACAAGGGTTCGTTTGGGGCGTCTCTGATAAGTGATGGTGATGGATGGAGAAGGTAGTGTTGGCATAATGGGGGTAATTGCTGGTGTGGGTTCATCACCTGTGGGGTTAACAGGGATGTCACCAGGAGCCGTTGGCTCAGTCATACCTGGAAGAAGTGCAGTATCTCTTCCTGTAAAGTTGGTAGACACTCTCTTCAAAGTCTTGAAGATGGCTGGCCTCATTTGAGAAGCAGACAGAGCAGCTGCACAGACAAGCGTGCTCTGGTCTAGCTCCCAGTTGATTATGTGCTGGAGAAACCTGGGATACATGAAGAATGTGTCCTTCTGAAGATTTCCCATGAGGTTAGTCAGCACAAATCTTGAATAGTTGAAGCGGAGACTTTTTACCAACCCATGAACAAGGCACCTAAGTTCAAATGGGATTTGATCCCATCCCCCGGATTTATTCAACAAGCAGTGAAGGACCACATGTAGCAGGAACTTCCATTTGTACGAGAAGTTAAATTTGTAGACAGTTGACCTGCTAACGTCTCCTCCATATCCCATTTGAAGATAAGAATCATCCAAGTCTGCTTTGGGGGATTCCGTTGGAGCGCCCTCATCATGAAGCTCTAAATGCTCCCTGATGAGTTGTTCAGAAATGACCAAGCCCTGGCCACAGATGCTCGATCGAATGACACGAACCCCGTTTAGGGTTTCAATCTGACCATTGCCCAAAATTCAGACATATGGTTTGAGTAAGTTGTGGGGTTTACAGTCAGAGCGGTGTAATAAGAAGATTGGGTTAGAAATGAGATGATATCTGAGAAGTTAGCATCTCTTGATGAATCAAGAAATGCGACTTGGTTGTGCTGAGGGTTGAAGGCCATTTGGAAAGTTGAATGTGGATGATTTGAGCTGGGTAAATTTTAGTAGGAGAAATTTTTAGGGCTGTAAAATTTGCAAGTAAGAGAGTGAAAGTTGAAGATCTTCTTATGCTCATATAGGATTTGGACCTAGATTAAATGAAAGTCTTATGTTAATGGTTGTATTTTGATTGTTTTGTAATTACTTATTTGTCTTGTAATGTTTAATGAATAATGACATTTAATATTATTTCAACTTAATTAGTTCCATGTGCTATGAGCAATCGTCTCCCATTCGTCCGCCCCGATGATTCCGCCGTCGGTCGGGGTGCGACAGATTGGTATCAGAGCCATGGTCATAGGGATTTAGGTTATTAGAAATGAAATGACCTAGACTATAACTAAGTACCCTTGCAGGATCGGTGTTTGTCACTTAAACACAAAGGTTTTCTCTCAAACTCACCTAGAATCACACTCGGGTAAGAATCAATAAGAGTTGATCACAATATGAAAGGTAACTAAGAACACAGAAAGATAATTTCAAGATACTTTTATATATTGATTCTCAACTCAAGATACAAAGACTCTTACAAGTAGATGATAATCTTACTTCTATAATTTACAAGGAGAACCTATATATAATACTATCTACAGTCGGATATACTTTGATACCAGCTGGGATCCTTTAGCTAAAGCCTATACTACAAGACTATAGTTAAGGTATCTTAGATAAAGTCTTATCTAAGATTTGGTAGTCAGGACATGTCCCTGACTTACCTTTTGTCACCAACTAAAGATGGTAATTGTACTATCATGAAAAGGTAAACAGTGGAATAAAGTATGGTCAACAACATGGTTCTTTAGGAAGAAGCCATACTGTATTAGAAGTCTACAGCGGAGTGTCAGAGACCATACTTGTGTCCACTGGTTATAGCAGTGTCTTCTGAAGGTTAAATGGTTTCGGAAGAGTAAGTACTTCCGAAGCCACTTTATACTTCGGAAGAGGCTGCTTCTTCCAAGGCTTGGAGACTTCTTCTATTCATCATACTTCGGAAGTGGTCTTTACTTTATTCTTCTAAGTCTTGAACTTGGAAGTATGCATTTGTCTTCGGAAGTAGAGTTCTATCTTTGGAAGTTGAACTTTTCCTTTTTCTTCTGAAGAACTCTACAACTTCGGAAGTTCCATGACAGGCTTCGGAAGCCTTTGCATACAGCACCAAAATAACTTAAGTGATCTAGTTTTGGTTGCATTAGCCTTCTTCTTGATCCAACAACCCTTACACATGAGTCCTCTCATGTATTTTATATGCTTAGATAGGATTTTATGTGCCTTATATGTTTATATTTGATTATGTGCCTTATGTGCTTATGCTTATACTTTGAATCTTATCAATGCACACACGAAACTTAAATCATATTCTAAGGCATTATGTGCCTAAATCAAATGGTTTTCAAAATAAGTTTTGAATCTTTATTCGTGGTTTTCAAGTCTCGTCAAAGTTTAAGTCCTACAATTTGAAACATGTAATGCTGGAAGAGTGGGATGCATGTATCTCGAGGTGTTCTGTCTAGGCAAGGTATTCGTATAAATCCAAATCGACCGATGGATCCATTTACCTTACCTGGAAACCCTTGGGGTGAGTGTCCGCTTATAGGTACGCATGTCTTCATTAAGGTTGTAGTTGACCTAATACTTTGATAAGTCAACGTAATGTTTTTGGTTTGTAAACCGAACGTTACACTCGAAACATCTTGTTATTTTGAATCGTCTCATCTTTATTTTGTTCCTTTAAACTCATTACAATGATGCACTCATTCTAATTGAATCATTAATCTTAACAAACATGATTCTTGTATCAACGTTACACTAATAAAACCTTGAAACCTTAATGATATAAGTAAATAAGAAACAATCATCTAAGAACCTCATTAAAGTTATTTGCTTGAAAATCTCTTATGAATTCCATATCCTACTCAAAAGCATCATGAACTTATTTCTCATGTTTGTTAAACCGAGTCCCGTATCGATCAAATGTTTGGTGTTTCACCCATGACAAAACTTTTCTAACCGTCTTGAACCATCTGGAATATAAACGTTTATCAATTAAAATTTCTAGATTAATAATCTTGTACTCCTTCATCAAAACATTATAATTAAACTCATTGAATTTAAACGTTCCAAGTGTCACTTGCGAACATGACATGTGTCACACCCCCGCTAAGAGCGGAAACACGGGGGCGTAACGAGACGGGAATCGTCATAACACATGGTAAGCGATAGAGATGCAATAATAATAATAATGATGATAAGCGTGTCATGACAACACCCGACAACAAGGGGACTTGTGTCGTGTTTAGTCAGTATTCACGACAACATAGCCATAAGCATAAACATGATACATAAATCATAATACATAGATGGTAACATTGTATGCAATTCCCACAACCCGGGAACAAGTTACAAAGTATAATGTTGTTTGAAAAAGTTACAACAATTATTTTCAAAAAGACAAGTTTAGCCCGAAAATGCATCCTAGGGTCTCCACTAAGGCAGCACACCTAGAACCTCAGCTAGCATGATCACCTGAAAAGATATGCTCAAAATGGTCAACAAAATTGTTGGTGAGTTCGCAGGTTAAAGTAAATAAGTAATTGATGCTGTATAAAGTTGTTGCAGAATACCGTGCATACAGTTATAAGTAAGCAAAATCACATGACAAGAGCTTTACAACCAAACCTAATGACGTACACAAAGAATATTGTCGGAATATATTCACCCAAGGCCCGTTCCTGGCTTTTGTGGTACTAACTAGTATACCAACACGAGGGTGGGGGTGTCAACCCAGTAGTACTACCAATACCTAACGTCGGTTCCACACTGGAATAAATGGTTGTAAGAAAGAACCACAAAGCAGACTCAAGCATGTATCAGATAAGTACCCACAAAACAGTAGCACGTTGATTCTAAGTATGTAAATTGTATGTATGTTGTACAGCATAGAAAATGGGCGAGCATACTTTTCCCCCATGTTTGTAATGTTTGCAAAGTAGTATAAGCACAAAAAGGGGCCACGAAACTCACAAGTTTAGTGGTAGGTATGAATGATCGAGATTCCCAACAGTTGTATGCAGAGAACAGTCAAACACCTATTGACAGTTATTGTTAAGCATTAATGACGTGTATAAAGCGTATAGTAATGTTTGGTCGGTTCGGGTTGTATCGATTCGGTCGTGGGTAGCACACACACACAAGCGGACACACGTATCAGATCTTATGTAGATCCAAGCTACGAGTAGTCGTCATTGCTTATGACATCCGTGAAATGATCTCGTGGTTATGAAAGATAGCACTTGTTAAGTATTTGGAGTTCCAATTGGATTGTCGATAATTATAAAATGTTAGGTTGTTTTCAATTGAAATAGTATGTGCATGTTGATAGCGTTGACTTTAATCTTTGTGGTCAAGCAATGACACTTTTACTGATGTTACCTTATCATCATCAGACGTTCAAGGGGAAATTCACACTTAACATCATCAGTCACACAACAGGACCAGACGCTCGACTCAATGCTCCATCCGTACGAATCAATCTTCAATCGTACGAATCAGCTTCATTCGTACGATTGAGTCTTCATTCGCATGACTGGCATTCAGTCGTACCACACAACACACATTCGCACGACCCAACCTCCATGCGCACGAATCAACCCTCAATCGTGCGAATTAGCTACTTTCGTGCGATTGAACCTTCATTCGTGCGATTGGACTCCAGTCGTGCGAAACACGCACAATCGCATGCATTCAGTCGGTCACCTGACTCAATCGCACACACACTCATTCGATCGCACAACTCAGTCGCATGACATCCCTAGTCGCACGATTCAGTCGCCCGAAAGACACAATCGCATGACTCAGTCGCACGACTCACCCAGTCGCACGGCTCAGTCGCATAACAGACCCAGTCGCCTGAACTGCAGGTTCGCGACTGCAGAAGTGCAGAGCAGCCTTTGGCTGCTCCGAGCATGGGTTTTACACAACAAGGACTTCCAAAAACACTCTACAAACATACACAAACATGAAACACAAGCAGAAAGACCTCACACGCACCCACACGACCTCATGTGTTCGAGTTGAACCCGAACACCCGAAACCCTAGTTTGGACAGCCCTGAATAAGCAAGGAAAGGGACAACCAAGGTCGTCTACCTGCTAGAATAGAGTAGACTAGGCCGTAGATGGAGTCTAGACGACGAGAACAAGACCAAGCGGGTTGGATTTGGAGCTAGAATGAAGAAGATGTGAAGAAGAAGGTGAAGAGGATGAAGAAGATAAAGATGAAATGAGATTAAGGGCTGGAGTATGGGCTTATATACCCAGCCCAAGTTTGCAAAATGGCGAGTTTAGTCCCTGCACTTAACCCTCAAGTTCCCCAAAATTTGTTTCAGTTGATTACGATCTTAAAATGTTCGTTATATTAAGGTTAAAAGTGTGTTTAATGGTATTTGATAGTCTAAAATGGTTTTATTAATGACAATAGTTGAAATTAAAATGATATATTTGGTGGTAATGGTGATGAAATTCATAAAAGGTTTATGCTTAGCACACGTTCTCGAAGGAAGCACAGGCACAAGGGAAAATAAAGCAGACATGATTCCTTAAAGCAGGAGTTCATGAAGAAAAGAAAGAATAATTAAAATAGTTCTATGCTTATTTATGTCGTTTGACGGACTTTAAGGTGACGAATGTCACAACATGAAATCCAAGTCTCCTCGTACCCTTGAAATTAGTCTTCTCATGATTAAATTTCGGGACAAAATTTCTTAAAGTAGGGAAGACTGTAACATTCGCCAAATCTTAAATTATAAACCCAAAACCCGAAACCATTTTGGACTTTCAGGCAAAGAAAGTTTCATTATCAAATTTGATTTATTTATTCTAACAAATCATATGAATTATAAGTGTAGTTTAATCATAAAAATTGTTTTATTTTTCATTTATTAAGTCATTTAAACACTTTATAATAATTTTTACGTCTATCTTTTTTCCGTTGAATGGCCCTGTTAAAACGCGTGGTTCTTAGATCGATTTAGTTTTGATCTTTTATGTTTTACATGTCACGTGCGCCGCTCAACATTTTTACGTATACTTTCAGCTCAGTTTTATCCCCCCCCCCCTGATTTTTCTTTTATTTTTTTAATACAAGTTTTTCTGGTGTTGGTGGTCGCTAATGGTGGTATGAAATTGGTGCTACTTGGAACATTTTTACGCCCCTCCCCCACCGCAACGCAAGGGGGTTAATACTAGTTTATACATAATTTTTAATTTGATCTACTCGTAGTAAGGTTGTTATGGATTTGATTTGCGAAAACAATGTAGGATAAGAATACGTATATTAAACTCAAATATTCTGACACTTCTTAAGGCTCTTGTACGAGTCTCGTTAACGCGAGAGCCTTGTACAAATGTACAAGGTTTGCCTTTAATTTTTATTAATTATGTTATTGACATAAGTAAAAACTTGTCTAGATTTAGATAACTTGAAGAGCATTCGTATCCGATTTTGAATATCAGATTTTGGATATTTAAAATTTTCGGATAGTAGAAATTACTATTTGTATTTGTATTCAAATTTCGAGTGATTGGCATATCAAATTTTCATTTTTTATTAATTTTTTTATAATGATTAGATATATGTTATTGTAAAAAATAATATAAAAACCAACTCATATCATAAAAGTCTTAATATACACTAAAAATATCAAACTAAAATAAAAATATGCTTAAAATATAAAAAAATAATTTTTGGTTTTTGGATAATCAAATATCGGAATATCTTAAACTTTTATAAAATCACTATTTCAGATTTGGATTTTCAGATCCAAATATTTTTGAACAACACTATCCCAATATTATAAAAAATGGTTGTTTATGGTTGTGATTGGAGGATTATTATATTAACATGTTACTCTTCATCTGTATATTTGATAAAACAATGTTCATCTTTATTAACTTTTTTTAATATTTTTTAAAGTGGTTGTGACTAAATGATAAATAAATAATAATAATAATAATAATAATAATAATAATAAAATAATAATAATAATAATAATATAATAATAATAATAATAATAATAATAATATAAATAAATATTGTTTAATTGCAAAAAAGAATGAAAAAGTGATAAATTTTAATGTAATTATAAAAATAAAGATGGAGAATAAGATGTGAATCCTCTTACATATTAAAACATACATAACATTTTTAGTTTTTTTTCTTTTTTTCCTGAATACCAAATATATGACCGATCTTGTTTCGAAAGATATACCTTATCTTAACCAAGAAAACTTAAGATTAAATGTTTTTTAAAAGAGTTAATTTAACCAAGAAAACTTCACAGTTAGTTAGATAATAATAATATTTATCTAATGTATGTTCTATCTAAGGGCACGTGTCCAAGAGTACCAAAGTGTAGAAAAATAACCGCTTAAGGTGATTCAAGTCTCGTGATAGATTAGAAGTCTAGATTCTAGAGTGTGATTAAATTGTGCATAAGTTAACCGTTATAAAAAAGTTCACATATATTATCAACTTTTATAATTGCTAAAAAAATTAAATTCAATTAATTGCAAAAGAAAAAGAGCAAGGATGGCTGGGTAATAAAAAGTATAAATTATGTAATATATAATTGAGCTCGTACATTATTTGAGTAGTGGGATGTAAAACAGTTGGATGGCACCTTCCATTGTTTATTTCACTAAATTAATTTTGGTAATTTATGTCCATACATTCCAGCCTGGCTATGTCTTCACACTTGCTTTATTTACAACCTGTAACTTAACCTTTTTCAATTTTTGGGTACAAAATAACACTTCACTTGCATATTAATAACCAAACAATTCAAATGTATTCATTTCTTTCTTTATAACCCATAAAAAAATTTACTATCAATTATAATAATCTAAACTATTACTCATTTAACGATAATATTACCAATAACACTATTTTCACTATTGTTAACAAAAAAATCAAATTCATTTTGTTTAAAATTGAATTCAAATTATGTTTGTTTTTATTTTCGTCTAGAACATGTTATTCCAGAACTAGTGTCGATTCGAAAGAACCAGGTCGACATGAAATATCAGGTCGACATGAGGATCAAGGTCGAACGAATCTACAATCCTGAATTACTAATGTAAGACTTGTTGTTCACGGTAGAATCACGAGGAAGACTAGAAATCTTTTGAGATTAATTCTTTAAAATCTTTTAAGCAACGTATCTCTTTCTCTGGGCCTGATGATCGGTGGTTTTGGGCTTTGGGTTATAAAGGCTCTTACTAAGGTTTTGGGTTTATACGTCTGCTGGATCATGCTATTTTGGGTAAAAACTATATGGATCAATCCTCAGGTAAGCTTCGAACTTGTTAGGATGAGAGTAGAGATGCACAAAATAACCGGGTATGAAACCGACCCGGTGAACCCCACCCGAACCCGGGTTCGGGTACAACCCGATGGAAGGCATACCCGGTTCGAACCCATTTAAACCCGTAGGGTTGGAACCGGGTTTAGTTTTTGAGTCTTTTAGCGAACCCAACCCGAACCCGACCCGGTCTAAACCCGAATTGAACCGGTATTGGACCCGATATTGAATCCGGTATTGGACATAAAAAAAAGAAAAGAAAATTAGAAAAATAAACTAAACCCGGTATTGGACCCGGTTCCAGACCCGACCCGGAGCCGATCCGGCCCGACCCGGGTATGGCGGGTAGGGTTTCCGCAGTGAACCCGACCAGGGTTCGTACCAGGGTTCACCAATACCCGGGTACAAAAAAAAACCCGATTGAGCCCAACCGGTTTCGGGTCCGGCCCAAAACCCAAAATGTGCATCTCTAGATGAGAGGGGTGCACCGGCTGTAAGGGCACCATGACCCCTACGCTGCGTGGCAACACCGCCGCAGGCACCCACACACTGCAGTTTTGTGAAATCACTGCACACCCACGTCGTTCCTTATGACCATTGCAATCAACTCCCCCAACCCCACCCCACCCCCCGCCCCACTCCGATAGCTAGTTTTAAAAATAAAGAGTAAACTTCACTTTTAGTCCATGTGGTTTGGTGTAATTATCGGTTTTCATCTAAAGGTTTCAAAATCGTAATTTTGCTTTTGTGGTTTGCAACTCTTCTCGGTTAACTCCAACCAACAACCACCAACACTATCATGGTGACAATTGATTGACATAAGAACCCTAATTTGAAAGCGATTGGTTCCATCATGTTGCTATTAGGTGAAATTGCATCGGTGGTGTAAGTCTATGGTGGCTAACATGTTGTGATGGTGGAGATTTATCAAGGGCGTTGTGGGTCGGTAGGTGGTGAACGGTAGCGGCGGTGTGGGGTTCATGATGGTGATCTGTCAAAGTTGATGTGGGGTGGTAGGTGGTGGATAGTGGCGGTGGTGTGGGGTTGATGAAGACGATGATGGTGATCTACTGAAAGTGTTGTAGGTTGGTGGACGATGGCGATGGTGTGGGATTGATAGTGCCATCTAGTGAAAATGGAACAAAGGGGATTAGAGATAGGGTTTTAATTATTTTAATTAAATATTTTAATAAAATTACATTATTGGTCATTTAAATTAATAAAGAAGTTTGAATAAATGACATACTTAGTCCTTATCAGTAAATTGACTAAAATGGCCCTTAAATTAATAGAAAAAATTAACGGTGTCAGTAGGTTGGAGTTGATTGAAATGAATTGCAAAAAACAAGGAGCAAAATCAAGATTTTGAAAGTTTTGGATGAAAAGTGTTATTTGAACCAAACCACATGGAGCAAAAACAAAGTTTACTCAAATATAAATAAATTTCACACACTATAAATATCAAACAATTACCACAAATTTTATACACCAATCTCAAACATCTTCTACTCATATCCAAATGTCCCATGAATTTTATATTCCCTCTTCATCTTTGGATAGTTCAAAGTCCGATAGGTTGGAATTTTTTAGCCTTCTTAGTGAACACATTTACGATGCTGAAAGTTCGAGAAAAAAGATCTTCAAACGTGATCGTGTTGAGGCTAATAACATTTTTACAAAAGATCATTTTAGAGAGAACTCAAAATACAAAGGCGAGACGTTTAGAAATAGGTTTTCGTTGTTTCGGGTTTTATCTCTATGAATTGTTGAAAATATAAGTAATAACTTTTCAGAGTTTAAAAAAAGAATTGATGGGAGGTGAAAACAAAGTTTTATATCAATACAAAAATACACTTCGCTATGAATGTTCCCTCACCCCTCTCCCTCTTAAAATTATGGTATGATATGAATTTGATATGATTTGACATAATATATATGATATGTTGGTATATAATGTGAGTATCCCTTCACATTTAGTTTTGTTTTAACAAAGCCTTTTTAGCTATGGTCCTTGGGCCCATTTGGTTGGTTAATGTCCACGACAAAGTTCACTTTTATTCCTATCATTTTGGCCTCTCCTCATTATTAGACCGGTTTTAGTTTTTCTTGACGCGAAGCGAATCATTTTCAAACTAAACTGGTTCTACTTGTGCTAGTTCATATCGGTTGGGGTCATCCTCATTTACTAAACCGGTTCCAACGAAACCAATTTTAATCTAACTGAACACATTTGGACCATAGTCAGGCCTGTTCCTATCAATTTAGATTCTTATCAGTACTAAAAACCAATCACAACCTAATCGGTTCCAACAAAAACCAATGTGATTTTTGTTGTCTCAAACCAGACTGGTTGGGCCAAAAATCATATGTGTGTACCTCTAGTTCCATTAAGATACTATTTGTAGGACATCTACGAGGGGCCCAGGAATAACATATTTAGCATTACAAAGAATCCTTGGCGCCTCTTATGAAACACATATTTGGTGTATACTCGTGAGCATATGAACCATGGGTCTACTTCATAATATGTGTGGTATCCTTCGGGATGGGAGAACGGTCCACTAAAACATTGAATCAAGTCAAGCTAAAACGAGTTAGAGCCAAGTTCAAACTCAAATTAAAGCTCGTTTAAATAATAAACCCAAATCCAAGCTTCATACATCAAGCTTTATTGCGTTCATGAGCCTAATATCGGCTTATCACATGGGTGACAAGAATTTAATTACTTAGTTTATGAGATAAAAACAAACAGAAAATATTTTACCTTTTATATCCTCGTACGGTCTCAGTTATAATTGATATTCACGTCGGTTATATAGAAGATGGTCTGTTTAGTTCATCTAGCGAATTGGAATTCTAAGTTAATTTCAATTAATAAAACCACTTGTATATGGATATAAATTAAAATATGGTATTCATAAAAATTATGAAAAACACTTTTGAGTAATATCCATTTAAAAAGCTCCAAGCAATAAGCCTGTGGAATTTCATATGTACATCGATGTAGCACCGATTGTGTGACGATGCAACAGGCCCACAACGTCTCCGTTTAATAGCATGAAATACTAAGGGGTGTGTTTAGTATGGAGGATTTCAATGGAATTCAATGAAATTGAAATCTGAATTTCATTGATCATTGTGTTTGGTTGGTAGGAATTCGTTAGAATTGAAATTTGAATTTCATTTTGCACGGATATGGTTGATAAAAAAATTGGAATTGGAATTAGTCCTCACAAATTCCTTCCAACGAAGGATTTCAGAATCCTTTCAAATGTTGAAGGATTTCAAATTCCACCAACCCCTGTCTCCACCACTAACTCCCACCTACCACCCCACCCATCGCCAACAAACACTACTGACGACCCCGACGACCCCGAAAACCGCCGCCGTCCGCCGCCGTCCCCCGCCGACCCCGGCCGCCGCCGCCCCGACCACCGCCCACCGCCAATCGACTGCCGACCACCGCTATTGTCCGCCAACCTTACCACCGACTGCCACCATCCACCCCAACCACTGACCCTGACCACCACCACCCTAATCGCTAACGACCCCTGATCGTCCCTGCCCCCAACCGCTCTGATTATCACTCATCGCCGCTAGACCGCCGCCCCTGACCTCCACTGACGCCACACAACCCCGTCGCCGACGACCGCCACCCACTCTTTAACCCGACCGCCACCAACCGTGTCTCGAAGAAAAGCGTTGTCGGTTCGTGGCGGCAGTGGGGTACGATCGGTTTTCGGAAACGGGCGCGGTTGGCGGTCGCGGTCGATTGTCGGCGGTGACGGCAGCGGTGATTGATGGTATGTAGCAGCAATGATCGGTGGTCATTAAGGTGGTGATGGTTTGTAACGGTGATAAATTGCAATTCCTTTATAAGTGTTTTGTCACTAAAATGCATTTGAAATTTAAATTCCATCAATGGATTCCAATTCCTTTGAATTCCAAATACTATGAAAAATATTGAATTCCAAATACAATTCCTTTGAATTCCAATTCAAATTCCAATTCTAATTCCAACAAATTCCACAAACCAACGCCCCCTAAGTTTTTAACCAGTTGTAATGGTTTTAGGTTTCATTTAAAAGACAAGCTTGAAACGGAACCAGTTTTAAACCAGAACAACTGAAACCAATTTTGAAACCATTCAAACAAGAACCGGAAAAGAACCACCCGATTTGGTTAAACCTGAACCAAACCGGTCCGTTTCCAACCTGGTTTTTAGACCGGTCAAAACTCCCTCAAGAACCGCTTTCAACACAGAACGAAAACATGACCGCTAGTCGCCTTCTGCACCGATGACACAGGCAGACGCTAACATCTGATTTAAAAAACACAAGGGTGGTACTCTCTCCTACAAGACAATGTGTTATGACCTGACCGGTTGTGAGCTTCCTCTCTTACTGAAGGCCGAAATTAGATACTGCGCAGCCCACAGGGCACAGGTCAATCTTCAAACCATGCACCTCCCAGAGTCCTGCAGACTACTATAATATTACAAGTATAGGTATATAATATTGTTTCTCTTTCAAACTACAAAATAAACAAATGGTATTCCACTTCGACTGTTGAAGTCGAAACAGAACTGCAAGAGTACCAAGTCACAAAAAAATGAGAAAAAAAGATACTAGTGAACCAGACAACTGTAGCTCAATCTTCTATAGTTAAATACCCCAAAAAACTATATACAGCACCGGTTTTATCTAATTTACTTATCAAAACAAGCCAATCTATATGGTGTTTATGTTTTTTGTATGAACAAAATATGGTGTAAGCTGGTATGCAAGATCAAGGAGAAAAGTCAGCATTATCTGAATTGAAAGTGAATATATCGAGTGGGGAGGTAGTGATATCGTCTTGGAATTTAGCGTTCCCATTGGGCCATCCTTGATTGTTGTCAAGGTAAACAACCACCACTGTAATATCATCATGGAAATGGCGCCTCACCCCCTTTACAATTTTCTTTATATCATCATATCTCATCTCTCTTTTCTTGGCTGCAACCTCTATTGCAGTGCGTATTAATCTCTTCGCTATTCCCTGAAATAAATCACAGTGGTTGTTAAGGGTTAAGATGACTTGATATTAGAGAGATGACAAAGTTCGCCAATTTACTTATAAATGAGTCGAGATTTGGGTTAGTCAAGATTTGGGTAATGTTTGATCTTTAAAGGACCGGTCACCTATGGATGACAAGATAGCTTGAAAGGAAATTAGTTGAACTGTTGCATAGATCAAGTGTGTAACATGATTGTAATGATGTATTTGTACTCGTAAAAAAATTAAAACTTCTGGACTGAAGTGTTACACATCAACCCAACCCGGTCCACTTATTGACCCACACAAAAAGTTACTCATTTTGACCCGTTACTCAGCCCGTCCATCTTCCCACCTCTACTTGATATTCTCCAAGTCCTTACAGAAGGGGAAAAACTTACATTTCTTGGGTTTTTGTGAACAATCTCAACGACTTCCTCATCACTGAGTTGTTCCCA
This sequence comes from Flaveria trinervia, assembly GCA_025506515.1. Lineage (NCBI taxonomy): Eukaryota > Viridiplantae > Streptophyta > Magnoliopsida > Asterales > Asteraceae > Flaveria > Flaveria trinervia. The sequence goes on along the minus strand of CM046458.1, from coordinate 63,556,793 downwards.
CAGGCCATCTGAAGCAAAAATTACAAACATGTCTTGTTGCCTCAACTTGTGGGTCAATATTGATGGTTCTGCTGACATCACAGCTCTTTTTAATGGTATAGGAGATGCATACTGCTGGAATAGAGGATTCCTGTTATACTCAGGTTTCTTCAAGTAAACATCACCAATTGATCTCGACACCTAAGCAAAGACCTCGTTAGAGAAACATTGAACGATATAACATTTGAATAAATTACACATCAAATTAACAAAACAGAAAACCAGGATTACTAGATTTTAGTACCTGAATAATGCCTTTTAACCTCCAGACCCCACGCGTATGCACTACAATATGTGGATCATCAGGATGAAGGGCTTTGACCTCCTTTCTGATCTCCTCTTCTCCAACATTATGGTCATTTGATAACCGTTCTGCCACAACAGTAGAAGAATTTCCCATCCTGCCACCTGATCCTTGCCTACCAAGTACAGCCCTCGAGTCACCAACATTTGCCACATAAAGAGTACCATTTGAGATCAAACCAACAAGACAGCATGAACCTACTGATACAAGTTGGGGTCGATCCAGCCACGATTCTTTCACCAGATGCAAGAAATCTGTTTCGGTTGCATCAAATGCCTTTTCTATTACAGCTTTCGATAATCCTCCATGTTCAGCAGCAAATTCTGAGATATTAACATGTATAATCAATAATTCAACAGATCTTCATTTTGTAATTCACAGTTGCAGCTAAATCAGAGCACTAATCCACTTTTACCATCATTTGGACCCCATTTTGCTGTCATACAATAGCCAATTTCACCTTTTTTATTTCTTTTGATTGCAAAGAGTTTGAATATATTTAGTTCATTTGCAAAAGAATTTAGAAGATGGGCCTTGAACAACTAGTAAGGTTGCTACTTTGTGATCTTGAGGTCAAAGGTTCAAGCCATGAAAAACAGACTCCTACACAAATTATAGGGTATATAATCATGAAGCAACGGCCTTGAACGTACAACTAGTAAGGTTGCTAATTTGTGATCTTGAGGTTATGCATTCTAGCCATGAGGTACAGACTCCTACACAAAGTGTAGGGTATCCAATCATGAAGCAATGGCCTTGAACAACTAGTAAGGTTACTGCTTTGTGACCTTAAGGTCACAGGTTCAAGCCATGAGAAACAGACTCCTACACTTTGTGTAGGGTATCTGATCACAAAGCGATGAACTTGAACAACCTTTAAGGTTGCTGCTTTATGACCTTGAGGTCACATGTTCAAGCCACGAGAAATAGACTCCTACACAAACTGTAGTGTATCTAATCACAAAGCAATGACTTTGAACAACTAGTAAGGTTGTTGTTTTGTGATCTTGAGGTCATATGTTTAACCATAAGAAACAGACTCCTACACTTTTGTAGGATATCTCATCACAAAGCGAGGGCCTTGAACAACTAGTAAGGTTGCTACTTCGTGATCTTGAGGCAACAGGTTCAAGCCATAAGAAACATACTCCTACACAAAGTGTAGTGTATCTGATCACGAAGCGATGACCTTGAACATCTAGTAACTTTATGATCTAAAGGTCATAGCTTCAAGCCGGGAAACAGACTCATGCACAAAGTGTAGGGCATCCGATCACAAAGCGACCTTTTTTCAGTCCACTGATCTTCACAGTGAAAAACCACCATATTTCAGGCGATCAAATCAGAACAAAGGATTTTAATATTCTACAAGTCAAAACTCAAACAATCACACCATAAAAAAAAACCTAAACAACCAAAAACCACGAACGAACATCCTCCCACAGACTAAAACAAGCAAACCACAATCAAACTAGGGTTAACAAAAGTTCAATTAGACAATTACTCTGCAGATAAGCAACAGATGATTAGTAATGAATCTCGAGGCCTCAGGACCACCATGACCATCATAAACACCAACATAAGTGGCCGACGGTGAAGTCAACACCTGAGCTTGATCTTCAAGAGACGAATTGGCCTGAACAACGGCAATGGAGTATTCGCCGGAGGCGTGAGGCTTCAGGTCGATGTTCCACAGAAGTCCGTCGTCACCACCACCGCCGAAACACCGCTCCAGTGGCCTGTAACATGACTCCATCATCGAGATTCAACGACCTTAATTGATAGTTTCTCTCTCTAGAAGTAGTTTCAGGTTTCTCTCTCACACATATACACACATACACTTGTGTTTTGCAGAGTGTGTGAGGACTGACGAATGTCGTTGTAGTTGGTTGTTGGTTGGATTCTTCTGATATTTTCTTGCAGTGTAAAAGACGGAGGAGAAGAGTGTGAGTTTTTTTTTGTTTATTTATACTTTATAATGTTTATTTTTATATTCAGGGAAGTGCAGAAGAAAGGGGAAAATATTAATTTATAGAGTTAATCTCGGTTTTTATTTCTGTGTTTTTATAAATTGTTTCTATTTGAGTATCAACGTTTATTTTGTCTTTATTATTGGTCTGAGTGCAAATCATTTTTAATTTTGTTCTTTTGACTAACGGTGTTAACATTTTCTGTTAAGTGGGTGTTAAAAAAACCAAAATACCCCTCCATCTCCTTCACTTCCAAAACCAGCTGGACCCCACAACCTTCACCAAATCACCATCATTCCCTCAATGGCGACGACGGAGGCAGCAAAATTCAAAAACTCCGACCTAATTCCGATCCCACAGCCACCGGACTACCGCCCAACAACCATCATGTCGCCGTCGCACGACGGCCTCCACTTCTGGCAGTTCATGATCGACGGCTCCATCGCCGACATGGTGGAACACATGGTGATGTTCAAAAGCGACATAATCAAAACTCGTATGCAAGTATTAGGCTCATGCCCCATCAAATCAGTGAGTCTCCGGCAAGCGGTTCACTCGATTCTCAAGTCCGACGGTCCGATCGGGCTCTACCGTGGGATCAGAGCCTGGGGCTCGGTGCCGGTCTGGCTCACGGGGTGTATTTCACGGTTTACGATATGTGTAAGGAGAAGTTTTCGCGGCAGAACCCTAATAACCCCGCCGCCCACGCAACGGCGGGGGTGGTGGCGACGGTGGCGAGTGACGTGGTGTTTACGCCGATGGATATGGTGAAGCAGAGGCTGCAGTTGGGGAGTGGGAGTCCGTACAAAGGTTTGGTGGATTGTGTTAGGTTGTGTTGAGGGAGAAGGGGTTGGTGGAGGAGGCGACGGCGGTGGAGTCGGAGAGGAGAGGAGGGAGGTGGTGGGGTCCAGCTGGTTTTGGAAGTGAAGGAGGTGGAGGGGTATTTTGGTCTTTTAACATCCACTTAACAGAAAATGTTAACACCATTAATCAAAAGGACGAAAATAGAAACGGTTCGTAAAACTTAGGCCAATAATGGAGAAAAAATAAACGTTGGTACTCAAGTGGAAACAATTTGCAAAACCCAGGAACAAAAACCGAGATTAACTCTAATTTATAATTTGTCTAACAAGAGAATTTGAAGAAAGATTATTAAAAAAGATGAAATAAGTTTAGATTTTACATCTTGAAGGAACTACTCTTAAAGGCGTCCCGCATTGTAACATAAATTTCACACTAACTCATATCAAAATAGAAATAATAATGGAAAAATAAAGCCAAACGAAAATTAGACGTAAACATATTGAACCCCCGCATTTGAAACGTAAAACATTACAAACATTACTAAGTCGATCTAATACGCGTTGTGACAGGGCCGTTAAACGGTGAAAATAAATGTAAAAACGTTAAACCACATGCGCGTGTTGCGGCGTGTTAACTCGTAAAAATTTAACCGAAACGCAAAATGAAAATTTTGTAAAAGATAAAAAGTATAAGGAACCAAAGTAAAAGTAAAAAAATTATAGTTGTTAAGTAGTAAAAGATGTAAAAGTATTGGGGGTTAAAAGTAAGGAAAAAACCGAAAATGGATATAACCCACCAAAGCTTAAGTACAACCTATAATACACAAATAAGTTCATAATTAGTCATATACTAGTATTAAGCCCACAACGTTGCGACGAGGATGTAAGAATGTGTCAAGTAGCAAATGCCGAATCATGTCCAACGACTACCAACACCGGAATAACTCGTATAATAATTAAAACTAATTAAAAGTGGCTTAAATAAAAAGTAGACATAAAAACATTAAAATCATCAATGTTAAACGTAAAACATAGAAAATAATAATTAAGTCGGTGTAGGATCTAAGCATTACGACCGGGGCCGTTAAACGGAGAAATAAGTGTGTAAAAACGTTGAACCACACACGTACATTGTGGGCGTGTTAACTTGCAAAAATTGGACCAAAATAAAAAATTTGTAAAAGATAAAAAGTATATGAACCAAAGTTAAAGATGAAAAAGTGTTAGAATTAAATTGTAAAATATGTAAAAGTATGTAATTAAAGATAAAAAAGATTAAAGATCAGAAAAATAAAAAAAGCAAGTGAGGTATAACCAATTATGCCAAAAACTCAACTAATAATGCAAAACCAAAGTTAGAAATTAACATATAGTTAATTAAAAAAGGCCCATTTGTTAATGTGCAATAATAATAACATAATATACAAACCTATATACTTGTAAATTAAACATAGAAAACCCCCTTTGTTAATGTGCAACAATAATAGCATAATGTGTAAAGTAGTATGCATAAATAAGTTGAAAAATAGTATTATATAAGGGCAAATACTATAAAATTTTAACGTACTTTTAATTTTTTCTCACAAAAATCCTATATACAAATTTTCAATTATAAAACCAATATACTTTTTGTTTTTTCCTACAAAAATCCCTCAATAATTTTTGTACATAAAAAATCAACATACTTTATGTTTTTTTACATAAAAATCATTCAACAGAAAGTATGTTGGTTTTTACGTGCAAAAGATTGTTAGAGGGTTTAGAAAAATGTACAATACTTTTTTAACAAAGTTAATTTTATTCTTTAAATTCTCTACAGATTATATAAAGAAGGTTATATATTTATTTGTTAAAAGGTAAATTAGTTGGGTTTTATTTTGTCTAGTCCGTCAGCCTAGTAGAGTTCCTGTCCGAGGAGGAGTCAGTCAGATAAGTTCAAATGAAAATGATTCAAGTATACACTACTAGCTTGGTTATGTTTCTGGTTCTTGTCGGTCCATCTGTTTTTCTGCAAGTACGCTTTGAATTTGAAAACATTGAATATGAGTTTGATGGTTTGATGGGAGAAGAATTAAAATATTAATGTGAATCTTTGAACACAACTTTATTAGGTAAAAATATACCTAACTCTAGAGTTATCATTTGTTTAAGCTAATACATTTAAAAATTATGACTTTTCTTGTAATGATCTAGTTGATCTACTCTACAAATAAAATGTTTTTTGAATGTATAAAATCCTCATCAGATATATAAGACATTTCAACAATAAAAAGAATGGAATTTTATGTAAAAACAATTTCAAATTCATGTTGTAAATAAACCAATAGCTTCCCATTTATGGTTGGGAACCAAGATCAGGGCCGGCCCAACTCAAACCCAAGTGAAGTAACGAGTTTGGGGCCCTTAAAAAATTAAAGTCCCCAGTTTAATAATTATAGATAAATATATATATGTATATATATTTGGGTTTTTCTTAGACATTACATGGGTTTCTTGTGAAAACATGAATCATAAGATTTTAAGTCTAAAAATACATTAAGGTTAGTTTGTGTTTGAGTTTTGTAATTCTTATTTTGTCATCTTGTTTTCATTTTAGTTTTTATAGTTTAAATTATTGATTTAAGAATTATGTTGCAATATTGATTTTATCTTCCTTTAAGCTTTCTATAGTTTTTGCAATATTGATTTAGGGTCATATTTAAATAGTTAAGTTCTTAATATTTGACTCATTTAATTTAACAAAATGCTAAATAAGTTATCTAGTTATAATATAGAATTTAAATCTTTTAGAACTTCTTGAGCATGAGCTCATTTATTTTTTTAGTATACTCTTTAAATTAAATTTTTTTATTTACCAGTATACTATTTTATACTTGTTTAATTATTGAAGTAATTATCCATATTTGTTTTAGACTTACATTATGTGATAAAACTTATAAATATTAATATAAATGTTAAATCAAAATCAAAAGTGTGAATGTGATGTATGTAAAAAAGTAAAAAAAAAATACACAAAAAGAGCCCCAAAATTTTAGTTTGCTTGGGGTCTTTAATTTGATTGAGCTGGCCTGACCATGACATATTGAAACAACCCAACTCTTTATCAAATCTTTATCAAATGGTGTGTTATTTGACTATTAAAACAATTAATAGTTATTTGGTTACATGCATCAAGAATAACTTTGTCAACAGAAAAATCCTTTAGCAAAAACTCTGTTAAATAGTAACTTAGTTACTCATGATGAATAACGTGTTAGCAATATTTCAGATCGTCTATTCTGTTGATAATAAATTTTTACTGGTAATAGGCCAAGTAATTGCTACCACTTGGCATTGATAGACCAGGTTCCTGCTCAATCACCATTAATAACTGATAACCAATTACATCAAACAATTAGTTTTTACTAGTAAATAATTCTCACATAACTTTTCATCAACCATATAAATTCAAATAAATTTTTAATGGTTTTTCAACATGTATAAAAGTTTTCCACTATGGGTACCATGTTGAGCAGCCAGACCCCAACCAAGGGTTTAACCCCTCGAACACTAAAATTATCATTATCCTTTATATGGCAAAATAAGGTAAGTGTTTTTTATTAAGTTCAATAACAAAATATATCGATAACTATTGTTGTTATAAAAAACAGATAGTTTACTACGTGTTACGTATATGTAACTCATACAAGTTACACATATGTAAGATATTTCGTCATCATCTTTGTTCGTTGAGGTTTAAATCAGAAAAGAAATATAACGACTTAAAATAACAATACTAAAGTTTGCTCATATACACTTTAAACAATTAAAGATATAATAGTTTATAAATTATATAATTGATTATATATGTTATAAACAACTTTTAATCATAAACATAGTTTTTATTTACTCAGTCACCTCAATTTAGTATTATTAAATCAACAATTGTATTAACTTTTTATTAAGTTATAAGAAAAAGAAGCAAACTTTGAAGTCAAGAAAGGAATCCAAGATAAAAAAAAATAAAAAGAAAGGAAAAGGGTGGAGTGATAAGTGGGGAGTTTAGCGTGTTTAACGGGACGAAAACAAGAATATGTGGAATTCAACGCAAGCGGTTAAGGAAACGTGGCCCGCCTTTGACGTTGACCCACTCCTAAATTTTGTCCCTTTTCATTGTTTCAATTGAATCTAAACCTAGATAAATATCACACATTTTTTTATTTTAAAAAATTAACCGATAATAATTTATATTATTAATTTAACAGGTAACAATCTCAATTTTTATTTTTATTATCAACAGCGATACCAATAACATAAGTATTGAAAGTTCATGTTTGATTTTGACTTTCGTTCATAATAATGATTATGAACGAAAAGAAAAAATACAAGTTAAATCGAGCCTAAAATACGTATAAATCGAATGTGAATGTATGATAATTATGTTAAAACTGTTGTTGGTAATAAAAATAAAAAATTAAAATTATTACTAGACAAATTAATAGTATAGATTATTATTGGTCAATAAGTAATAATTTATATTATTAAAGTTAAATTTACCTTTTATTTTTTATACTTCGTTTACAATGTTTATGTAATTGTATAACTGTTTTTCATTATATTTGGTCCATGCTATTGACAAATACTTATATTTTTTTTCACTTAAATTGGCTTTTATTGACGTGTGCTAAATATAAAATATAGATAGGATTTTATATGTCTGTTAATTTATTATAGTTTTAATGAATTTCATAAATAGAGGACAATACACTACATAGACAATAGTTTACGATGAGTTTATAAATAAGATAGAATTTTATATATTTAATAGTGTTGGTAATTTCTGACATAATCCTATAACAGTGAAATGATACGAACAAAGTTAGCAAGTTTCGTGTTTAAGTTTAACAAGTTTCATATTATTAATAGGTCGACAAGTTTAAAACACAATAAAAAATGTATCTAAACAGGTTAAACACTTGTTAACACACCTATTTATTTTAACGTATTTAAAATAATTATACATATATAAGATATAATATATGTCATTGTTGTTTATGTTCACTATAGAAACCATATCCTTTGATCGAGTCTTTTGACCTGATGTCTCTCCGTACTTTTGACAACTTTTTTTTGTTTAAGATGTTATTTTTTATTGTATTCTTAACTTGTTTTATGGTGTAACATGTTTTCTAAAAAGTTCGTATTTGTGTTTGGAAAAAATTTGAGACGATTAAGTTATTTATTACGTCTTATCTAACACGTTATTCCTGCTCTAATATTCAATTGTTTTTTATTTAATTCACGTATATTATTATATATAAAAGGAATCTATCAACGTTCATGACAATATTTAGATTTAGTATTTCAACCTTTACATAATTATTGTATACAATAACAATTACGTAGAAAGTACATTGAATTTTTCAAATATAAAACAGATTCATATTAAAATTAAATATATACAAATACGGCAAGTTGGCCTTTTTAACAATGGTTTGTTGAAATTATAGCAAATTGACTAATGGAGGGCGGTATATGTAAAAGATAATAATTATTAATAAAATAGTAAGTTTTTGTTGGCGTATATGGAGAATATCGTTACATATCATATCCCCGACAAATTAAAGATTCATAGGAATTCCATATATCCTTTACCTTATCAACAAAGCAATGCCACCACCATCGACAACAACGAAGTTTAAGTTTAACGCTTTTTGTAACACTTTCTGTTTTTCCATGATTAATAGTAGATGTGAAAAAAAAAACTGGTTCCAGAAGTGGAGCTTCAAACTTGATTTGGACTCGAACTGGTTTAGAACTGTCGTAAACGGTTTATATTGCTCAGTAGTGACACTGGTTCGAACCGGAATCAAAACGAACTAGTCGAAACCGGTCAAAAAAACCGTCAACATCTTGAATCAAACTGGACCAGTTTTAAACTCATACAACCAGTTCCAAACCAGTTGTAAAGAAAAACCGTACCTCTAATTAATAAGTGTAACATATTAAAATTAAATTTAAATTAAGAGAAAAATACTAAAAATGCAAAAAAGAAACAAAAAACAAATTTTTTTGGGTGTGTTGTACCTCTATGGCTCTATGACCATATGTTTATTATGTGTATAGTTGTGAATTAACATATCGTCTATCTACTTCTGTATGGTATCCGCCTTTGTTCTCAATAGTATGCAATCGTGTTATGTAACGTATTATTTATCATACTCGATCGCGAACTTATTTTCTATTATGTAAGATGAGCTTTGATAATCTGGCAAGATATGTGCTTATGCATGTTGGTGACTCGATTAAAATGGGTCAAGAATGAGCTACGACGGATTTGTGGTTAAACGTTTTTTAGACAACAACTATGTGTTATACATGATTAATAAAATAATGATGCATGATTTGCTTAAGATTTGACCCATTCCCAACATTAGATTAACTTGATTACCAAGTTAATAGTTATTGATTGTGCAATTGAAACTTTATAACAACTAAGATTGAGAAATTTAGTAGCACCATGACGTGACCCATAATTTAAAAACAAGCATAAGGGCAATTCTTTTATTTAGGTTGACTTTATATTGAAACAACAATGCATAAAACAAAAAACCGATTTGATATGCCTAAGATTTTTGTTGATTTGTACAATAACATCCTAATGAATTTTAGAAGTTAGGAAATTCAAATGAGAAAATAGAAATGATGTAGCGGAGGTCTATGTCTAGTGTCGTCTAAAACACAATTTATTTATATAATAGCTTTTATCAAACTGATTTACACTGACTTATAGGTTGAGATGCATAAGGTACTAACTAGTTGTGTATATTATAAGTATACACTATTATTGAAGCCGTATACCAAGCTCTGTGCTAATTTTAGTATTACACCTCATGCCGTACACAGCATGAAGATAGCAGGTCTTTGAGATTAACATAACATGTGAAATCACACAATGTAAAATTATATTGCATTTAGGTTTCTACTTAAATTGCGTATGACATTTCAAATTTCAAATTGTTTATGGTTTCTTAAGAAAAATATATAAAGGTTTTGAAATGTAGAAGGAAATGAAATCTACTAGTTAGTAACATTTATGATTTGCCCGTGCATGGTGCCATGGTTACTGGGTCTGCATTGTGCTGTTTTCGATCTGTTATGACAAATTATCAATGAACAGATTTACACTCAAGTATTCGAAATAAATATAGACAAATTATGCTATTAACTTTGAATCAAACAAGAACAGTATAGTAAACGTACTTGAATTGTAGAATACACAAAGTTGTTTACAAGAAAGCACAGATTGAGGCCTGCAATGCAGTGTTCTAAAAAAGAAATTTCCGGTGATCGGATCTGTTTTGAGGATACAACAATCAATCAAGACGAATGCTTGATTCTGACAAAAATCGCTATACTCCCTTTTTTGAATGAATCCCAAGAACGAATTTTTGTGTGTAAGATTTCTGGTGTGGTTATAGGTTAACAAAAACAGTTAAACCGAATTAACTGTCAAACCAATTATTATTGATTATTTAACTGTCATTATTAAATATTATTAAAAAATCAAAATTCGTATTAAAATATAAAATGAATTTATTGGTCTTAGAGACCCCAAGAGCCCCAAGCCTTATCTTTGACCATTAATTATATATTTCATAACCCATTTGATTAATCCAACCATACACACATATAGCCCATCCATATTAGCTCAATTGGTGATCCATTTAAATGGCTAAATAGATTTTTCTTTATAAGTAAGGAAGTATTCTTCCTTGATTCCAATGTGAGACAAATCCCACACATGGATTTAAACAAAGTTCTAACACGATCTCCAGCCCTCACCTGCATGAAATAAGGGTGTGCCTATCGAACAAAGTTATGCGCACTAATGTGACAATACGCGCAAATATCTATTTATATCCAATGCAAATAGGATTCATTTTACATCTAGAATCATTGCAGTCCGAAGTTACCTCGGGTGTTTTTAGGTTGGACCGTTTTGGTAGCTGGGTTCCTGAGTCTACGGTTGTGCTCATATGAATCTTGAAGTTCCTCGCCATAAACAATGAATCGATGAAGGAGTTTTCCCCCCAAATACTCGCCGCAAAAATTGTTCATAGAGCTGATTGCAGGAGCATGTGCTTTAAGGTGGCAATCGTGTTAGGTTAACAGGTTGTATTATTGAACCCAAACACGACCAACATCTTTGTGTCAAAGACATCAACCCTAACTCCAACACGCTTAAAACATGTAATTCGAATACGACCCAATTCATCTATATGAGTAAACTGGTTGTAAAAAAGTTGTAATCAAGTGGTAAATATGCTTAACAGATAAAGGGTTAAAAAAGTTAACCTAAGAGCAACATCTTTATTGAATGGGTTACTGCATGACCGGCTCAAAGTTTTCTACGGCCCCATTCGAACTAAAAAAAATGATGCCCTTTTGTAGAACGCAATATAAACAAAAACAATCTAATTAAACTTTTTTGAACAAAGGTAATAAATTAAATAAAATTCAATATACTAACCATAACCCCTTGATAATTGATTTATTTGAACAAAAAAAGAGGGCAAAAAAGAGTTAGCCGATGTCAATCAGATTGATCAAAGAGGAAGGAACTTAGTAAGGGTCATTTGCTTTGTGAATTGTGTGGTTGTGTTTTTTCAATAACATATCAAATAATCAAAATTTTCATCGGTACTCAACTATCAAGTATTATTCTTGTTTCAAAATTCCATTGACCCATAAAATACCAAAACCCGCTATAAGTTTTTTCTAAAATGGGCCCCCAAGTCTGTGGCGTACAAATTACATTATAGAGCCGGCTCTATAGGTTAGATATTGATGGGTTTGTTTGAACACAAGACATAGTTTAACCACTTAAACTTTGTAAAACGCAGCGGAAGTTAAACATTATTACATTGTTTGTAAGCTGAAAAAATTATGTTCTATTTGATGTTTTAAAGTGTAAACAAACCCAAGAAAAAAGGGGATTTTTTATGTGAATAAACAAGCTATGAACATAATGAAAGTGTACATAAAATCATAGCTACATAAAGCTATGATAAACTACCTTTCTCCAGCTGAAATGTCGACCAAAGAAGGGTGATTAGATGCTAGAACTTCGGCCAAAGCTCCAAGGAAGGAGCCCTCAAGCTTGTATACCCCAAGCCTCCTTGCAAAGCACCTTCTTGTTAGGAAGATTCAACACCAAAACAAACCAAAACAGCTCTCAAAACCTCCTAATGCTGCTGCTCCTGACCGTAGCTTTTGAGAGAGAGAGAGATTATTTTGATGTTCTTGCATGTATGGAGAGTAGTGAATCAAGAGTACAAGACTAATTAAAGTTATGTGTGTTTCAAGGCAACAATGGTCCAATAACCATTAAGGGGGGGGGGGGGGGCCAAATGTTTTTAAGAAACAAGGTTTCCCACTTAAAACTTGAACACACACAATATTAAAACTAGTCTTTTGTCACACATTATAAGTCATCTACTAGACTAATTAAAATATGACATATTCTTCTTTAATTAAACAATTTAATTAAAGTACACTCATATGTTATTCATGTTATTTAAACTTTTTAAATGACAAAAAATAACAATAAACTCACTAATAAATATCCTTATAATTTGTTCCATCTCATATGCAACTTATTTAGAAAACTCATTTTCTAAATTGGTGTAAATTTTTAATTGCATGATCATATCATCAATTAAATATTAATTGGTGTTTGCTAAGCTTGTCATTGGGTATAACCCGACTTGGATCATAACGTACTAACCATATCAATATTCTAAGTGTCTTGGGCACATAGAATCCTACAATCTCCCACTTGCCCAAGATTCATAAAAGATTGATGCAAGCAGTAAATACTGCCTAACAACGGTTTACTACCCTTAATACGCATGACTTATAGCCATTCAATAACATCATCCCTTTCAAGTACCCTACTTGAAATGATTTAGGTGAATCAATCATTTATCCTTTTGTTACAGATGTCATGTTAAATCCAAGGACACAGAGTGATCATTCCTTGTTGATTTACTTAATCAGGCCTTAGACATCTGCTCTCAACGAACAAGAGGAACAAATTCCATCTTGACTACATACGTTTATCACAAACACCTCGTGTCATACCTGAACATACCCTTATGTGCTGTCCATTATTCAGGACAGTGAAGAATAAGCTCAAGGTATAATACTTGGTGAATATCAAACTCCAATATGTATCTCAGGTCGGAGGATACCAAATGATATTCGCCTTTACTCAAATTTACTTATGATCAATCAATAAGATTCCATGTAGTAAAATTTGAGATGCGGGTTAGTCCAATATTTGTATCCCACAAATATCTATGAACCTTGGTAGCAACCCATTGCTCTATATTCATCCTTATGAATATCAACCAATCCAAGTTCATAATAATCTTACCCTCACACTTGTTCCCACAAGTATGAACGACTACAGACATTTAGAGTAAACAATTTACTCATGGATTAAACATGCTAAATTGGAACATTAATTGAAACATTATAACCAAATAATTTTATTTAATTAATAAAGAGTTCCACATATCCAAATACAAATTTACAGATCAAATCCAATCACTAGAATATCGAAGTCCCATGGCACAAGTATGACCTTCATGCTTTGCCTTTTCAAGGAGCTTCGTGAGAGGATCCGCAATGTTCTAATCCGTGTGAACTTTACGAATACATATCTTTCATTTTTCAACTTCATCTCGTATGTAGTTGAATCTCCGCTCAATGTGCCTAGTCTTTTGATGAGCACGAGGTTCCTTGATTTGAGCAATCGCACCCTCGTTATCACAAAAGATCTCCAGGGGGTCCTGAATGGAAGGGACAACCCCCAGATCGACAATGAATTTCTTTAACCATGCAGCTTCTTGAGCTGCCAATGAGGCGGAGACGTATTCTGATTCTGTAGTTGATAGAGCCACCACATCCTGTTTGGAGCTCTTCCATGAGACCGCTCCTCCATTCAGAATGAAAATATATCTCGATTGTGACCGAGAATCATCACGATCGGTTTGGAAACTCGCATCCGTGTAACCTTTTACAACGAGTTCCTCATCACCAGATCCATAGATTAGGAACATATCTCTTGTCCTCCTTAGGTACTTAAGTATGTTCTTAACAGCCATCCAATGACTATTTCCAGGATTTTGTTGGTAACGACTTGTCATGCTTAAGGCGCATGACACGTCCGGTCGAGTGCATATCATTGCATACATGATGGATCCAATAGCAGATGCGTATGGGACTGCCTTCATTTTATCTTGCTCATCCTTTGAGCTAGGACATTGAGTCGTACTCAATATCGTTCCTCTTTGAATAGGTACGGTACCTTTCTTAGAGTTTTCCATCTTGAACCTTTTCAAGATCTTATCAATGTATGCACTTTGATTCAACCAATCAACCGCCTTGATCTATCCCTATAGATCTTTATTCCCAGAATATAGGCGGCTTCTCCAAGATCCTTAATGGAAAAACAACTTCCAAGCCAGGTTTTTACACCTTCCAAGGTTGGAATGTCATTTCCAAATAGTAGTATGTCATCAACATACAATACTAGGAAAGTTATTGTGCTCCCACTAGCCTTCTTATACACACAAGCCTCATCAGCGTTTTTGATGAAGCCAAATTTCTTTACCTCCTCATCAAAACGATGATTCCAGCTTCTCGACGCTTGTTCAATCCATAGATTGATTTCTTTAACTTGCATACTTTATTAGGATGTTTTAGATCAACAAAACCTTCAGGCTGAACCATATAGACATCTTCCTCAAGATATCCATTTAGGAAAGCTGTTCTGACATCCATTTGCCAAATCTCATAATCATAATGAGCAGCTATGGCAAACAATATCCTTATAGACTTTAGCATCGCAACAGGTGAGAAGGTTTCATCATAATCAACCCCTTGAGTTTGAGTGAAACCATTTGCTACAAGTTTAGCTTTATAAGTATCCAAGTTTCCATGCATATCGGTTTTCTTCTTGAAAACCCACTTACTTCCAACTACCTTGGAATTAAGAGGTGGTACAACAAGTTCCCAAACTTGATTGTCATACATGGATTGCATCTCACCGTTCATGGCCTCAAGCCATTTGTCACAATCCAAATTGGACACTGCATCATGGTATGTGGTTAGTTCATCTGAATCTATCACATAGCATCCATCCATGAAAAATCTGTATCTTTCAGGTGGATAACTAGTTCTACCACTTCTATGAACGTTTTGTGTGTATTGATCAACCACTTGATCAACCTCAACATCCTCATGTTGAGTGCTAGTTTCAACCAAACGTGCATCAGGTTGTGGTTCTTGATCCTCCTCAAGATCCACTGTTCTACTGCTAGTTCCTTCCATAAGGAACTTTGCTTCTAAGAACTCACCCTTTCTGGCAACAAACACTTTTGTTCCAGTGGATCATAGAAATAATATCCCATAAAATCTCTAGGATATCCAATAAAGATACATTGGTGGATCGGACTTCCAATTGTTTGGGGTGGGAGTCTTAACATAAGCCTCACAACCCCAGACCCTTAAGTATGATAGGGATGGAACTCTTCCATGCCATATCTCAAAAGGTGTCCTTTCCACCTTTTTGGTTGGGGCCATATTTAAAATACGGGCCGCGGAGAGCAAAGCGAAACCCCAAAATGATAGAGGTAATATGCTTCTAGCCATCATAGATCGGACCATATCCAAAAAGGTTCGATTCCTCCTCTCAGACACACCATTGTGTTGTGGTGTTCCAGGTGGAGTGAGTTGTGAGACAATCCCACAACTCCTAAGATGATCTTGAAAAGCATCACTTAGGTATTCACCTCCTCTATCGGTACGGAGAACTTTAATTGACTTGTTGAGTTGATTTTCCACTTCATTCTTGAAGATTTTGAACATTTCAAAAGCTTCATCTTTGTGCCTTAATAAGTACACATACCTATAGCAACTATAATTGTCGGTAAAGGTAATGAAGTATCTTTCACCATTCCTAGTCATTGGCTTAAAAGGACCACATACATCCGAATGTATGATTCCTAATAAATCTTTTGCCCTTTCGTTAGTTCCACTAAAGGGTGCCTTAGTCATTTTACCTTGTAACAAGATTCACATACATCAAATGAATCACATTCATTCGTTTTTAAAAGACCGTTCTTTTGAAATGTTTGTATACGTTTCTTGTTTATATGACCAAGACGACAATGCCAAAGATAGGTATCACTCAAATCCAACTTGAGTTTCTTGGTGCTAGTTTGGTACAATGAACTATTTAAAGTATTTTCATGAACCAATTCATAAATACCATTAATGGGTATAGCTTTAAAATAGAACATATCATTTAAAGAAACATGAATATCATTTTCAACAAAAGATAATACATAATCATAAAGTCTTAATTGGGATACAGAAATAATGTTCCTAGTCAGACTAGGAGCATACAAAACATTCTTCAAAATAACATCCAAGCCACTTGGAAGTTTTAGGATGTAGTCCCCACGAGCTTCAACTTGGACTTTGGTTCCATTGCCCATGAAGAGACTAACATCCCCTTGATTGAAGTCCCTACTTCTTGTGAACCCCTGCAACAAATTGCAAATATGAGTTTCACATCCGGTATCCAATACCCATGTGTTAGAAGATGTAACATTAAGATCAATATAAATCATGTATATTGTACTTGAGGTCTGCCCGACATCCCTCTTGGCTTTCAACTCTTAGAGATGGACAGGACAATTTCTTGCCCAATGTCCAATCTCCCCACACTTGAAGCATGGGTCATTGGTAGCAACCTTTTGCTTCTTCTCTTGTGGTTTGGGTGGCACCCTTGCCACCCCTTTCCCCTTTCCCCATACTGGTCCCTTACCCTTGGCAACCTTTGCCTTGGGTGCGGATGAGGCCTTTTCTTGTTCCCACCTTCATTGATGGTGAGAATGGGTAAAACCCTTTTACCCATGGCCGCCTCGGCCGTTTTAAGCATTGAGTGAAGTTCACCAATGCTCTTGTCCCATGCATTCATGTTCAATGGCGGAACCAGAAATTTTTTTCAATGGGGTCACTATTTTTCATGTTTTTCGTTTTGTTAGAAGATAATATAAAAATTTTTGAGTTGTCGGTCAAGTCGGGTCGGGTCGGTTCGGAATATAATTAAATTGCATAGAAAATGTTAACAAAAATATAATATTAAAAAAATCAAATAAAACTTACATTTTATAGTTGTTCTCTACGCGTCTTCATTTTTTGAAACCGTTCCATTACATCTTCAATCGACACCTTTGCAAAGAGCTCCTTTTCAATGTAACAAATACACGAGTCGTTCATATATTCATCACCCATGCGATTGCGCAAATCTGTCTTCACATGCTTCATTGAAGAAAAACATCTCTCAACACTTGCCGTTGCAACGGGTAAGACAAGTGATAACTTCAACATATGATAAACTAAAGGATAATCAATATGTCTTCTTGTCTCCACCATTTTTTTTACAAGAGCAGATATATCATTAACGTCGGCAAACTTGTATCTTCTTTGATGCTTCTAATGTATATCCCAAGTTCATATTTAAGCTTGTCTTTTTCTTCATAATCAAAATCATATGGATACATTTCCGCCAACCTTAGTATTTTTGGAATATCGAAGTAACAAAAATTGTTAGATGGGCTCAAAGAACTCATACAAGTAAGTAGTTCTGTGGTCACCTCGTTAAAACGGTTACTAAGCTCTTGGATTTGCATATCTAAAACCGTATTAAAGTTATCAAACTCGTAATAATGTCTATTGGTGATGTTAGTCTTTCTTCTTCGATATTTCGGGTCAATGTAATCTTCTCCCATATCAACCACCTCAATGTCATGCTTTTGACAAAATGATGTGACATCTTCTAAAAGGGAATTAAAACCATCAAGTCTATACGTTTGTAGTTCTTCTTTTGTCGCTTTAATCATTCCGATTGCATTTAATATGTCTTGATCCTTTCTTTGAAGAGCTACACACAATATATTAGTAATCCCCAAAATGTGTTTCATCAAATGTAAATAATACACAAAATCAAAAGTTTTCATATATATTTGGATTCCGTGTGCTTGTTTTTGGCTAGCATTAACAACTCCTGAATTTTCAATATGTTCAAGCACGTCAATAATAACTGGATATAATTCGAGCAAACGAACAAGTGTCTTATGGTGAGAACTCCAACGTGTGTCTCCGGCTCTTGCAAGTGAGATTTCTTGATTCTTCCCACTTCCATTTTCAACTTCTAAACAACCTATTTGTTCTTTCACTCTTTCCTTTTGACTCTCTCGAATCATATCTATTCGTTTGCAAGATGCACAAACCACATTTGTCAAAGTTGACACTTCATCAAAAAATTTATAAATCTCCACATGTTTGTTTGCAAGGGCGACAACAACTAATTGGAGTTGGTGGGCAAAACAATGTACGAAATAAGCCGATGAGTTTTCCTTTAAAATTAGTGCTTTCAAACCATTAAACTCACCGGACATATTGCTTGCACCATCATATCCTTGGCCTCTAACTCTAGTCAAGCTTAAATTGTATCTAGCAAATAGTTCATCAATAGCCGACTTAAGAGACAATGAAGTTGTTTCCATGACATTAACAAGACCAATAAATCTTTCTTTAACAAGTCCTAATTTATCAACAAATCTTAAAACCACAGCCATTTGTTCCTTTTTAGATACATCTCTCAACTCATCAACTAATATAGCAAAAACATCATCATCAAGTTCTTCAAAAATCCGCTTTAATACCTCTTGTGCAAAACAATTACAAATTTCTTTTTGTATCCGTGGAGATGTCATTTGACTATTTCCTGGAGCATTCCCTAAGATCACTTTACCAATTTCTTCATTTAATTGCCCAAACAACTTTAAAAACTCAATAAAGTGTCCTCTATAAAGTGAAGTCTCAGACTCATCGTGAGCACGAAAAGACAACCCACCATTTAATAACGCTTTTGCAAGAAGAACATAAGTACTTAATCGGATTCTATACTCTCTTTTTTGCTTCTCACTTTGTTTTTCAAAGGCAACATGTATTGATTGTTCTTTTTTAAGCAAGTTCTCACCTTTTTTATATGCTTTGTTGTGAAGACTATTAACATCACCAACATGTTTGGTAAATCTTTCAGTTTTGTTCCAACCATTAAAACTTCATTCACAAATGCATCTTTTTGACCAATTTCCTTAAACAAATAACAAAACAAACAATATGCTCTATCCGTTTTCACACTATATTCTAGCCAGTTTCCATATTGTTTAAACCACTCAGGACGAAATCGTCTAGATTTTCCACTAAAATCTCGTTGTGGAAACTCATGCCCAATAGGTTGACATGGACCTCTAAGCAAGTAAGCTCTTCTAATTTCATCTTTTTGATTAGGGTGATATGATGAGATTGGCTTTCGTTCAGAAGGATCCCATGGAAGATCATCTAAATCAATTCTTGCCGGAATACTATTACTAGATGAAGAAGCAACATTTGATGGTTTTCTTTTCACAACAAAGCGATCCATATTCCTAAAATGTTCAATGCATCACACATATAACATATTATGAATTGTCATGAACTAAATTACTAATATTATGAAATATTGAAATACCCAAATTATATCAAACAAAATATAGATTTTAGACTTCTAAACACCTAAATTAACAAAAAAATTAAATTCTAGATTTCTAAATTCTAATTACACAAATTAACAAACAAATTAACTAAAAGAAGTTAAGTCTAACAATAAAACGTTAAAGATTTTGAATTTTGAATAAACAAGTAAGAAAACTAACCTTTTCAAGAATCAATGGTGAACGGTGAACCACGAAGCAACAAGCAGCGATGGTCCGATGGAAGGGGCAGCAGGCCAGCAGGTCGAATGGAAGGGGAGCAGGCCGAGCCGGCGCCGCCGAGCAGCAGGTCGAACCCGAATGGAAGGCCGAGCAAGTCGAACCCGATGGTCCAATGGAAGGGGCAGCACTGCAGCAGCCAGCAGGTCGATTGGGATGGGGAAAAAAGAATGGGGCTAGGGTTTTGTTATTAGAATAAGGTTATTTTAGTAAATTTACATAAATAAAAAGGAAAAAAAAGGTTGCTGCAAGTGCAGCTTGCAGGTTTCGAACCTGCGACCACAACTCCACCAGCAAGCTAAGAATTCGCGCGTGACCAGTGGACTAGTGATTCTATTTGTGTTATGTTTTGAACTTTAATATATTAATGGGTTCACCTCCTGTAAAACTATGGGTTCACTAAAAAATCAGTATTATACGTTACACTACGAGTTCAAAATTCAATGGGGTCATTTGACCCCGTTCACTAAGGCGTAGGTCCGCCCCTGTTCATGTTGTAATTCAACACAAATGTCTCGAACTTCTTGGTAAGGCCATTCAGGATCAAATCCGTGGCCAATTCCTTCGAGACGGGACAATTAAGCCTCTCGAGGTGGTCAATATGACTTTTCATCTTAAGTACATAAGATGAAACAGATTGGTTGTCGTCCATACGACATGCATGGAGTGCTCGAATCGTTTCGAAGCGCTCAACCCTTGCTTGCTGTTGGAACGTTTCCTTCAGCTGGGTTATCATGTCATAAGCTCCGTGATGTTCATACTCCTTTTGGAGATCCGGAGTCATGCTCGCTAGCATGAGACAAGACACTTGGACGGAGTCCTCAGTGTACTTCAGCCAATCGTTGTAGGCCTCCTCATCATCCTCAGTAGGCTGATCGGGGATAGGGTCGTCTAAAACATATGATCTTCTCTCTTGCTTGAGAACGATTCTCAAGTTTCGATACCAATCAATGAAATTATTATGATTTAGATGTTCCTTTTGGAGGATCGCTCGTAATGATTGGGTGGACGCGGATGAGTTATCATGAATGTCATTATTGGTGGCCATCTACAAATTTAACAAAGATCTATTTAGTATTTTCGATATTGCTATTTTTAATGATTAATGCCTTTTAAGGTCATTTTTATATTAAAATCTAGAACCCAACATTACATTTAAATTGTGGTTAGGTGACCTTTATCCCACAATTTAAATTAATAAGGTGGTCAACGATTGACGGTTGCAACCATTTGCAACTTCTAGAGGTATGGGATCGACTTTAAAAATCATATGTAAAGTCGGCATGTTAATCCCATCAACACCATTTGGAAACCATATTTAGGTGATCCATTTAACATGGTTTGCAAATCAAGTTATCCTACTTGCACACACGTGTGAGTTTTATCCACATAAGTGGTTAGGTGACCTTTATCCCACCAATATGGTATCCCCATCTTAAATCACAAGTTCCCTCTAAATGGTTAGGTGATCTTTATCCCATTAAGAGTTTCCAAATGACTCAAGTGTTGTGCAAAAGGACGGTGTTAAACTTGTTTGACAAAAGTTTAGAGATTTCATAATTCTAGTTAGAAAACTCTATGTACTTGTATTTGCATGCTTTCAAATACAAGATACCCTATGGTTCTTTTAATAAAACCCATTTTATTATAAAATCATTAATCCTTTTGATAATCATTTATTAACACTTAATGATTAAGAACCATTTTATATTAGCTTGTTAAGATCATTTTTATTGAGATTGTTTATCATATCCAAAAATCATACAATCATTCATAAAACCACAATCAAACAAGCATAATATAAACAACCATAATGTGCATAACCATAGCTACTATTGTGACCACACTTGTTTGCCATCACAAGTATGGTCATTTGGTCTTTCTTAAGGGTGGAATATAACACAAAGTGAGATCAACATAGACTCCCACTTGAACTTGCATTCATATGCTTCAAGTCCTTCTTTTGTGTCTTCTTCTTGTGCTTCCTTCCCGAGCATCTTCTTTTACAAAATATATATCCTAATACATATTTTCTAGTAAAAGAAATTACTCCTAATCTATTATTACATCCCAATGAATAAATAGACAAAATACATTTTAAACAAAGCACAAATTAATATACAACCCCATTGAATGAATACAATCAAATAAATACATTCAATCCAAACCATAACAACACAAGGTCTAAGCTAGGTTCTGCACCAATATGAACATACATCATATCAACCAAAACATAACTATGAATCCCCTCAAAACCCACGAATTTTCAGCCAACATAAACTGAAAATTTCGGGTTTAGATGTTGTCTAAACAACATAACATATCAACAAACATATCTTTCAAGGTTTAATCACAAGCATGTGTAATATAACCTTGAAAGCTTGGGGATTCAACAAACAAGAACATTTAAGCCCTTAAAAGGGTTATAAAATCCCATAAAACAAATTTTTAAAGGATACAAACAAGCATGCTATCCACATAACCGGCTCTAGATGCCATTGATGGGTTTGTTTGAACACAAGACATAGTTTAACCACTTAAACTTTGTAAAACGCAGCGGAAGTTAAACATTATTACATTGTTTGTAAGCTGAAAAAATCATGTTCTATTTGATGTTTTAAAGTGTAACAAACCCAAGAACAAAGGGGATCTTTTATGTGAATAAACAAGCTATGAACATAATGAAAGTGTACATAAAATCACAGCTACATAAAGCTGTGATAAACTACCTTTCTCCAGCTGAAATATCGACCAAAAAAGGGTGATTAGATGCTAGAACTTCGGCCAAAGCTCCAAGGAAGGAGCCCTCAAGCTTGTATACCCCAAGCCTCCTTGCAAAGCACCTTCTTGTTAGAAAGATTCAACACCAAAACAACCAAAATAGCTCTCAAAACCTCCTAATGCTGCTGCTCCTGGCCGTAGCTTTTGTGAGAGAGAGAGAGATTATTTTGATGTTCTTGCATGTATGGAGAGTAGTGAATCAAGAGTACAAGACTAATTAAGTTATGTGCGTTTCAAGGCAACAATGGTCCAATAACCATTAAAGGGGGGGGGGGGCAAATGTTTTTAAAAAACAAGGTTTCCCACTTAAAACTTGGACACACACAATATTAAAACTAGTCTTTTGTCACATATTAATAAGTCATCTACTAGACTTAATTCAAATGTGACATATGTCTTCTTTAATTAAACAATTAATTAAAGTACACTCATATGTTATTAATGTTATTTAAACTCTTTTAAATGACAAAAAATAACAATAAACTCATTAACAAATTATCCTTATAATTTGTTCCATCTCATATGCAACTTATTTAGAAAACCCATTTTCTAAATTTGGTGTAAATATTTAATTGCATGATCATATCATCAATTAAATATTAATTGGTGTTTGCTAAGCTTGTCATTGAGTATAACCCGACTTGGATCATAACGTACTAACCACATCAATATTCTAAGTGTCTTG
This sequence comes from Flaveria trinervia, assembly GCA_025506515.1. NCBI lineage: Eukaryota > Viridiplantae > Streptophyta > Magnoliopsida > Asterales > Asteraceae > Flaveria > Flaveria trinervia. Next base: position 63,533,334 of record CM046458.1, on the reverse strand, counting down.
GGCACATAGAATCCTACAGATATAATATCCCTAAACTTGATTATTCTCGCACCATGTTTTCGGGTCTTGTCAAGAATTCCCACACTGTTTGCCATCTAAAATTAGTAGAAACTCTTGCGTTGAGAAAGCTCTTTTAGCAGGCTCTGTGGGCTGTTGTGACTTGTGAGTAATCAGTTATTGTTTCTCATGAGAGTCCACTGCGTTTATAATTTTAGGGTGTGTGTGGTTGGAAGGAATGAAATAGAAATGAGAAACTAGTATTATTTTCAAGTATAATTATGTTTGAGTGAGTAATAAAATGTAAAACCCAAGGGAATATCTCAAATTCCCTCTCTAGGTGGCAGGATATTGAAATCCCACAATCAAAGAAATTTGAGATGAAACATTCCCTTGAGTTTACTTTTAATTGTTCACTCAAATACAATTTTATTTGGAAATTATACTAGTTTCTCATTTTCATTTCATTCCTTCCAACCAAACGCACCCTTAGAAGGAGTTTGGTGGAAGGAATGAAATGAAATGTAAAGGAATGAAGAAATTAATATAATTTTCAAGTAATTATATTTAAGTGGGTAATGAAATATAAAACCCAAAAGAATTTTTCACCTTAAATTCCATTGGTTGTGAGATTTTAAATTCTCTCTCTAGGTGGAAGAATTTTGAAATCCCACAACCAAGGGAATTTAAAGTGAAACATCCCCTTGAGTTTTATATTTCATTACCCACTCAAACATAATTACTTGAAAATTATACTAAGATCTCAATTCCATCCAACCAAACGCTCCCTTAGAGTTTTTGGTAAATTAGGATTTTTCAGATTTGAGGTTTTGGAAATGGTTTTGATTGGCGATGGTGATTGGTGAAATTAAAGAAGAGAAAGAGAGGTTATGAATGTGAGAAATGTGTTTGAATTTAAGGGTTTGAGTGACTAAGGTGCTGTTTGTTTTTCTGTAGGAAAACGTCTACAGTTTGCGGACCACATCTGCAGACATCTGCAGCAGAAGAGGTGGACCAAACGTCTGCAGTTTGCAAGAAAAAGACTGTTTGTTTTTAACATCTGTAAAATGGTAAAAAAATATTCTGTAATTAAATTATACATATTTTTTAAACCTATTAAATTAAACCTATTTTTTAACACTTTGTTTCCTTGGACTTGTACCACACACACACATCCATACGTACATACAACATATATACAAATCCATACGCACAAGCAATCGGCGGGGCGAGGTGTGGGGAGGGGGGTCGGCGGGCACAGGTAGGAGAGGGGGTGGCGAGCGTAGGTAGGGGAGGTGGAGGCGGTTGACGAGCGAGGTGGAGGCGGCCGACGAGCGAGGTGGGAGGGGGGAGCAGGTGGGGGAGAAGCGAGGGCGGCACTGGTCGGGCCGGTGGGGGGTGGTGGGGCGGTGGCGGTCCGACCGGTGGGGGAGGTGAGGCGGAGGCGGTCCGGCCGTGGGGGGGGGGGGGGAGGCGGCGGCGGTCCGGCCGGTGGGGGGGGAGGTGGGGCGGCGGCGGTCCGGCCGGTGGGGGAGGTGGGGCGGCGGTGGTCCGGCCGGTAGGGAGAGGTAGTGGGAGGTGAAAAGATGTTAGAAGATCTCAAAAGTTATAGGTTCACAACTTCTCTATGGAGACCTCAAGAAGACATTTTTTAATGAAATGTATTTCAAAAAACAAGCACTCTACGCACTCAAAACCTCTTCTCGCGTCTGCGTGCGCGCAGATAAAAAGTTGGGGAAAAAGTTTTGGTAAAAAACAAACACCATCTAACTGTTATGAATGAATCATTTATTAGAATAATGTTTGGGAATTGGGATTGATTATTTTCCCACTAGTTTTGACTTATTAATAAGTGAATAAGTAAAAAAAAGTTTTTGTCAAAGTCAAAAGAACTTTTAAAACTGATCTAATTTCATATTATACCCATCTGCTACATCTTATTAACTCTTATTATATTTAAAGTATGTATTTATTGGTCATTTTATAATGTTTTAGTTTATAAGTTAACTCAAACACACTTTTAAAAACTTATTTTCAAAAGTCATAAGTTAATAAGCACTTTTGTTAAAAGTCAATTTTAATAAAAAAAAACAATTCCAAACATACCCTAAGTATTTATGTTTCATGTTTGTATTATAAGTAAATTCAAAGTGGTGTCCTGTATGGAGCCCACCATGACTAAACATGGTTGGGATCAACGAATACGTTAGTTTTTAGAGTCAAACTTAAAGTGGTGCCTTGGAAATAGCTAGTTTGATCAAAAAGGTTGAATACAATAAACCGAATCATCGTACATTTTTAAGATATAAAACTTATCTCAATCGGTTGTGAACCCATCAAATTAGTATGTTGAGTTGAGTTCTTCTGTTTTTAAGAGGAGATGGAATGGTTGATAAGGTTATGTGACTATGTGTTCTTGTGTATGCTCGTTGAAGACGTTGAATGCACTTGCTTGGAGGAGGATAATTATGTGGGCTGGGCTGGGCTGGGCTGATCGCATGGGTTGTTTTTTAAGTTATTGACATTTTGGGCTTTATTCAATCTTCAATAATCAAGCTCAACAAATAGAGTTTCTGTGTTTGTTCTAGAAAAGTAATATACTAATATTATTACACATGTATTTCAAATGATTTGATGCGTATGAACAGGGTATAAACGAGACAAGTCGAGTTTAAGCTCGTTAAGGCTAAAGCTTGACTCGTTTTAACTTATAACTTAAGCTCAAGGCAAGCTCGTTTGTAGTTTTATTTTTAAAGCTTGAGTTAGTCTCGTTCGTAGTTTTATTTCTAAAGTCCGAACTTGACTCGTTTATTATTAAATTATTAAATTATTTTTTATAATCATTTTTATTTTTAGTTATAATCATACTTATTATATATAACATAATATATATTATTAAATTATTTTATCATAATTTTATATATATATTATTTATATTTAATATGTTAATAACATTATATAAAGAAAAAAACTCATTTATATCATTTATATTTAATATGTTAATAACATTATATGAAAAAAAACTCATTTAGGTTCGCAAGTCTACTCGAGCTTTGATATTTGAAGCTCGAGCTGAATATTTGAAGGATAAGCTCGACAAATCTTCAATAATGAAGCTCAACAAATAGAGTTTATGTGTTTGTTCTAGAAAAGTAATATATATATATATATAATATATATATATATATATATATATATATCCATACACATGTATTTCAAATGATTTGATGCGTATCAACGGGGTGTAACGAGTCGAGTCGAGTCAAGTCGAGTTTGAGCTCGTTAAGGCTCGAGCTCGACTCTTTTTAACTTATAAAACTCAAGCTTAAACAAGACTCATTTGTAGTTTTATTTTTAAAGCTTGATCAATCTCGTTAGAAAATTTTAAGCTCGGGTTTGGGTCGTTTATCATTAAATTATTAGATTTTTATTTTTTATAATTACTTTTTATATTTATTATAATCATAATATAACATAATATATGTTATTAAATTAATTTTCTCATAATTTTATATATAATAGAATTATTTATATAAACATATATTAATATGTTAAAAAAATATATAAACAAAAAGTTCATTTAAGCTCGCGAGCCGAATCGAACTCGATATTTGAAACCCGGGCTCGAGTTTGTTGAAGCTCGACTTGTTTTCAAGTTGATTCCTAACAGCTTACGAACTTTCTTGACTCATTTAGTGCCTAATATGAAATTTCTTGAACATAATATTAAATATACATACCCTCTCTAGGCTTTTGTAATATAGTTATTATTAAATTGGAATAAATTTCATAGAATTGCTTTATCAATTTCTCATCACTACCCTGTCTTTTGTAATATAGTTATCATTAATATAGTTATTATTAAATTGGAATAAATTTAATTAATTTCATAGAATGCTTTATCAATCTCTTAGAATTTCTTTCAACTTATCAACACCCCAAATTCCAGAAGATGGGACCAAACTTCCCCATCACCTTTTTACTACATTCCAATCATCAACCCCCTTTTTTGACCCATTGCTGTGGCCAAGAATCATCATCATCAAGAACCATTACTCACCAACAATTCTTGATCATTATTCTTCCCTGAGTGTTCAATACAATTTGATTGAAATTGTGTTTACATCACTGTGTAAAAAGATGAGCACCATGTGTTTGATAAAATGCCTCACTGAGAAACTGCCAATTTCCAATCTTTATCACACTGTCCAAACCCATCTGCACCACACACACTCAGACACTCACACTCCACTCACATATTCCACAATCTTGACCTCACAGACTTCATGATAAGAGTTTCATCCCCACATAGGTGCTCATTTTTGGCCTATTATTGATCCCACTTAAGGGTATTTTATGAAGTGCACAGGTTGTTTTCATTTAAGGACATCAGTAACTGGTATGAACATGAATTCAATGGAAGCTTATGCAACCACACAGTGAAATGTGCATAATTTTTGAAAGATTGAGGTTGGTGTTTAGTTGTGTATGTAGGACATTATTGAGCTTGAGGGAGGGGTCAAATTATCACCATGTTGGATGTTCATCAAGAGGGGGGTGTGCTGCCCATGACAGTTCACATGCCTGCTGCAAAAAAGGATCTTACTTCTGATGCCATGAAGAGAATTAGTGACTGGTTTGCTTTTGGTTTTCTTCATCATGTTGAAAATTGCTTTTTAGTATACTTACTTTGTGGTGTTTAGTTGGTGATGATAGCTTTAATCTTCATTTAATAATTTTACTCATGACAAACAAACAAACAAACGTAGCCAGTATGATTTCACTTATAGCAAAGCTATGTGTAGGGTCCGGGAAGGGTGTGATAGGGGCAAAACTTACCTCTTTAGGCTGCTCAAATTTACTCATGAGAATTTACTAAATACAATAGAAACTAGAAACTAAGAATCATAGTTAGGAAGATAGAGGAGGATCTTTGAAGATCTTATCAATTTTTATAAAATTTGCAGGATTTCATCCCAAGATGTCCCAACTGATGTTATTGTTTGTGTAGGAGGTGTTTCTTTTCCCATGCACAAGGTACAGTGTTTCTATTCTTTTGTTATAACTAAAATTTGTATGTAATATTTGTAAATAATGATTCAAAGTTTGTTTTGAAATATCAATAAAAGTAATCATATTTATTTTGCGTGTCTGGTTTATATGGTCAGTCTGGTTGTGGGTCTAAAACTCGGTTCTTTACGCAGTGCAGTTTCCTTTAGTCTCAAAGTGTGGTTATATAAGAAACTGTTATCGAACACCAAAAATGCTGATCCTTCTGTCATCGAAATCCCTGATGTCCCGGGAGGAGCCGAAGGATTTGAACTTGCAGCAAAGTTCTGTTATGAAACACATTTAGATTTATGCACAGAAAACATTGCAATGGCAAGATGTGTGGCTGAATATCTTGAAATGACAGAAGAATATGCAGATGGAAACCTGGTATCAATAACTGAAGCATATATAAATGAAACAGGGCTTATAACCTTATCTGCTGCAGCTACCATTTTGCAATCGTCGGGAAAATTCTTACCAATATCAGAAACCGTAAACTAATTGATCGATGTGTAGACACTATCGCGTGCATGGTGACTGAAAAGAGTCAAGTTACACTTGTTGATTGTGGGCTGAAGACTTGATCACTCTTAGAATTGATATCTTTAAAAGGGTTCTTCTTGCATTAGTTTCAAGGGGATTCAAACAATTTGCAATCGGTCCAATTCTAATGCTTTACGCGCAAAAATGTCTTCGAGGTTTGGTAAGATACCTTGCTTGTATGTACATAGAACTTGACTGTGTTTTGTTTATGAGCTACCAGATTTATTTCCCATACATTGACAGTTGTGGCCCGTAATGGGTCGATGTAGATTGTGTTTTATTTCAAACAGTTAAAAAGAAATAAATTTAGCTAAAAGGGAACAAGTCAAAAGATTGAAACGATTGAAGTAGCCCAAAAAGTCGCATTCTAGTGCATACAACCTCTTAAACAGTTTTATTCCATGATTTAGATTAATACTATAATCAAACTTAACACATTAGCTATTTATAAACAAAAGTAAGAAATGGATAAAAAGGTGTTCGTGTGTCCTTTAAAGTCAGCCTACTAAAATGACATGTTTCAAGCTAAACTTGTTTTGTTTTGACCCATTGTCTAACCCGCCCAACCTGTATATGTGGCCATCTCTAGTTTATGATATAACTTATATTCTTGTGGTATACCCTTTTCAATCTTGTTTAGTTAGCATTAAATCTTGAACATGCTTCTATTAATCAAACAGGAGATCCATGGAAAATCAAAGAAAAATCTTGAGCCAAAACAGCAACATGAGAAGAGGATTATTTTAGAGACAATAGTTGGCCTCCTACCACGGGAAAAGAATGCAATGTCAATAAGCTTTCTTTCAATGCTGCTTCGTGCTGCCAAATATCTAGACACAACGGTTGCATGCCGGCTAGATATAGAGAAAAGAATGGCTTTACAACTCGGGCAGGCGGTTTTAGATGATATATTAATTCCTTCTTTCTGCTTTGATGGTGATACATTGTTTGATGTTGATACAGTGCAACAAATCATGATGAATTACTTTGAATATAATTCTATGGATTCAGATGATACAAACCATGCCTATTCATTACAAAAGGACAAGGAGAACGTCGGGAAGCTAATGGAGAGCTTTCTTGCTAAAATAGCTTCTGATCGGAATTTGTTGGTTTCAAAATTTATACATTTTGCTGAATGTATACCGGTGGAAGTACGGGAGACAGAAGATGGAATGTATAGAGCCATTGATATTTACTTGAAGGTATGCTCTCCTTTTTATATTTACTTTTTTTGTAAAATTGTTTAGGAGGTTCAATGCAGCAAAAGTACACTATATGCATCTTTCAGCCCGTTCGACCCATTTGATCCATCTTATATTTAGCTAATTTTATTATTTGACCCATTAGAGATAAAACCTGAATCAACTATAATAAGTAAATGGGCAAAATTTTGATGGTTATATAACAAGAGAAGAGTGTATATGTGATTGCTGGTGATATTAGATTCTAAATAAAGATGAGATTCCCAAATTATAGAATGAATAAAGCAGGAAAGTGGTCCAGTTATATCTCAACTTCGTATATTTTCAACATCTAGAATTGCATATTGATCAAAATATTACATTCAAATCTCTCAGACTCATCCAGCTTTAAGCGACATGGACCGAAAGAAAGTTTGCAGTTTAATGGACTGTCAAAAGCTATCCCGTGAAGCCCGAGTCCATGCAGCCCAAAATGAAAGGCTTCCAGTTCAAACCATGGTTCAAGTTCTTTACTATGAGCAGCAGTGCTTACGAGAAATGGATGGTAGCCCGGTCACTGATCTTGTAAGGTCGCAAACTACCATCGAAACTCGAAAATCAGTATCAGATGAAATCTCAATCTTGAAAAAAGAAAACCAAGAGCTGAAATTCGAGCTTTTAAAGATGAAAACACGATTAAAAGAGATCGAGAAGTCAACTTCCACTAAACCAAAGGTCAACAATGCAAATGAAACCACTGTGGGTAAACCACCATTGCCGAAAAAGTCTTTTATAAGCTCGGTGACCAAAAAGCTTGGGAAGATCACACCTTTTCTTCATGCTGATGGGTATTTGCCTTCAAGTACAAGTGGCAGGAATAACCTGATAAAGATAGAAGACATTCAGTGACTTGATATGTTGTTTTTGATGGCTTTTGTGTGGTAATCAATTGATTCATACAGATTGATCAGTAAATAATTAAGTTCATGATGCAAAACACAATTTTAGATGACATATCTAGTACATGGGAGTGTTGTTAAAAAACTTATGAATAAGTTCTAGTTTATTAGCTCCATTGTTACATGATAATAGAATTAGGTGTATTCAATAGTCATAATTAATAGTAGAGGAACTGTAATTGTAAATTATGGATTAAAACTTTAAAACTGATTGTGTTTAAGCTCATGAATGAAAGAATAACAAGGACTTGAACCAAACCAACTTCCTCTATTTGAATAATTGAATATCTCACCGAAATGTTTCTCTTACAATGGTATCAAAGCCTTTTGCTTTTCTTTTCTCATCGAAAAGCTCTAAAGCGATGGAGCAGGTAACCAAGGGCCTTTGAAGCTCGAATCACTAGTGAATAAATATTATAGTTCTTCACCACAACAGAATTCAGTGACAACATTGAATGGATGTGAAGGTCAATTAACACCTTCGAATAGGTTGTCTACTGTTGTATTCAGATTAAAAAAACAAAATGGGATTGTTTTGGCTTTCCATTGAAGTTTGAAGGTGGTAATACAATTGTATTTATTATACCATCTAATTTCTTAATAAATGTTCCGTTATATTATTAATTATTTTTGAACTGTTAAAATATATTTTAAAAAACTAGCATGTAAGAAGTAATTAACAACACAAATTTACACCATAGGTTCCAATCTAGATTCACGACCTTTCCTCTAGTTTTCATCCAAAGGTAGGAAAGTGTTTTGATGTCGCCTATAATCTTGAACGCTCCTTTTCTTTTGTTGTTGAGAGCCCTTTCATTTCGACCCTTCCAAATGCACCATAAGAAGATTTAGAAAAATGACATAAATTAAACTTTTAAGACCACTTGACAACGGGTGGCAGCTAACCACAGGAAGACCAAGATAGCTGAATGAAAGTTTCCCTAGATGACATTAAAGCACATTAGATGTAGCGTCGACGATTGCATGTTTTATCATGGCAAATATAGAATAGTGTTGGCGATTGCATATTAATATGAGCACTCAAAGAAATCAAAAGGAATGAAAGGCATAGTAATTGGTGGTTTTATGTAATTGGTTATGCAGAAAAAAAAAGATAATACAATCACTCTGTTATGCAGAAGGTATCATTGGTTTTATGTAATTGGTGGCTGTCGATTGATTATGGGTCTAACAGTCGAACCACACTGTTGATGACTACGATCTTTTGTTGCACCACGTGTTATTTAACAGGCAGATAATCTCATATTGTCTTCTAGCGATGGTACGTTGATGATGACGGACTTTCATTCACCGGAGACGTCAACGACTCGGTTATGATAGTGGAACCCGTTCCTTGTAAGCTTTATTGGAATCCACTCGATAGGCGATGACAATGCGAAAAAAAGATATGTTAGTTGTTATGGCATTGTAAACGTAATGTTTGCAACCACAACTAAATTCAAGACTTTTAATTCAGTCCATATTTTAGAATGCTATTTTTGAATATCCATCGGTTTTGTGAAAAAATAACCATGATGGTAAGCACGCGATGATCAAACAATGTGTGTTTATCTAACCCTCGGTTTAATTGATCGATCACGCGAGCAACATACGCCCACAAGACAAGACTAGTTATGCTTTATCGACGACTAATAGACTTTAACATCATTTGCAACATTTGATCCTCATAGCAATCAATATTTTTAAACAAAAACTCATTGATTTGTTTTTGGTTACCAAGTGAAAACTTCTCACGATATCACCAATTCATAAATTGTTCCCACTTAAACACACTATGAAGTTCTACACTCACCCAAAAGCCAATAAACCTAAATAAATGCATTAATGATATTTTAGGTGATGATTGCTTGTGGCTCAATATCTCTCTTGTCGGCACAAGAGAAAATAACACTCACAACAACTACCTCATAGGTGATTATCAATCCGTCTTTAGTCTTTAGTCACAAATCACTTGATCAAAATCAAAATGGAAAAACACCCAATTGAACCAAAACACAAGTCTAAACCAGAAATCACCTAACCACACAACGACTGATCTATCTTCCCACAAGAAACCATTCCATCGGAATTGCAACCGACGAGACAACTAAACCGGAGAAGATGAATCGAACATTAGGCGAAGATAAACCCGACTTGAAAATAGATAGCATTAGTCGAAAGACATTTTCAAATCGTTTATTCAAAATATCTTGATTAATTCACAAAAAATTGCTAAACAGCTTTCAAATTGTTTATTCAAAACAACTTATTTAGCTCAAAGATTATCATAAAAGTTGTTTGCATGAGCAACCTTGAACATCCTCAAAACAGCTTGATGTATCTGAACGCAATAAGCTAATAAACAGTTCTAATAAACAACACTGACCACCCCCTAAAAGGGTCAAAATCATGGTTCAACATGGATTAAGCACACATATACTTTGTGCATTCTCTCTTCTGAATCCACACAAAATCCATGATTAAACACCTGCTTTCATTTGCAAGACATGTTTCATATGGTAGATAAACTTAAATAAACGTCTATAGTTTTTATGTAGCCAGAATTTGAATAGTTGGCTCTTGTTACGTCTACAAATGCAAAATCACAAGCCCAATTATGATCATTGACAAATATGCTATCTAGAGCAAAAAAGATTTGTGTAACATGCCTGATATTCTGCAACCACCTCACTAAGGATAGATCAAAACTACTTTCTTCCTCTGTTCAGCCTCTGCAAGTGGTAATTAAGTGTTCCCCAGGGTTTTCTCTTTTTACCCGTCTGCAAAACGACAATAACATGGAAATTAAGTGCTAAACAAAAGAATGTTCGTTTACATCTCTTGGTCAAACTTCTCAAGGACCAAGTCAACTGTAAGTCATAAGCAGTATAAGGAAATTATCTGTAGTTTAAGCAAGTTATTGGAGGTGGTCTGTGGATCTGCTTCTGTTGTATTAAGTTGTAGTAATCAGGAAACCAGTTGTATAAGCATCGGCAAATGTTTATGTTTTTAAGAAAGCAAACGATAAAATGACCAAAGTCCAAAAACGACATTCTTGTGAAAGGAATGGGTAAATAAGGTAATTTTGTTTTATCCTTTGATTATCTATTTTGTTGCAATTGATATGAAACTAAACTAATAATCAGAAGCAGAACATGTTTATCTAAATTCTAAACATTGAAAACTAGTTATCAAATATTCAAATTAAAAATACAAATCCAAACACCCCTCGACTGTTGTATTATTGCTAATTTGCACCTGAGTCTCCATGCAGGCATCTAGTAGTTGGCGTTGACGGGTGCATTTTTCATCACTGTTATGATTAAGGGACAAACAGCCAAGATAAGTCATCATATCCTTCATGCAAGGTTTTGCTAGACCACCAAACTTCTTTGCATTAATATGTAGCTCACCAGCCTTTTTGCCCATGCTTTTCAAGTATGATCTATAAGATAATCGAATAAGTAATAACAATACTTAAGATATTTGAATATCAATGAAAGGCCCACTAAAAAACTGCGACAGATGAACTTTCCAATTTCAACAGGTTCTACAAAGACCTACTGCACACACTTATATAAGAATACACTATTTTCAAACTTGAAAGGTTTGTGGAACAAAATGCTTAAAGCGATGTCTTAAATTCACCAGTAGATGGAGCTAAATCAACTAGTAGCTTAAGAAAGTTCAATTGCTGACTCCAAACATCTCACTGGATTAATGTGTTGCCATAGGTGATTTCATAAGCAACCTCCTTAGAGCTAATACTAACATGTATCAGCATGTACATATACAGAATCAAGAGTCTGCTATCAATCTACAAGTGATAATGACCATAAGATGTATCTGAACAGCACTTCAGTATGATATCGCGTGAATAGAATAAATCATGAGCAAGACAATATAACGTTTACTCTATTCTTAACGCATTATCTTAAACTAATGTTCTGTCTTCAGTTGTGACTTATGACCCTGAATTTCTAAATGAAAATGTTATCTTGGTCATTGAAATGACTTCTGGGAATCCAGATTCCAGAGTTTGGAGGATGATGTGTCATGTTTCTTTATCAAGTGTTATTTAAGTTTAATTGTAGTTTTCTGTCAACTAAGCATATGTAGTCACTCACTCACTCAAATGGTTATATACATAAGTAACAGTAGGCAACAATGGAATACAAATTCAAAACTCGAATCTTGAAAAATTTTGAACCCTACACTCTTAACTTCAGTTCATCAAAACTACACAAAAATAAGCCAATTCATTACTTTGGAGCATATATGTATCCAGTATACACATTTAGCTGTTGCATAATAAGCTATAGTAAAGACATTGATGTAAATGTTTTGGTTAACAGTATTCCATGGTGATGTACCAATGTCTTTCAGTAATTGAAAAGGCTTAATCAATACCCATGACAAGAGCTTAAGATTGTGTTTAATGTTTATGTTCAATTAATAAATCTATTTCCTTGAAAGCATAACCTCCAGTGATTTAGCAATCACTAAACTTCAAAACTGAAACATAATACGCGTGATTAATCGAAGTGTTAGCCTAATATTTTCAACCATCCGAAATCATCTTCAAGCTAATATGATCCAAACAAACTCAAATCAGTTCGAATTTCACCAAAAACCCTAATTCCGTAAACAAGATTGAATCCAAACGAGAAACACCGGATTACGCATCGATGCAATACATCGATACTACTACACGCGTATCCTTAACAGTAACATATAGAATTACATCTAAACTGATTTAAATAATAGACATCAAATTTGATTCAGAAAGCAAGTACTCAGAACGAAAGAAGATACTTAGGTCTGAATAATAGTTACGAAACAAGACTACCTGAACCTTAGGCGTCCGGCGGAGAGGTGGCAGAGGCGACGGCGACGGCGACGGCGACGGCGGCAAGGGGATGGTAGCTAGTAGACGGAGTCGAGTGGAAACAGGGGTGCTTTTGGTAAAAAATATCAAGAGAAACGAAGTTTCACATTGGACCTTCACCTTAGCAATAATTACAATATTAGTGTATCCTTTTGTTCTCGAGTAGATTACACTTTGTCATTTAGGTTTGTAATAGATTTAGGTTCATGTTTAAATTAAAGAAATTACAATAAAAGTTCATTATGTTTAAAAAAAGCTTTCACATTTCTTCCTTTCTTATAACGAAAGTTAATTTTTTTTATAAAAGTCTAGTTATGCGACTTGCACATGAGGATAATATGATCATTTTACTTGTATTTAATTAGAAAATTAAAAATTAAAACATAAACCACACATATTCTCTCCCCCCCCAACCATAAACCCCAGTTCCCGCACATGAAATCAACATCATCCCCCACCACCAGACATCCACCACCATCATCGTTCGCCCCCTACCGCCACCCCCATCATCATCTATCACCCTTTGGTCTCTTCAAATCTCGCACCCCAACAACCAACACAACAACTCTTTAGTCGGGGTCCTAATACGAACCCAATATTTGTTTATTGACGTCGGAGGCACAAAAGGGTCGACTTGGTTGCGCCAACTGGATCAATGGTAGAGTTATTTAGGTTTGACCCATTGAGGCGACCTTCATACTAAGTTTTTGTTACTACTTCATTTATATAAAATAGGACCAATAGTTTCCACTTTGCGTTTTTTTATCATTGTTCCAAACATCAATGTTCGATATATTACAAGAGTTTTCGATCCCCCTTTGCAAACATAAGAATCTTAAAATTTTATGTTAATTAATTTATCATTGTAATTGGAGACTTGCCTATCTTAAATAAGGCTTGTGAATGTTAAAGTAGTGCATAAGTTTTATTTGTTTTGTATTAGTAAGTACAAGGTAGTAATATGTCACGGTCTAGTTAATGGGTTGTATATGTAGTTACTAATCATGCTTTGATTAGTTAGTTAAAAGTTGTTAAGGTAGATTGGTCATTATATAGATGATCATCATCTTTCTCATTGTAATCTGAATAACTTTCATATTCTCAAATTCAATCAGATTGCATTGTATCTTTAAAGTATTGCTTGGGTATTTGTGTTTCATTTATAACAATTGTTATTAGAGCCAGTTTAAGAGGCTCGATCGAGGAACACCAATCACGAACGAGAATAATCGGAAGAAGAAATCATAGGGTCAACTAAGTTTGAACTTGAGAAATTCGACGAGAAAAATGATTTCGGGTGATTAAAGATACGGGCATTGCTTGTTCATCAGGGCGTAGTAGATGCTCTTGGAGGTGAAGCATAGTTTTCGAATAATCTATCTGAAAAGGAGAAGAAGAACATAATGGACAAGGCTCACAGTGTTGTTATCTTAAGTCTGGGAGATAGAGTACTTCATGAGGTGTCAAAATAGACGACTGCGGCAGGTATTTGGTCTAAACTTGAAAGCCTTTATATGACCAAATCACTCGCCAATCAGCTCTACTTGAAAAAAATGATTATACACCTTTCAGATGGCTTCTAGCAATCACTAGAAGACCATACTGATAAATTCAACAAGTTGATTCTTGACCTTAAAAATATTGATGTAACCTTAGAGGATGAGGATCAGGCAATTATTTTCTTGACCTCACTCCTTCAATCTTATGAGCACTTCGTTGACACACTGATGTATGGGAGGGAATCGCTGTCCATGGAAAAAATACTCACTACAATGAATTCAAAAGAATTAAAAAGAATAACATATGTAAAGGAGGAATCCAGGGATGGCTTATACGCCAGGGGAAGGTGTCAACATAGAAGTGTTAAAGGAAAGGGTACAGGGAGGTCCAAGTCCAAGTTTAAATGTAGGTATTACATCTGTAGTTCGGAAAAACACCTTAAAAAGGAATGTCCTGAAAGGTATAAAAGGAAGACAAGGAATACCAATACGAAGGGTCAAGGGAATGACTCCCCAGATAATGCCTCGGAGGGATATGAAAGTTTAGATGTATTGGTAGTAAGTAGTGGTGATGTGAACACCACGTGGGTCATGGACTTAGGTTGTTCATATCACATGACCCTTATCAAATAATTTTTTAAAGATTTGAATGAAAACCAAGGAACTGTGAAACTTGGAGATGATAGGCTATGTGACATCTAAGGATATGGTACTGTGATTATCAAGTTAAACAATAAGACTAAGGTGGAGTTAAGAGGGGTCAAGTACATTCCAGGCTTAAAGAAGAATCTGATTTCTTTGGGAACCTTCAAAAAAAATGGTTATTATGTGAGTTTGAAAGGAGGGAAGGCAAAAGTCATTAAAGGGTCTATGGTGATACTATTTGGGACTAAAAGAGGGAACAATATCTATTTGTTGGATGGACAAGTATATGTGGGAGTAATCTATGTGGCAACCAAGAAACTAATGAGCAAGGCTAAATTATGGCACCAAAGACTTGGTCACATAAGTCACCAAGGATTGGTAGAATTGAAGAAACAACAAGTTCTAGGTGACCTATCAGATTGTTCATTTGAATTTTGTGAGCACTATGTTATGGGCAAGTCTCATTGGGTCAAATTTGAAAGGAGCATGCATAGTTCAAGGGGTATTTTGGACTATGTGCATTTTGACTTTTGGGGCCTGCACAACATGCTTCACTAGGTGGAGGAATGTACTTTATGTCCTTGATTGATGATTATTCAATGAGAGTATGGGTTTACATACTCAAGAATAAAAGTGAAGCTTTTGACAAGTTCAAGGAATGGAAAGTACTAGTAGAGAATCAAACTAAAAAGAAGGTTACGAAACTGAGAACATATAATGGGTTAGAGTTTTGCAATTCTTAATTTAATGATTTTTGTAAAAGGCATGGAGTTGCTAGGCATCTCACTGTAGCTAGGACCTCACAACAGAATGGACTAGCAGAGAGGATGAACAAGACATTGTTATAACATGTATGTTCACTAGCTCAGGGTTGCCCAAAAGTTTTTAGGCTGAGGCTGTCACTACTGTTGTAGCCTTGGTGAACAGGTCACCCTCATCAGCTATTGCCATGTCCATCCCTATTGAAAAGTGGTCAGGGGAGAGGCATAAGTATAATGATCTTAGGGTGTTTGGGTCTCTTGCCTATGCACATGTGAAGCAAGGTAAGTTGGATCCTAGAGCTATAAAGTGTGTGTTCTTGGGATACTCTGAAGGAGTCAAAGGATATAGGTTGTGGAGGTTGGATAATAAAAGTCCTAGAGTGATCATTAGTAGGGATGTCATTTTTAAGAAAGATATCTTTTATAAATATGTTGGGAATGTTGAAGATGGAGTGCAAAGGGATCCACTAGATCAAGTAAAAGAAGTTCATCTTGAGGTGGAGCCTAATTTGTCAAAAGACGATACTAGTGGATCATCTAGCACTCAACAAGATATTGATCACTTGAGTGAGTATAGACTGGCCAGGGATAGGTCAAGAAGATCTATACAATTACCAGCAAGGTATAAGGACACACAAGATTTTTCAGCTTATGTTTTTGTAGCTGTTAAACAAAAGGCTACTTATGAACCTTTGTCATTTATTGAAGCCATTTCTCGTATAGAAAGTAATAAGTGGTTAATGGCCATGGAGGAAGAAATGGATTCATTGTATAAAAACAAGACTTGGATACTTGTTGATAAACCTAAGGATCCGAAGTTAGTTGGGTGCAAGTGGTTATATATGGTGAAAGATGGGATTGCTGGTGTTGAAGCTCCCAGGTATAAGGCAAGATTAGTTGCTAAGGGCTTTACCCAAAGAGATAGAGTTGATTATAATAAGATATTCTCCCCGGTAGTTAAACACACTTCTATTCGAGTTATAATGGCATTAGCTACAGTTAGAGATTATGAAGTAGAGCAATTAGATGTAAAGACTGCATTCTTTCATGGTGAATTGGAGGAGGATATCTATATGAGGCAGCCACCTGGGGTTTGAAGTGAAAGGTGATGAAGAGAAAGTTTGTTTGTTAAAGAGGTCTTTATATGGATTAAAGCAGTCTCCATTGCAATGGTACAAGAGATTTGATGAGTACATTGTAAATCATGGTTTTAGCATGAGTTTATTTGATAGATATGTGTATTATAGGAGGTACAATGATAATGAGTGTGTTTCTCTTTTGTTATATGTTAATGACATGCTCTTGTTTGTAAGGACAAATATGAGGTTGATAATACTAAACAATTGTTAAGATCCGAATTTGATATGAAGGATCTTGGGCCTTCAAAGAAGATCATTGAGATGGAGATTGAAAGAGACAGAGATCATGGAGTAATAACTAATCTTCTTATGTTAAGAAAATTTTAAAGTTGTTTAATATGGAAGGTTATAAGTTGGTTACTACTCCATTGGGTCAACATTTCAAGCTATCTAGTGTTGATTCACCTGATTCAATTAGTGAAAGGGAGGAAATGAGTAAAGTTCCATATGCAAATGTTGTGGGTAACTTGATGTATCTCATAGTATGTACAAGACCTGACATTAGTTATGTTGTTAGTATGGTTGGCAGGTATATTTATGATCCTGGTAAAGCTCATTGGAATGCTGTGAAATGGATTATGAGATATTTGAGTAATACAAGGCATATTGGTTTGATGTTTGGTAATCATAGTAAGGAAGACTCAAAAGCAGTGATGGGATATGTAGATGCATATTTTGCTAAGGATTTAGATAAAGCAACCTTGTAGAAGGTGGTAGCTTTATCCATAACTGAAGTTGAGTATGTAGCATTAACCGAGGTTGTGAAGGAGGCTCTTTGGCTTAAGAGGTTTTTATCTGAATTGGGTATTAAGTGGAGTTTGTGTTAGTTTACTATGATAACCAGGGTGCCATTCAATTAACCAAGAATCCTTTGTTTCATGAAGAACCAAGCATATTCAAGTCAAGTTGCATTTTATTCGAGATATTGTTAGTACTGGCCAGGTTCGAGTTGAAGATGTTAGTACATTGGATAATGCTGCTGATATGTTAACAAAGGTGTTACCTGGTGATAAATTTTCTAAGTGTCTAAATATTTTAGATATTGGTTAGTGATCTACTCTATGCACTAAGGTGGAGAATGTGAATGTTAAAGCAGTGCATAAGTTTCATTTGTTTTGTATTTGTAAGTACATGGTAGTAATGTGTCAAAGTCTAATAGTTAATGGGTTGTATGTGTAGTTTACTAATCATGCTTTGATTGGTTAGTTAAAGGTTGTTAAGATCGATTGGTCATTATATAGATGATCATCATCTTCTTCATTGTAATCTGCATAACTTTTATATTCTCAAATTCAATAAGATTGTATTGTATCTTTGAAGTATTGCTTGAGTATTTATGTTTCATTTATAACAAGGCTAATGTTTATGTTTAATCCATCGACCTTTTCCTTTCAATCTTGAGTTGTATCATGGCGATTGTTGTTAGATCTGTCATTGATTTTGCTTGTTTAGTAGTGAAATTGCAATTGAAGAATGCAAGTAGGCGCTGGAAGGCGGAGCTACGACGGGGCTGGTGCATATGGTGGGTGAATCTACAATTTCGACAATTAATAATGTCACTGACATCGGAGTTTCAATGGAGCCTAACGTTTCCTACTTGGATGATGCTTAATGGCGAGTGGCGATTACGGCTGATGATGGAGGAGTTGTAGTGTTGTTTATGGTGGTGGTGACGGTGGATGATGATGAAAATGATGTGATGTATTATTACGATATAATTATATTTTTATGTATTAAGTGGGTCAAGGTTTGTTTTAATTGTTCTAATATGTATGTGAGTTAAATGATTAAATTGTCATCATATGCCTTGTGCATGATCTGACTTAATAGACAAAATTAGTGTCCATTAGAAGAAAAGACGAAACATGCAAACTTTTTTAAGTGTAAATGACGTTTACTGTATTTTCTTTAGTTTAAAGACAAAATCCAAAATTTACGATAACCGAAAGGACAAAAAATGTAATTTACTCTTTTTTCTGTAATAATTTTCAATAACCAAGTTATGTGCGTAATTGTCGATTATCCCCTCTATTTTTATTAGACTTACTCATCTATTTACTTCTATTCTTAAAACAGTATTTAAATTAGCTTATGACAAGATTCGAAGTGTGATCTTTCTTAAAAAGTTTTTGGTTTTTAACATTGAAGTACCAACTAATGTGGCAATTAACCTCAGTATTACTCTATAAACACACATATAATAAAGTATTTATAACGTTAAGAAACAATAATTGTTTTATACATGTGTATGGTTTAAGTCAACCAGTTACCTGTTGTAAAGAAAATGTAGAGAGTAAAAAACAACTTTGTTAATCAATAATTTTACTTTTGATAATATGAAACTAACTTATTTACTAAAGTCCCATGCTTTTTAACTTAGAGATTTTAGGTTTAAATATAGGCATTAACTTCACAGTCTGCTCAGGGATATGAATTTCTTTCCCCGAATATCGATTTCAAATATCGGCATTGGTTATAGAATGAAGTTTGTGTTGGACCAAAAGAACCAATGAGCCTGATCAGAAAAACCTCTAAGTCCCACAGACATTACAACTGCTGAAGAAGATCACAACAGCTGAAGACATCAGCTGATTACAAGGTCTGAAGACAAAGTCTGAAGACAAGAACTGAAGACTACTACTGAAGACAAAGTCTGAAAGTAAAGAACTGAAGACAAAGTCTGAAGCTATCAGCTGAAGAGAAAGTCTAAAAGTAAAGTACTGAAGACAAAGTCTGAAGCTATCAGTTGAAGACAAAGTCTGAAAGTAAAAGTCTGAAGAACAAAGTCTGAAGAACAAAGACTGAAGACCAAAGTGATCAGTAGTTGTCACAACAGCTGAAGTTATCAACCTCAGTAGTTGTGATGGTTTCCTTTCAGTACTTGTACTTTACTTTTCAGTAGTTATAGTTTCAGTAGTTTAGTTTCAGTAGTTTTATGTTTCTTGTACTTAGTATTCTCTGAGATGTAATCAGTAGTTGAGAACATTCTCAGTAGTTTGCATAGTTACAGTAGTTTGAATAATTCTGTTAGATGTCACTATCAAGTGACATCAGCAGACGTCACATCTCCTATATAAGGGATGTTGACCTAGTTGTAAAGTGTGACATTAAGCCACCACGAAAGCATATGAATGAAATATCTCTTTTGCAGAATTCTCTCTCTCTATATACGTGTACTGTTACATTGAATATCAATTGTGTTCTTGTGAATTGTTTAATTCGTTGTTCGAATTCCGCTGCAGTACTCTCTAATTAATCAAACTTAGATCACTGATCCTAACAAATGGTAGAGCAAGGTTAATCATTGATCGATCTAAAAATTGATCATTGAAACTGCTATTCGATATCTAAGTTTAATTGAATTAGCATATTTGCAACAATTGGTTATAGATCATTGAATTTCTGCTGCTTTCGTTTATCTGCTTTGAGTTTTCTCTTGGTTCATATTGAGTTTGTTGTGTTTTGCACTAAATCAGTTAAAACTTAATTGAATTTGGTTGAATATGAGAATGAATACTCCTTCTAATGACTCTCACAATACCGGTTCCTCAACCAAGCCTCCGATGCTAGTTAGGACTGAGTATAACATATGGTAACGAAGAATGCTTCATCACCTGTCTGTTAACAATTCAGGTTGTTGGACATCTATGGTACATGGTCCACACAAGCCTATGGTGAACAATCCGGAAACCAACCAAATGGTTCCAAAGAAGGAACAATACTCAGATGAGGATCGCAAACTATTTGAGATTGATGCTAAAGTGCATGGAATTCTGGCCATGGCACTGCCGAATGAAATCTATTCTGGACTTATGCATCATGAAACTGCTCATGACCTCTGGAATGCATTGAAGGAACAATTTGGTGGAACAGATGAGGTCTTAGCAAACAACAAAGAAATCCTTGCCCAACAATATGAGACATTCTCTCATAGGAAGGGTGAGTCACTAACTCAACAGTTTGAGCGTTTTTCCTGTTTGATCTCTATGCTGAAAATGGTCAAACATGAATACACTAATAGTCAGATGAACAACAGATTCCTCAGATCACTGCCTGAGAGATGGGACACATATACCATTGTCCTACGCTCCAGTGCAAATCTGGATAGTCTATCTCTCACCCAACTCCATGGGAAACTGGTTACATTTGAAAGAGAGATAGAGCAAAAAAGGAAACTGGCATCATCAGGAAAGCTCACTGATGACTTTGTACCAGGGAACACTGCCTTGGTTGGTCATGAGTCAGAATATGCTGCATCAGAAAGTAATTATGATGAGCATATAGATTTCTCCTCAAACGGTTCAGATCATGCATTTGTTAGTGTTGACAGTCAGTCAGGCTGTAATAGTGACAATTTGTGTTTCATTATGGATGATTTAAAGGGTATTGCTGATGATGACTTAGTAGAGATGGATATTCTGAGTCAAATGGCCTTGATTAATATCATATATCAAAAGTTCTACAAAAGAACTGGTGGGAAATTTCCAGGACTCTCTGGCAAAACCAAAGTTGGTTTTGACAAGAGTAAGTTGAGGTGTCATAAATGCCACAGGCTTGGACACTTTGCAAGAGAGTGTAGATCATCTGGATCTAACTCCTCTGCACCCTTTGTGACTTTTCCAAGCAATAGTCCACAAAACAGAGGGCAACATCCTGCTAGTTCTGGTCATCATTCACAACCTATATCTCCTGCATATTTTGTCCCTCAGGGTCCAATGTCATATCCATATCCCTGCTATCACATGCCACACCCAAATCCAGTTCAAGTTCCTATTACACAACAACCTCAAGCCCTACCTGAACCTTTACCATCTCAATCATCTCAATCACAACCTCATCACAGCTTCTTCACCCCTGGTATTGTTGACTGGAGCAGTTTACCAGATGACCTCTCTGGTAATGAGCAATTATTTGTTAGTGATGGTCAACATGGTGGTGAACATTCTTTTGGGAATCTAGCTCTCATGGCCCTGGAATCTACTGATAGTTCATGCTCCAATGCATCTTCATCACAGGTAACCCAGGTATCCTCTGAGGCTAAGGCCAAGCTATGTTCTGAATCTTGCATAGCTGCATTTATATCTATTAGAGAGGCAAATGTAGCTTTAATAAATCAAAATCTAGAGCTTGAGCAAACCCTTTTCCAAGAGAAAAGCTGAATATGAGTCTGTCCTTAAGGATAAAGATGATAAGATTTATAAGCTTAAATGCCAATTAAATGATGAAAAGGCTAAGCTAGAGGTCATTCTTGATGTCACACCCCAACCTTGACGGCGGAAACGTCGAGATGTGAGGGTTACGATTGTTCACAGCCACATAACGCTATTTATTAAATCCAAATATATTATTCATAAGATTCAATTGTAACATTACAAGCAAAAGTTTCAACAAAGAATACATCATGTACAAATGCTACAAATAACATGATCATTTATTTTATCTCTAGGTCCAAT
Organism: Flaveria trinervia; assembly: GCA_025506515.1. Lineage (NCBI taxonomy): Eukaryota > Viridiplantae > Streptophyta > Magnoliopsida > Asterales > Asteraceae > Flaveria > Flaveria trinervia. The sequence continues at coordinate 63,511,214 of CM046458.1, read as the reverse complement.
CCTATATGTGATAAGCTTCAAAGAGTAGAACACATACTTGGGGTATTCCTGAAACATGTTAAAAATAAAAGGTCAACATAAAATGTTGGTGAGCATTCTATAGTTTTCAATGCATAAGTATATAAAAGATGACATGTCAAGTCATGAGTTAGTGAATAAAGTGATTAGGGATGTTATGAACAATGCAACAATCAAACCTCGACAAAAGTTTTACAAGTCTCAAACGTTAAAAGTATATACGATCAGCTAAGTGTACTTGGATCAACCAGCAGGCTTGTCTTACCCATAGATCTATGACTTCGTTGGGCTAGCAATAGTTAATGATTGTACATATTACGCCATAACATGGTAACCACAAAAGTTCAACTAACCACAACTTTTCATGATGAATTGCCATAAAGATTACAAGTCTCAAATAAGTTTACAAGTGCAATGATAATAAGTTAACATGTTTCACCCCAAAGTGTGAAAATAAGCAAAAAGGGGTATGGAAATACTCACATGGAAATAAGCATTTCAAGATGATATAAAAGATTACAAGATAAATTCCAAGTGTCCATTACAAGCACCTAAATATATAATTTACAAGATGAAGATTAAAGTTAATATATTGATTAATGTTTAAATAAGAATTAGGGTTTCAATAGTTTTAGGGTTTTGATGAGTAATTATGTTTATAATAATGATGATATTAATTTAAACGAGGTTCCAAATGGTTTCTTTTACAGTTGTTTAAACGTATAGATTCCAAGATTAGGTTTGGTAATAAGATTAACAATAAAACATGAACTAGGGTTTCAAATGGAATTTGGGAGTTTAATAATAAATCATTTAGGTTTAATAAAGATAATTTAAATCAATTAAGACCAATAATAATTGAAAATGTCTTAACAATTTAAGTTATTGATTTTATAGAAATTAAGTATAATATGTGAAAAGAAAATTTATTAATTTAAAAATTAACTATTTATAAGTTGATAAGGAGGTTACATATTATAATCATTTTATAAGGTTTTGAGCTTTTAAATAATTTATTATAAAGTTTTAAAAACTTAAAGCAATTTATATTGTTTTATAATTTTCAAGAATTTAAATAAAAGTTAACGAATAACTTCATTAAATGATATAACTTGCTCAAATGATTAGATAATAACATATTATTCACATAATCATTTTAACAACTACTTGAAGAATTAGTTATTTATCATTTAGATTTATAATTAAATATAATTTGAAACATAATATAGTTTTATTACACAAAAGAATTTATAACGTTTTAAAATAAAACTCCATTTAAAATATCGTGATTTAAACGATAAAATTTAAGCACAGTTCGGGTCACTACTATTTTGTTAATTATTTAAAATCTATGTTAATAATTCAAAAATAACCTTTAAAATGTTTTATTACAAAGGTTTTTAATTGTTTAGTATTTTAAAATATTACTAAAAACTATTTGACAACTTAAAATATATTTAAAGGTTATAAAATATTTTTCTATATTATTAAAAATTTTCTAAAGTTGATTTAAGGCTTAAAAAGCCATTTTAAAAAAAATATGGGGGTGCCCGGGGTCGAACCCGGGACCTCCAAGTTAGAATGTGTGTGGGGAACCAGTGAACCAAGGCATCCAGCCGCGGTATCATTTGGTCTCTTTTATTTTTAAGCACATTCCCAAGGTTTTCCCCTAACCATATGAACTCTAAATTTGTTCAGATCCAAAATCGAAGGTCAATTCGATTCTTTTAACCAATCTAGCCATGGGGCTTTTGCTCCCGAAACCTAGACGAACATATTCATGTACTTAACTTACCCGATCATGATCGAATTGAAGTATTTATGCTCAGCTTAGCTTCGGTTCACTTCGCAAGAACAAGTTACGAATTCGATGTTTGTGCGATATTTTTAGAGAAATTGATGTTGCAGAGGGTTGAAAGGGACCGAAAGCCACCTTTGCCCTCTGTTATTTAGCTATGATTTGCGTGTTAAAGTGCCGAACACATTTCACTTTCATTTCGTTTGCTTCAGTTATGAACAGAGAATTTAATGCTTACTTAACTCGAATTAAACCACATTTCCATCTTCGTATTGGTTATACGAACGTTTCTATACGTTTAATTGCATTATTGACATGATTTGAGAGCCGAAAGGACTAGGATTTATGTCGAATTCGGTTCGGGGATTTTATGACCCCAAAACCGCTTTAATTGCCATTTTAAAGTTCTTAAACACATTTGAAATTGATACAAGGATCGATTGGGACCATTTAGAAATTGAGAATCATGAAAAGATTAGCCGTTTGGCCTCGCCGGCGCCGCGGCGGGAGCCTGGCCGCCGGTGGCCGGAAATCGGGTAAGGGGTTGGGTTTTTAAAGACTTTAAACAAATGGTCCCTGTGTTTTCAACAATTACAACAGGAGCTTAAAGTATTGTTTTTAGTTTTAGCTAATTTCCACTTTAAACCCTGAAGTTTTAAAATGTTATTATTTTATGCTAAAGTTAGTTAAATACAAGTTTTTAAAATAATGACACTTATATTGTTTCTATTTTTTTACAAGATTACTTTTAATATTATTATTATTATTAATCTTATTATTATGATTATTATTGTTACTAATATTATTATCATTAATATTATTATTATCAGTGTCATTATTATAATAATAATAATAATAGTTATTATTTTATTTAAGCTTATTAACACCTTAAGTTTTATAATAATAAACAAACATTATAACACTTATAATGTTATTATTATATATTAATTTGTTAATCACCAAATTAATTATTAAGTATAACAAACCCCAAAGTTTCAAAATGTCATAAAAGGCCCTTTTAAGATTTAACAAAGTTAACTTCTATGTTAACAAAACTAAGTGATGTCACAGTCTCCCCAACTTAAAAGAATTTCGTCCCGAAATTAAAAATGAACTTAGATGAACAAAGGAATTATAATGAAAGGTAAGTGTACAACGGCCAGTTGCGAAGATTTTGGGATTAGTTCCCAACGTTGGTTAGAAACATTGCTAATAGCAGAAAATGAATTGATCATCCATATTAATGATTGATGTTTTAACGACATACCACGGTATACGACTATTTGAGATAGATACAAGCCAATTTCTCGACTCGTTAACCCACATGAGTCAATATGAAATTTGTTAATCGGTCTATAATGCACCATTCGTTATTATGGCAGCTAAGATAAGAGGCACTTAGTGTATGAAAAGTTAAACAGGAGATCCATGGGATCACGAATGTTAGGTCTTGTCATATGTGAAGGTAAGACACTTGGATACATACCAAGTTACGTCTTTTCCTTTATGCCAAACCCATGACTACAAGTTACGAAGGTTTATGAACCCCCACGTCACAATGTAAGTAATAACGAGTCTCGTTAGTCGAAACCAAGATAGAGTTTTAAAGATTTCCAAAGTTAAGGTTTCAAAAGTGATTCAAGAAGTAACGCAACCAATAAGACACGCATTTGTAACCATGTTTTGCAAGGTAACAAATTTCCAAATATAGATTGCATACGTAATTCATCAAACCCATAAGTATAGTCGAGAACATTCGTATGACTAGAAAGACATTACCACCAGTTGATAATGTCTTTATTTAGTAGAAATATTGTTTAAGAAGACTACCATCACATAAGCATGTGTTGATGATATCTCAAAATGAAAGTTGATAATAGGGAATAAATGGTTCGATATAGCTAGATCAAATCAAAACATAAGAATAAAGGGAAAGAAATCATTTTAAGAATTTAAATGCTCCAAGCTTGGAATCAACATCAACCTAGAGCGATTGGGTCTCCTTTCAAGTTCAAAGATCATGCTTGGGCTTGATAGGTCGAAACACTAACATTGGTTCACCCTTCAAGTTACTACATGTTTCTTGTCACTTGATTAAAACCTTGGTAAGTTGGAGATCAAGAAATGAGAATAGTCATCAAGGTGCGGTTTTCACTCCTAACTTGATGGTGTATTCCTAATGTATGACCACTAACATACCAATCAAAAAGTTCTATCCCAATTCCTTGTCGAGGATCCACAAAATAAGACGAGGTAACTCACCATTAAGGTAAGGGAAATCACTCCTATCTTAACGGTGAAGTTTTACAAAAACAAAATATAACAAGATGGACTTCTTCATCAAAATCAAGAATTCACTCTTACTTTGATGAAGTCTTCTCATTTGAATAAATACAATTCATAAGGATGATATTATCATCAAGGTATAGAATTCACGCCTATCTTAATGATTGAATTTTATAATAGCGAGAAAACAATCGAAGATTTGACGTTCGTCACCAAAGTACGGGTTTCAATCCTATTTTGATGAGATCATGTCATTTGTGAAATATCATTTCAAAGAAAATAATTGAAGTCAATCCTCGAGATAAGGAAATCACCCCGATCCAGAGGATGAAATTTTATAAATCACAATCGGAAACCATTTATCGAAACGAATAGAGAATCATCAAAGTAAGGGAATCACCCCTGTTTTGATGAGTTAGAATCATTTAGGAGATACGAGTGTTCTTAGTCATAGGTTGGCTTGCAAATACTTGCATCTCCCATGGTGCAAACGGTATGAAGTTTGACATAATAGCAAAAAAAAAGAATATCAATTAGAAATTCAGGAAATTTCAAGTTACATCAATGTAACAAAAGAGAAAATCATGCTTACGAGCTTAGGATCAAAGTTCGAGATAACATAATTTGTTGTGGTGTTCAGATCTTGGATGGTTTCAATCGGGAAGACGAAATCAAGGGCAGGAATTATTCAACACCACAATGAGATGTGAACTTTCGATTCACAATCGAAAGGAAATACATGGACTTCTCAGGATATGAGGTCAACCATAGCCTTATTGAAGACACGCATACTTATAAGTGCTCACTCATCTCAAGGTTTCGAGTCAAGTAAATGGATTCAATGATCGAGTCAAATCATCATTTACACTTTGCCTAGACAAAGTATCCCGAGATGTAGGAATTCCACCTACAGCATTTCATGTTCTTAGTTATGGGGCACATCCTTAAGAAGACTTGAGAACCATAAGTAATGGTTTAAATTTTTGAAGACCATTCGGTTTAGATTCCCAATATCTCTGGATATATTAAGAGTCATGCACACGTTGGTCAAGGTATAGAAATAGATACATGAAACGCCCAACGTGTAGCGATGTTTAAATGTAAGAGTTGAAATGTAGAATGGGTTCAATATTAACAGGAACATTATATATTAAAAATGAGAAGATATTAAAACTTTGGTGATAAACCAGTTCAAGAAAATCAAGGATTTTTAAGATACAAAGAGGATGGTTCCACTGGGTAACGCATTACCATTTGGAATCGTTGACACGTCAAGGTAAATTGACCCATTTGCCTTAGAGATTTGTGTATATGACCATAGTTTATCACTCATCCCAGAAATCCCCAGGTAAGCATAACTGGTCTCGCAATGAGATTTATACGATATGCTTGCCTTAGCCCGAAGCCTTTTGCCAGGAAATCTAGAATACAGGTGTCTATGTGTCACACAAATTTCTTTGGTTATGAAATCAAAACCTTGATGGGATTTACATAGATTAGACATAGAGTCTAAGAAATTGAACCCACGACGATAAGTGTAGATTCCACATGTCGTTGAGAATAAGTTTAGGAAGTTCATTTGTCGGGGGAAATCAAAGAGTTTAAGTTAAGTTTAGGGAGACAATAACTAAGTTTTAAGCATTATACTAAGACATCAAGTTGCACAAAAGGCATAGCATTATGTAGCATGCAAACAATAAGCAAGCACAAAAGTATAATGATCTTTTTATGAGGTTCATGCAACTATAGTCTAGGTCACCATTTCTAATAACCTAATTCCCTATAGTTATGGGCTCTGATACCAATCTGTCACACCCCAACCTTGATGGCGGAAACGTCGAGATGTGAGGGTTACGATTGTTCACAGCCACATAACGCTATTTATTAAATCCAAATATATTATTCATAAGATTCAATTGTAACATTACAAGCAAAAGTTTCAACAAAGAATACATCATGTACAAATGCTACAAATAACATGATCATTTATTTTATCTCTAGGTCCAATCCTATATGTGATAAGCTTTAAAGAGTAGAACACATACTAGGGGTATTCCTGAAACATGTTAAAAATAAAAGGTCAACATAAAAATGTTGGTGAGCATTCTATAATTTTCAATACATAAGTATATAAAAGATAGCAATTCAAGTCATGAGTTAGTGAATAAAGTGATTAGGGATGTTATGAACAATGCAACAATCAAACCTCGACAAAAGTTTTACAAGTCTCAAACGTTAAAAGTATATACGATCAGCTAAGTGTACTTGGATCAACCAAGCAGGCTTGTCTTACCCATAGATCTATGACTTCGCTGGTCTAGCAATAGTTAATGATTGTACATATTACGCCATAACATGGTAACCACAAAAGTTCAACTAACCACAACTTTTCATGATGAATTGCCATAAAGATTACAAGTCTCAAATAAGTTTACAAGTACAATGATAATAAGTTAACATGTTTCACCTCAAAGTGTGAAAATAAGCAAAAAGGGGTATGGAAATACTCACATGGAAATAAGCATTTCAAGATGATATAAAAGATTACAAGATAAATCCCAAGTGTCCATTACAAGCACCTAAATATATATTTACAAGATGAAGATTAAGGTTAATATATTGATTAATGTTTAAATAAGAATTAGGGTTTCAATAGTTTTAGGGTTTTGATGAGTAATTATGTTTATAATAATGATGATATTAATTTAAACAAGGTTCCAAATGGTTTCTTTTACAAGTTGTTTAAACGTATAGATTCCAAGATTAGGTTTGGTAATAAGATTAACAATAAAACCTGAATTAGGGTTTCAAATGGAATTTGGGAGTTTAATAATAAATCATTTAGGTTTAATAAAGATAATTTAAATCAATTAAGATCAATAATAATTGAAAATGTCTTAACAATTTAAGTTATTGATTTTATAGAAATTAAGTATAATATGTGAAAAGAAAAATTATTAATTTAAAAATTAACTATTTAAAAGTTGATAAGGAGGTTACATATTATAATCATTTTATAAGGTTTTGAGCTTTTAAATAATTTATTATAAAGTTTTAAAAACTTAAAGCAATTTATATTGTTTTATAATTTTCAAGAATTTAAATAAAAGTTAACGAATAACTTCATTAAATGATATAACATGCTCAAATGATTAGATAATAACATATTATTCACATAATCATTTTAACAACTACTTGAAGAATTAGTTATTTATCATTTAGATTTATAATTAAATATAATCTGAAACATAATATAATTTTATTACACAAAAGAATTTATAACGTTTTAAAATAAAACTCCATTTAAAATATCGTGATTTAAACGATAAAATTTAAGCACAGTTCGGGTCACTACTATTTTGTTAATTATTTAAAATCTATGTTAATAATTCAAAAATAACCTTTAAAATGTTTTATTACAAAGGTTTTTAATTGTTTAGTATTTTAAAATATTACTAAAAACTATTTGACAACTTAAAATATATTTAAAGGTTATAAAATATTTTTCTATATTATTAAAAATTTTCTAAAGTTGATTTAAGGCTTAAAAAGCCATTTTAAAAGAAATATGAGGGTGCCCGGGGTCGAACCCGGGACCTCCAAGTTAGAATGTGTGTGGGGAACCAGTGAACCAAGGCATCCAGCCGCGGTATCATTTGGTCTCTTTTATTTTTAAGCACATTCCCAAGGTTTTCCCCTAACCATATGAACCCTAAATTTGTTCAGATCCAAAATCGAAGGTCAATTCGATTCTTTTAACCAATCTAGCCATGGGGCTTTTGCTCCCGAAACCTAAACGAACATATTCATGTACTTAACTTACTCGATCATGATCGAATTGAAGTATTTATGCTCAGCTTAGCTTCGGTTCACTTCGCAAGAACAAGTTACGAATTCGATGTTTGTGCGATATTTTTAGAGAAATTGATGTTGCAGAGGGTTGAAAGGGACCGAAAGTCACCTTTGCCCTCTGTTATTTAGCTATGATTTGCGTGTTAAAGTGCCGAACACATTTCACTTTCATTTCGTTTGCTTCAGTTATGAACAGAGAATTTAATGCTTACTTAACTCGAATTAAACCACATTTCCATCTTCGTATTGGTTATACGAACGTTTCTATACGTTTAATTGCGTTATTGACATGATTTGAGAGCCGAAAGGACTAGGATTTATGTCGAATTCGGTTCGGGGATTTTATGACCCCAAAACCGCTTTAATTGCCATTTTAAAGTTCTTAAACACATTTGAAATTGATACATGGATCGATTGGGACCATTTAGAAATTGAGAATCATGAAAAGATTGGCCGTTTGGCCTCGCCGGCGCCGCGGCCGGAGCCTGGCCGCCGGTGGCCGGGAAATCGGGTAAGGGGTTGGGTTTTTAAAGACTTTACACAAATGGTCCCTGTGTTTTCAACAATTAACAACAGGAGCTTAAAGTATTGTTTTTAGTTTTAGCTAATTTCAACTTTAAACCCTGAAGTTTTAAAATGTTATTATTTTATGCTAAAGTTAGTTAAATACAAGTTTTTAAAATAATGACACTTATATTGTTTCTATTTTTTTACAAGATTACTTTTAATATTATTATTATTATTAATCTTATTATTATGATTATTATTGTTACTAATATTATTATCATTAATATTATTATTATCAGTGTCATTATAATTATAATAATAATAGTTATTATTTTATTTAAGCTTATTAACACCTTAAGTTTTATAATAATAAACAAACATTATAACACTTATAATGTTATTATTATTATATTAATTTTTTAATCACCAAATTAATTATCAAGTATAACAACCCCAAAGTTTCAAAATGTCATAAAAGGCCCTTTTAAGATTTAACAAAGTTAACTTCTAAGTTAACAAAATTAAGTGATGTCACACTTGAGAACCATAGAGATCTCAAAGAAAAACTTACAGCTACCCAAGTTGAGTGTGACCGCTGGGTATCATCCTGCAAGGGATTTGAAATGCTGCTCAGCAAGCAATCTGCTTCGAATGTGAAGTTTGGAATAGGTTACAACCACATTGCACCACCTACAGATTTTACTCCAAAACCAATAGTAAAATATGAAGGTGAAAGTAAGTTCCAAACCACATCATCATGTGCATCATCCTCAAGTGATCACCCAAAATCATAAGATGAAATCAGTGTTGATACCTCAGCAAATCAATTGGTTGATGGGTTAACTACTGATAAGCACATAAAGCTGAGTACTTCAGATGTTGTCCCTCAAAGTACCTCAAGTACTGAAGGGCAAGTCACAACATCTGAAAAGCATTTCAAATCAGCTGAAATAAAAGGATTAACAACTGCTGATAGAGAACAGCTGAAGAACAAGTCTTCAGTTGTTACAGATCCTTCAGTACTAAACAAAAGTACTGAAAGGAGGAAAGTACTGAAGAGCACACCTTTAGTAGTTTCCACATCAGCAGTTGATCAATCCAAGATGAAGAATAAGTCATGTGAAATATGTGGTAAATTCAATTTTCTTTCTGATGAATGTTGGTACAGAAAGGGTTCCAAACTCAACAGAGATAAGCTCATTAAAATTCAGATGGATGAAATGAAAAATGAGTTTGAGACTAAGTTTGTACCACAGTCATCCCTAGGTGATAAACCTAAGCCTTCAACCAAATCCAAAAAGAAGGATAGGGTTTATCATAAAACAGCTGATAGTGCTCCTCATGATAAACATCGGACTAAGTCTGTGAATTTTAAGGAGGAAATGGCGGGTCACAGGAACTCATCAAACACAAGTACTAATATGTCACAAGAGCTGAAAGCTTTAGCTACTAATCAAACACAACTTGTTATGATGGTTCAGCATTTGTTGGGGAGAGTTAACCAACTAGATGCACCTATGATCAAACCTATGAAAAGGCATTCCAAGCCAAATCCAAGGAATCCGTTTCAGCACCATCTCCTTCTTCATCATCTGTTAATCATAAGAAACAAGTTATGGTTAAATCAGTTGATGAAAACAGACCCAAAACCAAAAAGGTTTGGGTCTCAAAACCTAACTAGTTCTTTATGATGAATGCAGGGTTCTTCAGCATGCCAAAGGAGCATCTGGTATGTCGACAGTGGAGGATCTATGCATATGACTGGGAGCAGTTCTCTTCTTAATGACTACTCTCAAGGAAAGAAGGGATTTGTTTCATTTGGAAATGATGCCAAGGGTTACATCATTGGGAAAGGATATGTATCTAATGGAGATATCAGATTTGATGATGTTAACCTTGTGGAGAATCTCAAGTATAATCTACTGAGTGTCAGTCAAATGTCTGATAAAGGGCATGTTGCACATTTCACAAGCCAGAACTGCAAGATTCTGTCTTCCCAAGTTCTGAGGCTGATTGACAAGGTATTGGATGATTATACTCTCCTGAAGGCCAACAGGATTGGAAGAGTATATGCCTTGAATTTGTCAAAGAAGATTGATTTGAAGGGTCATCCTTGTCTGTTCTCCAAAGCCTCTCCTCAGGAATCTAAACTGTGGCATAGAAGGCTGGGTCATGTTAATCTCAAAAACATGAATCAGCTGATCCACAATAGTTTAGTGAGAGGTCTACCAATAAAGGAGTTCCACTGTGATGAAACCTGCACTGCTTGTTTAAAAGGAAAACAACACAAAGTCTCATTCCCTCTTATTGAAGAACCTAAGTCCACTGCTTGCTTGCAGTTACTGCACATGGATCTATTTGGTCCCGTGAGAGTGATGAGCATGGCAAAGAAGAAATACTGTCTGGTAATTGTGGATGATTACTCCAGATTTGTATGGACTTTCTTTTCGCATTCAAAGGTTGAGGTTGCTCAGACGCTTATAAACTTTGTGTTGTATGTTGAGAAGCAGTATTCCCTATCAGTCAAGTGTATAAGGAGTGATAATGGAACTAAATTCAGAAACCATACACTTGATGATTTTTATCTATCAAAAGGAATCAAGAGGCAGTTTAGCATCCCAAGGACTCCAGAACAAAATGGAGTAGTGGAGAGAAAGAACATGACCCTAATCGAAGCTGCAAGGTCTATGTTGGCTGACTCTGGTTTGCCATTAACCTTTTGGGCTGAAGCTATTAACATAGCTTGCTATGTGCAGAATAGAGTATTAGCAAATCAGAGGTTGATGAAGACTCCATATGAAGTTCTACATCATTTGGCTCCTCTAATTTCATTCTTCAAAACCTTTGGGTGTCCTTGTTTCATTCTAAACACAAAGGATCAACTTCACAAATTTGATCCTAAGGTGGATGCAGGGTATTTTGTAGGTTATTCATCCACATGCAAGGCTTACAGGGTCTTCAACTGCAGAACAAAGTTAGTTGAAGAAACCTTGCATGTGAAATTCAATGAATCTCCTAAGGATAAAATTCCACAAAACCCTGTGGAGTTGTTTGATCTGGACATACTGCAATATGTTCCTTATCAATCTCCAGCTGTTGCAGATCATGTGGATAAATCATCTTCTGCAGCAAGTCTTCCACCTGGTGGTACTGAAGATGATGATGATATCAGTACTCACCTTTTCAAGTTTAGTGACCAACTGCCTGAGTCTGCTAAACTTGATGTTCTTGTAGCTTCTGTAACTTCATCCACAACAAATGCTGATGAGATTTCTGACTCCTCTACGTCATTTGACTTGCCATCTAATACTTGGTTTCAAGAATCTGGATCACCATCTGCTGCTGTTGAACTGGCTACAAACATTTGCACTGATCTTATAGTATACCAAGAACTGAAGAATCACCCCATGTCTCAAATCATTGGTGATATCAATGCTGGTGTCTCAACCAGAAGTCAATTGTCTAACTTCCGCTTCTATGCTCTCTTCATCAGTCAGCTAGAGCCAAAGAACTATCATGTTGCTTTGAGAGACAATGGATGGGTTGAAGCCATGCAGCTTGAGCTACTTTAGTTCAAAAAGCAGCAAGTGTGGGAACTGGTTCCTCTACCCCCAGGTAAGTGTGCAATAGGTACTAAATGGGTGTTTAGGAATAAAACTGATGAAAATGGGCTTATTGTCAAGAACAAGGCTAGACTGGTTGTACAAGGGTTTTCACAAGAAGAAGGTATTGATTATGATGAAACCTTTGCCCCTGTAGCCAGACTAGAGGCAATTAGATTGTTCTTAGCCTATGCTGCATTCCACAATCTTTAAGTTTTTCAAATGGATGTCAAAAGTGCATTTTTATATGGTAAAATAAAAGAAGAAGTTTATATGTGTCAACCACCAGGTTTTGAGGACAATAAACATCCTGATTGGGTGTATCAACTTGATAAGGCTCTTTATGGGTTGAAGCAAGCTCCTAGAGCCTGGTATGAAACACTTTCAAATTTTTTACTTATAATAATTTCACTAGAGGTTCCATAGATAAAACTTTGTTTATTAGAAGGTGGATCAGCATAAGCTACTGTTCAAATTTATGTTGATGATATTATTTTTGCATCCTCTGATCACCAGTTGTGTGATGATTTTACAAGTCTAATGAAACAAAAGTTTGAAATGAGTGCAATGGGAGAATTACAGCTCTTTCTAGGCTTGCAAATCAAACAAAAGGCTGATGGAACTTTTATTCATCAGTCAAAATATACAAAAGATCTTTTGAATAAGTTTGATTTACAAAATTGTAAGCCCTATTCTACTCCCATGTGCAACACCACACAACTGGATGCAGATCAGAAATGTAAAGCTGTTGATGAAACACTTTACAGATGTATGATTGGGTCCTTGATGTACTTAACAGCTTCTAGACCAGATATCATATTTGCAACTTGTGTTTGTGCTAGATTTCAGGCTGCTCCTAAAGACTCTCATTTGATTGCAGTCAAGAGGATCTTTAGATATTTGCAAGCTACACAATCTCTAGGTCTATGGTATTCCACTGGACACTCTTGCAAATTAGTTGCTTTTTCAGATAGTGACTATGCAGGATGTAAGTTAACTAGAAAGTCAACTTCTGGTGGATGTCAATTCCTAGGCAACTGTTTGATTTCTTGGCAGAGTAAGAAACAAACATATGTTGCTACATCCACTGTTAAAGCAGAGTACATTGCTGCTGCAAGTTGTACATCTCAGGTACTCTGGCTTCAGAACCAATTATTGGATTATGGCATTACAGAGACTAAGACTCCATTATTAATGGATAGTGCTTCAGCTCTGTGCATTTTCAAGAATCCAGTCCAGCACTCTAGGACCAAACATATAGAGATCAGGCACCATTTTATTAGGGATTGTTTTGAAAAAGGTCTGATTGATCCAAAGTTTGTGCCTAGTGCTGATGAGCTTGCAAATATATTTACTAAGCCTTTGGATAGTTCAACTTTCCAAAACCTTGTGTTAAGCTTGGTATGCTGCAGCTAGAATAAGTGATAACTACTTATGATCTCAGTAAACAAGTACTGATGATCATTAGTAAACATGTCACAAATATGTACTAATTCTGTTAAAAGAAACTGATGCAGTTACAACTACTGATGTAGTTATAACTCCTGATGTCAGTAAAAACAGATAAGTACTGATGTCCTATGAAACACTGAAATCAGCTAAAAAGTCTGATGAGTAAGTCTTGAGGACAGTATGAAACAGCTGAAAAGCTAAGAATTGACGAAAACTACTGATGAGAATTTTCACTTCAGTCGTTTCCACAAACTGCTGTTTCACTCTAAACAGCTGATGACAAAACCATGTCTTCAATAGTTTCACAACTACTGATGACTAATACCAAGTCCTCAGTTGTTTACAACAGCTGAAGACAAAACCAAGGTTTTCAGTAGTTTCACAAATACTGATGACTAAAACCAAGTCTTCAGTTGTTTTCAAACGTCTGATAGTTAAAACCAAGTCTTCAGTTGTTTTCATAACAACTGATGACAACACCAACACTTTCAGTCGTTTTTTTTAGCCTTTTCTTAACCTATAAATACCTGAACTTATAGCCAAACGTTTCATTAGCCGTTCTCAAACCTCTCTCTCTCAACAATGGCGACCATGAAACTCAAATCCCGACACAACTGTGTTGCTTACCTTTCGAAATCGGCCTTCTGGAACAAGTTTGACACTGCCATCGATCTTATGGTGGATTCCCCATACAGAACAGCCTTTCTTCTAAATCCTACCATATATCTCGACTCCTTATCCCAGTTCTGGACCAACGTCTCTGTAATAACTGGTGAGCATGATAGACAAATCACTCTCCAGTCGTTGGTGAACCAGAAACAGGTGCTCATCACCCCCGACATCATTCGCAAAACCCTAAATCTGCATGATGGCACCTATCCTAAAGAATACCCGAAAGGCACCACTGATATGTTATTATCCATAACGGGTACGAAGGCGGCTTAAGTGCTACAACCATACTTAAAAAGCACTTCCATGATGTTGAACGACTTATCTTTCATATGGTGAATGTCTGCCTTGCATCAAAGACATCTTCTTGGGATCAGATGTCTTCTCGATGGCAACAGGTATTGTACTCTATCCTTGAACGCCAAAATCTAAATTTTTCTGAGATAGTGTTCATGGAACTAAAGGATCTGGCTCAGAAACCTATGGCAAAGAGATGGATACTTTATCCCAGGTTTCTGATGGCCATAATTTTGAATCAACTACAATCTGATGGCCTTGTTGGTCTTGGAGTCCCTGCTCCAGCTGTTTTAGCTGAGGTATACTCCCGACATAACTCAGACCCTACTCTTAAAGGGGCTGCCCGAATGCTAAAACCCAAGCAGAGGGAACCCACAGCCTCCATTTCCAGATCCAAAGTCCCCACCAAACCCAAATCCAAAAAGCCCAAAAAGGCTACTCAGGGAGATGAGTCCCCTGAGGATGCCCCTGTACCACAAACACAGGGAATACATATTGGTTCAAACCCCCCCGTTATGTCCAAGACTCAACCTGCTGAAGCCGCACAGGTATCCTCTCAACAGGTTCCTGTTGCAACCACAATTAGGGATCCCACATTTCTAGAACCTATCTCAATTGAGAGGGTTACCATTGAAGAGCACCTCTCACCCCGGGTGCAATTGCTTCAGACCAATCTCCACATGCAACCGCCCCTCAAAGCCCAACACTGATAATTGCTAAAGTGCTGAGTCAGTTGCATTCCTCACCCCCTCCCCAGAAACCACTTACCACTGGGAATACCTCAACCATTGAGGGGAGGACCAAAATGCTTCTGATAACCCACAACACAGGGGTTACAATGTTCACTCTCCAAGTGTAGAAACGGAGAATAGAAGATCTGGTAAGGCTGCCACTTCTACTGATTCAGCAAATGATCAGGATGAAGTTGGTAACATCCATAAGGCCTTACCAGAGGCAACTGTCAATGAAGGACACAGTCCTGAGGCAGGAAGTCCCTAGTACCAAGAACAAGGGGCACATGCTTCTACTGATCTACACTCAGAGCATGTCTATCCTGATTCAATCAGGAGGTCAGGTGATTCAGCACAGACTGATGATGACCTGGGCTTTTTCTATGATGTATTAGCCCATAAGACCATCCTAGAGACTGAGGTGAGCAGACTCAAAGAGTTGCTAGCCACATGTCTCAGGATCAAAGTCCATCTACCTCACAAACCCCACAGATGGCACCTTCCATTGAAGGTTCCCCAAACACTGAGCCTACACACTTAACTGAGCCACCAGCCACTACTTTGGGCACCACCTTTCAGGTACAGAACCCCTCTGAGCAGATGGTTGCTATCTTTCAAAAATCCTTACCTCTCATCACTCCCATCATCATTGACATGGTGCATAAAGCCATTGATGAAAGGATATCCTGAAATCTACAAACCCTCATTGATGATGTTGTTCATAAATCTCTTTTTGCCTTTCAAGCCCCTGATCCCAGTGCAACCAAAAAGGGGGAGACTTCCAAGTCTAAGGCAGTGAAAGAAAAGAAAAGAAAAAGAGTTAGATGAGAAAGAACCTGCAAAAGAGAAGGAGGTGGAGAAAGAACTGATCTCAGAACAGCTGATCACATATAAAAGAAAGAAAAGTGCTGAGTCAAAAGCTGATGAAGATAAATCCTTAGAAGATCTTGTCAAAGATGCTGATGAAGCTCACAGCAGATCCATGGATAAAATTATAGATCAGCTCTTTCGACAAGGTCATGACACAGCTACACTAGACACTGAGATCAGAAGGCTGGAAATAAAAGAGATTCAAGCTAGATGGGCCGGTTATAGTGTGTTGGAAAGGGAAAGATTGGAGATAATGATCATATTCATTGCCAAATACCTTGGAAGATCATTGATAGAGATAAGGCCTGGTCCAGAGACAGTATCTTGGAGATAACCAAGAAAATCTGCTCTGCTGGATGCTATAATAAAGGGTTGATCATCGAAGCACTGGATGAAACAAGTGCAGGGAAGAGAACTAAAATGGCAAAGCTCTCTAAAGCCAAACTCACCACCAAATTGCTAAGTCAGTCTTCTCACACTCCCACTCAAACACAACCCTTATCTTTAAAATCTTCCAAATCTATCCCTAAACCAAAGCCACCCACAACTCAACCCACAAAACCAATCCCTTTACCCCAAAAACCACCTTAAACCTTACCCAGTGATGCACCCAGAAGGAGGAGAAGGGTGTTGAGGGTAGAAGAAGATGAAGAAGAGGATGATGATGATGATAGTCTGCCAATCTATGCTGTTCTCAAACTCAAATCACCTGAGCACAGAAGTCAACAAGTGATTACTCCTGACTTCCAAATGCAGATGGTGAAGGTAAAGATTGAAGAAGCAGAACAGCAGAAACAGCAGGATGAGATGTTTCTCAAGATGGTTGATAAGGATTTCCCTCAGTCCTCATCCATTCAAGAAATGAAGAAACAGGCTTTGAGGCTGTACACTCTTAGACATACCTTTCAACATCAAAAAGAAAGAGTGCGGATCTGGCCAGACCCCAGGGTAAGTTCTAGAATTCATAAGAAGAATATACCAAGTAGATATCATGGCCATGTGAAGAAGACCTTGAATGCTGCAATTACATTGGCCATGGTAGTCTCACCCTGGGAAATCATTGAAGAATTCAAGAGAGCTCACAACTCCAAGACAACCCCTCAATCTATTCTTGAGAACAAAATAATCAAGAAGGGGTTGTTATACAAAAGATTTGAAGATCTTCAGAAGAGTGAACTCCAGTTGTTGCTTGAAGGCTCTCACCCTGATGAATTTGCTTACAGAGAGATAACAACTATGGAGTTGAAAAATGGAAAGACAGTGAGATATCTGTCTGAGTATTATGGCCCAGAGTTCTTTTTCGAAGGAGAAGCAGAAGAACTCACCAAGGAGGAACAAGTTGTTCTCCTTGAGGCCTATGCTAGTGAGTCTTATAACCTCATTCATGGGAATTAGGTTTCATGGTTGGGATAAGACTCCGTGTTCAGTTTCCCCAAAACAGAGTTCCCTTCCATACTTAGCCAATCAAAAGATTAGAAACCTTTTCCGGCATATGCTTAACTGATTACCTCTGAAGCTGATCAAGAGGGTGTTTCTACCAAGAATAAGTGGGATCATCAATAAGTTTAGAGGTTTTGGCTGCATTGGTTCAGGGGAGTTTGTTGGACCAAAAGAACCAATCAGCCTGATCAGAAAAACCTCTAAGTCCCATAGACATTACAATTGTTGAAGAAGATCACAACAGTTGAAGACATCAGCTGATTACAAGGTTTGAAGACAAAGTCTGAGGAGAAAAACTGAAGACTACTACTGAAGACAAAGTCTGAAAGCAAAGAACTGAAGACAAAGTCTGAAGCTATCAGCTGAAGACAAAGTCTGAAAGTAAAGTACTGAAGACAAAGTCTGAAGCTATCAGTTGAAGACAAAGTCTGAAAGTAAAAGTCTAAAGAACAAAGTCTGAAGAACAAAGACTGAAGACCAAAGTGATCAGTAGTTGTCACAACAGCTGAAGTTATCAACCTTAGTAGTTGTGATGGTTTCCTTTCAGTACTTGTAATTTACTTTTCAGTAGTTATAGTTTCAATAGTTTAGTTTTAGTAGTTTTATGTTTCTTGTACTTAGCATTCTCTGAGATGTAATCAGTAGTTGAGAACATTCTCAGTAGTTTGCATAGTTTCAGTAGTTTGAATAATTCTGTTAGATGTCACTATCAAGTGACATCAGCAGACGTCACATCTCCTATATAAGGGATGTTGGCCTAGTTGTAAAGTGTGACATTGAGCCACCACGAAAGCATATGAATGAAATATCTCTTTTGCAGAATTCTCTCTCTATATATACGTGTACTGTTACATTGAATATCAATTGTGTTCTTGTGAATTGTTTAATTCGTTGTTCGAATTCCGCTGCAATACTCTCTAATTAATCAAACTTAGATCACTGATCCTAACAGTTTGAATGAAACTAATGCACGAAGTAACGTTGCGTCCCTTTAATCATTTTATCTGGTTCTTATATACGGTCCAATCGGTTGAACCGGTCCGACCATCGGACCGGTAAGACATTCAGTTCACTGTCCGGTCCGGTTTTAAAAACATTGATTTAGACTTTTATAGGAAATTCCATCAACATGTTATGTCATAGAAATAATCAAAATTATAAGACAGTTTTTATTTTTCTTGTATAAATGAACTCTAAAAATACCATAAGTTACGTTTGTAACCACATTGTTTTTGATAAACTGTGAAAATAAAGATACAAAATCTGTTAGACATTTTAATATAATTAGATTTACTAACGACCATTTGATGGTAATATAAATCAAACAAGTCAGCATGTGCGAAGTGCACACTTTTTTAAGTTTATTATAATATTTGAAATTAAAAACCTGCTTAGGGGTTCGCGCCTAAGCAATGGGTATTCTAAAGGGGCAACACCCCCTTGGTAGGGGTCAGGGGACAACACCCCTGAAAGTGAGGTCCAAAGGGCGGAGCTTTTGGCGGGGTCGAGCTGCTAGGTAAGTTTGAATTTTTTTTATTTAGGTAATATTGCTTTATAAAAATTGCATGAAAATTTGATTTTCCAAAGTATAATATCCATATATGAAATTGCCTCCGGTAGTTTTCATCCCTTCTTTGCAATTGTTGATTTCATAACAATTTTAGTCATTTTGTATATTCTCTTTTCACGAATTCTCACACACATATTATACTTGTTCTTGTAATTGAATTTTATTTGATTAAAACTTGGTGTGAACTCAAATAGTTTTAATCTGATAGTGTTTTGCAACTCTCAATTTATCACGATATTTATCTACAAAATCTACTCTACCATTTTGAATCTTAGAAAAATTTACTTGTGAGTGTTTATATTTATTAAAAGATTAAAAGAGAAAGCATAAGTTTAATCTAAATATAATTGTATCCTTAGAGTGTGAGGAACACTTCACTTTATACCTTTGACGCTTGTCATCTTACTTTACCTCTCAAGTACCTTTCGCTATTCTAACGAGAATACACTCCACTTTAAACACTCGAACAAGAAATAAAACTGATATTAGTATTAAAAATTCCCCAAGTCACATTTTGGAGCCGATGAGTAACGTTCCACGCGAGCTTAGTCACGGGTTACATAGCATGTCCACCAACCCATCGAGCCGACCTATGGCACCGACATGAGTGTTTCACACAATCGTTGAACCTTGCCCCTACCTATAGGGTGCTTTGGGTGACCTTACAATTGAGGAACTAGTGAGATCTTGATTCATTGTTGAATAAAGGACAAGTGACATAATGTAACAAATAACAAGAGTGTTCTTTCGGGTAGATATTTTACTCGACATTAAAGCATAAAAGTCATTGAAAAAAAGTAATACATAACGGATGTTAACTTACTTCTCGAATCAAATAATCAATTAACAAGAATTGAACACAAGATACAATGTTAATGTGAACTATGATCATTAGTATGAACGTATTGTTAGAGATGATTACACGAAGATGAAAAAAATTCACTATGGCATTTTCTTTACTTTTTACAGAATCTTGATGTATTGACTATTGAAAAATAAAATTATGAAAAAAAGTAATATAAAAATATGTATTGAAATTCTTTTTTATATTTTAGAATTGAAAAAGGTTTATCTCAGGCTTACCGTCAAAATCCTACTAATAGTTTGCGAAGAGTGACATCAACCAATTTAAGTTTGTTTGTATTGAAAATAATAATTTTAATGATAGAATCTATACTAATAAATCAAAATCTTTATAGTCACAGATATTTTCATAAGATGTCCACTTAAGCTCCACCTAATATTTTAACACATGTTCTCACTATAATAAAAGTTACAAGTTAGTATATAAATATAGTTTTCTTAATAAATTTCCTTAATAAATACTCATTTACTATTATTAACAAACCCCATGATCGAATTCGCTCAAGAAACGCGAATAAAATATGATAATCGAGCAATGTAATATAGCTAAAGATTCGATGAAAAACATAAAGGGAAACAAAGAACAGTACACTAACCTTATTAATCAATTGCAGAAGTTGACTTTACAATATAAATTCACTGTAACTGTAATTGAAATAGATTAAAGTGGGGGTGATTGATCAAGTGGATTTACTGGTATGCGAAGAGATTAGGGCTCGTACGTGAATTGGGGGTTTTTGGAAGCTTCTATTGTGGGGGTTGGGTTGGGGGGTGTTTGTTTGGTTATAGACACGTGTGGTTTTGTTACACGTGTGAAATTGTAAGTGGATGTAGGCTTCTGATTGGAGGTTGAATACATTAAACATGCTTCCGTCAGCGTTACAAACTGTTCTTATATGTTCCGTATAGAAGATAAGTGGGTTCGGTATTATGATTAAGAATAAATGAAAATCATGCTTGTTTTTATGGTTATGCTATACACAATCATGAAAATAGTTATAACATGTTAACGCCTTAAGTAAAAATTAATTTTTACTTAAACTTTTACGTAATGCGAATCTGAAATAAATGCTACCCAATCATATTACATATATCTATTTCAAAAAAGAAAAAAAATCAATTTCAATCAATACATTTTGTTGCAATTATTTTTTTAACAAAATTTCTATCGTTACAGGAATATAAAGATTTACTTCAAGAAATGTTCCTTATACCTCAAATTCATGAAACATAGGTTCAAATCGTGTACAATCGCATCCTCTATAAAAGTTCTAGTCTACGTGATATTTAGTCACGTGCATATAAAGTATCATCATATATAAAATAAATACTAAGGAGATGTTTGGTAGCATTTTAATCAGCCTATTAATAGTTTAGATGTTTAAATGATTCAACATTTAATAATTCAGATGTCTGAATGATTTAGTACTTAATGGTTCAGAATGTTTGTTTCGCAAGCAAATGTCTAAATGGTTCATACATTTGCCTCTGAATGGTTAACACCTCTTATCTGAATTGGTCAGACATTTGTCTTTGAATAGTTAAGCGATATATTAGCTCTTAGTGATTCAATACTTAGTGGTTCAGTACTTAGTGGTTCAGATCTCTTATTGGTTCAGCACTTAATCATTCAGAAGTTGCCAAACAACCCCTAAATGATTCTTGATTGATTTAAGTGCGAAAACAACCCACAACAATTTTTTGTGTAGTAATATCATGACATTGATCTACTAAAGGACACATAAGCTCATAATTTCTTGTAAGTTGTTTTGGGTAACTTTCTAAAAGCGTAAAAAACTATTACATAGAACATCTACCGACTAGTTATAGGTAGAGATTTTGTATGGTAAATTACCTTTCAAATCTATATGTAAACAGCACATGTGTGTAATAAGCTTCAAAAGGCTAAAATAATGTATGTTTAAAGAATATTTTCAAACACTTATAACATAATTGTTATGACAATTTGCTAACGAGACTATTCTCATATTTGTAGACATACTTTTTTATATTTCTCAACAATATTAACAATAGTATGTTTGAAAAGTACAAAAAGATGTATTAGCCATAAGGGGAAAACTTTATGATGTACATGAGTGTCAAATCTAGCTTAAAAATGTTTTTAATGATATTATTTAAAAAAAATATTAAAGGATGTTGGTGTAAATAAGTGATTCTTTAGGGGCTAAACATGCATGAACACAAAGAAGGACATAAGAAAAATAAGAGGGAATTGGTCTAAAATCGAGCCGGATCTTGCTTGGTTCGTAACATTTAATCCAAGCTAGAGACTGAACTCGTATTTTATGTCTTAGTGTTTTTAATTTTTGATGATTTTATATGTTTTTCTACTAAACAAAATCCAAACTATATAAATCTCGATAAACACAACACCAGACTATTGACATACAAGAATATCAAAGATGAAAAACTATTCAAACGAGCTATATCATTGGCTTGAGTTTGGCTCAAACTCAACTCAAATGTTTACGTCAACCAAGTAGCTCGAGTCAAGGTACTAATCACTTATATCGAGCTAATTACTTGTTAATCGAGCAATCCAATTTCTCTCAAAGTCGTGAACTATGTTTCTAATTTCTAAACAATAAACGACCCGTTAATTTAAATTTCAAATATAACACTCAATAGCCCATTTGCAGATTAATGGGCCATGATGATAGTCGGCCCAAATGACATTCTTCAAAATATATTCTTTAATCCAACTTACGTTAGAATAGTCATGCACATAAAAACCGGGTACGGACCCGACCCGGACCCGGGTCCGGTACAACCCGATACCGGGTGTACCGGGTTCGTACCCGGGAAAAACCGGCGGGTCCAAACCGTTTGGGGTGTTTGGAAAGCATAGGAACCGGACCCGACCCGGACCCGGACCCGAACCGGTTGAACTCGGGTCGGACCCGGTTTCGACCGTTTTTTTTTTCTAGCCGTTTTTTAACGGCTATATAGCCATTGGGGACGAAATGTGACCGTTTTTTTTTGTTTTTTTGCCTCTAAAACAAGTATAAATAGGTGTGGGTTGATATGGTAAGGTACCCAAGCTTCAAACACAAAAAAACATACGCAAAAAACGCAAACAATACTCTTGTTTACTCTGGTTTAGTCTCGTTTACTCTCGTTTATTCTCAAATCTCAATATGGCTCACTCTCAATCTTCCGTTGGTCAAGGTTCATCGAATTCTCCAACCGTCGTTCGTGTTCTTCCACACAATCGTAACATGGATGTTTGGTGCAATTAGGATATGGTTGAGTTGAGTGACGGATCTGTAAAGGCTCGTTGCAAGTTTTGTAGAGCTTTACTTGCTAAAGATTCTAACACGACTTAAACAAACACATTACCAAGAAGTTTTGTAAGTCGTTGAAAAGTAATCCGGATTCACAACAAACACAATTGAGTGGAGACGGTGGAATCTTTAATTACAACGTTAATGAGGTTCGAGATCGAATGGCAAAGTTCGTGATTCAAGAAGCTTTGCCTTTTAATCACTTCGACAACCCTCGGTTAACCAACTTAATTCGAGAGACGCTTCAACCTCGTTACACTCACGTAAGTCGTACTACACTTAGACGTTATTGTTTAAAATTGTGGAATCAAGCAAAAAATGATTTATTGTATTATTTGAAAATTTAAATACCGGTGTAAACTTAACTAGTGACGTTTGGTCGGCGCCACACGGTTTGCCCGAATCGTACCTTTGCGTCACCGCTCATTAGGTAGATCCCAGTTCATGGCAAATGATGAAACGTACGATTGCATTTGATCTATTTCCGTATCCACACACCGGAGAGTATTTATTTTACTTTTTGGATAATGTAATAACTACTTTTAATTTACAAAATAAAATATTTTCAATGGCATTTGATAACGCTTCCAACAACACAACCGCGGTTGAAAAATTAAAATTAAAATATCTTCCGATTGCAAACGGTGATTTTTTCATACTCGTTGTGTTGCACATATTATTAATTTAGGAGTACAAGATTGTCTATCCGTACCATTTGTTGATAACTTTATAAAAGCTTTTCGATTTATGTTACACGACGTTTTTAAAAAAAGTAGAAAAAGATATCAAGATTATAAACAACTTTGTAAAGATACAGAATCTAGATTTTTAGGGCCTAATTGGGATGTACCTACTAGGTGGAATTCGACTTGTCATATGTTTTATTGTGCTTTAAAACAAAAAGACACTTTAAAAGCTTTTCATAATAGTCTTTCGGATAATTGCGAAGCCGACCTGTTTCCGGATTTGGGTTGGAAAAATGAACATTTATCCGAATTTCTTGAGGTGTTTAAAAACTCAACTACAAAATTATCGGGAGTTTATTATCCCACTAGTTATTCGGTGCTTCAAATTATATTTCATGGCTTTGAATTTTAAAAATTTTCAAAATAAAAATAGTATGTTTAGAGAAATGATAGAACCAATGAAAGACAAGTTTAAAAAATATTTTCTTGAGTTACCACCCGTTTTTACTTGTGCCGCTGTTTTAAATCTTTTTTTAAATGTTGCGGGGGTAGAATGTTTAATAGACGAGATAAATGACAATTTGGATATACATGACGAAAACCCCAATTTTTCAACCGAGGCAAAAGAAGTTTTTAATACAAGTTTGAAAATTATTTATAATTTTTATTTAAATAAATATGGACCTAACGTAAATATAACTACGCAAAGAGAATCAACCTCAAGTGCTAGTACCTCGTTTAAAGACCCCGTTATGACTATGTTGAATGTTGTTCGGGATGTGACGGCTAAACGTCAAAGGGGTAACGCCCCAACAAGCGAACTTTGTATATATAGTACGACGAATTTTATTTCAACTATGAGTACTCAAGATTATCATGCATTTGATATTTTGGCTTGGTGGAAAGTAAAGGAATCCCAATTTCCAATTCTTTCAGCTATGGCCCGTGATTTACTAAGTGTCCAAGCTTCTACGGTAGCTTCGGAGTCTGCGTTTTCTCTTAGTGGCAGGGTATTATCATTACGAAGAACAAGATTAACTCCGGAAGCGGTGGAGAT
The DNA here is from genome assembly GCA_025506515.1 of Flaveria trinervia. Lineage (NCBI taxonomy): Eukaryota > Viridiplantae > Streptophyta > Magnoliopsida > Asterales > Asteraceae > Flaveria > Flaveria trinervia. The sequence goes on along the minus strand of CM046458.1, from coordinate 63,486,210 downwards.
GTGCATTTGTTTAAAAGACCACTTAGACGCGATGGATCGTATACAAGACAAAACAAATCTTGAAGACGAAATTGCAATCGAATGTAAAGTACACGATGAAGAGGTAGAAGAAGGAGTATCTTCTGGTATATCCGACGAAGAATTAGCATTTGATGAAGCCTCTCGAAGAAAATAGTCGATTAGTTATTGATTCGTTAATGTATTTTTTAAGTTATTTTAATAAATAAATAATAAATTAATGAGTTATAAATGTCTTTTTAATGTTGTTATAAATTTATTATTATAATAGTAATAATAATAATAATATAATAATAATAATAATAATAATGATAATAATAATAATAATAATAATACTAAAAATATTAATATTAATAGCAATAATAATAGTAAAAAAAAATCCCGGTTGTACCCGGTTCTGGACCCGACCCTAACCGGGTAGGCCGAGTAGGGTTTTAAGTATGCCCAGCCCGACCCGAAACCGAACCCGGGTACACCCGATCCCGGTTCCAATAAAACCCGGCCGGACCGAACCCGGTTTGAACCCGGTTCCGGTCCGGCCCAATACCCATTTTGTGCAACTCTACGTTAATGTCGTCATTGAAAAATTATATATGTTGAAAAATTAAAATAGCTCTATATGGTACTCATTGTAGAAGTCTTGATATCATTTTAATGTCGTCATTCATATTCCTTTTAACTATAAAAACAACCCAAGTTCATCTATTGTTGTACTGTTGTGAAAATTTTGTATAAATGTTTAAACTCATTGAATTTAACTTAAATGAAATATATATGAAACTTGATTACTATTTAATAACTCTTCATTTATGGACTTGAATGGAGCATATATGAAAGTTGATTGATTTAATTAATCTTTTCTTTTACAAAAGTCGCATACTTCACGTTAAACTTAAAAAAATCGTTAAATAGCAACCTAATTTCCTATATGTTCTACTTAACTCATTTAGTCTCAAAGTATATAGCGTTTATAGAAAAATTTCACAACGATGAGGTGATATTGAAATTTGAGTAGTTTATATTGCTAAAAAATGTGAGTAATTTTGACGTGAACCAGAAAACTTGATTACTATTGGGTGTAATATTTTCTTCTAATGGTTTGTTTTTTCAACAATATTAACTATTTATTAAGCATGTGAATTATGTAAACTCGATATGACAATTATTGACAAATATTCTCACCCTGAAATTGATGTAAGGTAGGTTGATGAATAATATTGTGTTGTAAATGTAATACCAACATGTAATACTACGTTGTACATAGTGGGTAGTGGGTAGTGGTGTCATGTGATATTAACAAAGTTTATGGTAAATTTTACTTACGTATCTAAATTTGAGTGACATCAAATATTTTCGGACAATAGACAGTAAGCCTTTATAAAAAAGAGAGGCCGTTATTGTTTAAGATATTCAAAGACCGAAACATAATGACACCAAGATAAGAAAATTTCAAAACCATCACTTATGATATGTACACGTGAGAACATTATTGGTTTTACTTGGCTCCAAACATGCTTTGATTTACACGTTAAAACTATGATCATGGTTATATCATTTAGTCTCTGTTACTTATATGCGAACATGACTACATGAGTACATGAGCGGCTAAAGCCTTAAACTTGTTCGACCCTAGGACCGTTCGATCCTACTCTGTTACATGTGAAATAATTACTATTTATTAATGGTAAAAAGGTAAAAACACGATGCTAAAATGGATGTTTAATGTAAAAAAAGGGGAAATAAAAAAAGAGGGTATGCACCAAGAAGTTTGGAAGCTGTAGTCATCGGCTTTATGCCAATAAATATTATATAAAACGAAAATTAGTGTTGGTGTGTTCCTCGTCACTCATTCACTTTATTCCTCTATTATTATCATCAATATTAAGTTATTTATACATTTTTTATATAAATTAATTGGAGTGTGGGACCATTTAACCCGAGACTCCACATCATACCCATGTGTTGCTGTGTTTTTATCCATTGAGAGTTGAGACCCAAATATTCTATCTTCTTGTATGTACATAAAGTTGGTATTTAGTGAAAGACTAAAAGCAAGAGAGTGAGGTCATCCTTTAAGATTCTTGTTATTAACATATATATAGAAAAAGGGAATATAAATTTATTAACTCTAAAGATAATTTCTAAAATAAATTCATTAAATAAACATTTTCTTGAGTCCCTTACAATTATGCTAGAAAATTTTACTGATATTATGATGAAATAAAAGATTTTATAGTTGCGTATCTATTTTTATCTGCTTGTCAGATATTTTTCTTATTAGTATAAATTTAAACGTATATGGTAAGCGATTTCTATCACCTATCGTAGTTTTTACCCATGTATCATGATCATCAAATATTCACATTTTATGAAGTAATATTGTGTGCATATTGTTTGATAATAATATTATTCCATCTATTGTTAATGTTTTTCAGTTTTTTAACTTTCAATATTCTATTGTTCAATCACATGGTAAGATTTCCGTAGATGGCGTTATATAACCAAACCGATAGCCTCATACATAGTAAATAATTTGTTTAGATCGTGATATTTAAAAATTGTAGCTAATAATATAGTTAAAATAAATTATAAGCAAATCAATTATTAATATATTTATTTATATAATCATTGACAGCGAAGTTAGTTAAGGGCAGCATCGGTTATCAATTTGTAATTTTGATCTTATTACTCCTTGTGATTTCACCAATTTAATTATTCCCATCAACATAGAGATAAATATATTGGCGATCGTCAAGTAAGAACGTCCGCACGTAACTTTAATGAAAACCTTTAATGCGATTTATATTATATGATACCACACGTGTTCCTTTTAGCCAAACAACAAAAGCTAGAATAGATCATGTCTCGTCATACGAGTCATATAGTAATATATGTTTTGATGGAATACGATTAGTATTGGGTGATAAGACCCTTGGTCGTTGTAACATATGGGTTATATGGCATGATACGTGTTATGGGATTGTTGACTTATGATTTTTTTAATCATATGACAAAATGTATTATTTCTTGATGTGTGACAATTATTTAACGTGATATTACTATATAAACTGTTATCCATTAATTTATTTTGTTGTTCAATTCTTTTTGTTCATTATTTAATATTCTTTTGTTAATCTATTAAGAAAGTCGTTTAAGATGTTATAGGATGTTAACTATTTATTAAGTGAAGCTTCCAACTATTACGACTGTAAAGCTTTTGACTATAGAAGTGATAACGACAGAGAGTCTCATCCTGACTATAACATCAGTCATTCTCTCCTAACTAAAAAGGTGGTGACAACAAGAACGAATCCGTTGACAATAACAATATTGATAACCCATGGTCAATCTCCTAGGGAGAGGGCACATATGACACCAATAAGGTATAACATATGTTTTGGTTGTTTATAGTGATCGTGGTGGCAAACACAACGTATGATGGAGTTCTTGCAGGGTTTGCTAGGACGGAGAGAATCCGGTTTCTCATTTACTTGATATGACGAATTTGGAACAGGAATCTCCACCATAATTATTTCTTTAGTTATCTTTCATTTGTCTTTTGATATACAAATATATCTTTTGATATATAAATATATGTTCTTAATTTTCAATCTCATGTTTGCTTAATGTTTAATTGTTTTTGTAATCGTACATGATGATCATTGATAAGTGACGGCTATCTTCATAATAACTATACATACACAAATAAAATCCGCACTTCTTATCTCACTTTTACTTTTCAACATTTTTCGTAACTAAAACATGTCAAACAGGCGAGGGACCCCCGTTTTCTGTTCCAATATAAAAAAGTAATAATAATTCAAAAAGTTATATGTGTCGTATATATACCTATATGACTCGTGTAGTGGGACTCGTATGGTTCAACACGACCCGTTCGAGTCGTATGTGTTTCATAATAAGGATGTCAAATAACGTATCAAGTTTTATCTATAAAGAAACATCTATATAATTCTTTGAATAATTAATTGCAGAAAAAAAAGTACGGGTAAGCAACCAATATGTTTACAAATAAAATATTTGAGTCTTTTTGAATCCTAACCTTATAATAAATATAATATATTTATAAACATGGCTCTTCAAACCCACCAATAGACATCTTCTACACGTCCCCATCCCATAATAAGTAACTGAAGCGTACAAAGTTTGGTCTTCTAAAACATGTATTCTAGGGTGTTTTTATGACTGTTATTAATATCATATATTTTTGTCTATATACTTTTTAAGTGAATCATTTATATGAGTTATTTTCTAAAATGATTTGGAGCTAGGGTGTGTTTATATTATTTAGAGGTCTCATTATATCTATGTAGATTCTATATATAGTTAGACTATGTGTGGCATATGCTATGTTTGTTTGTTTATATGAGGGAATTAATTTCAATTACGAAATTAAGAGGAACGATGTAATTATGAAGCTGAAAGATTTTCATTTTCGACCATGAAGAAAAATAAAAATAAAAATAAAAATAAACCGTGTATTTGTATTTATAAGTAAAGCTTTGTCAAGCTTCATCTAGGAAAGTTGAGATAAACTATTAAATTTGTTATATATAAAGTGTATTTCAAACTGATAATGTTTCCTTTTTAAACTAGACAAATTCACTCCTGTAATGATGCAGCTTTTCAATATTATCAGAAATAAATTGTCTAAACTTACATTTGTTTGGAAATGTAATTAAAGAAACTGAAGCCGTGAATAAAAATGAATGTATTGTGAGGAAAATGATTTACGTGGGTGAGAATCCGGAAGGAAATGAAGAAGGATGTATGTAAGTTGAGATAAAATGTATAAATGATTCTTAAGTTTAGCTTTTATGAAAGTTTAATAAGTCTAAAATATATACAAACATTTATGTATTTTTAGAAATATACTTTTTAATCAATATACTAATATTTGGTAAAAGTCTTCTACATACTAAAATTTATATATAACAAATTTAATATTAGTAAAATGTATTTAATTGAAAATGAAAAAGAAAATATACCGAAAGAAGCCAAAAACAAGCCTACATAGCAACCTCACAATGGGTGGTCCGTGACCTTCTCGTTCGTGACTTGACATATGTCATTCTTAACATGTTAACATAAAAACATCTATCTAGGTCTAAGCTAGTATAATTACTAACTATTCATATTCACATAAAAAAATCATACATTCCAAAATAATTTACAATTACATTATCCTTGTCTATATTTTCATATATGTTTGATATGACAAATGATATCTATTGATATTTTAAACCAACATTATCTAATTTACTTTTGTCTATTAATTTTTTTTGTTTTACTTTTGTATTGAGATTATGTACTCTTGGAATATATTAAATTTGTGATTGAAAGCGTCAAAGCAGCATTTGTCGTTCAACAAATAAGATAAATTAGTAGATTTACATAATCTGGGTAAATAACTTATGCTACATTAGAAACTAACAAGAAGAAATTATATAATCATAAATCATCTATCATTCCATCAATATCAACTTGAAGGCATATAATATCTTCCACTTGCTTTGCGGGGTCCAAATCATTTGCAATTTCAGAATAGAGGAAATAATTGTGTTTTTGAGTTGTTATATTGTAAACCATATTTTACATAATTCACATGTCACTTAGCAAATACTATCATTTAAATAAATGCCTGATTTTTAACCAATATCAAATTTGCATCTTAAAAGTTTACAATTATCAAACATATATAAAAAACAACTTTTCTAAATTAATATCATAAAGTATAATTAACCCAATGGTATTTTGATGTGCTAACTATATTTCTTTCATGTTAAAAATTCAAATCTTATGTTTCACTATAAACTAAAATTACAAGTAGATTAAGTGGTTGTTTGTCAACCTTGTTTTAAGTTTAAGTTATCAGGAGGCTTCATGATAAATAATAATTATTAAATGAATCAAACACAATCTATCTTTAACCGATTCACATAATACTTTTAATGAAAAACACTAAAAACTACCAAACGGCTTTAAATAAACGTCATGTACTCTAAGTTATCATTCTACACAAACTCTAGACTAAAACAGATACATCGAGCTTGTTTTATAAAATAAGATATAAACTTCATAACCAAAATATAAGGAAGCAAAATTATTATTTCCCAGTTTCAGAACTCAAAACCGAAGATTAAAAAAAAAAGTAATCACCGGCGAACTTTCATTTTCCCCTCCTCACAAAACCCAAAACATTTTCGTCGGAGAGAAATCCTGAGCCGGAGACTTACAACCCCAAAATTGACCATCATCTTCTTCTTCACTTGAACAGATTCAACAGATGCATCTCTCTTCCTCCATCACTACAATAATATTCCCCAAAACCCCCCTCCAAACACGTCGTCGTCACCGTCGAATCTTCACTGTTCATCGACGGACTCCCCTGCCGCCGTTTCTCCGGCAACCACCGCTTCAGATCAAGCTCCGGCGATTGCACCGGTGGTTCAACCCCTCGCCGCCGCTTCTGCACCTTCGATCGTTGATGTGTCATCTGACTCATCGGAATCATCGGATCGTGAAGCTTGAGTAGATCGGTACAGGTTGCATCTGTTTCGGATGAATCACCGAGTTTTGAGCTCGCCGGAGCTCCGTCGATGAGGTCGGGGATCGGCCGTAACGCTCCGCCGCGGAGGACGGTGTCCACCGCCGCTTGACACTCGTGCCAGTTGCCGGTCCACAGAAGTCCCACCGCTCCGGTCACCGGATTCACCGTCCGCCCGGCCGCTTCGTATAACAGCGATTGGAAAAGAGCTGCGGATGTAAAACATCAATCAGTCGATAACAAAACATCAATCAGTCGATAACTCCGTAACGATTTCACAAAATTTCATGTAACAATTTCACAAAATTTCATGTTTCGTACTCACTCTGCCCTATAAACCAACACTTTCTAGGATACATAATCACTAGACCTATATAAACTAATAAACTAAGCTCTAATATACAACAAAGTTGTCACACATGTCACTTTGATACGTAAACTACAGTTTATTGGTTCCTTACCTATAAACTAGAGTTTATCTTACTTATATCGTTTGATCTATAAACTACATTTACAACAACAAAAGTGCAACATATATCATTTAACCATGTAAATTTCACTTTAATAGTTACTTAACCTGTAAACTATAGTTTTCAAATAGGTTTTGATCGTAAATTGCAGTTTACAATGAGATAAACTGCAATTAACACGGTCAATTACAAACCCTAGCAATCAGTTAGTCATAAATTCACATACAACTTCAATTTAATTCAATTCAAATTAATTCAATTCAATTCAATTCAATTCAATTCAAATCAAGAGTTTTTGTCTAGGGTGGTTTGTTTACATGGACGTTGATTGTCGGGAACAGCGGAGATGAAGGACATGAGGCCGGCACGGCCGAAGAACTTAGCGACAAAGACGGTGGCGTGAGCTTGAGCTTGAGGAGCATCGATCCACTGCAAACAAGGCCGAAGAACACAACTATCACTACAACCTTTTCGAAGAACTCTGCATCCGTTGCAACTCATGTTGAGAAACGAAGCCGCGGAGATGGGGGGAAGTGAGGGTGTGAGGGGATTTGGGATTTGTAGAGGAGAGAGGTGGGGGTTAAGTAACCGTGGTTGGGTTAAGGCCTAAGGGGGGTGAGTGAGTTGGGTGGGTGGGTCATGGGTGGGTGGGTGGATTCCAAAGTATTGGGTGAGAGCGGCTCCGTGTTTTCGCGGATTTATCTATTCATTGTTATAAGTTTGTGGTTTCTTCGTGTTGTGATTGGGTGATATTTTGATGCTCTTTCACTTTCAGGTTATTATGGAATCCAAAGAAACTGTGCAATTATCTTTACATTTATTTTTTAGTATTTCTTTTTCTTTTTTATAACTCTATTATGCTATTACTATTGTATTACATTTCATATATACATTAGAATTTAGAGCATTCATATTTTGTTTTTTATATATTTATTAGTGTGTTTTTTATATTGTAAAAAAAGTTATGAATGGATGGTAGAGAGCATTTTTTATGTTCATCTGTATATTTCAAAAAATATTACTCATCTATATTAATTTTGTAAATTTTTTAAGTTGTATGCAGAGAAAATAGAAAAGGTAATGATAAATGTATAAAAAATATTATTAAATTAAAAAGAAAATTGATAATTTTTAATATTATATATATATATATATGACTAAATTACTCTTTTAGTCCTTATGGTTTGGTGGTTATAACGCTTTTAATCCAATAGTTTAAAAACGACCAGTTTGAGCATTGTAGTTTAAAATATGTATCAATCAAGTCCAAACCGTTAACTCCATCAATTTTTGCCGTTAACTTTTATTTAAAAGACTAAAATACCCTTGGACTAAAATAGTTATTATAATATAAATTTATAAAATTATATGGGACCCATATGATAATATATGAATGACATCTCTTCTCTTCTCATCTCTCTCTCTAGCAAACTTTATCTACCACCAAACTAACCTAGCCACCACCACCACCACCATCTCCGGTGAAATCACCATAACCACCACCACCATCTCCGGTGAAATCACCATAACCACCACCATCATCATATTCTTTTGCAAAGTCACCATATCCATCACCTTCATATTCATCTTCAAGATTTCCTTACGAATTAGATCGGTTGCCTCAAATCATAGAGAAATTGAGGCCTATACCCCTCCCCATTTTCTTCTCTTTATTTCTTTCTCTTTCTCTCTAAAATGAGCGGATAAACAAAATAGGTGGAGGGGTCACTGATTATTAGGTGGGGGTAGATGTTGAAGGTTAGGTAGTTTTGGGGGTTGAAGGGTGGGCGGTAGTGGTGGGGGTGAAGGTTCAGAGAATGAGAAGAGGGAGGGAAGATCACAAGATGATGGTTATGTGGCGAAGGCGATGGCTGAGGTAGGCAGGTGGTGGCGGTGGCCGAGGTGTACAGGCGGTGGTAGTGGCTAAGGTGGGCAGGCGGTGGCGGTGGCTGAGGTGCCCAGGTGGTGGCGCGTCGGCGGTGACCCTGTTTCCCAAAAACCATCGCCAACACCTGCTTGAGCAACCATCGATACCGCCACTACACCACCTCCACCATCTTTGTTTCGTCCTCCTATCTCTTGTATCTATCCAAGGTTTAGTCCTGTTTCACATATCTTTATGCCAAAGATGGAAGTGGTTCAGATCTGAGCCAACAATGGTGGTGGTTCAGATCTGTAACAATTTAAGATCGTCCGGATTTGAGCTGACGATTAGTGGCAGTGGTGTGATGGTTGAAGTAATAATGGTATGGGGTTGTTCGTGATTTGGACGAGCAAGGATGTGTGGTATTGTAGTGACTGTGGTAAAGGTGTGGTGGTGATGTGTGAGGGTGGTGGTGGTTCGGTGGTTGATGTGACAATGTGTGGTGGTGTGACGGTGGTGCGGTGGTTTGATAAATGAGGGTGGTGGTGATGCGATTATCGCTGTGATAGTGGTGTGGGGTTGCCGGTGGATTACATTGACGGTGGTGAGAATGAGGGTGGTGGTTGTACGGTGGCTACCATGAAAGATTTTAGGGGTTGGGTGTGGTAGGGGTGGGGGTGGGTAATATGTATAATAAATAATTATAGTTTCTGTATTTATTTTATATTTTTATATGTCAACTTAAATCGAAGGGTAATCAGGTAATTTGATACCCACTTAACGGAAAATACTGACGGAGGTTAGTGACCCGGACCTAATTGAGACAAATTTAAACCACAGTGGTTAAACCTGACGTTTTTAAACTATTGGATGAAAAACGTTATAACCACCAAACCATAGGGACTAAAAGCGTAATTTACTCTATATATATATATATATATATAGATGAAGATAAATAGTAGAATGTGAATGTTTTTATATTTGTTAAGGATTAAACCTTAAACCTTCTTATAAATTGTATTTTTAAAGTCATTGTCTTTACCACTTTCACATATAATTTAGAGTAAATTACTATTTTAGTCCCTATGGTTTGGTGGTTATAACCATTTTGATCTAATAGTTTAAAAACACCCGGTTCAACCACTATGGTTTAAGATTTAACACAATCAAGTCCAAACCGTTAGCTCCATCCAATTTCACCGTTAAATATAAAAAAAAGACTATAATACCCTTGGATTGAAATTATTACTTCTATACATATATCCACCACACCACACCCCCACCCCCAACATTATCAGACCAACACACACACACACACACACACACACACATATATATATATATATATATATATGTGTGTGTGTGTGTGTTGTGTGTGTGTGTGTGTGCGCACGCGTGTGTGTGTGTGTTTGTACTCTCCAGAAAACCAATGGCCAACACCACCACCGTTGCCACCGCCAACCCAAAACCACCATTGCCACAACACCACCACCACCATCACAACAACACCCCCACCACCATAACACCACTACCACCGCAACACTACCCCCACCACCACCATAACACCATGACCACCATAACACCACCCTGCCACCACCATAACACCACTGCCACCATCACCACAACGCCACCCCTACTACCACCATAACACCCCTGCCACCACCACCACCACCATCATAACACCACTCCTAAAGTCAATCCTAAATCAGACCATAGTACCAGCACAAACCAACATCACACCACCACCACAAACATCAAAACCACCAAAAAATTAGAAACCCAAACAAGAAACTAACCAATTTTGAATCCCAAATTCAAATCTTCAACTTGTAGATTCAAACCTTAAACTTTTTTACATTCGCACACCCTCAATCGACACCCTGATTCAAACCGTAAACCTCTTAACATTCAAGTGGTGATCGACACCCTAATTCAAACCCTAAACCTCTTCACATTCAAATGGTGATATGTGTGATGCTTCTCAAATCCATCTACAAGCTAAGATGCATCTTTGTTTGGTAGTCTCTAATGTTACGTGTATAAGGAGAGGGAGAGAGAGACCAATAGTGGGAGGCGTAAACAGGCGGTGGGAGGCGGAGACCAGGGTGGGAGGTTTGGTAGGTGGTGGTGTGTGGGATGTGTGTATATACATGTATATAAGCTCCAAGGGTATTTTTGTCTTTTTACATATACTTAACGGAATAAATGGATGGGGGTTAGTGACCCGAACTTAATTGTAACAAATCTTAAACTATAATGGTTAAACCGGTCGTTTTAAATTATTAGATGAAAATGATTATAAGCACAAAACCACAGGAACCAAAATAGTAATTTACTCTATAATTTAACTTTCTTTCCTTTACACCTACTATTTTAAAGTTTTTTTTTATTTTTGATCTCTAATATTTGAATCTACAACTATTTATCAGGATATGTATTATTTTACCACCAGCATGTCTCATTAGAAATAAAAACTGTATTGATATGTGTAAATATTTATGTTTCATAACGGTAACCCATATGTTTATCTACACATAAATTTAAACTAAATCAATTTTTAATTTATCATATATTATGATTTGAATACTAGTTATTTTTAAAGAGTCTTTAACTGTTACAATGAGATTTTCAAAGCAAGTGATATTTATTTATTTATTTATTAATTCACAACTAGTAATATTATATTCTTTTATATACTTTTCACCCTTGTTATTAAAAGAAGGTGGGAGTAGAGGAATCTTGTTATCTTTTAGTTAGAAAAGAAGTTAGTGAAATGAATAATGTATTCTCTTAATTGCAGTAAGGGAAGCAATATCATTTTAATACACATATGAGGTTAAATATTAATAATTAGTAGTAATGAAACTTGTTTTTAAATGATAAATTCATGTGTTTGGCTTTTAGGTTGGATTTTATCATTTAAGACAATATATGATATGACGATTACCAAAAATCTCAACATGATATTAGTTTGTTACTAGTTATTGCAATACTTAGCAAAAAACGTTGTTAATTTGTCGTGATTAGTAAAAAGTTATGTATGCATTGTAAGTATGTCATCTTATCTAGTAGAAGTGTGAATGTATGATGTAATTTTGCTCATATAACGTAGGGTTTGGACCTACATCAAATATGCATAAGCATTCAAAACATTTTTATGTGTTCCATCTACTCCGTTATAAATTCTTCAACTTCTCCATCCTATCCAATAATTACTAGATCATGAGATCTTATATGCAAGGTTGCAAGCATATATCCTTTTCCAATCATATGCTCTATTATGTCTCTTCCTTATATGATATTGATATGTAGGTTTCTACTTTAAATCAAACATAACAGTGAAAAGTATGGATATAACATGGACAAAAGTTATTCGAGAACACTTTGATTAACCCCAAACATTAGTGTTTTCTTCACCTCGGGTCAATATCATATGGTGTAAGTGAAAGTATAAGATGTAGAGACACCATACTAGTACTACCATTCGCAATAAGTCTGTCTTATTGTCACCAATTTCTTATCAAACTAAAGGCATCAACTACATCGAGATTTCGATCTATAGTCAAACCAGTAACTACATATTTGACTTTCTTGGTTGCTTGGGTTGCTTGTCATTTAGACTCCATTATGCATATTTACATGATAACTTGATAGAACCATGTATATTACTCGACCCACAACTTTTAATGTCTCTTTACACTTAGATTTTACAATTTCATATACATACCTGCTTACCCATTTTACTAGTAAAATTTACTGAGTATGTTGTTTGTTTGTTTATTATGTATACTTGCTTAATAACACTCTCTATCATCTAAATAGGGCTGTAAACGAGCCTAGCCGAGCCAGGATGGGTTCGAGCTCGAGCTCGAACCGTATCGAGCCGAGCCGAGCCAGGATGGATTCGAGCTCGAGCTCGAAGCTTATCGAGCCAAGCCGAGCCGGCTCGAAAATTTTAGCGAGCTCAAAACACCGGCTCGGTTCGGCTCGTGAAAAGTTCGAGCCAGCTCGTGGCTCGTTCGAGCCGGCTCGATTTAAATATATATTTTTTAATTTTTCACATTAATTATATGAAAACATAAAAAATATATATTAGGATTTTTACACTTGGGTATCCGTACTTATGGGAATAAAGATTATTCTTTTAAATATAAACAATTTACTATCAAGTTATATATTTTTAAACAAATACTTAATGTTTTTAAAAAGAATCTATTTTTATTTTTAATAATATATTTTTAAAATCCTAATATAAAAATAATAATTATAATAATAGTAGTAGTAATAATAATAATAATAATAATTATACTATATATATATATAAATATATAATATTATATGCACCGAGCCATGAGCCGAGCTCGAACCGAGCTAACCCTGGCTCGAGTTCGACTCGTTTAGAATTCGAGCCGAGCTGAACCGGCTCGTTTAGATTCGAGCTTTTTTCGAGCGCACTTCGAACGAGCTTTTTTCGAACGCACTTCGAACGAGCTTCGAGCTACGAACTTTTTGTAAGCCCTACGTCTAAACCAAACATCTCAATACTTGTACATCAAATGACATGATATCAACATACCAATTGCAACCTATATATGTGTAGTCTCAAATCCTAAAATACTAAGTAGCTCATATCTCTTAAATCTCAAATCCTAAAATACTAGTATCATAAAATACTAAGTACATCAAATGACATGATATCAACACAAGTTAGAAGCTCACATTTCATTATAATTGTTTTTTTCTCATTAATTGGGACATTGAATTTTAGAAAAAAAAATCTAGCAAAATCCGTTTGTGGGTCCCGTTTTTGGGATTTACATGTATCTAATTTCCAACACTACCCTACCACGGTGTTGGTTTCCAGCCATTTTTGTTAGTTTGCTTTCATAAGATCTACAATGAAGATACTGAAATACACGTGCATGTCTCTCATTGGTTATCTCCACACTAATCTTTGTTCCAACAGCTACACAAAAACACATGACATTTTCAGGGGCATTAAAGTAATTTACCGTAGTACGGGAGACAATTACATTAAAGCATATATAAGTGCGGTTGTAGCTCACAAGTCAATTTTTATCCTTTTATATCACTACTTGATAATACTTAGCATAGTAATTTTCTATTTTCTTAGTGAGGCTATTCTAAACCACCCATTCGTTCACCATTAGTGGTGACTCGATATCTATTTGTGCGCTGTAAATGAGTCGAGTCGAGTTTAAGTTGGTCCGGGTTCTACTCATTTTAAAACCGAGTCAAAGCTCGTTTATTTTGATGAGCTCAAATAGTTTTTAATTAAATATGAAAAATTGAATTTTAAAAATTCAAACTATTTTTTCTTTTCTGATAATGATCCATACTAATAATTTGAATGGTGCACTTCGAACTTTTGCTTTTGTTTCTAATAACAATCCTAGTAGCATAATTATCATATATTCATGCTCGATTTATATTTGTTTTCTGTCCAATTTCACTTTTATGTTTTATCCATTTTGTTTTTAGTCACTATTGTGAGTGAAATCAAATAAAAATAAAATATAAATGTTTGATAATTGTTTTATTAGAATTTTTATTAGTAACAAAAGTGAAAGTCATAAGTGATGTTGAATAAACTAATTGTATAAATTATAATTACTCACCAGATAAAAGTTTGAATTATCAAAATTCAATTTAAACAAAACAACGTCAACACAAGGACTAATTTCTCCATGTTCCCTTCCCGTCCATTACTAACTAGCATTTATATATAAAATTGTGATATTGTTAATATTAAATATAGTTTGATTCAAAGTGTATATTATTTTCTACGTTTCTTATGAAAGAATTGTTATTAATAACAAAAGTAAAAGTCACGAGTGTTGCTGGCTAAATTGATAGTATAAATTATTATTAACCATTAGATAAATGTTTGAATTAAAAATTTAACTTTTTTTAAATATCGATAACACAATCGTGAAAAAGTCAACACAAGGACTGAATTTCTCCTTGTTCCCTTCTCATCCGTTACTAACTTCCATTTAATTATAAAATTGTGATTGTTAATATTAACTATAGTTTGATTCAAAACATATATTGTTTTCTACGTTTCTTATGTACAATATGTTTTGTATTCGATTCATCCTCAAGCAATACATTACCAACGAAAGCTTAAAACATATACACATAAGCATCAAACTTTTTCCTACTATTGAGACCACATTTGTAGATAGTTAGATGGTCCGTCTACATCAATTCTCCTTGGCTTTTCACCATACAATGAATTGATAGGTAATGGCATGGGATGTAATGGCAACCAAGTGTTTTTTTATACGAAAACGCATGACAAAATTTTCATAATTGGCTAAAGGCACCCCACCTAGTTTCTAGATCAAAATTTATCACATCGTGCACCCTATAGTCTAATATGACTAATTTAGCAGAGTGATGACCCTTTTATGAGTAAAACGAGAGATGTGATACGAATAATTTGATAGGAAGAGGGTACACGTTTAACAAAAAAATAAAATAAGATAATGTTTTGTTTTTCTATTAAATAAATGTAGTAAATAACGCATTGGAAACTAGGCTAGACCATCTATCATCAAATGGCTCAACATTGTCCTAGATTGGTGGTGCCAATAGGTGTAACCAAGAGAAGCAACAGCTCCCTAACTGGTGCCATTGTTCTTGTCGGGAGGTCTTTCAGGACGACATGGTTGATTTCAGTTTTTGAATATCGTTGATGAAATCTTACGTTTTCAAAATTCATCTAAATTAATTTTTTATTATATTTTATGTATTTAACTTGTTTAGTTTTTTGGCCCAAGAGGTTCGGTTTGAATCAAAGAGAGTCAAAGTTGGTTTTGAGATTGGAATTGTTTCCTAGTTCTTCTTCATAAGCAAGTTCTTGCTTTGTAACTGGGAGTAGTGTGGCATTGTTATTCCTGAAGTTATTTCTCCCTCACGTATTTCTGTTCAACCCTCGTAATTTCACCTTAAAGAAGTGCATAGTTGTTTGTTTCGCGTTTTCCAAGTCATTCAAGCAAATGCACAATCAACCGATATTAGGTTGAGTATTGTTTGTCTTTTGAGATATTGCCATGTCATTAGAAGAAAAGACTTAGCTCCAAAGTTGAAGTAAAAACTTGCTCGGTTAGTAAATCAGAGACTATAACAAATAGAAACGTAAAATTGGGTTTCCTTTTCTTTTCATCAAGTTAAAATATCAGAATTTTTAGAATTATATCAAATAAATGCATAACTCTTCTTGCATCACGTTTTGTTTGGACCACTTTATATGTGACAGAACTAAAAATATTTGTTAAAATTATGTGTTCCTCGTTATAGGTATAAACACAACAATTGAGTTTTGAGATATTAGTGTGTGTTTTTGAGAGTGTGATTGACTATGACCCAACACACCCGATACCTAAATATACTAACACATAAAAGATAAAAAGAAAAATACATTTTAATAATCCAAACTATTATTTATGGCCGATAATAATTCATACTATTAATTTATCAACCTAACACTCCCAACTTTCACTTTTGTTACCAACAAAGTCCCAATGATATATTTGCAATTGTTCACGTTTGATTTGAAATCGATTTAAATCGTAATAATGATTATGAACGAAATGAAAAAACACACAAGTAAAATCGAGCCTAAATAAATGCAAATCAAACGTAAAAAAATGAAAATTATGCCACTGGTATTGTTATTGGTAACAAAAGTGAAAGTTGAAAGTGTTGCTGGTCAAATTAATAGTATGAATTATTATCGACCAATAGTTAATAGTTTGGATTATTAAAATTCAATTTGCCTAGATAATACGATTAAAAACCCAAAAAGGGTACATGACGATCATAAACACCATTTTTTATATTAAAATTTGTCCTAAGGCTCGAACTTTTTGCCAAAACACTTAAAAACCATTTCCTAACCATTGTCACCAACCTGTTTTCCCAAGCAGTTTTCCGATGGTAAACAATCAACCCGCTCTCAAACCCATGGTTAGGTCAGTTTCTATTTCGGTTATGGGTCGGTTTCTAACCAAGTTTCCGTTAACTCTCCTCTGTTTAAGAGAAAGCATAACTCACATTTAACTTATTGTCTTATTTACCATAGATGCATCATGCATATACTAATAGAAAAGCGGAACACAGAACAACCCATTGACAAAGCCCAATTAATGTTTAGGTTCAATTGTTTAAACGACAAAAACCCAATGAACAAAATGAGGCCTAAAGAGAGAATCTAATTGATACTATTAAGCCCATATGATAAAGATTCTACTTTCAAATAGAGATGCACAAAAAACCAGGTACAGACCCGACACAGACCGGGTTCGGGTACAACCCGATACAAGGTGTACCAGGAAAAAACTGATGTTTGAATCCGGTTTGGGTTTTTTTGTAATTTCTACAACCCGACCCTACCCGGACCTAACCCGGTTGAACCCGGGTACAACCCGGTTTTGACCGTTTTTTAAACTAGCCGTTTTTAACGGCTATATAGCCGTTGGGATTAATTTTTGACCTTTTTTTTTGTTGTTTTTTGCCTCTTAAATTAGTATAAATAGGTATGGGTTGATATGGTTAGGTACTCAAGTCTCAAACACAACAAAAACATACGCAAAAAACGCAAAAAATGCTCCCGTTTTACATTTTCACTCTCTCATCTTACACTTCTACTCTCAATCTCAATATGGCTCACTCTCAATCTTCCGTTGATCAAGGTTCATCTAACTCTCCAACCGTCGTTCGTGTTCTTGCACACAATCGTAACATGGATGTTTGGTGCAACTAGGATATGGTTGAGTTGAGTGATGGGTCTGTTAAGGCTCGTTACAAGTTTTTGTGGAGCTTTGCTTGCTGAAGATTCTAACATGACTTTAAGCAAACACATTAGCAAGAAGTTTTGTAAGTCGTTGAAAAATAATCCGGATTCGCAACAAACACAATTAGGTGGAGACGGTGGAATATTTAATTACAACGTTAATGAGGTTCGATATCGAATGGTGAAGTTCGTGATTCAAGAAGCTTTGCCTTTCAGTCACTTTGTCAACCCTCGGTTAACTAACTTAATTCGAGAGACGCTTCAACCTCGTTATACTCACGTAAGTCGTACTACACTTAGACGTTATTGTTTAAAATTATGGAAGCAAACAAAAAATGATTTAATTGTATTATTTGAAAATATAAATACCGGTGTAAACTTAACTAGTGACGTTTGGTCGGCGCCACACGATTTGCCCAAATCGTACCTTTGCGTCACCGCTCATTGGGTAGATCCCAGTTCATGGCAAATGATCTATTTTCGTATCCACACACCAGAGAATTTTTATTTTACTTTTTGGATAATGTAATAACTAATTTTAATTTACAAAATAAAATATTTTTCAATAACATTTGATAACGCTTCCAACAACACAACTGCGGTTGAAAATTAAAATTAAAATATCTTCCGATTGCAAACGATGATTTTTTTCATACTCGTTGTGTTGCACATATTATTAATTTAGTAGTGCAAGATGACCTATCCGTACCATTTGTTGATAACTTTATAAAAGCTTTTCGATTTATGTTACACGATGTTTTTAAATAAAGTAGAAAAAGATATCAAGATTATAAACAACTTGTAAGGATACATAATCTATATTTTTAGGGCCTAATTGGGATGTACCTACTAGGTGGAATTTGACTTGTTATTTATAATTTTTATTTTAATAAATATGGGCCTAACGTAAATATAACTACGCCAAGAGAATCAACCTCAAGTGCTAGTACCTCGGTTAAAGACCCCGTTATGACTATGTTGAATGTTATTCGGGATGTGACAGCTAAACGACAAAGGGGTAACGCCCCAACAAATGAACTTGGTATATATAGTATGACGAATCTTATTTCAACTATGACTACTCAAGATTATCATGCATTTGATATTTTGGCTTGGTGGAAAGTAAAGGAATCCCAATTTCTAATTCTTTCCGCTATGGCCCGTGATTTACAGTTGCTTCTATGGTTGCTTCGAAGTCTGCGTTTTCTCTTAGTGGCAGGGTAATATCATTACGGATAACAAGATTAACTTCGGAAGCGGCGGATAGGTGCATTTGTTTAAAGGACCACTTAGACGCGATGGATCGTATACAATAGAAAACAAATCTTGAAGATGAAATTGCAATCGAATCTAAAGTACACGATGAAGAGGTAGAAGAAGGAGTATTTTTTGGTATATCCAACGAAGAATTAGCATTTGATGAAGCCTCTTGAAAAAAATAAACGATTAGTTAAATAAAAGTTTTATATTATTTTTTATTGATTCGTTAATGTATTTTTAAATTGTTTTAATAAATAAATAATAAATTAATGAGTTATAGATGTTTTTTTAATGTTGTTATAGATGTTTTTTTAATGTTGTTATATAATAATAATAATAATAATAACAATAATAATAATAAAAGTTTTATGCTTGGTTTTTGTACCCGACTCAGACCCGACCCGACCCTAACCGGGTAGGGTATTAGTCCCCTCGAACCCGACCTGGTTTCGTACCTAGGTTCATCAATACCCTGCTACAAAAAACCCGACTGGACCGAACTCAGTTTGAACCCGGTTCCGGGTCCGACCCAAAACCCGGTTTGTGCATCTCTACTTGCAGATAGGGGCCACACAACTCCATTCTACCCTATTCTAAAAAGTTCATCTATGGTGACAACTTCTGGTGATTTTCTTATCGATCGATTCCCATATGCCACAAAGGCCATTTTAATAACCTTTATAGGAAGGTATAGTTGATAGACGAGTAGTTTATAGGCTTTATTTATATTAAATATAGTTCTTAAGATATAATGTATGTCTAACAAGGGTTGGTTCCGAGAATTCTCAAAAGGCTCTGGGCCCGAGGCGAGAACAAAAAATGGGCTCCTATGATACGAGATATAAAATAGTTTAAACCGAATAACTTGTATATAAAAAATTATAATACGATGAAAATTGTTATAACAATAAACAAAACGAAAGTATTGTAGGAAAATGATTTTGCATTATCGTTGAAGGGTGTGAGTTACAACACAACAACATAAAGAGGAGATTAATCAAACTTTAATTAAGCAGTAAACTGGATTAACCAAGATAAGACACTAAGAACACAAGTAATGAAAGAGACAGAACACAAAGAACACAAGTATATGGTTTTCAAGAATGCAGTATATTGCTTTCTCTATGTTCTATTACAAGTGTTACAAAGCATAAATAAAAGTTACAAGAACATGAGATACTTATACTACATCCTACAGTTGGCTATACTTTGAAAGCCAGCTGGATACAATTGACTAGACACAAACAAAATCAATTGTAGAGTCAAAAGGCAGATTGCCTTTTGACTTGTGACTATGACATGCCATAGCTCACATCCTTCTCTATTACAAAAAGGATAAAGTACATAAAGTAGAAAGAATACAGACTCAAGACCTCAATGTACATTTACCAAAAGCATGGACCTTATCACCAAACCATGTTAGTTGGTGACTTGCAAAGTTGCAGCAGAAATATGTCCAGCTTTATGGAACAGTACATCAGATAAAACATATGTGAAAAGTCTTTGGAAGAAATCTGTCTTCATGAACTTGAAGCTTCGGAAGACTTTGTCTCTGAGGCTTCGAAAGACTTCATCTTTGGCTTCGGAAGATGTTGGTCTTGGCTTCGGAAGATTTCACACTTAGAGTATTTCTGTTGCACATGTGAAACTTCCGAAGCATTCCACTTCAATGCACTTGTGCAGCATACAGGAGAGACTAAAGATGTTTAGGTTGCATCAGCCTCTTCATTAATCTCTACAAACTCCCCCTAGGTTGATGCTACCAAAACACTTAAAAAACTTCAGATATTAACAGTCCTCATTAGGATGATCACCATTCCTTTCTTCATAAGTTGATCAGGATCCTTCAGGCTGTCAAAGTGTCTTCTCATGTCAAAGAGATCATGCAGAGGCAACTGAAACATATCTTGCCATGTATAAATGTCTTCAATGCCTTGATCTCTTATAACATGCCATCTCTCTGGATTTGTGGTGTATGTCCAAGACAAGATGGGTCTTCCTGATGCTAGAGGAGCTACTAAAGTTGGAGTTGGTTGAGCATCCTCTGGCTGCACATCCTCAGTTGTTTTGATTCATCCTGAGGTTAAGAGAGGATGCAGGCTTCTTCTTCTTAGACTTTGGTTTAGAAGCCATCCTCTTCTTTCTCTTTCCAAATTTTAACTGAGAAGACTGGCCTGCAGCACCAGATTGATCTTCACCGTCTCTCTTAGTTGGGACTTCCTCTCTCTCAGGCTCAGAAGGAGAGGGAGGTTAACCCTGCTGTGGATCAGAAGATGAAGCTTGCTGAGCATTAGCAGGAGGTCCGGTTGTGTTGTGTCTGTTTGTTCAACCTTAACCTCCACTTCAGGTGGGGATTGACTTGGAGTGGAGTGTAAGTCAGTGAGCACTCCACTCTTGATCTTCTGCTTGATTACCCTGATATGCTCATCCATAGTGGATAGAGACATGGGTCCAACTCTCTCTCCGGAGAATCCATACAGCTTCAAGAAGCTCATCATCCTCTGCCTATCAGCAGACTTCTTCATGCTCTTTTGGATGATGGCTCTTGACTTTGCAGCTTCTTCCCTCATCTTCCTCTTTGTTGTCTTTCTTTCTTGACTAGCTCAAGCTCAAGTTGTTTTAAATACTCAAACTCAACATAGTCATGAGGTAAGGGAAGGAGTGCATCTGCCTGATAGAGACCTGTGGCACTCAGGTAGTTAATCATCTTGATTTTGTCTTCTTCCTTATCTACCTGAGGTTCTTGTTGAACCACATCCTCTTGTTCAGGGCTTTCTTGAACTGGTGAGAGGATAGGCATACCTCTGTACAGTCTTTTTCTTTTTCTTTCTTCTTTGATCTGTACTAGGAGTTCTGCATCTTCTGCCTCCTTCTTCTCTCTTGACCTTTCCAGATCAACCAGCTCATTCAATTCATCCAAGGGGAGAGAAATGATATTATCTATGTCATAGTTCCTAGTCTACAGATAGTTAATCCTGACTGCCCTTAACTCATCATTCTGAGTGTCTGGTCTGGGGGCAGCCCTGATTGCAGACTCCATGAGTCTTGAGACTTAGTAGAGGAACCTTCTCCCCTTAGCCTCCTTTTCTCTCTCTCTCCTCCTCCTCCTCAATCTCCTCAGATGTCATTTTCTTTTCCCTTTGTCACTCACAGACCTTTGTGACTCAGGGTGGAGAGAGCTTTGGCCTTCATTGCTCATTGCAGCATCTGAGCTCAGGCCAGAGAGAGGTTGAGAAGCACCTTCACCAGCAGGTGTCTCAGAAGAAATATGGATCTCTACAGCAGTTGGAGATGATGAGACAGGGCTCTCAGGTTCTGTCACTGGGCCTTAGTCAAGGTTTCCCCTATGAAGCTAATCTTAGGGTCCGCCTCAACATCCAGTTGACCGATGACATTGCCTGATTGCCTTAGTCTCCTTCTTAGGCTGAACTCTGCAATGATCCTGTCTTGGATTATTCTAGCCATTCTGTCAGCTTGTCTTGATTGGCTTGGGTTGACAAGTGGCATGTTGACTAGATCCAGACCTTCATAGTAGTTCAAGGTCTGAAAATTAAAAACTTCTTGCTGTCCTTGAACTCTTATGATGATAAGAGCCTTCCAGTTGTTGTCATACCTCCATCCAATGAGGTGATTAAAGGATGATGAAGGTGACATGGCTCTTGGTATCCCATCCTCAAATAGACTCTGTATGAAGGAGTCTGTGTAGTCCACATCAATGTGATCTAGAGGAGGTTGCTGAGAATGCACAGTTGCAAGTGAGGATGGTGAGTCCTCAATGTCCATTCTCTCAGAGGAACTCCCAGGTTCTGTGGCTGTAAAGACTTTCTCCCCCTTTTTGATAGCATCACCTACTTGCATAAGTGAGCTGGAGGATAGATCAATCACATCCATATGTTCTTGTGTTCCTGGTAGAGCTCTCCTTAAGGGTCTCCCAGCTAGTTTTTCCTTAAGATATGAAATCTCAAGTTGCTGATCATTGATCCTATTGTTTAAGGTAGTCACCTGAGATTCAAGGTGACTGACCTTTGAGACTAAATAGGTGCATGTTTTGGATAGTTGTTGCACCTTTAGTCTCAGATCCCCCTCATCTTCATCAGAAGAATCACTGGGGGTGGAGAAGATTGGACCAGAGTCCTTCTCTCATGACCAGTTCTTAGTTCTTGGCTACTGGATTTCCTCTGCTACTAGCAGTCTCAGTTGAGATGTCAGCAGGCTGAGTTGCCATGGTTGAGTTCTTAATGATGTAATCACTTGCAGAAGTGAGAGCCTCTTCCATATGGACATCCTGAACAAGTTCAGACAGAAGGTCCACCTCAGTTGTAGGTGTCTGATGTGGGATAGATGTAGGAGACTCAGAAGTATTCATCTCTTTGAGTAGGGGAAAAAAAGAGAGACTCATTATACTCACTGAAACCTAGATCTTCATCAGTGTAGAAGTCAAGGTTGGGAATTGGTTGGTTGAGATCTATAGGCTGGGGATGGTAACTGTCCCCTGAATGTTGATCACTTGAGTGTTGAGACTCAGAGTGATGGCTTAAAGCAGTAGGGTAATGAGCTCATCAGGCTGAGCATGAGGAACCTCAACACTGATTCTAGAAAAGATGGGAGTGGTCTGCTCCTCAGGAGAAATGGGAGCTCCAGTATCCACTTCTTCTAGTAGTGAGTATTGGGGGCCTCCTCAGACTGAATAGTCTGAGCAGGGTTCGTTTGGATTTTCTTTGGTAGGTGATGGATATTTGAGGCTGTGTAGGTGGTTGAAAAGAAGAGGTGTGGGTTCAACACTAGCTTGTGCTGCTAGGTTGTCACCTTGAGCAATGAGCTCTAACATTTTTTGGGACTAGGGCTGTTTCTACCCCAGAGAATCCAACAGTGGACTTTCTCAATGTTTTAAAAATGTCGGGCTTCATCTGTCCCAATTTAAGAGTGTTACCTGTTTCCCTTAACTGTGAGCCCAGTTCACAGTTAAGAATGTACTGGACATATCTAGGAAACATGTAGTACTCTAAGGAGTCTAAATTAGCAAGCAAATTTGTATAAACAAGTGAGAGTACCTGAATTTGACCCCTTGAACCATTCCATGGACTATGAAGGAGAGATCTTCAGGAATCTGGTCCCATCCACCATGCTTGTTAGATAAGCTGTGAATGACCACATGGAGCAGGAATCTCCATTGGATGAGACTTCCTTTCCTGAAGGTCTTTACAGAGAAATCTCCCTCATAGCCCATCTGCTCAAAGGAATGATTTACAGCTTCCTTTGGAAAGAACACCTCACCTTCTTCATCATCCAGCTGAAGATGTCGGTTATGATGGCCGGAGTGATGAAGATTGTTCTCCCTGCACTATGGCAGACAGTGCCTTCTCCCGTCCATAATGACCTCTTGGCAGGTCTTCCAGAATTCAAGCAACTGATCCTCATAGAGGGGAGGATCAATGGTTAGGGAGGTGAAGTAGTGGGACAGAGACAAGAAACGGCAAACCTCTGAGAAATGAGGATCTTTCTCAGAGCATAACAGGGCAACTTGATTGTGTTGTCTGTGTAGCTGCATGGTAAAGTTGGGATCATTTCTGTGAGCAAGGTTAGCCATTGTGAGGTAGCTTAAGAACGAAGAAAGAAGAAAGAAAGAAATATCAGAGAGAAAAATTTGGGTTTAGGTTTGGAGGAAGAACAGATGATAGAAGAGGGGGAAACCGTTGGGTTTATATGAGAGAGAGGGATTTCAGATAAAGTTTAATGAAAGAGGATAAACTTTGAAATCCGGATGTCGGTCCCACCTCTGAAAAATTAGTTTACTTTTTGCTTAAAAAGTAGTTTGCTTGGAAATCAACAAGCTTCCGAAGGTAAATTATCTTCGGAAGTTTTAATGAAAAAGCTTCCGAAGCTAAAATGACTTCGGAAGAATTTCCTGAGAGTATTTGATGATTTTGCTTCGGAAGGAAAAATTAAGACTTGAGTGCTTTATATAGAGATCAACAAGCTTCCGAGAGTTAATTATTGCTTCGGAAGGAAAAGGTCCTTGAAAATAAGTAAGTGTCTAAGATAACTATTTAAGCTTCGGAAGATAAAATTGAAATTTCTTCCGAAGGTAAATTCTTAGACAGTTAAATATTTTGAAGGTGTGATTTTCTTCCGAAATTAAAATACATAACTTCTGAAGTATAAAATCATCAATTAATCTAAGGAAAGTCTTCCAATCCAAGAGAAAACATGAGCTTATGAAGATGATAGACTAGACAAATTAGAACACACATTTTTTAAGAAATAATAAGAATTAGTTTTAAGAAAAATTTACTCAAGGTTGATCATCCCAATAGCTGATATTAGATATTTAAATCTTTGTTCATCAAAAGCCTTTGTAAACAAATCAGCATATTGTTCATCTGTGTGAACCTTGACTAGTTTATTAATCCTTTTCATAGTTATTCTTATTAGATGATACCTGATATTGATGTGCTTTGTCCTTGAGTGCTGCATAGGTTTCTGTAATTGAGATAGCACTGTTGTTGTCTATGTGGATTGGAGTCTCCTTAAAATTTAACCCATAGTCTAGCATTTGATTCTGAATCCAGAGCACTTGAGCACAGCAGCTAGCGGCAGCAATGTATTCAGCTTCAGCAGTTGATGCAGAGACACAGGATTGTTTCTTGCATTGCCATGAGACAACCCTTCCACCAAGAAATTGACATCCCCCAGATGTAGACTTTGCAGTCATATTGCACCACCATAATCACTATCTGTATAAGCATACAGATTGAAGTCAGAATTCTTGGGATACCATAGACCAAGTGTTGATGCACCTTTGAGGTATCTTAGAATCCTTTTGACAGTGATAAGATGAGACATCTTAGGGTTGGCTTGATATCTTGCACAGATGCATGTAGCAAACATGATATCAGGCCTGCTAGCAGTAAGATACATAAGAGACCCAATCATAGCCCTGTATAAGTGTTCATCTACACACTCCCCCTCAAGATCAGGACCAAGGGAGTGGTTTCTGGCTATGGGTGTCTTAGCAATCTTACAGTCAGTCATATTGAACCTTTTGAGTATGTCTTGAACATACTTTGACTGACTTATGAAGATGCCATCTTCAACTTGCTTCACTTGAATTCCCAGAAAGAAATTGAGTTCCCCCATGGCACTCATTTCAAATCTGTCTTTCATCAGCTTCTCAAAGTCTTTGCAGAGCTTTGATTAGTTGAACCAAAGATGATGTCATCCACATATACTTGAACTAGCAATATGTCTTTTCCTTGTCCTTTGATGAAGAGAGTTCCATCTATAGTACCTCTCCTGTATCCATGTTTACAGAGATACTCAGATAGTGTCTCATACCACTTCCTCCTGGTGCCTGATGCAGCCCATAAAGAGCTTTGTCAAGCTTGCAGACATAATCAGGATGATCAGGATCTACAAAACAGGTGGCTGTTTGACATAAACCTCTTCATCTATCACTCCATATAAAAGCACATTTCACATCAAGTTGAAAGACCTTGAAGTTCTTGGATGCAGCAAATGCCAGGAATATCCTAACAGCTTCTAATCTTGCCACTGGAGCAAAGACATCAGTGTAGTCAATCCCTTCTTCTTGTGTGTATCCTTGAACAACCAGTCTAGCTTTGTTTTTGATGATAATGCCTCTATCATCCTTCTTGTTCCTAAACACCCATTTGGTTCCTATTGTAGTCTTCCCAGAAGGAAGAGGACAAAGGTTCCAACTTTCTGTCTTTTGAATTGAAGCAGCTCTTGTTGCATAGCTTCAACCCAACTTCCATCCTTTAGAGCTCCTCAACTTTCTTTGGCTCTATCTGGGATAAAAAACAAGAGTGAAGACAAACATTTGCTTCATGGGTTTGTCCTCTTGTCTTTACCCCGGACAACATCTCCAATGATGTTTGTGGTAGGATGAGACTTGTGGATCCTAAGCTGAGGAATCACAGCAAGTTGTTGAGAAAGATCTAAATTTGAAAAATTTAGATCTGGCATAGATGTTTCTCCCACCACACATCACACTTTTTCAAGTGAAACTTGATCCAAGCATGTGTGACATCATTGATGTTCTCATCTATGGTGTGGTTAGTGGCATCAAGAAATTCCTTGGTCACTGTCACCATCACCATTGTTGTCTTCCACAGTTGAGGTGTTCTTATCTGGTTGTAGAGCCTCTGAGCTGGAATTTGAAGGCATACCAGATGTATCAGCTGAATTTGTCATTGTTGTGGTGATAGAAACCTCATTTGCAGAAGTGTTCCAACTGGAGCTGAAGATGTATGACTTGAAGGTCTTCCTAGCTCAAATCTTGGTCAGGATCACCTGTATTTAAATTTTCACAGATCCTGAAACATTCTCACAAGATTTTTAAAACAGTTGGTAACTAAATCAAGATCAAATAACCAATCTGGACCAGAACCAGCAACACATGGTGTGTGTTCATTGAAGGTCACATTGGCTGACTCTCTCAACTATTCTAGTTCTAAGATTGTACACTCTATAAGCCTTAGCTTGGGAAGAGTATCCAATAAAGTGTCCATCATCTGATTTCTCAGCAAACTTGGCAATTTGATCTTTGGTATTCAAGATGGTGCAAGGACATCCAAATGACCTGAGAAAACCAATGAAAGGTTTTCTCTGTGCCAAAGTTCATAAGGAGTCTTCCATGAGTCTTAACTACTAAACTCTGTTCTGCACATAGCAGGCAGTGTTGACTGCCTCTGCCCAGAAGGTGATGGGCAGTTTAGAGTCAGACAACATGGTTCTTGCAGCTTCAATCAGTGTCGTCTCTCTCTCCTCTCAGCAACACCATTTTGCTGAGGAGTCCTGGGAGCACTAAATTGTCTTGTAATACCCTTATCATCACAAAATGTATCAAGGTTTGGTTCTTGAAATTCTGTTCCTTGATCACATCTTATGATTTTGACCTTGTGATCAGACTGATTCTCAATCTTTAAGATGAAATTCTTCAGAATCTCAGGAGTCTCATCCTTAGTTCTAAGGAAAAGACCCAAGTGAATCTTGTAAAATCATCTGTGATCACTAGACAGTATGAGGTCCTTCCTAAACTCATTACACTGGTGGGGCCAAAGAGATCCATATGTAACAAGTGTAGGGGTGTAGTGATGGAGTTCTTTTCCTTAGGCTTATGAGATACCTTATGTTGCTTCCCTTTCAGGCATGCAACACAGTGATCATCACTTGTAAACTCTTTCTTTGGCATTCCAGTTACCAATCATGCTTAATTTTACAATTATTCATGTTCTTAAAGTTTACATGGCACATTCTTTTATGCCATAGGAAAGATTCTCATCACTATTGGCTTTAGATAGAAAGCATGAAACTTCTCTGGAGGGAGAGGTTTCTTGCAAGTCCATCTTGTACATGTTTCCTTTCCTGGGGCTCTAAGCAGGATATGCTCATGAGGAATGACCACACCAGGCTTAAGAACAATGCACTCATGCTCAGTAAAGAGCATGTTATGACTCTGATCACAAAATTGAGATACACTCAGAAGATTGTATCCAAGCTCTTTAACAAAGTTTACCTTTTCAATGCTGAGCTTACCATTTGTGACCTTGCCCCTTCCTGAAATGTAACCACCTTCATCTCCTCCAAAAGCAACAGGTTCTCCATCAATCCTTTCAAAGTTCTGGAGTAGTGACCTATTACCAGTCATGTGCCTGGAGCAGCCACTGTCTATGATCCAAAAATCTGTTTGTCTTCAGCTGTCCCTACAAAAGAGAATGATTAGTTACATCTGGAAACCCAAGCCTTGCTTGTCTTGGGCTTATTTACAGAAGGTAATTCAACAGTAATAGATCCTATGGTTGTACTAAGAGGATCTTGAGCTGTTGTTGATGGAGAAATCTCAGTCACTTGGTCTTTCTTAGACATCCACACCACCTTTGGAGTCTTGGACTTGACCTTCAAAACTTCGGAAGCTTTTGGAACTTCGGAAGTTTTGATGACTGATACTTCGGAAGATTCTGCAGACACTGCAGCAGATTTCAGTGCTTCGGAAGAATTCCTTTCTTCCGAGACCAATATTTCTTCCAAGGTAATTTTCCACTTCCCTTCTTTTTAGATTTGAGACTTCCGAAGGAAACTGGTTTTCCTTCTGAAGCTTGAATCTTCTTGGAACTCTTTGAAGCCTTTGTTTTGGCCATATGGACAGTACCTTTAGGATTGAAGGGACAATCCTTTGCAATGTGAGTAGTGCTGTCACACATAACACAATTCATCTTCTTCTTCACAAGAGCCTTTTCTTGAGAATAAGACTGTTTTTGGTCACATCCCTTCACCACCTTCATCTTTACAGATGCTGAGACAGTCCTCTTGGGCTGAGGACTATGCTTGGAGTTTGATGGTCCAGGCTGTGCAGCAGTGGTACACAGCAAATCAGTCTTCTTCTTTTCTACTGAGATGAGTTGAACAAGAACCAGAACTCTTAGCAGAAGAGTTTTGGTTGATGTCTTCAGTCCCTACCACTTTAAACCCTGCAGAAATAAAACTTGTTTCTGCTTAGAGTCAAAAGCAGCCTTGATCTCTTGAGCCTTCCTTTCCTTTCTTTTGCTCTTTCTGATCAAGTTCTTTCTCATGGACTTGGTCATCACAGTCTTCACTTTCTCCTCAGAAGGATAGTGGCCCTTCTTGGAATCCTCCTCTTCACTCTTAGTAGAGGGATTCTTCACTATCTCTTCTTCATCCTCCTCACTCATAGGATCTATGAGAGGAAGCTCATCTTCACAAGTTCCACACCTAGGGGGTCTTACAGACAAGTTGTGTGTGGGAGGGCTATCTCATTTGATCCCAGTCCCTGTCTGTTTTGATAGCACACTTTGTTGTGCAGGGATGAGGATATCATGTTCTTGAAGGTCTCTTCTTCAAGAACATTCTTTTCTGCCCTGGCTTTGCTGATCACAAGCTCAGCCTGGCACTCAGTTAACTTGGTTATGAGATCTTGAATTTGAGTTCTAAAATCTGTGTGTTCATGTTTTAGAACTGAAATGGTTTTCTCTAAGTCCTCTATTTTCAGCTTATAATCATTTTCAGACTTTCTAAAATCAGATTTTAAAATATTTAAGGACTCAATATCAGATCTCAATTCCAAGTTATAGGACCTGTACCTATTAGCTTTAGCAATGCATTCAGGAGTACAGAGATGTTCCAATACCTAGGCTTCATCATGATCTGCCATCAGTGCTTGGTTTGGAGAAGCATCTTCCACCTGAAAGCTCCAGTCAAAGCCTCCTTCTTCAACAGCATAGCAGCTTGCTGCTTTGACTTCTCATTATGAAGAGCTTTGTCAGTGTAGTTTGTGTTTGGATTGTGTTTGGCCACCATTGGTTCTAGGTGCCTTACACTCTCTGGCAAAGTGGCCCATCAAGTTACAGTTGTAACACTTGACTTTGCCTTTGTCCAGTCCAAACTTTCCCCGGTTGCATTGCTTGGAAACTTCCTTCCAGTCCTCTTGTAGAACTTCTTGGCTCTGTGAGTGAGAAAGAGCACCATCTGCTGGACTATTTCCATGTACTCCAGATCATCTGGATGGATACAGTCCAAGTCTTCAAGAGTGAAAAGAGAGTTGCCACTGCTTTCATTAGAAGACACAAATGCTTGAGAAGAGCTTGTCTCTTGGAATGGGCTTCCTTGAGTGTAGTTCTCCTTGGTGTCTCTGGGAAGGTGATGAAAGGACCCTTGGGTGAGTTGTCAGGGTAGCATATAAGATGATGTTTGGGTTCTATGCTATCCCTTTCAACCACATGTAGGGCTGAACCCATTTGATTGTTGAGTTGCCAGATGAACCCTGCATGTTCATTTCCATCTGGTAGCCACTGAGAATCCCATATAACTCTGTCAAAGTGAGAGTTTTGAGATTTTCAGTTCTCTTGATCACCACACAGTAGTGTGTCCATTGCCTAGGAAGTGAGGACATGAACTTCCTTACAATGTCTCTATTCTCAAGAGCAACTCCTCCATCCACTAGGGTATCCACAATCTCAACATACCTGAAGTATTGCTGAGTCATGGTCTCACCTATTTTGAAGGTGAAGTTTTCAAACTGCTGCTTCAGGAGATCCTTCTTGTTCTCCTTGGCTTCAGAAGAACCCTCATACATCAGTTTCAGTGCATCCCACAGCTGTTTAGCTGTTTTGCACTTCTTGAAACCTCTGTATACAGAGTTTGGAAGGGCAGTTTGAAGAGCTGTCATGGCTTTCCTATCTATCTCTACTCTCTTCCTATCTTCATCAGAGTAGTTAGCCACATCCTTGGGGATCATACCAGCACCAGTAGCAGAGGGGTGCTGGGTATGAAAGGTCCATTCTCAATAGACTCCCACATTTTTGAATCGAGAGACCTGATGAAACCTTCCATTCTTAAACCCCAGGTGTCAACTCATCAAGAGTGATCAGTGGGACTTGTTCATGGTTCCAGTTTCCATATCGGTTTTGGAAATGGCTGCCATTTGAAAAGTTTGGTATTTGTGTGTGTGAGGGATCTTAAGATGGTGAGATCTTATATCAAGAACCTGAATGCTCTCATACCAATGCAGATCGTTGAAGGGTGTGAGTTACAACACAACAACACAAAGAGGAGATTAACCAAACTTTAATTAAGCAGTAAACTAGATTAACCAAGATAAGACACTAAGAACACAAGTAATGAAAGAGACAGAACACAAAGAACACAAGTATATGGTTTTCAAGAATGCAGTATATTGCTTTCTCTATGTTCTATTACAAGTGTTACAAAGCATAAATAAAGTTACAAGAACATGAGATACTTATACTACATCCTACAGCTGGCTATACTTTGAAAGCCAGCTGGATACACAACTGACTAGACACAAACAAA
Source organism: Flaveria trinervia (assembly GCA_025506515.1). Lineage (NCBI taxonomy): Eukaryota > Viridiplantae > Streptophyta > Magnoliopsida > Asterales > Asteraceae > Flaveria > Flaveria trinervia. The sequence goes on along the minus strand of CM046458.1, from coordinate 63,454,363 downwards.
ATCAATTGTAGAGTCAAAAGGCAGATTGCCTTTTGACTTGTGACTATGACATGCCATAGCTCACATCCTTCTGTATTACAAAAAGGATAAAGTACATAAAGTAGAAAGAATACAGACTCAAGACCTCAATATACAGTTACCAAAAACATGAACCTTATCACCAAACCATGTTAGTTGGTGACTTGCAGAGTTGCAGCAGAAAGATGTCCAGCTTTATGGAACAGTACATCATAAAGCATATGTTAAAAGTCTTCGGAAGAAATCTGTCTTCATGAACTTGAAGCTTCGGAAGACTTTGTCTCTGAGGCTTCGGAAGACTTCATCTTTGGCTTCGGAAGATGTTGGTCTTGGCTTCGGAAGATTTCACACTTAGAGTATTTCTGTTGCACATGTGAAACTTCCGAAGCATTCCACTTCAATGCACTTGTGCAGCATACAGGAGAGACTAAAGATGTTTAGGTTGCATCAGCCTCTTCATTAATCTCTACAGATTTATTACTAGCGTTTTTGGTATTATCATATTAAATTAAGTTTAGATTAGGTAAACATTATTAGGCTAATTGTTTAAAATATTAATGGACTCTTAAGTAAAGCTTAATGGTCTAAACTAATAACAATATTATTAGATTTGTAATAGATTAATTAATAGTTATATATATATATATATATATAATATATTATATATATTAAAATACATATGTATATATAATTATATAATTTTAAAAACATTTCGGACCCTTGAGAAGATCGAGCCCTAGTACCCGGGCCCCCTTAGGGGCGTCTGATCGGGTGGAGAAAGATTGAAAGTTCAATGTTTAAACACTTTTTTTCTTCGTGTTTAACGTGTCAATTCATAAGAAATAGAGTTACTTTTGGGATATCCTTGTGTTTGTAGGTTAAACGCGAAATATACGAAAAGTTGGAAGAGATGTCCCGAGCATTGGAGCTCAGGAGGTGAAAAAATATAAAAGAGAAATTGCAAGACAACGTTAACTTAAAACTAACATATCTTGAGCTAGGAAAAGAGTTACAGGACCCACCCTATCAACGGAAAGATATCGAAAAATTACAAGTGAAAATCAAGTTTGTGTAGGGGTACCGCCACTGACGCCATTCTGGGCGCCACCAGCATCAGTAAACCACAAACGTACTGATTGACACCACCTCTAATGCCTAGCTTGACACCAAGCTAGAGCCACTGACGCCACTTTAGTGCCACTGACCTCGAGCGTTGCGTTTTGATGGGTTTTGACCTAATTTGAGAGGCTTTAAAGAGGGATTAACCCTAGGACGAAAAATATCTCTTGACACAACATTATTGGACGAGAAAATATTCTATTTTTCACCGTTCCAAAGCATTCCAACATCACAATAATCTAAATTCACATGATCAATTACAATTGTGTTGAAGAATCGATGTTTATGCAAGGCTAAATCAATCATGATTCACTTAAGGGGGTAGGTTTGTACAAGTATTTGTTTTTCTTAGTTTGTAACTTAGATTTAAGATTGGATCTTGAACTTTTTAAGTTCTATTGAATTGAGTTCATAATTTGATTATTTAAACGATTTGGTTATGCTGAACCTAATTTTAGTTTTCTATAACCTTGATTTCCTTTAACTATATGATGATTGTGTGGATAAAGTTCTTTAAGCTTTACTTAATGATTGTCACTTATATTTTTTTGTTTAAGTTATCATTAAAGACTTCTCAATAGGTTTCACCAAAAAATATAACTTTGCCAAATTTGAATCCCGAAGTGGATTGCTTTTTACCCAAACTATTAAAAACCTAAACTTTTATTTTGTTAATTTGATTATTTCTCAATTCAATCAATCAAACAATTTACTTTTCAAATGTTTAATGTTCTTAGATTATCGTTACTAACACTTCCATGTGATTTACCGTTGATTCAACATCTTTCTTACCCTTTACTATTAAGGGTAATTAGAGACTTTTAACTTATATATTTGACTGGTCACACGACATCAATCACTACCCCTGTGCCTAACAGATGCATAATTAGAATTTAAATGTTTTAAGAGACCACGAGTTAAGTGATATCATTTTAACCTAATCTTGAAACCAATAAATGCTTGAAACAATTTTTAAAAGTTAAAGTAAAATATAAAAACATTAACATGTATATTAGAGTAAAAAATAAGTTAAATATTTAAAGGAATTTGTAATGATCTGTTACAAAAAGATGTACTGTGAGTCCAGATCATGTAATTTTTAGTAAGAAGTTGAAAGCTTAGAATTCAAAAAAAATTGTTGGCAAGTCAGTGATGGATCCAAAATTTTTTTAGTGGAGGCAAATAAATGGGTCGTGTTAAATAGTTCAAGCCAAAACAGGTCTGGTAGAAAAACATTAAACTAAACCTTGTTTCTAATTCTTTAAATTGTTTTTCTTTTATACGTAATTATTACATAAATCTATTAATATCCAGATTTAAAAAAAAAGAAGCAAACCATGGATATCACATTTTCCTTCCTATAAAAGCCAATAGCAAGTTTGTTTTTGCAAGTTCTTTAAGAAATAAAACCCTATTAAACTAAGATCATGCATGGATCATAATAATCATCAAGGTTTTACATAATTGATAATTCTTTATTAAGTTTCTAACGTATTTACTTTAAAAATCGGTGTAATATCAAAGCATAATAATAAATTGAACATCAAATTAAAACTCTTCCGAGGATAACCAACCCAATAAACCTTAAATTGAAGACCCTATCATCAAGACAAAACAATTCACAAAACAATTGAAATCAAAACAAAAACAACTAAGAATTAATAAAGCAACTAAAATTATATCATTAAAAAACAAATAACAACAAACAACTACGATTGACCACACAATACTACAAAACAAACAGCTAAACAAAAATCCTATCATCAAAATGAGCACAGTAGATAATCTTTGATTTAGTTCTTGATTTCTTAGGTGGTTTATAACTTTGTATTCGTATAATATTCAGTAGGTTTCTAAGTTTTCATGTGGGATGTAGGCTTGCAGTTGGGGCGTTTGAGCATTCACAGCGGATTCTCTCATTTTTATCCATATAATTACATTAAAATTGTTATATTTTCTCTCTTCTTTTCAATTAAATAATACTTTTATACCTTTATTATTATTTTTTTCTCCCTCCTCCACTCACAATCATTTTCAAAAACATTAAAAAATTTATAAGGATTGAACAATGATTCTTCAGATATACCTATAAACAATAACATTTTCTTTATCCTTCACTCACAACCACTCAAAACCATTTCATATAATATACCAAACACACTAATATATTTTTAGGGATTTTACTATGAATGCTTTTAGGGCTATTCCTGGACGCATCTTTTATATATCTTTAAGGATTGCACTATGAATATATGAATACTGTTAGGGCTGTTCCTTGGGTGCATTTTTATTAAATCTTTGGGCATAAAGGCCAATATTTAATTGAGTGGGTGCCTAACCTCCCCTGACCAATAGTAGATGCGTGATTGAAAATTGGAACTTGGAAGACGCAAAAGGCATATGGGCTTTAGGCCCATTAAGAGAGATTATGATTTAACTCTGAAAAGATGTTTCGTAGGTGTGGTATAAGACTATAAGGTGAGACCGACGGCAAACTTTGAAGGTGATTGACAAGGGTTCTACTTAGAGAAGAATGGTGCAGTCTTTTGGGAGGTCACACAAAACAATCGATCCCATCAAGATTAGAAGATTTGATTATGAGTATGAGCAATTAGTTCACTCGTGATCATTCCCAGGTGTAGTGTTAGAATAGAGTCGTGTTTAACTTGGTTTCTATCCATTATAGACCTAAATTTTGATTGTTTATGTTTTTGTTTTTTTATTGATTAAAATAGTTTTATTAGTTTATCTAAGTGATTAATCATCAAATCATTAGCATGTGTATTATTAATCATTGTTGATTTATCAAAGTATTGTCATAACTAATGTTTGTTAATAATATAATTAGGGTTTGGTTTTATTTAATTTAACTATCTAATTTACATAACATGTTATATTATTGGTAATCATGTTTCAACAGGAATAACGACCTAATCATGTTTATAGAAGTTACAATACCTGACTTAACCTAAATACCAAAGTTAATTAGGTTTTGCAAGACTCTAACGATAGATCATTGATAGTGGAGGTCGGTCTCTAGATCATGAATGCCCATGCAACAAGCATAAATATGTGGCTTAAAATAGAAAATTATATATAAACAAAATTCATATTTACTATGATACTTGTCATAACATGAAACAGAACAAATTATTATAGCAAATTGACCTGTCCTAAATAGTGTCAAGTAATCAAACTAGATAAACAATTAAACATATAATAATAAGTAAGATAAACAACTAAACACAACGTTTTCATAATCGGACCAAATACAAACCAGTCATCATACTAGCTCATAATCTCATTGTTTGGACCGGTTCAACTGATTTGACTGAATTTAAGAACCAGATGATTTTATAAACATTATACTCATATTTTATTACATAAGTATAAATAAGTTTTAACGTAATAAACAAAGAGAAACACAATTAGATTATAAGTAAATGCTACGCAATTAAAAGTAACAAAAGAAGAAAAATTATATTTTGAGTGTGCAGGTGTAAAAATTTAAAAGCAAATAACAGCACTGTTAATAATTAGAGTAAACTAGTATTTTGCGTGTCACGACAGGAACACTACTTGGTTGAAATCTGGACAATGTCGTGGTGGAAACGCACATAAAAAAATTAAATTCAGCGTTAGTATTTATAAAAACACAATGTTCTACAAAATTCACAATCTTTACCCAATACACAATCATATATACAACACATTGTTTAATAAAAACACAACGCGTAAAGCACAATGGTAATTGAAGTTTTATAATAATACAATGCTGTGATGCTTTTATAAAAGATTGGGCATCATTTGCAAATTATCTCCAACATCCATTCTGTTATAAAATAGAATGTTGCATCGTTACTTGTTATTTGTAGTTTTACTATTGTCTTCATATATTAAATGTTCTATATTGTCATTTCATTATTTTTTCTTTCCTTTTTTGGTTTTCCGATATGTGTATGTTTCTGTTTAACCGCCAAGGTGACAATGTTTCCTGCTATTTATGATTCAATTTTAATGACAATCCTCAAGATCAATAAGACATGTTAAACATAATATGAAACAATATGCTTAGCTACGCTAATACAACATTATAGAGTCTTCAAATTAGTGATTCCCACAACATTGGAAGAACAGAACACATGAAATCGGATCAACACCTAATCGTGAAAACCAAATAACACAAAAAACTAAAGAAATAATATCACCTTAATTCGACTTGATAACTGAGTTCGATAGCAATAGCACTACAGATAATGTTTTGATAATGTTGACTGACTTATGCTAATCCAGCAATTTCTCACTAATTAACCCAAATCACATGGATTAGCAGTTAAACACATGAATAACTAATTTGTTTATGAAGCTACGTAAAAATCTTGCAAATTTAATGATGTAGGGATCTAAGCTGGTAGAAATCACCTAGGAGTCGGTGGCCAAGTTGGGTTGCTCATGTCTATTGTGAAACAATCTTTTCTAGCTCTATAATTTTTATTAGCCTGATTAGTTTTCTAAAAATCCAATTTAAAAATGTCGATTGATTCTACTTCTTTTATGAGGTCTAGATTGTGATTTCTTTACATATTTACTTTAGCAATATACTCAAGCGTGCAACAGGGTTTAGGAGTTGCCTGTGATCAAGAGATTGAGCTTTCTACAATCAAGGCATTGTTGATGGGAGTGATGTCTTTCACTTGAAAGCTCTAGTCAATCATCTCTTCTTTTGATGCTGTAACTGTTGTATGCCTTTGATTTTTCAGAGGTAGAGGGGCGTTGGAAGGTTGTTGCTAGTTTGTAGTTTGATGAGCTTGGTGGAGATGGGTTTGACATAGATACCTTGTATTTGTTGGCAAAATGTCCTAGCTGACTGCAGTTGAATTGAAACATTTTACTTTGCTTTTGGCAAACCTAAACCCTGATCTTCTCTCCTTTAAAACTTTTTTCCTGTTCTCTGCTGCAACCGATTAGCCCTGAAAGAGATTATGGCTATTTGATAGTTGATGTCCATCTCTTCAAGATCATTTGGATGGATGCACTCAAGATCTTCCGGATGGATGCACTCAAGATCTTCTTTAGAGAGTTGGAAGAAGTTGGCCTGCTCACTAATAAACGCTGAGCTTGATAAGTAGTTTGGTGAGAAAGGTGATGAGGGCTGCTCACTCCATGTGCTGAATAATGATAAGTACTAATATTAAGCATTTGGAGATTCCGGATAGGTGATCATAGGTACTTGGTGAGTCACCATTAGAACTTGATAAGCCTGTGAGTGGAAGGATTCTTGGACAGGTTCCATAAGTACTAATAACTTTAAGGTGTTTGATGATCTGTAGAGTGATTGTTCATTAGCATCCATCTCCATCTGCTACGCACTAAGAATGCCATATAACACCCGAAGGGTAATTATATTCAGATTCTTAGTTCTTTTATGGACATAGTGTAAACTATCCATGTCTTCAGTAGTGATCTCAAGAATTCCCTAAGAATATCACTATTCTTCATTTTCACTCTAGCTTCATTAAGAGAGTCTAGTAGTTGAACATATATAAGATATGTTGTAGTCATGGTTTCTCCTCTTGTGAAACCAAAGTTTTCAAACTTATGCTTTAAGACATCTCGTTTGTTCTCCTTCATGTCTTTAGTTTCTTCAAATCAGGCCTTCAATGCTTCCTACAACTTTTGAGTAGTTGTGAAGTTTGTGAATAAGTGAATGATGTTGTTGGGTACTTTGTAGGATTCTTAAGGATCATAGTTCCATCTTCACTAGCAGCTTGGACCAGAAGGACATATGGACCATTTAGGATTAAGAGCTAGAGTCTCAAATCTTTATTTTTTAGAAAATCTTCCATTCAAAATTTCCAAGTATCATAATCATATGGTGTAAACATAGGAGGATTCGTTTGGGTGCCATTCTCCAAGTCATGCTTACTTGAGATGGCTACAACAATTATTTTTGGAAGGGAAAGAAGTTATCAAGGATAGGTGTGTTAGAAAGTATAATCAAAAGAAAACAAGTGATTTGTTGAGAGGTGACTTTAAGCAATTTACTCCAAATTCATTTAATGCCTACTTACAATTTGACTCGATCTAAAAATCATTTTCCATTACAATTATAATTTTATATTGATTTTAATTTGATTATTTTTTTTTCAATTTTGGTCACAAGATTTGAAGAGAATTGTGTTGATGTACTGTTAGATCGTGGTTGTTTTTAATAATTGTGATTATATTGCAAGCTTGACATGCATCTCATTTTAGTGTTCAAATGTTTTGGTGAACTTGAAAGTTAATGGTTATTTTCCCCAACTAAATTGGTAAACGGTTGTTTTAGTATTATTATTGTAGGTATATGTAGCAGTTGACTAAACACCAGCACACAAGCCCTGACGGTTCTTTGGCAACACTAACACCAACACAAACACTATCGCGATTATAAACCATATCAATTATTTTTTCAAATCGCATTCGATGGGGAGTTAGAAAGAAAGAAATTTGAGATGATTCATCACAAGAAACAACTTTATTTTAACCTTTAAAGCCATGTATAGTTGATAGACTAGTCGTTTCTAGGTTTTATTTATATTTAATTATAGTTTTTAAGATATAATGTATGTCTAACCAGGGTTGGTCCCGAAAATTATCAAGAGGCTCTGGACCTAGGGCGAGAAAAAAAATGGGCTCCTATGATACAACACATTAAAAAATCTAAACTAAATAACTTGTATATAAAAAGTTATAATATGATGATAATTGTTATAACAATAAATAAATAAAAGTATCGTAGTAAACTGATTTAATTTACTTAATCAAGCGAATTAGAGGCTCTACTAATATTTTTAGTATTATTATATTAAATTAAGTTTAGATTAGGTAAATTTTATTGGGATAAATTATTTAAAATGTTAATAGGCTTTTAAGTAAAGTTTTATGGGCTAAAATAATCACAATATTATTAGATTTGTTAATAGTTTTATTAATAGTTTATATATATATATATATATATATATATATATATATATAAAATACATATGCATATATAATATATAAAATTCTAAAAACATTTCAGGCCTCTAAGGAGATCGAGCCCCGGGCGGTCAACCACCCAGGGCCACTTTATCGGTTGGTGAAAGTTCAATGTTTAAGTTCTTTTTTTTTTGTGTTTTACACATCAATTCATAGGAATAGACTTACTTGTGAGATATACTTGTGTTTGTAGGTTAAACGTGAAGTATAAGGAAAGTTGGAAGAAACGTGTAAGTATTCAGTAGAATGTCACACTTTACCTTAGAAAACATTCTAAGTGTGAAATCTTCTGAATCTAAGACCAATATCTTCCGAAGCCAAAACATGAAGTCTTCAGAAGCTTCAAGAAAAAGTCTTCCGAAGCCAACACTTGAAGACAGATTTCTTCCGAATACTTTTAAGCATATGCTATTATCTGATTTACTTTTACCATAAAGCTAGACCACCTTTCCGTTGCAACTCTGTTTGACTCCCCAACTTTTATAAGTTGGTGAAAGGTCCATGCTTTTGGTAAAACTGTACATTGAGGTCTTGAGTCTGTTTCTTTATACTTTATGTACCTTTATCCTTTTTGTAATATATTAGGATATGAGCTATGACATGTCATAGTCACTAGTCAAAAGGCAATCTGTCTTTTTGTTAGGACCGTTATCGGTACGGAGTACTAACTGATTTACGTGTGTACCAAACCAAATAGTGCGGAATCCTATTTGATTGGCGATCCAATCAGTGAGAACGCAAGTATAATCAATCCAAGAATGAAACTAAACGTTAAGAATGATAGTAGGATGATTTCCTGCGATCTATGAACTTGGAACATGTGTTCTAGGGTCTCTGGACGGCTAGGGTATGATTTAGTGCGTAGGGATTCGAATTGTTACGTTTTTCCAGGAATTAAGTGGTATTTATAGGTTAGGGTTTTCTATTCGTGCGACTGAACCATTTGCATGGTTCAGTCATGCGATTGAAGCATGCAGTTGATCAACCTGCACGACTGAAGACTCAGTCGTGCGACTGAGTCAATCTCATGTTACAATCGTGCGACTGATCCAGTCTCCTGGTTCAGTCGTGCGACTGAGTCATTAGCATGAAGTATTCATGCGTATGGTCCATTAGAATGGTCCATTCGCATGAGAACTTCACACAATTAAGTTTAAACACGTTTCTCAATCATTATTGACTAAGAACTATGTAAACAACCACAACCTATATATTTAGTTCAATATGTGTTAACACACAATAATCAATGAAATATTAAACATTATAAGCATCACACACACATTATATTTCATTCATACCCGTTCTGTTACATATATGTAAGACATGAAAGACATTTTACATTTGAGCTCCTAAACTAGGTACACATGTATCTACAAACTCCCCCTTGGACCTAGTTTACTTTATTGTCTAACATTCTTCATCAGCTCTTCAAACTTCTTGTACTTCTCCTCCCTTGTAACTCCTGCATGTATTTTGCATGCAAAGCAGAGTGTTATCATGTTTTGGAACTGGAGGGCTTGTACAATGTCTTACGCGTCATAGAACAGTGGCCACTTGTATAAAGTGTAGAAATCATTAGAAGACAAGTTAGTTAGCCACATTGGGTCAAATACCCTGATAGTTTCCATATTTCCATATCTGTTCAGAACTATGACCGCCTCACCTGTTCTCCAATCATAGTACCACCACTTGAAGTGTGGAGTGAAGTCCTATGGCATTTCCCTTAGAGAGATTCTTGATAGCGTGCGCAGAGGACTTTACTTCAGTACTATTTTTGGCTTTCCAGTAATGGCATCAACTTCAGACTGTTTGATATACCTCTTCGGTTGTTGAGGTTTGAAGTTGACCCACTCGTGTGGTACTCTTTCGTTAATGTAGCCTCAAACCAGCCTGACATCTTTCTTGGGTCAGCATATAACAGCTTCAATTTGGCCAGCTGGTTGAGCTCAAAACCAAGGAGAGTCTTTAGATCATGTGGGAATCTGAAGTACTCGATTCCCTTCTCCCTCTTGACATCATATACAACCAGATCTTCAAAATAGGCCCACACGATAAACTTGCCTGACACCTTGTGATGCTTCTTCACTTTGTAGAGCTTAGTGTAGGCACTCGGCTTTGGTGTAGCGCGTTGGGCTCGGATCTCCGCAAAACATGCAGCCCATTAAGCCTTTTTGATGTCGACATCAACGTCCGAGGCTTGGACTTGATCCTTATTCTTCTCAGATTCACTTTCCATTTGATCCAGTTTATTGAAAGTATCACTGACTAGAGTATCTCCCAGATTGGGGACCATATTTCCCTCTCTATCAGTATACTCAGGATAATGCTCCGTCGTGACGTCCTCGATCTCGATGTCGTCTATGTCATTCAACTCGTCGTCACTTGCAACTTCAACAGTTGGAGCATCTATGACTAGTTCATCCGGATTCAACCGAAACATCTCCGCCAGTTTCTCATTAGTAAGATCGTGAATTATTTCTCCTTCTTCAGGAGTGTAACTCAGAGACCTCCTGACAATCCCTTGCAAATCAAGTATCATAATGAATTGAGACTTGATTTGCTGTAAGGGAGCAACATCGTACTGGTCTTGCTGAGATGGTTTATTTGCTTGATTTAAACATTTAACACATCAATCATTTGTTAATAATCAAGACAGTTACATAGCAAATATATATATATATATATATATATATATATATATATATATATATATATATATATATATATATATATATATATATATATATATATATATATATAAATTAAGTACATAAGTTTAATACATGATTCAATTACACACGATTAATTTACATAAACGTCCAAATATTACTTTTATATTGAATTATGTGCTCTGCTTCAGGCGGGGCTGAGGTCGAGGCACCCTGGTCCTAAGTCTTCTTGGTGTGCCTCTCTCTAGCATGTGTGGTCTCTGAAGCACCCGCATCCCCTCCTTCTTCATTATCATCCTTATCATCCTCATCCCTTCCTTCATCACCTCCTTCGTCTGTCTCATCCTTATCATCATCCTCCTCATCCTCATCCTCACCATCATCATCATCATCTTCTCTGATCTTCAGAGGCTCTTCTTTTGATCCCTTAAACGTGAGCATGATAGACCTGTTAGATGTCTCCAACTCCTCAACCTTCTTTGCTGATTGGGCTTTATGTTCCTTAAGTTGGGCAATTCCTGAGCCTGTTGAGAGATCTGTTGTGATTGGGCAGCATTTAGCTCCACTAGCTGTCGTAGCTAAGTAGCCTTCTCGTCATTGGCAGCCAACAGCTTCAGCACCATACGATTCAGTGCTGACATATGTTCCTCTACCCCACTAGGAGGTAGAGATGATCCTGAGGGGAATGATGGGTGAACTGGTGGTCTCGCTTGGTGGCTAGTGGTGGATGTGGTGAATATAGGTGGTGGTATGTAAGTGGGTGGAGTGGTAGTAGTGGTGGTGCATGAGGTAGTGGTAGGTGGAGGTGTGGTAGTAAAGATGGGTGGTGTAGTAGTAGTGGTGGTGGCAATGGGGGAAGAGGTTGTGATCATCGTGTACCTCTGTCTCTGGGCTTCAACCCATGGGGCTGAGCCATCCTCTTTTTCCTTTAACCCCTCGAGGAGGATGCTCCCCTTGGGATGCTAGACCGAGCTAGGGTGTAGGTAGGGTCAGTCATAGTCTCCCTAGACTCTCCTGGGAGTCCACCAACCGCCTGAATCCCTCTTTCGGTGGCAACAACCTTGCTGCCCACCGTCTGAGTCAGTGGCTCCTCATCCTCCTCCTCCTCCTCCTCCTAGGAGGAACGAAATTCTGATGGAAACCAGTTGTGTTAGCATCTCCATGAGTGGGTGGTGGAGGTGTAACATTTGTAGTGGGGGCCCTAGATGAAGCGGGGCCAGAGTCTCCACCATCACTACTGTCATCATCATCTGACTCGTCAGTGGGGAGCGCAATCTGCTCAGTATCTGAGTCACTGTCATCGTGGCGCCACTTCCTTCGTGACGGCGCCACATAGTCCTCACGGGCCAGATGCCTGAACAGCCGCCTGATAGGGGGTTTCACCTGCTTCCCCCTGTACACCTTCATCCTGCCCAACGTGGTATTGTCCATCACCTCGAGCACCACGACGTCCTCCTTCTCCTTTGGCAGTGAAGGGAGCTTTTGGTCTATAATCATCTGCATGAAGCGAGGATACATGCAAAATCCCTCCTTGCCTTTCGCCTCGATGTTCTCCACCAGGTAGGTGAAGATCATCCTGGAGAAGCTGAACGGATGGTTCAGCACCAACGCCATGTAGGCGTTCTGAATCTGATCTGAAAGCTCATCGAAGCCTCTATTCCTGGAGGCAATGCACTTAAGCAACATGTGGGCCAAGTACTTGAATTGGGGGCACAGATTGTTCTTATTGAGCACCCTTGCGGTGATATCCCCCGAGTACTTGGCCCGCAGAAAACAACCCCGTACTGTCAGTGGGTGTAAACGGGTCGGGCAATCAGCATTTTCCCCAAGCTCTAATACAGTCCTGAGATCGTCCTCAGTGATCTCAATGGCCTAGCCAAAGATAGAGCTCCTGATATGGTGGGGCTATGAGGTCTAGTCGACAACTACGCCTTCCCAGAAGGCCTGCTGAATTGAGCGGTGCAAGGAGTCGATATGGCACGGAGGATCTTCGATCTCTGTAGAAAAGTAATAATGCCCGAGAAGTCTGCTGCGTTCCTGGATGTCAGATCCAGATGAGCACCGATGTTATGCTTCGTGCTCATAGTCCAACGACTAGCCATCTGTTACATAATGCAAATAAACATTAGTGTGTGTCAATGAGTAACAATATGATTCATTTGAACTTGAAGTTTTATGTTCTATCGTGCGAATGAACTGTGTGACTGAGATATAGTCATGTGATTGAGCTCTTACATACGAATGAGCATGCGACTGGGATAAGTCGTATGCTATCTCATGCGGTTACACTAGTCGTGCGACTGAACTCATACACATGGTACAGTCGTGCGATTGAGCCATTCGCCCAGCTTAGTCGTGCGATTGAAGTTAATCAGGGTGTCCATTCGCATGATAGACTGTCTGTTCAATTCAAATTCAAATTTTGAGCAAAACTTAATGTTAGACGTCATGGTTTGGCTCATTAGGCTCGCACATGATCGATATAACACCTAATAACCTTTAATTTCTTAATGTACTTAGTTTTATCAGTTTCTTAGGCTAACTAAGTCTCGGTTCTGTTTAGAGCTTAAATTCAATCATTTAGGGCACAAATCGATGGACATTTGAGTGGATTGCACCGCACTTTGCCTATATAGTCATTGGAAATCGTCAGAACACATCAATTGTAGTATATAATGGTCAAATGAATATCAGGCAGAGTAACGGTAGAGTCGTGTGATTTAGGGGCGATTTGGGAGTGATGAGCGACTGTGACCGACTCCCTCTCCTTTTATACTAGGGTTTCCTTCAGTCGTGCGACTAAGCCCAGTCGCATTCTTAATTTGTGTGACTGAGGATCAATCGTGCGACTGGCACAGTCGGTCACGTTTAATCGTGCGACTAGATGTCAGTCGTGCGACTGTGTCATTTGGTCACCTCTATTCATGCGATTGGTTCATTTTGTGAACCAATTGTGTGAGATTACTCATACTGATGGTCCAATCGCACGTTTGGGCCATACGTGTGGTTTAGTCGTGCAATTGGACTAATACAGATGGTCCAATCGTACGGCTGGTCCATACTCATGGTTCAGTCGTGCGAATGGGCTTATACGGGTGGTCCAATCGTACAGCTGGTCCATACTCATGGTCTAGTCGTGCGGATGGCCTCATACTTATGATTTTAACTTTATGATCATTTGAAACTTAACCCTTTTAGTTATAGATAAAACATTTTGAGCATTCTATAATCATAAACATGACCATTTGAACTTTGAGAACTGTTGATCACCTTAGACGTGATCCTTTTAACATTTGAAAAACCCGTTTGGTCACCTCAGACGTGACCCTTTTTAGTGATTAAATTCCAGACAGAATTCCAATGCATAGTCCGACGTTTAACAGCTAAACTGACAAAATTAAACAAAAGAAACAACTAGAACTAAAAGACAAAATTAAAACATATTTTTATAAAATTTTGTGTGAGGTGGAAATCCTAAGATAAATATCTAACCGATTTATTTCTCGAACATGCATCTTCAAGTTATTTTGACCATAAGTGGAACGATTCATTATGGAATCATATTGGTAAATCAAATCATTCGGGTAATGTTACCAAAAACCCTTTGATGCTAAATTCTTGTTTTCATAGAGAGTCATTTGCAAATCTAGGAAATCATACTAGTACCATAAGATGCACACAATGGTGTTGACTTTCAAGAGTTGCAACCACGATGATTGTCAGTATACTTGTCCTCTTAAATCCATACACAGACTTTTGACACAGATTGGTGATGTTATAAGGTTTAATTATTTCAACAAACATTTATGGATCCCACGCTTATATGGTAATCAACATTCCTCAGGAGGTTTTTGAGCGGTCTACGGGTAGTATTCAAGAAGAAACTATTCTAGAGCTTTCAAAGAGATGCAATGTCTCAGGTCAGTGCCACCGCATAACAGAGAGGCGCAAACACCTATGAATTCTAGAATATTTAGGTTATGCTTATCCTCAGGTCAGTGCCACCGCATAACAGAGAGGCACACAACCTATCTTCTTGTTTGAGCAATTTTATTCTTTTTGCACAGATCGCACCAATAACATAGGTTATTAGCTTGATTGCTTTTTGCATTTTTCATCATGTGCTTTGCTCATTTTATGGTCATCCGCACATATTTGTGGCGTTTATTTTGCTCGTCATCCCTTATTGGAACTTTGTTGATTGTGTTAGCTAGGGATAAGATGATAACCCACAGCTTGTTGAACAACTTAGTTTGATCTTGAAAACACCAACGAGGTCTACTTATCTATTGTGTTGAATCTAACGACACATCATCTAATGGTCTAGCAACCTCTAGGTCTACTTTCTCCTTGTTACCTTAGTAGTAGCTAGTTTTACTATCATTTTTCCTTTTATTGTTGCTTAGACTTCTCATACTTATACTACGAATTTTGTATTTTAAACAATTCTTCTTTTAAAGTCCTAAACTTTTTGTTCCTGTGTACTATCATTTTCCATAGTCATTGAATCAGTATCACAGATACGATCTCATTTCTCTTAGCTTGCCTGTCCTCCTCCCTCGTTTTTTTATGTACTGGAACTAAATACTAACTTAACCTATTCTCCCCCTAAAATTCTAAAACCGTCAAAGATTTGCGTTGTAGGATTTTAATAGGCGAATGAATAAAGATAAAATAAAACAAAATAAAACAAAAATAAAAGTAAAATGAAATCTACTTGTCGAACTAAGTATTGTCATCATCGGAAATCATATCATTTTTCTTTTTAACGCCGTTGACCTCTAACATATATAAAAATGTGGTTTATCAAAAGCCTTTGTGTAGAGATCAGCGTGTTGGAAATCCGTATTAATTTTAACAACTTCGATTAAATTCTTTTCAAAGAAATCACGTATAAAGTGATATTTAATACCGATGTGTTTAGTCTTAGGATGTTGGACCGGATTTTTAGTTACGGCTATAGAAGTAGAATTATCAACAAATATAGGAGTGTTAGAGAATTTCGAACCGTAGTCCCACATTTGTTGTTGATCAAGATGATTTGAGAATAGCAGCTTGCCGCAGTAACATATTCAGCTTCACAAGTTGACAGTGCAACTGATGTCTGCTTCTTACACTACCACGTGACTAATCTTCTCCCAAAGAATTGACATCCAGCTGATGTTGACTTGTAGTTCGTTTTGCAACCGCTGTAATCCGAGTCACTATACGTTGTAAGATCGAAATCATCATCATGAGGATACCACAACCCGAGTGTTGGGGTACCCTTCAGATAACAAAATATCCTTTTGACTCCAATTAGATGGTTGACTTTCAGTTTCGCCTGATATGTTGAGCAGAGACACGTTGCATACATGATGTCTGGTCATGAGGTAGTGAGATACATGAGAGATCCAATCATGCCTCAGTACATGGTAGCATCCACCAGATCAACATTCTCATTGGGTGCTATATCATGGTTTGTAGCAAGTGGAGTCTCAGCTGCGGAAGCATTCTCCTTATCAAACCAACTGAGAATATCGCCCACATACTTTGTCTGATGTAGAAATATCCCCTATGGTGTCTGATCCACGTGTAACCCGAGAAAAAATTTCATCTATCCCATGGCACTCATTTCAAATTCAGCCTTCATAACTGCTTCAAATTCTTTACATAAGTCGTCGTTCTTAGAACCGAAGATTATGTCATCAAAATAGATCTGTACAAGCAGTAAGTCACCATCCTTCTCTTTGATAAACAATGTACAATCAATAACTCCTCTTCGAAACCTATGTTTCACAAGATGAGTCGAGAGTTTCTCATACCAGGCTTTGGGGGCTTGATGAAGCCCGTATAGAGCCTTTTCCAGTTTGTAAACTCTGTCCCGATGATACGGATCCTCAAATCCCTCGGGTTGACTGACGTACACTGTTTCTCGGATTTCACCATGAAGGAATTCACTTTTCATATCGAGCTGATAGACTTTAATCTTCATATACGATGCATAGGCTAAGAAGATACGGATTGCTTCCATTCTTGCCACGGATGCAAACACTTCGTTGTAATCGATTCCCTCGACTTGTTGAAATCCTTGAACTACAAGTCTAGCCTTGTTTATGATAATGACCTTTTGGTTATCCTTCTTGCATTTTAGAACCCATTTAGTGCCAATGACCTTAGCACCTTTAGGTCTGTCCACTAGAGTCCACACACCTAACTTCTTGAATTAAAGTAGATCTTCTTGCATGGCACTCACCCAAGCCTCATCGTTTAAGGCATCACTTACATATTTTGGCTCAAATTGAGACACAAAACATCGATAAGCACCGTCATGAAGGTATCCTTTTTCCATGACTGAGGCATAATCAGCTGAATATAACTGAATTCTTGTCTGTACTCCGGATTGTACATCCCCTATGACATTGTCCAGAGGATGATAAATATTTAAACGAGATCTAGGAGTGGTGGGCACAACTACCTCATTATCCAGATTGTGAACCACAGGTTCAGTATCTGAGGCAGTGGGAGTATGGGGTTTCGAAGTGTCAGAGGCATCAACATCTGAAGCGTGTGTACTTGTAGTAGTTGGAACTTGGTCCTCCTGATCCACCTGAACATTTTCCACTTCTTCATCGTCAGAAGAGGAGTCACTTACCTCCAGTGCTCCCCCTGAGTTACTAGAAGTCTGGCCTTGTGAGCCGGATGTTGTTAAGTCTAGGGGTGGTGTGTTTAAGACCTCATACATCATCTTGGTTGCTAACTCATCTTCAGAAGTGGAGAGGGGGATGTTGAAGGACTTAAAGAATTCATCATAATCGAAAAAGAATGCGGGTCCTTTTCCAACTGGGGGGTGGTGTATCTCTGAACGTCCACATTACACCACACTTCTACTTGACCCGTTGAGTTGTTGTATACTCTCTTATTCAGTATGTTGTATCCTACGAAAATTCCTTCTTTAGTCTTCTCGCTGAATTTCCTTCCTGAGTTTTCTTCAAAAGGGTGCATGGTGCGCCAAACGGTTCGAGGTACTCTAGATTTGGTTTACGTCATTGAAGTAGCTCGTAACACGTCTTGCCATGACGTTTTACCACCAGGACTCGATTTAAAGTGTAACATGCATTGGCAACTGCCTCATTCCAAAATTGGATGGGCTGTTTCGAGTCTGCTAGCATCATTCTGGCTGTCTCTATCAAGCTTTTGTTCTTCCATTCAGCAACTCCGTTCATCTGTGGAGTGTAGGCAGATATGAACTGATGTACAATTCTCTTTTCTTTGCAGAATACCTCCATCCACTGATTCTTGAACTTAGTACCATTGTTAGAGCGTACTTGTCTTACCTTCAACTTGTAGAGAGACTCCAACGTAGTTACTAACTCTTTGAATGACTCAAATGTTTCAGATTTGGATTTCAGATACATTACCCGAGAGAATCTTGAGTAGTCATCTTTAACTACATAACAATACAAGTCGCCGATGATGCTCCTTGTACTGTCTGGACCAAACAGATCCATGTGAAGAAGCTCAAGAGGCAGTTCTATGGAATGAACTTTCTTTGCCTTATGAGACGTCTTAGTCTATTTGCCTTTCTTGCAGGTGACACAAAAATCTGGTAGTTGGAAGTTTTTGACGTTTACCCCTCGTACTAGATCATTCTGGATCAAGTGGTTCATCTTCCATGGATTGATGTGTCCCATTCTTCTATGCCAGGAGATCGAATCCTTCTCTATAGCCTTGGACAAGAAGCACTAAACTTGATGATCCGTTGTGAAGGCATTTGATAGATCCAAGACATAAAGATCATTATATCTTGAGGCTGACATTAAGACTTGGTCCTCCGGATCACATAGTCCTTTTTCAGAATATAGCACTTCTTGTTGTCGAATACTACCTTAATGCCTTTGTCACCGATTTGGGATACAGAAAAAAATTATTTTGAAGTTGTTGAACATAGTATACCTTGTCAAACTTAACTTTTTGATTCCCCACTTCCCCTTGAGCTGTGATGTAACCTCCTTTGTTTCCAGCAAATGAAACATTACATCCTGTAATTTGTTTGATGTTTGACAGGAGTGCTAGGTTCCCAATCATGTGCCTAGATGCTCCGCTATCTACGGTCCAGGTATTTGTGGCAGCGCTGTAGTGCACACCCTGCACATTCAAAGGAAATCATTAGTTAAGGTTAGGGACCCAAGCCTTAACCGGCTTGGGTGTCCTAGAGGCATCACACATCATAGATTCCATCCATTTTCCATTTGAGGGTGAGGGAAGATCATTCGTCTTCTTGTTCTCATTATCAGACATTGAACTAGACTTTTCTTTCCATAGGCCGGTTTTGTGTAAGGTCTGTTTGTGATAAACAGCCGATTGGCTTATGGTTTGAACTTTATGTTCACCAAGTCTTCTTGGTGGAGTCAAGGAGCTCCTTTTAGAAGAACCGGGTTTAGGATCATGAAGTTCAACTTTCTTCCTAGGTGTCTAGTAGTGAGGATAGTTAGACGTGATGTGTCCATACTTTCCACAGTTGTAGCAAGATCTACTTTCGACATGCTGGTATGGCTGTTTCTGTGGAGAAGTGTGTGACACTTGTGTGACTTTGACTTGGTTGGGTTTTGTCACCTTTTGTTTCGATGTTTTATCTTGTTTAACGACGTTAATTATTTGAACCTTTTTAACATCTTTACTATGCTGTTTATCTTGACTTAGACATGATGAACGCGTTTGGTTAACTTGTTTGGTCTTTTTAGGTTCTGAATTAGATGTATTTGAACCAAACTTTACCTTAACTTTCTCAAATTGTTCATCTAGATTAACAATAGGCATTATACCTTTTGACTTTAAAGTGGTCTCCTTTTGTTTAGTAACAGATTCAACGGGTTTGCTTGTGGAATATGGATCACTTACAAGAGAAGTGGACACCACATGATCCTTGATTGGGTTGTTATTAATTGGTTTGCATATAGTATTCAACAAGGTCTCATGTGGTGGTGGTACCACTTTGTAACCCAAACCCTCCTTATTGTTTCGTTCTCTCACTAAGTGCTGGACTATGTGA
The DNA here is from genome assembly GCA_025506515.1 of Flaveria trinervia. Lineage (NCBI taxonomy): Eukaryota > Viridiplantae > Streptophyta > Magnoliopsida > Asterales > Asteraceae > Flaveria > Flaveria trinervia. Next base: position 63,434,506 of record CM046458.1, on the reverse strand, counting down.
GAAGAACTAGTCCAATTATGCAGTTTTTGTTTTAATGAGTTTACTTCCACTTCCAAAACTGCTTTTTGTTTCTTGGTTTCTTCAAGTGAGTTTAAATAGAACTTAATATCATTAGCTTTGTTAAAAGCCACAACTTCGGTTTCCCTTAATTGTTTATTTAACAGTTCTATTTTCTCTTTGTAACTGTGCTCATTTTGTTTTAAAATCCTGTTTGCTTCTGTGCACAGATGCAAGTCCTTTACTAAGCTTTCATTATGATCTAATAGCCTAGCAAATTTTGAATCTATGCTATCCCTAAATTTATTACATTCAGAATAGGCATGATTATCAAAAAGTTGGTCTGGGGAACTTGCCTGAGAAGGTTCAGTTGAATCAGCCATCATAGCAGAGTCTGACTTTTCTGGTGCAGGTGATTCTAAACATTGTGCTTGAACCCTCTTCATTTAGGTGACTAACCACATTTGCAGTTTTGTTCATTATTTGACATCGCGAGTTCAACTGCTATATCACCTTTGCTTGCAGAGTCATCATCCAAACCCTCAATACACGTAATGTTGGATTCTCCCGGAGATACAAATCGAAAGGTCCAGTCTTGCCCTTCGTCATCTTGAGCAGTCAAGGCCTTAGGATCCTTGCTTGAGGATGTAGGACTACTTGTGGGTTTATCTTGATAATTGAAGGATGAGAATGGATTACCATTACCTGTCTTCTTGGGCTTCACACATTCATGTTTGAAGTGCCCCTTTTCTCCATAGTTAAAACAGGTAACTTTGGTTTTGTCAAAACCAAAGGTTGTATCCTTTGTGGCAATCAGGTTCTGTCCTGTCTTCTTAACAAACTTCTTTGCCCACCGGACAACAATTGCCAATGCCCACATGATATCCATTCTCTCCAGCTCAGTCTCGTCTACTTTCTCGTAGTCTTCATCTGCCAGATGGCAGTTTCCAATCTTCCCTGCGACTAGTCCGTCATAGGAGTGAACGACAGATGCTAAGAGATCCATATGCTCCTTTGCTACCTCTACAGTCACGTTACCGAGATTCTCGGTCTTCAATTTTGTAGCATTGGCTTCAGGTGCTATGTATTGGGTGCAAGACGACCCTGACATGTCAGATCCTGAAGTAACTGCTTGAGACGGAGCGACTGAACTTGACACAACACCGTTTGAAGTGGTGCTCCAAACGTTTTTTTTTACTTGAGGAGGTGAGTTGTAAAGTGACAAAGTCTGATCATATGATGATTTTTGAGACCTGTACTTCATCCTCAACTCTTCCTCTCTCAGCTTCAGAGTGAAATTGTTGATATCCAACTTCACTATCATATCATTCTGTCTGAGGTTTGACATAAAAGAAACCCACTTCTCTGGCAATCCATCTACGAAATTCGACACCTTGTCTTCCATGGACGTAACAACCCCATGAGTGTGCAGCTCACTAATTAAGTGGTAGAAGAGGTCTATAACATCATCCAAACTCTCTTTTCCGATTGACGAGAAGTTATCAAACTCCTTCTTCAAAGCCTTAGCTTTTAGAGCTTTTAGCGATGCATTCCCGTCATACCGCTTTTCCAGAGCATCCCATAGCTTCTTAGCTTGCTTCTTCTCAGAGAACTGATGGAATATAACCTTAGGAATGGACTGAGTTAACAGAGCGTACACCTTCTTCTCTACATTGTACTTTACCTTTTGTCCATCAGTCATGCCCCCTAAGGTAAGTTTAACTCTATCGGCTCCTACCGACATCCTATACCCTGTCTCTATTGATTCCCACATATTAGGGTCTACTCCATTTAGGTAGATCTCGAACCTTTGCTTCCTGTAACACCCTGAATAATGTCTAAGCGAGCCAAATAATAATAGGCTTAGACGAGATCATTTAATAAATAAGATGGATATGGGTTTTAGACCGAGAAGACTTTGCGGGTTACATTTTTGGCGCGTTTAAGGTCCTGGGAATGCCCAGTATATATAAGCGGATCAGCTTGAGCAGCTCTCATTTGCAACTCAACACTCTAGTTCTAGAGAGAGAGTAGAGATAGAAAGTAGAGAAAATTAAAGATTTAAGGCTCCGTTGATCTCGGGATTGAAGATCGGTGTTCGTGGGCATCCAACCAACAAGAAAACACCAAGAATCCAGGTAAAGAAACAACATTTAATCTTTGCTTTTGATGTAACCTGGATTCTAGGGTTTGGGTTTTAAAAGTGGCAAAGGTTCGCCCAAAACTCACGTTTTTGTGTAAGAAAACATATAAGAAGCTTATATAAAGCTTATTGGGTGATAAACCAAGGTTTTAGGTGTAAAAGATTGAAATTTTGGGTCAAAAATGGGTTGTTCGTAATTTTCAGCCCGTTCTGCGAAATTGGGCATTTCATCCAATGAAATTAGGTACTCGTCCAATGAAACTGTGGATCTTCCTGCGAAACTATAGTTTGGCAGGTAGTTTCGCAGACATGGTTATCCAACAAAAGTTGGGCGAAACTGGCAGCGAATATGCCAGCGAAACTAGCAGCGAAACTAGCAGCGAAACTGCTGGCGAAACTAGTAGCGAAACTGCTGGTCTGGCAGCGAAATTAGGAATAAGTTAACTCCTTTGAGTGTTAGCTTATCTGCAGGCTGTGTAGCGCAACCCTTACTTTGAAAGCTTAATTGAGAAGCTACTCATCGAGTCTAGGTGAGTTCTAAGTCCCTTATTTTAAAGGTTTTGAACTAGTTTAGGGCTGGAAATGCATACAAAAGATACGATTTAAATGACCGAGATTTTAAGAGGTTTTAACGAGAAGATCGATTTTCCGATAAGGAAATGTGCTATATAAAAGTGTTAAAATAAAATTTTTTTATGATGACCTGGCAGCACGGCCCCAGCCAGGGGCGTTGCCCCTTGGACCCCACTAGGGGCTGTTGCCCCTAGGACTCCGCTATTAGGGGCTACCGCCCCTGAGCCCCCGCTGTCCCGCGGTGGGTCAGTTATGTCTTGTTATGCTTTATGTTTGATATGCATATGTTTATGTATGTGAATGTGCGATGCATGGTGTTTAAGATGATGTATGATTGATGCTATGTATGCTATCTGTGTTATGTATGATATGTTTTCTTATGTTCCTTATTACGTATAATGACCTGACTTTACGTGGTGTGATATTGATAATGAACGTAAAGTATTATATTAAGGAAGTGAAAGATTTAAGATAATGAAGTGGAACATAATAAAGGAATGAATGAAAAGCCTTGTAAGCAAATAAAAGGAGGATCATAACTCATTGAGAGTTGTTAGCTCAACTGTGTGTGTATATAGCGTGCGATTTTGGCTAACTCATAAGGGTTCATAAACATAATAAGAGTTCAGTCTGGGTGACTGCTCCAATACATGCGATTTCCTAAGTACTTTGTGTTATACAACATGCGATCTTGGCTAACCCATAAGAGTTCACACACATAGGGGAGTCTGTCCTAGTGACCACTCCATACGTGCGTTATGGGGTCCTTGTCGCTTAACCCTGGATGAATTGCTTGGTGCTCTAGAGGGGGGTTAAGCAAATGACAGGACCTAGATAGAAGTGAAAGATAATAATGTACGAAAAGCGTGATAAGTACGAAATGTGCGAAGCGTGCGAAATGTATGAAACGAACGATGATGAAGATAATAATGATTACCTTGATGTATGTACGATGTGTGATCACGTGCGATAGTAATGAAAATGTTTTAACGAATGGAATGTAATGTAATGTTTTTATAAAACTAGAACTCACTCAGCAACACTGACTTTTTATGCATTTTCTAGTTGGCAGGTGAGCATTGTTGAGGATGACGCGGGGAAGCTACTTGGCATTTTTGGATGGCATTCTTTTGTATAACGTTTTTGCATTGTAATACGAACGAACTATATTTTGTAATGAATGATGTATTATTTTGCAAAAGTGTTTATTTAAATGAAATGAAACATTTGTTTAAAGTGTTTTCCGCTGCATGATTTTAGTAAAGTTAATGTAATTATATGTTTTATGTGCGATGATTGACCAACTGTGAGCATCCCGAGAATGGGGCCTTACACTTCGATTGTGGGTAATCATCTAACTTTATCAGCTTAGGAGGCTTATTGTGATTCCCCACTTCATTTTCCAGAAGCAATAGATTCTGGATCTGTGAATCACTACCTGCGGTGAATGCTGAATACTGATCTTCCATTGCTATTTACTTTTGATTTTAGAACAAACGGTTTGTAGAGCTTCATGAAGAGGCTGATGCAATCTAAACATCCTATGTCTATCCTGCATGCTGCACAAGTGCTATGAAGAAGAATGCTTAGGAAGTTTCACACATGCAACATAAATATTCTAAGTGTGAAATCTTCCGAAGCCAAGACCAATATTTTCCGAAGCCAATATGAAGTCTTCCGAAGCCTCAGAGACAAAGTCTTCCGACCCTTCAACTCATGAAGACAGATTTCTTCTGAAGACTTTTAACACATGCTTTATCTGATTTACTTTTCCATAAATTTGGACACCTTTCCGCTGCACCTCTATAAGGTCACCAACTTACATGAGTAGGTGAAAAGATCCATGCTTTTGGTAACTGTACATTGAGGTCTTGAGTCTATAATTATAACTTCATGTACTTTATCCTTTTTGTAATAGATAAGGATGTGAGCTATGGCATGTCATAGTCACTAGTCAAAAGGCAATCTGTCTTTTGACTCTACAATTGATTTTGTTTGTGTCTAGTCAATTGTATCCAGCTAGCTTTCGAAGTATAGCCGCTGTAGGATGTAGTATAAGTATCTCATGTTCTTGTATCTTTCCATTATGCTTTGTAACACTTGTAATAGAACATAGAGAAAGCAATATACTACATTCTTGAAAACTATATACTTGTGTTCTGTCTCTTACATTACTTGTGTTCTTAGTATCTTATTGTGGTTAATCCAGTCTTACTGCTTGATTAAGTTTTAGTTAATCTCCTCTTTGTGTTGTTGTGTTGTAATTGACCCCCTTCACTGGTCCTGCACGGTTGTACTTGTGCGAATGATAGAGTGTGATTGGGCTATTCGTGCGATTGGACAATGCGGATGGTTCAATCGTGCGACTGGACAAGTGTGGATGAACAATGTGAACAAAGATCTTCAGTCATACGAATGGATGGACGACTGAGCCAATCGTGCATATGAGTGGTGCGAATGGGTTCAGTCATGCGATTGAGTCAATCGTGCGACTGGAGGCTGCTGTTTTTGCAAAAACGAAGGTTTTGAATACTTTGACCCAAAAACATGAATTTGTCACTAACCCTAATTGCCGTATGCCGGAAAAATGTTAACTTTTTGACCTGGAGATGTTGAAAACACTGTTTGACACAAAAAGATTACGTTTTAGTGAAAAATGTGATTTTTATATCAAAATCGATTGAATCACACGCAAATCAAGAGCCAAAGCTCTGATACCACTTGTTAGGACCGTTATCGGTACGGAGTACTAACTGATTTACGTGTGTACCAAACCAAATAGTGTGGAATCCTATTTGATTGGCGATCCAATCAGTGAGAACGCAAGTATAATCAATCCAAGAATGAAACTAAATGTTAAGAACGATAGTAGGATGATTTCTTGCGATCTATGAACTTGGAACAGGTGTTCTAGGGTCTCTGGACGGCTAGGGTACGATTTAGTGCATAGGGATTTGAATTGTTACGTTTTCCATGAATTAAGTGGTATTTATAGGTTAGGGTTTTCCATTCGTGCGACTGAACCATTTGCATGGTTCAGTTGTGCGATTGAAGCATGCGGTTGATCCATCCGCACGACTGAAGATTCAGTCGTGCGACTGAGTCAATCTCATGTTACAATCGTGCGACTGATCCAGTCTCCTTGTTCAGTCGTGAGACTGGTTCATTAGCATGTAGTATTCATGTGTATGGTCCATTAGCATGGTCCATTCGCATGAGAATTTCACACGATTAAGTTTAAGCATGTTCCTCAATCATTATTGACTAAGAACTATGTAAACAACCACAACCTATATAGTTAGTTCAATATGCGTTAACACACAATAATCAATGAAATATTAAGCATTATAGGCATCACAAACACATTATATTTCATTCATACCCTTTCTGTTACATATATGTAAGACATGAAAGACATTTTACATTTGAGCTCCTAAACTAGGTACACGTGTATCTACACTTTTGACTCTACATTGATTTTGTTGTTGTCTAGATCATGTATTCAGCTAGCCTTCAAAGTATGGCTGACTGTAGGATGTAGTATATCGTATCTTTGGTCCCTTGTATCTTTCTTAATGCTTTGTAAACACTTGTAAGAAACTAGAGAGCAATATACATCATTCTTGAAAACAAAACACTTGTGTTATTGTTTTTGTTTTGTCTCTTAACTACTTGTGATACTTAGTATCATTGTAACTGGTTTCTAGTTCCCTATTGAGTCTATTAAGTGTTCTAACAAACTCTCCTCATTGTGTTGTAAGTGACCGCCCTTAAACGGTCCTGTAATTGGTATCAAAGCTTTCCACGCTCTTGATAGCAAGATCTCACCATCTTAAGATCCCTCACACACAAAAAATACTTAACATCTCAAATGGCAGCTCTCACTAAAGCTGATATGGAAACTGGAACCATGACAAAGTCCCCACTGATCACCCTGGAAGACTTTGACACTTGGTGCCAAAGAATGGAAGGATTCATCAAGTCTCAAGACTCCAGGATGTGGGAATCTGTTGTCTCAAGTCCTTACATACCAAGCACCTCTTCAGCTACTGCTGGAGGTGGTATGATTCCAAAGGCGGTGGCTGACTACTCTGATGAAGATAGAAAAAGAGTAGAGATTGACCAGAAAGCCATGACAACCCTTCAGACTGCTTTTCCAAAGGTTTCAAGAAATGGAAAACCCTAGTTATGGGATGCATTGAAACTAATGTATGAGGGTTCTACTGAACCCAAGGAGAACAAGAAGGATCTCCTGAAGCAGTAGTTTGAAAACTTCACCTTTAAAACATGTGAAACCATGACTCAATAATACTTTAGGTATGTTGAGATTGTGGACACTCTAGTGGATGTTGGAGTGACTCTTGAAAATAGGGACATCGTAAGGAAATTTATGTCCTCACTTCCTAGGAAATGGACACATTATTGTGTTGTTAACAAGAGGATTGAGAACCTTAAGACCCTCACTTTGACTGAGTTGTATGTTATTCTCAGCGGATACCAGATGGAGATGAACATACAAGGTTCATCCGGTAACTCCAGCAATCAAATGAGTTCAGCCCTGCATGTGACTGAAAGGTATAGCATAGAACCTTAACATCATCTTATATGCTACCCTGTTAACTCACAAAAGGGTCCTTTCATCATCTCCCAGAGACACCAAGAGAAAGCTACATTCAAGGAAGCCCATTCCAAGAGACAAGTTCTTCACAAGCCTTTGTGTCTTCCGATGAAAGTTCAGGAAATTTTCTATTCACCCTTGTAAACCTAGACTATATCCATCCAAATGATGTGAAGTACATGGATATAGTCCAGCTGATGGCTCTTCTCACTCACAGAGCCCAGAAGTTCTACAAGAGGACAGGAAGGAAGTTTCCAAGCAATACAGCTAGTGGAAGTTCAGGCTGGATAAAAGCAAAGTCAATTTAGAATGTCTTTTATCAAATTCCTGCCATGCCTTCCCATCTACTGGATGACGCATAATATCACCTGTTGAGCGTCCAGTGTGATGCCAAATCATATCCTTTGCTGTGAATTTGGAACTATGCCTTCGTTTAAGCCGTGGAGTTAATGAAAAGTACCGCAATACTTTTTGTGCTACTTTTTTTTTCTTTTGTGTTTTTATCAACCCATCTGTTCTCGTTACAAACCGGACAATTTTGCAATTCTTCATTCTCTTTCCAAAACAAAGCACAATCATTGAGGCAAGAATGGATGGATTCATATCCTAACCCAATCTTTTTCAGCTTCTTCTTCGCCTCATAGTGTGAAGATAGTATGTGATTTTCTTACAGGAATGCAACCTTTAAAAACTCTAAAAGTTGATCAAACGAACTATTTGTCCACTTGTTGATTACTTTAATATGCATCAGTTTGGCTAGAAAGTTTAAAGAAGACATCCAATTACAACTGGGGTATAACTTAGTGTTGAGCTCTTTATAGAGTTCATCAAAATCCGAGTCTAAAGTATATCCATCCTCATCTATGTTTTCTTCATTCTCTGCGGTAACATCTTCGATTGCATCAAATCTTATTATTTGATATATTACTTGCTGGAGGACTACGTGTTATTGTAGCAAATTGTTTTGCCGCATTAGAAGAACTACAGACCTCACTATGATAAACCCATTTTGTATAATGTTGAGCAAAGCCACGATCATGTATGTGAGCATTAATAATTTTTAAATCATCATGAAAAGCATTCACATAATCTCTACACGGGCATTTTGTTTTGCCATCAGTGTTGACAAAGTTCTTAACATACTCCATAAAGTTTTTAAGACCTTCTAAAAAATTGGAGATGTTCGATTTTTTATTTTAATCCAGCTCTTATCAATTGTCAGAACTGTTTCATACACATACATTATCATTCTATCAAAACAAAACAATTAAACATATATCTTAAACTATAACATTTTCATTCAACCAAAACATTTTCATTAAACATTACATCTTAAAACAATCCAAATAAACTTCATAAACAACCAATAACAAATCAGTCCAAATATACTTTATATATTAACGTATAATATTATCATTGAACAAGAACAATCCAATTAAACTTAATACTTTAACCTATAAAATTATCATTCAACAAAACAATCCAAATAAACTTTATATCTTAGCCTATAACATTATCATTCTAATAAAACAATCTCAATATACTTTATATATTTACATATAACATTATCATTGAACCAAAACAATCCAAACTTAGTTTATATCATATAAATCTAACAACCTACAACTACATTCAACCAAAATAATACAATTAAACTTTTATCTTATAAATCTAACATCTAACAATATAATCAAGAGTATAAAAACGAAAATGTTAACTACTTTGTAAAAAATATATCTACTAACCTTCAATTTAGTGTTTTGAACACAAATCAAAACAATATATAAGGCCCCGATCTCGGGACGCTCACAGCTGGTCAATCATCGCGCATAAAACATGTATTTACATTTAACTTAAGTAAACATTGCAGCAGAAATATTTAAAACGACATTTCATTTCATTATAAAAGCTTTTGCAAAATAATACATCGTTATCCAATTACAAAATACTAGTTGCATTACATCACTTTCTTTCTTTAACTCTTTAGCTCTTTATCTTTTTCCGGATCAGTGTCATCAGCTATACCCCAAACGTATGCACAAAGCGGGTGCTGGGCCGAAGATCATAAATGACTTCCATAACGCATAAATGGCACCAGCACCGGGGTAAGAGACAAATATCCCAACTGTATACTACACCCCAAACGTATGCACAAAGTGGGTACTGGGCTGAAGATCATAAATGACTTCCATAACGCACATAGCCTGGCACCAGCACCGGGGTGAGTAATCACTATAAACCATGTACCATATCACTGGTCAGTCATAAAGTCTGGACCCCTACGTGTATCCTTATGGGTCAGCTAAACCACAAACAGTTGAGCTTACGGTATTTTAGAGCCGTGCACCTCCGTACATTTTGCTTGCAAGCCTTTCATTACTTTCTCTTTCATTAGTGCATGCATTCTATCATTATGTTCATCTTTTCATTATTTTTCACTTTACGTTACATAACACTTTATCATTTCTTTCACAACTATAACATGTAAAGCCCCGTGAAAGATAAACATACATAACAGGAACATAAACATAAACATAAAACACATCGCCATGCAAGGCATCATCATACATGCATAACATACATTATACATACCATCATGCATAAGCATCAATCATTCATCATACATACTATGACCATCACATCATCTTTGACTTCAAAAAGTCAACTTACTATGCCCCTGGGAACCTCCCAAGTCAAAGCCTACTTTACACTTTTTCCCCAAAAATCAGAAAATATTCTAAGTCTTTAGGCGCATGGGCACTATGTAGGCGCATGAGCACTATGCAGGCGCATGGCCTGTCAGACACATGAGGAACACTTAGGCGTATGGGGAACTTTCAGGCGCATTAGCACTATGGGGCGCATGAGCAACATTTAGTCTATTCTGGGCAATTATAGGCGCATGAGCACTATGCAGGCGTATGATTGCCTAGGCGCATGAGCTATCTAGGCGTATGAACACATAGAAAATTTCAGCCTATTTCTAGGCGCATGAGTACTATTTGGGCGCATGAGATTTGACCACGCATTGGAACACTTTGGCAGTTATTTACGGTTGGGCGTATGAGCTACTGCTTAGGCGCATGGGCAGACTAAGTCACACTTAACATCATAATTTAGTCCGCAATCATCATACAACCTGTTCTAAGCATAAATCATACATTCTAAGCCTTAGAAACACAATCAAAACAACATTAAACAGATACATAGCCTAAAATCAAACCCCACCCGCAACATATACACATACATACATACGAGTATAAACTAAACTTTTATAAAAAGTTCATACATGCATTTCCAGCCCCAAAACAATTTGAAACAAGTTAAAAGGGGGTCCTAGAACTCACCTTAGCAGCCTCTTCGGGTAAGACTTCTTCAAAACCCGTTTGCAATTGAGTTCAACCACCTAGAAACCCACCAAAACACACACAACCGAACATACAAACACACATAATCATAAAACTGAGGCAAGGCCAGTTAAGAACACTAAAAACCATGAATTCTAACCTCAAATTAGAACCTTTCTTCTTGTTCTTTAAGAACCCGAATGCTTTCTCTTGGCTTTTTTCTCTCTCTAAAATCGGCAGAAAGGTGAAAAGTGGCATGGCATGGGCGGCCATGCTACTTTTGTACAAAATTATAATCATTTTACACTTTGCCCACTTTAACTCCTTAACTTAGGTTAAATAGTTTTTCTTTTTTTTCTTCACTTTATTCTTTCTTTACTAACTTTGAAGGAATAACTGGGTGTTACACAATAATGGGGGTAGGTACCCTAACACGTCTTGTGTGATGGCAAACGGTAGCGGTGGTGGCAGATTTGCGGCAGTGGTGCCCAATTTGGTGGCTTGTCATGGTGGTGGTGGAGCGATTGGGGGTTGAAGAACGTGGTTGGGTGAAGATCGCAGTGTCGGGGATGAAGGTCGCCGCGGTGCTGGTGCGATTCGGTGAAATTGGGCTTCAATTTGTGGCAGTGGTGGCTGATTGAACCTCAAAGTCGTGGAGGTTGTGAGATTTGGTAGGGTAAGAGTAAAGTTGCTGATCGATCTGTGGTTATATATGTCTGGACCCTATCGTGACGACATGTCGTCGCGATAGGTCCAGTAATTTTTTATTATATATTATTATTACATTATTATTATTATTATGTATTATTATGTATTATTGTTATTATATTATATTATAATATATAATATAATATAATATAATATAATATTACATCACATTACATCACATTACATCACATTACATCACCTTACATCACGTTACATCACGTTACATCACGTTCATCACGTTACATCACGTTACATCACGTTACATCACGTTACATCACGTTACATCACGTTACATCACGTTACATCACGTTACATCACGTTACATCACGTTACATCACGTTACATCACGTTACATCACGTTACATCACGTTACATCACGTTACATCACGTTACATCACGTTACATCACGTTACATCACGTTACATCACGTTACATCACGTTACATCACGTTACATCACGTTATATTATATTATTATTATTATTATTATTATTGTTATTATATTACGTTATATTATGTTATGTTATCTTATATTATTATTGTTATGTTATGTTATGCTATGCTATGCTATGTTATGCTATGCTATGCTATGCTATGTTATGTTATGTTATGTTATGCTATGTTATATTATGTTATGTTATTTATGTTATGTTATGTTATGTTATGTTATGTTTGTGTTGTGTTATGTTATGTTATGTTATGTTATGTTATGTTATGTTATGTTATGTTATGTTATGTTATGTTATGTTATGTTATGTTATGTTATGTTATGTATGTTATGTATGTTATGTTATGTTATGTTATGTTATGTTATGTATGTTATGTTATGTTATGTTATGTTATGTTATGTTATGTTATGTTATGTTATGGTTATGTTATGTATGTTATGTTATGTTATGTGTTATGTTATGTTATGTTATGTTATGTATGTTATGTTATGTTATGTTATGTTAGTTATGTTATGTTATGTTATGTTATGTTATGTTATGTTTGTTATGTTATGTTATGTTATGTTATGTTATGTTATGCTATGTTATGTTATGTTATGTTATGTTATGTTATGTATGTATGTTATGTTATGTTATGTTATGTTATGTTATGTTATGTTATGTTATGTTATGTTATGTTTGTTATGTTATGTTATGTTATGTTATGTTATGTTATGTTATGTTATGTATGTTATGTTATGTTATGTTATGTTATGTTATGTTATGTTATGTTATGTTATGTTATGTTATGTTATGTTATGTTATGTTATGTTATGTTATGTTATGTTATGTTATGTTATGTTATGTTATGTTATGTTATGTTATGTTACGTTATGTTACGTTATGTTATGTTATGTTATGGCAACACTTCTATTGAAAGGATTCAAAATCTACCGGAAAAACTTTGTGAAACCGTGAAGGGCACCGCTACTGTTTTAGAATTTGGAAGGAAGTTTAAACTCATTTGTGACCAACTTGCTGCTGTTGGTCAACCTGTTGATGAATCCACAATTTAATTTGGTTTTTATGTGGGCTTGGTGATTCCTTCGAGACATTTTCCATAGCTATCCGGGCCTCTAAACCTCCCCCGATCTTTCCCGATCTTCTTACTCAAGCTGAGTCACATGAACTTTTTCTAAAGTCACTACATGGCTCGGTTTTTTTCCCCTCTTGCTTTTAATTCACAATCTTCTAGACAAACCACTGTTGCTAAAGGAAGAGGTGGTCGGTTCTTTCATGGTTTAGATTCGGGTGCACGTGGGAGAGGTCGTAGAACTCCCATTGCCAACTGTGTCACAAGGTCGATCATTTTGCTAACACTTGCCCCGATCTTGCCACCTTTGCTTCGCACTCGACATGACCTGATTTCGACCTTGCCAAGGCATTTCATGCTCGTTGTCATATTAACACCTCAAGTCCCGATTGGTTTGTTGACTCGGGAGCTACTGTTCACATGACAAATTCACCATACCACATCAAAACTACTACTCCATCGGGTGAAGCCATGCTCACTTTTGGTAATGGTAAATCTCATCCTAGCGAAATATATGGGTCATACCATGCTCTCCAATAACATCCACTTAAAAGATGTCTTGGTTGTTCCTAATATGATGAATAATCTTTTATCTATTAGCAAGTTAACAACTGAGAATTCTTTGGATATGCTATTTTCTCAATCCAATTTCTATATTCAGGATCACCTAACGAAACAGGTGGTGGCCCAAGGGCGTTGTGAAGATGGCCTATATATGTTTCATATGGGACCAAAACCTTTAGTTGAGGATTCTATCACACCTTCAAAAGCATCTTTTGAATTATGGCACTCACGGTTGGGACACATATCATTTGATACCATTTTATCATTAAATAAAAGAGGACGCTTAAGACTTACATCTATGTTACCCAAACCATTTTATGCAATTTGTGTGAAATGTCTAAAACCCATCGTTACCTTTCAACTTAATGATATACGAGCTACTCATCTGTTAGACTTGGTCCATTTTGATTTATGGGGACCATCACCGGTCAAGTCCAATAATGCTTATCGTTACTATGTTATTTTTGTGGATGACTTCACACGGTTTACATGGTTCTACCCGTTAAAAACAAAGTTCGAGTTTCATATTATATTATCAAGCTTTATCAAGTTTGTTGTAAGGCCCCGTTCCGGGACGCTTACAGCTGGTCAATCATCGCACATAAAACATATATTTTCATTAACTTAAGAAAACATTGTAGCGGAAACATTTAAAAAAACATTTCATTTCATTATAAAAGCTTTTGCAAAATAACACATCGTCATCAGATTACAAAATACTTGTTGCATTACATCACAAAAGCATTATAAAAATGGATGCCATCCAAAAAGAGCCAAGTAGCCGCCCCGTGCCATCCTCAGCAACCTTTACCTGCCAACTGGAAACACATAAAAGTCAGCGTTGCTGAGTGAGTTCTAGTTTTACAAAACATTATATTACCTTTCATTCGTCAAAACATTTTCATAACTATCGCATGTGATCACACATCATACATACATCAAGGTAATAATTATTATCTTCATCATCATTTGTTTCGTACATTTCGCACGTTTCGCACGTTTCGCACATTTCGTACATATCACACTTTTCGTACATTTATTATCTTTCACTTCTATCTTGGTCCTGTACTTAACCCCCCTCTTGAGCACAAAGCTATATCATCTAGGGTTAAGTAACAAGGACCCCATATCGCACATATTGCATGTATTGCACGTATGGAGTAGTCACATAGACTAACTCCCCCAGTGAGTGAACCCTTAAGGGTTAGCCAAGATCACACGCTATAAACACACAGTTGAGCTAACAACTCTCAGCGAGTTGTGAACCTCCCTTCATTTGCTTGAAAGGTTTTTCATTCATTTATTATGTTCCACTTTCATTATCTTAGATCTTTCACTTCGTTAAGATAATACTTTACATTTATTAACAATATCACACCATGTAAAGTCACGTCATCATACGTAATAAGGAACATAACATACAATCATACATAACCGTCAAACATCATCAATCACACACATCATGCATAGGCATCAATCATACATGATCACCAAATCACATCATACATCACCTATCACATCATCTATGACTTCCAAAAGTCAACTTACATAGCCCCCGGGAACCTCCCAAGTCAAAGCCTACTTTTCACTTTTTCACCGAAAAAATATTCTAAGTCTATAGGCGCATGAGCACTATGTAGGCGCATGGTGTTTCAGGGGCATGAGGGACACTAAGGCACATGGAAAACTTTCAGGCGCATCAGCACTATTGGGATGCATGAGCAACACTTAGTCTATTCTAGGCAATTATAGGCGCATGGGTACTATGCAGGTGCGTGAGTGCCTAGGCGGATGAGTTATCTAGGAGTATGAACACTTAGTCAATTTCAGTCCATTTCTAGGCGCATTAGTACTATTCGGGCGCATGAGGTTTTGGGTGCATGGGACACTTAGGCATTTATTTTCAGTTGGGCGCATGAGCTACTGCTTGGGTGTATGAGCTACTGTTTGGGCATATGAGCAGTCTACATCACACTTAACATCATAATTTGGTCCCCAAAAAACACACCTATCATGTTCTAAGCTTAAATTATACATTCTAAGCCTTAAAAGCACAGTCATATCAACATCAAATACATACATAGCCCAAAATCAAACCCCACCCACAACATACACACATACACACATACGGGTATAAAACCAAACTTTTATAAAAAGTTCATACATGCATTTCCCGCCCCAAAATAGTTTAAAACAAGTAAAAAGGGGGTTCTAGAACTCACATTTGCAGCTCTTTGGGTAAGACTTCTTCAAACCCGTTTGCAAATTGAGTTCAAACACCTAAAACCCACCAAACACACACACCAACAACATATAACACGTATGAGCATATAACCGAGGCCTAAACCGGTTAAGAACACCTTAGAACCAAGAATTCTTACCTGAATTCAACCTTCTTCTTAATCTTTCAAAATATCTGAAGTTTCTGCTTTCTCTTTCTCTTTCTCTTCAAAAAACCCGAGAATTGATGGGTGAGGAGAGTGTGGGCGGCCATACCACCTTTATTCACCAACTTTTAAAGATTTTTGTCCTTTTGACACTTTTAACCCTTCAACTTGGTTTAAATAGTTTTCTTTCTTTTTCTTCACATTATTCTTTCTTTACTAACTTTAAAAGAATAACCGGGTGTTACAAGTCCACTCCCCTTATATAGGTTTCATCCCCGAAACCTGTTATTCCTCAAACAATCGTGGGTAATGCTATGTCATCTCTTCTTCAGTCTCACACGTAGAGTCAGATCCCTTCCTATGCTTCCACTGTACACGCACAAGAGAAACCACTTTATTCCTTAACCTCTTCTCTTTACGATCAATGATCTCCGGTGGTTGCTCCACATAATTGAGCCGTTCATCTACCTCGATATCCTCCAGTGGTACAATCATATCCTCGTCCGCTAAACACTTTCTCAGATGAGATACATGGAATGTTAGGTGAATTCCACTTAACTCATCTGGTAACTCTAGTCTATAGGCCACCTCTCTTACTCGGGTAACAATTCGGAAAGGCCCTATGTACCTTGGGCTCAACTTGCCCCGCTTTCTGAACCGAATGATACCCTTCCAAGGTGAGGTTTTCAACATAACTCTATCACCCACCTGGAACTCAATCGATCTACGTCGTTTATCAACATATGAATTTTGCCTATCTTTAGCTGCCTTCATGAAGGCCTTGATCCTTTCCAGCTTCTCAGTCGTCGCCTCGACCACCTCGACGCTCCCTACTCTTTATGGCCGATATCACCCCAACACACGGGTGTTCCGCATCTCCTACCGTGTAGCATCTCATAAGGAGGCATACCAATATTGGCATGATAACTGTTGTTATATGAGAACTCAGCTAACGGTAAATAGTCATCCCAACTTCCTCCAAAATCAATGACGCATGCCCGGAGCATATCTTCCAGCGTCTGAATGGTCCTTTCTGACTGACCATCTGTCTCGGGGTGATAGGCCGTGCTAATATGTAACCTCGTCCCCATAGCATCGTGGAATTTCTTCTAAAATTTGGAGGTAAACCGGGTATCACGATCAGACACAATAGACACCGACAAACCATGATGAGTTACAATCTCTTTAATGAACAGATCCGCCAACCTCTCAGATGAATAAGTCTCGTGAATCAGTAGGAAGTGAGGACTCTTCGTTAAACGATCAACGATCACCCATATGGCATCATACCCTTTCATGGCACGCGGTAGCTTCGTAATGAAATCCATGGTGATGTGGTCCCAATTCCACTCCGGTATATCCAAAGGTTGGATCTTTCCATACGGCTTTTGGTGCTCGGCCTTCACTCGTAAACAAGTAAGACATTTACTCACATACCCCACATCACGCTTCATACCCGGCAACCAATAATCTTTCTTCATATCTTGGTACATCTTTGTAGCACCGAGATGAATAGAGTATCGAGTCTTATGAGCTTCATCCATAATCTTCGCGCGTAGATTCCCAAAACGAGGAACCCACATCCGCCCAAATCGAGTCCTAACACCGAGTGTGTTTTCACCCAATTCCGCGACCAGACCTCTCCTTCTTTCGGAGTTAAGATGATCTTCTTTCAATGCCTCATCTTGAAACACTTTAACTTGCTTCATCACATCAGAGGTCATGATCAACTGGTAAGCTTTCACCCGAATTGGCTCGGGTCTTTCCTTTCGGCTAAGGGCATCCGCCACCACGTTGGCTATGCCCAGCTGGTAATGGATCTCGCAATCATAATCCTTTATGAGCTCCAACCATCTCCTTTGCCTCATGTTTAAGTCTTTCTACTCGAAGAAGTACTTTAAGCTCTTGTGGTCGGTGAATATGGTGCACTTCGTCCCATACAGGTAGTGCCTCCATATCTTTAACGCAAAGACCATGGATGCTAACTCCAAATCATGAGTAGGGTTGTTAACTTCATGAACTTTCAACTGTCGGGATGCATAGGCTATAACCTTTCCTCTCTACATCAATACACATCCCAACCCCGAGTAGGAAGCATCGGAATAGACCACCAAGTCTTTGCTTCTATCGGGTAATGACAAGATAGGAGCTTGAGTCAACCTCATCTTTAACTCCTCAAACACCTTCTCTTGAGCTTGACCCCATACAAAATTTACATCCTTTCGAGTCAACTTGGTTAGGGGGAATTTATCTTAGAGAAGTCTTGAATGAATCTTTTGTAGTAGCCTGCCAAACCCAAGAAACTACAAATCTCAGTTGGCGTCTTTGGAGACTTCCATTGCATTACTGCCTCCACCTCTTCCGGGTCTACCATAATCCCCTCGGGATTCACCACGTGACCCAAAAAATGAACCTCGCATAACCAGAATGCTCAATTGGAGAACTTGGCATACAGCTTCTCCCTTCTCAAGGTCTCCAGCACCTCTCGAATGTGACCGACATGCTTATTCTTGCTATTCGAATAAATCAGGATATCATCAATAAACACAATAACTGATTTATCTAACATCGGCCGACACACTCAATTCATTAAGTCCATGAAAGCGGCTGGCGAGTTGGTCAAACCAAATGACATAACGAGAAACTCGTAGTGACCATAACGCGTGCGAAAAGCTGTTTTAGGAATATCCCGCTCTTTCACTTTTAGTTAATGGTATCCAGATCGAAGATCTATCCTCGAGAACCAACTAGCACCTTGAAGCTGATCAAACAAATCATCAATTCTTGGTAACGGGTATCAGTTGTTTATCATCAACTTATTCAGCTCACGGTAGTCGATACACATCCTCATACTACCATCTTTCTTCTTTACGGATAAGACCAGAGCACCCCAAAATGAACACCTTATCAATCAGCTCTTGCAATTGATCCATCATTTCTTTCATCTCGGTTGGAGCCAACCGATACGGTGCCTTAGCTACAGGTTGGGCACCTGGTATCAAGTCAATCTGGAACTCAATCTCGCGTTCAGGTGGCACTTCTGGTAAGTCTTCAGGAAACACGTCCGGAAAGTCACACACTACCGGTATGTCGATCAGTTGTGGTGTTGGCGTGTCCACATCCTTCACGTAGGCTAAGTAGGCACTACATCCACGCCTTATGCACTTTCCCGCCACCGCCATCAAAATCACTTTTCGGGATCGTCGTGACTCGATCACCATAAACTGTAACCGTACTCCCGTCAGGTGCTGTTAATCGAATTATCTTCTTGCGACATACAATGTTCGCCTCGTAGTCCACTAACCAATTCATTCCTAGGACTACGTCAAACCCGCCTAGGGTCATCACAAATGGTCTACCAGGAAACTTGTGACCTTTTAGTTCTATGTCACAACCCTCTATCATCTTTGAAATCCAGGAAGACTTACCTATGGTAGTTTCTACATCAAAGGGCGTATCTATATTCTTACTACTAACAGGCAATTTAGCACAGAAAGCAGTAAAAATAAAACTTTTACTAGCACCAGAATCAAATAACATAGAGGCTAAAGTTTGGTTTACTAGAAACGTACCTCACACAACATAGGGGTCCCTCCTAGCCTCCTCCTGCGTCATTGTGAATGCTCTGGCACTCGCCCTCTGCCTTTCTCCTCCGGTCTTCTTTGCTCTCGAACTTTCAGCCCTTGGCTTCTTGCAATCTCTGCTCAGAGGGCTGTTTTCTCCACAGTTATTACACCTTATAACTCCAAAATCTCTCGCCATATGACGAGGCTTCCCACACTTGAAGCAGGCGTTTGATACCCACTTGCATTCTCCCAAATGCTCCTTCCCGTACTTACCATATCTCTTCAACCTTATACCAGATGTGACCACACGGCGGTCACCCACCTTTGCTACTTTGTTGTTTGGAGCGGCTCCGCCATGTCCAAACCGCTTCCCATTCCAGTTTCGGTCACCACCACCCTTCTTGTTCACCTCAGCCACCACCACCTCTCACTCGTCATACAACCTCCCTGACAAGTTAATTGCCAACCTAAACGTGCTCGGTCGGGCAGCGATCATATGCCTGCGAATATCCGCTGGCAAGCCCAAGATATACCTCTTAATCTTTCGTGATGTAGGCGTCACTTGGTCTTGCACCTACCGTGCCTTTTCATTGAACTTCGTGGCGTATTGCTAATTTGTCATTGTTCTCGCCTCCAGCTGCAGGAACTCCCTTTCCATCTTATCCATCTCCTGGTGAGGACAGAACTCCTCAATCACCAGCCTCTTCAACTCTGCCCACTTCATCCTTCTAATCGCCCGACTACCCTTGGCTTGGACGATATTGTCCCACCAGCACAAAACCGAGTCCACAAATGAGTGGGAAACAAACTTCACTTTCTGGTCCTCTCGGCACTCGCTGATATTCAGAACAACTTCCATCTCCCTCACCGATAGGTGAGCAGCAGCAGTAGTGCCATTACCATCGAAGGTTGGGGCTTGCATCTTTGAAATGCCCCGTAGTTACATCCTCGTGTCGTCTCTTGCACAGTCTCTTCTTCCTCCTCTTCTTCCTCGTCATCCGAGAAAACCGTCTTAGTCTCGGGCCGTCTCCCTTCGCCCCGTAGGCCTACTCCTCTCCCTCCTTTCTCCTTCTCTTACAACCTTAATTACTTTAGTCACAACAAACGGTAAGATCGTCTACATGACCTGATGCACTTCCTCCACAACAGCCTCCTTCACTGAGGCTCTTAAGTTAGCACTCTCATCTCCGCCCTCTAGATGAGGGGTCTCGGGTTCTTCATGAACCACCTTCTCAGCTCTAGGCCTTCCTCTTGTGGCCTGTGGTTAAGCACCACATCGACCGCGACTTCCACCACATGAAGCCTTCAATGATCTACTACCGGCCATCCTCAAAACACACTATAAGATTCAAACACCAACACGGTTATTCAAGGGAACAACTCAGTTTATGTCAAGTATAGTAAGTCCTTAATGATAGTGGCTAGTTGTGATTAGCCACTTACTTTACTCTTCATACCCCAAGTATTAGCTATCCTGACTACATTAATATCTAAATCTACTAACAGTACATAAACCATTTAACATGCACACATAATACCGCTTAACATTAAGAAAATACCTGATGGCACGTAGCTACTCGGACTGGCATCCTTTCTCTTTCCATCATATTTTCAGTTTAAGTTAAAGTTTTTTGAAAATTTACCCGTTTCACTTAAACTTTGGCTCTGATACCAACTTGTAAGGCCCCGTTCCCGGGACGCTTACAGCTGGTCAATCATTGCACATAAAACATATATTTTCATTAACTTAAAGAAAACATTGCAGTAGAAACATTTAAAACAAACATTTCATTTCATTATAAAAGCTTTTGCAAAATAATACATCGTTATCAGATTATAAAATACTTGTTGCATTATATCACAAAAGCATTATAAAAATGGATGCCATCCAAAAAGAGCCAAGTAGCCGCCCCGTGCCATCCTCAGCAACCTTTACCTGCCAACTGAAAACACATAAAAGTCAGCGTTGCTGAGTGAGTTCTAGTTTTACAAAACACTATGTTACCTTTCATTCGTCAAAACATTTTCATTACTATCACACGAGATCACACATCATACATACATCAAGATAATAATTATTATCTTTATCATCGTTCGTATTGTACATTTCGCACGTTTCGCAAATTTCGTACATATCGCACTTTTCGTATATTTATTATCTTTCACTTTTATCTAGGTCCTGTACTTAACCCCTTCTTGAGCCAAAGCTATATCATCTAGGGTTAAGTAACAAGGAACCCTTATCGCACATATCGTACGTATCGCACGTATAGAGTACTCACATAGACTAACTCTCCCTGTGTGTGAACCCTTAAGGGTTAGACAAGATCGCACGTTGTAAACACATAGTTGAGCTAACAACTCTCAATGAGTTGTGAACCTCCTTTAATTTGCTTGCAAGGCTTTTCATTCATTATTCTGTTCCACTTTCATTATCTTAGATCTTTCACTACGTTAAGATAATACTTTATGTTCATTAATAATATCACACCACGTAAAGTCACATCATCATACATAATAAGGAACATAACATACAATCATACATAACCGTGAAACATCATCAATCACGCACATCATGCATAGACATCAATCATACATCATCACTAAATCACATCATACATCACCCATCACATCATCTATGACTTTAAAAAGTCAACTTACATAGCCCCCGAGAACCTCCCAAGTCAAAGCTTACTTTTCACTTTTTCCCCGAAAATCAGAAAAATATTCTAAGTCTTTAGGCGCATGAGCACTATGCAGGCGCATGAGCACTATGCCGGCGCATGGCCTTTCAGGCGCATGAGGGACACTTAGGTGCATGGGAAACTTTCAGGCGCATCAGCACTATTGGGGCGCATGTGCAACACTTAGTCTATTCTGGGCTATTCTAGACGCATGGGCACTATGCAGGTGCATGAGTGCCTAGGCGTATGAGTTATCTGGGCGTATGAACTCTTAGTCAATTTTAGCCCATTTCTAGGCGCATTAGTACTATTCGGGCGCATTAGTACTATTCGGGCGTATGAGGTTTTGGGCGCGTGGGACACTTAGGCAGTTATTTTCAGTTGGGCGCATGAGCAGTTTATATCACACTTAACATCATAATTTGGTCCTCAAACAACACACCTATCGTGTTATTAGCTTAAATCATTCATTTTAAGCCTTAGAAACACAGTCATAACAACATCAAATACATACATAGCCCATAATCAAACCCCACCCAGAACATACACACATACACACATACGGGTATAAAACTAAACTTTTATAAAAAGTTCATACATGCATTTCCAGCCCCAAAACAGTTTAAAACAAGTAAACAGAGGGTTCTAGAACTTACCTTTACAGCTCTTTGGGTAAGACTTCTTCAAACTCATTTGCAAATTGAGTTCAAACACCTAATACCCACCAAACACACACAACAATAACATATAACATGTATGAGCATATAACCGAGGCCTAAACCGGTTAAGAACACCTTAGAACCAAGAATTATTACCTGAATTCAGCCTTCTTCTTGATCTTTCAAAATATCCAAAGTTTCTGCCTTCTCTCTCTCTTTCTCTTAAAAAAACCCGAGAGTTGATGGGTGAGGAGAGTGTGGGTGGCCATACCGCCTTTATTCACCAACTTTTAAAGATTTTGTCCTTTTGACACTTTTAACCCTTCAACTTGGTTTAAATAGTTTTCTTTCTTTTTCTTCACTTTATTCTTTCTTTACTAACTTTAAAAGAATAACCGGGTGTTACATTTGTACAAAATCAATTTAATCGTATGATCAAAGTGTTTCAAATTGATGGGGGTACGGACTCCTCAACAAAATGGACGTGTTGAACGAAAACACCATCATGTTATAGAAACTGGTTTGACCTTGCTCTTTAATAGCCACGTTCCCCCATCTTATTGGGTAGACACTTTTAGCACTGTCATCTACATCATTAACCGTCTCCCTGCCAAATTATTGGATGGAAAGTCACCTTTTGAGTTATTATTTTTCAACCAAACGGTCTATTATAACTTTCAAATTTTTGGTTGTTGAGTATATCCTTATATTCGGGATTATTCAGAGCACTATCTATCACCCCGCAACTTACCATGTATTTTCCTGGGATATTACACTTAATATAAAGGTTATAAATGTCTAGACCCGTTATTGGCAAGAGTTTATATTACTAGACATGCTCGGTTCGATGAATTAAGTTTTCTATTCAAAGGGAACACCACTCAAATAGAATTACTTCGTTTATCTTGGAATACATTTTTTATCATGTCCCACCAACCTCAACTGCCGATCAGTCTCAAAACAACCGGTAAAGCCACCCATTAATTCACCACTTTATACCCATTGTTGTGATTATCCTCATGAGTCCACAAATACTATTGGATTGTTGCCCATTGACCTCAATCAAACACCCAACCAATCAGTTCACCCCACCCATAATCCAACATTAACTCCTAGTGGATCACTATCTGAACTAACATTACCTTTGTCTAAAGCCCAACAAGAAATTCCTCCACCTGTTGCTTAACCTATTATTGCTACTGTCCCTCTTCTCACCACCGAACCTTTTATGGTTATCACACCCTCACCTGTTGCTTCTTCTCATCCTATGGTAACTCATGCCAAAGCAAGAATTTTTAAACCCTGTTAAGTGCTCTAAGAAAGATTAACATGTTGTCTTTATTTGTCTTTTGATAGTTTGTAATAGTATAGGGACTATTTGTATAATTTGTTAGTTTCTTTACTTTTTATTTTCAGTATAAATAGCTTAGATTTGCAGGTAGATAGTAACGAAATCACAAGATATTCGAATCTGCTTTCGTACTTGTAATTGTCTTAGCTTGATATTAATGAAAACTTGAATTTTATTGATATCTTGTTTTGATTTGATTACTTTGTGTGAATTTCATTGAATTGTGTTACAAATCATCACAGATTTATTCATTTGATCCTTTCAAACCCAAACATTGAGATGATCTTACCTATACTCGGTCTCATGGCTTCTACTCCATATTATGTTCTTCTTCCGACCCAATAGGGGTTAGATCTGCTGCTAAACATCCCCATTGGGTTGATGCTATGAACAAAGAATTGATGGCTCTTCATAATAATAATACCTGGACCTTAGTTCATCGCCCAAAGTTTGATATTGTCGTTGGCTCTAAATGGTTGTTTCGTACAAAATATCGATCGGATGGCTCCTTTGATCGCTATAAAGCGTGACTTGTTGGTCAAGGATTCAGTTAAATACCCGGGTTGGATTATTCTCATACATTCAGCCCCGTAGTTAAAACCTCCATTATTAGAATTGTACTTTTGGTGGCCATAATTAATAATTGGAAGTTACATCAGTTAGATGTTAACAATGTGTTTTTACATGGTAACCTTATTGAACATGTTTACATGGAACAACCGCCAGGGTTCATTGACCCCTATTTTCCTGATTATGTTTGTCAACTAAACAAAGCCTTATATGGTCTTAAACAAGCACCACGTGTATGGTTTCAAAAACTAAGTTCCCTCTTAATCCAAAATGGTTATCTTGCAGTCAGGCCGACACATCCCTTCTTATCTTCAAACGGGACTCATGTATTATGTATCTTTTCCTTTATGTTGATGACTTGATTTTAACAGGAAATCAAGACGAAGTTATGACCAATTTCATCCGGCAATTGCATAAAGAGTTTGCAATTAAAGATCTTGGCAACCTAAATTATTTCCTTGGTCTTGAAGTTACTTATATACTAATGGACTTTTTTTGAGCCAAATTAAATATGCTCATGATATTCTTGCCCGTGTTGATCTTCTTGACTGCATACATTTCATACTCCATTAGCCGCAAATGAGTCCTTCACGGCTTTCGATGAACCTTACAAGGACCCCACAACCTATAGATCTTTAGTTGGGGCTCTACAATATCTTACCATTATTAGACCCGACATCTCATATGCAGTCTATCAAGTTAGTCAATTTTTGAAGGCTCCTACTACCGTGCACTTTAAGAAAGTCAAACACATTCTTCATTATGTTAAAGGCACTATGTCTCTCTGGCTTACTTTCTTAAGTATCTTTGCACTTCCATTCTGGGATACTCGGATGCTGATTGGGCTAAGTGCCTTGATACTCGTCGCTCGACATATGGATATTCTATATTCCTCAGAGGCAATCTTGGGTCTTGGAGTGCTAAGTAACAATACACAATATGTCGATCCAGTTGTGAATCTGAATATCATGCCATGGCCAATACAATTGCCGAGATCATATGGGTCACTCACCTTCTTCGTGAACTACATGCTCTACCACCCGATTGCCAAACATTACTTTGTGATAATAAAAGTGCTTTGTTTCTCACACAAAATCCAGTTTCTCATAAAAGGGCTAAACATATAAACCTTGATTATCATTTAATTCAAGAACTTGTCACCTCCGGGAAGTTGTGCACCCGCTTCATTCCGATCAAGCTTCAGGTTGCAGATATAATCACAAAAAGCCTTCCTCGACCTCAATTTGAATTCTTTCGTGACAGGCTCGGCCTTCGTCCGCCACCGTCCCGCTTGAGGGGGGATGTTAGACTACCTTAGTTAATGATTATTTATTGTTTATAGTTATTACCTTCTCTTGTATCTAGATTATTTTTTGTATCTATTTAATCTTATGCAACCCACCATTGTGGGTATGCAAGTAGTTGCATATTCGGTTTTTGAAGAAGAAAATATATATGAGGTAAAAGTATCCAACTGGCGAACAAATATATCAATTATTTAATATTGGTGGAGACAATACGAATGTTTAAGGGGTCAAAAATATAATTCTAAAAGATGGAACAAGTCTAATTTTCTATGACCACCCCTTCTTCATTCTCTTATTCTTTTCATGCAAATGAAGAGACAAAGTGCTAATGAGAGAAAAGATCAATAATTTTTAGATTTGATTAGTGTTTCGGGATCTCACTTGCAACGGTGCAATGTTGGGTTGTTTAGCTGTTGTGAGAAGATATGGGGGTGGTTCATTGATACTTTCATCGCTTGAAGGTTTTTGTTTTGTGTTAAGGAGCAAAGGTGAAATATTTCACGACCAACTTTACAGGTTATCCTTGGGTTGCATTTATCATGATGTTATATGAATGATACAATGTGTTTCAAACAAAAAAGATAAGATCTTGGCTTGATTTGATTGAAACAAAAAGGATTTTTCATTTCTAGGGTTTCTACCCTAAAAAAAGGTAGGATTGTTGTCTATTATTTTTGCATGAAAGTATATTTATACTAGAAGGTCCTTACTTTCATGGGGATGTTCACCCGAAATTTACCGACTTATATCGAATTGTACGTTTGCAAGAAAGTTAGACAAGAATGTATTGTCACCCAAAAGTTCACTTTTGCACAAAAATAACATGTGAAAGTTGTTTTCTCCAAAAGATTATGCTAATTGTGGGTTACATGAATGTTCACAATAAAGGTTGACTTTCAAACGAAAGTGCACATGAAAGTTGGATCTTCGTACCCTTTATAATATACAAAAGTTGATCCTTTTCACATGTGAACTTATGTTTAGGTTGCTAAGGCTCGAGCTTTTAGAAAGATTTAAGATCATACAACCTACAATATATTATTAATATTTCTTAGATGAGTTCTAGATGTCCTTTCAAAAATTTTATGGGCTGACACACATGCTTACAGATAATATGATTGAATTGAATGGTTAGGAATGGGTTGAATTCATAATTTATGATTTGTTTAATATGCATGTTTGACTGTTATATCTTTATGAATGTGTCAGGATTGAATTGAATTACAAGCAAGTGTGTAGCATCTCAACCAATAGTGCCAAGTTAGAAAGATAGAAAAAGTAGGTTTAGTCGTGGTCGCGAGCAGTTATCCCTAGTGTTCCGGTATGTGATGGATTCCAACCTTAGGGTGCTCACACGTGTAAGATGACTCAGCCCTAATTATCATAAATGTATAATGACACTAACGCTTAGTGGACAAAACCATACCAATAACAATATGTAATGCATTGGAGGAGTAGGATAGTGGAGACCCGGGGGGCTTCCTCTTTTTTTGTCGGTAGTGTTAAATTGTAGTATATAAATATAAACTTCGCCCCCCCCCTCAAAAATTAATTTCACCACTGCTCTCGGTACGGGAATGTTCAAGCTTTACCACTGATGCAATGATGTGTGCGTTTGATGCATGGCTTGGAAACTTACGCGTGGTAGTGACTCAGACGCACCAAGGCGGCCATGGACTTCCACCCCTTGGCTTGGCTGTTTGTGAAGAGGTTGGATTCAATGTATAAATAGATAGCTTTAAGTTTTAAAGATCTTTTTTTCTAAAGATCATGATTGAAACATGTTTTGAGGTATTCATGATTGAAACATTTTAGGAAGGTTCATGTTGAAATGAGAGTGATTTCATAAAAAATGTAAACCTTGAAGCTTTCAATTATGATTAAAAGATGGATTCTAAAAGAACAAAAACTCCCGAGACATATAAACTTTATCTTGTGGCTCATATATTTTAGAAACCCGTCTTGTGAACATGAATTTTTATAATGTGGTTTTATAAACAACCTTTTGTAAACAAAAATGGGTATTAAAATCCCCGTGATGTAGCGTAGTATTATATATATTAATTTAGTATGTCGGTGTTTACTATGATTTGTTTAGTTTTTTTACTTATCTATTGTGACAACCCTAAGGTTAGACAAACTAACATCTCACAGATAAGACTCATATTTATACTTTATTAAGGAATTATAAACACAAGTTTTATTTGATTACTTTCTATAAGTAATATATGTTTAATTGATTATATATGTGCATGGATGCATCCATGCATGAATGTTTACGTATGCATGGGTGTGAAAATTTGATAACTTTGTAAACTTTTAAATCATATGTATTGGTTACTAATTACAAAGCTAAATGGTTAGTTAACTTACTACTAAAATGCATTACAAACTTAACCAAATATCACTAAAGAAGATCACATCAAACCTTGTACCAACACTAAAACTAAGTAAACCCTAATCACTTAAACAAACAACATAAATAACCTTAACTAACTCTCGGTTCATTAGGATACTAAACCAATCCCGATTAAAGCACTTAAACCCACGGCTAATCCTAGCTTCATGACTCAGTCATTAACACCAAAACCGACACCTAGCCACTAACCCTTCCCATAATTCGCCACCTAGCATTACATGACACCAAGCATGCTTAAAAACCTGCCACCTATTACACTAATAGCCCACTAATACAAGCTATAATGGCCACTTCACAATTCTAACTTGAGTTAATCATGACAACTCCATCTACATCCCCTACCTCTCGGCCGATGGAACCACAACCACATACCACCACAAACGCCACCACCCTCACTCCTCTCGACACAAACTCTCGGATCTCCAACCATTTCCACTCATACTCTCAAGCCCTCGGTCCTCATATCACACAATAATCACCACCACAACCTTTGTTCACTATCCATAAGTTGTCATCAAGCATCAATGTAACACCCCGAATTTCTATTTATACGAAAGGAAAAGAAAAGTAAATAGAAAGAATAGAAATTGTGCACAAGTGGAGGGGGATAAAGTGTACAAAGTACGAAACCTTTTTTTAAGGATTTAAGGGGCATGGTCGCCCATATCAAAAGCAGAAAGCTACTTTTGCTCTCGGGGGAAGAAAGAAGAGTGAGAGAGCCCCGGTTCTAGAGAGAGAAAGTGGAAGAAGCAGCTTCAAAGGTAAGCCTTCTCTTATTTGAGCTCGGTTTCAGCTGGGTTTCGAGTTCTTGACCGAAGTTCTGGTTGTTTAGTGTTTGTTTTCGGGATTCAAGAGCTGAATCGAAGGTGGGTCTCGAACTTGAAGTGTGTTGCTCAAAGGCTGCTCAAGGTGATTTTCTAGAACCCCTCTTTTACTGATTTTCAACTGATTTCGGCTATTATGCATACTAAGTAAACATTTTGAAAGAAACCGTGGGTTTACAACCTTATGTTCAAAATGATGTATGTATGTATGTATGTTATAGTGTTGATTATGGGTTAGTATTGATGTTTAGCATGCTTAGATGCCCTTAGTATGTTAGATCTGTGCTTGGGTATGAATAGAATGATAATCGGGTGATGTTGGTAGCATAGAAAATATTTCAGAATGTTCTAATGAACATGAATAGTGGTCCATGCGCCCAGAGGTGGGTCATGCGCCCAGAGGTGGGTCATGCGCCTAAACAGTGGCTCATACGCCCAGCATGAGTGGCCAGACGCCTAAGTGTTGGCCATGCGCGTAAGAGTGGGTCATACGCCTAAACAGTGGCCCATGCGGCTAGCATGTTGGCCCATGCGTCTAAGTGTTGGCCATGCGCCCAGAGGGGGTCCATGCGCCTAAACAATGGTCCATGCGCCCAAGTGTTGGCCATGCACCTAAATAGTGCCCATTCGCCTATGTGATTGAAACGCCTAAGTGTTAGTGATGCGCCTGAACAGGTGCCATGCGCCAGAACAGGACATAAGCGCCCAAATAGTGCCCATGCGCCCAGACAGTTTTACACTTAGAATTTTTATGCTCATGCGCCTGGAAGGTCCCATGCGCCCAATTTGGGCTTGAGGTTTTCTAAGTGATTTTAAGGGGTAATATGGGGAGATATGCCTGGTTATGATGTGATGGCTTATGTTAGATGTGTGTTATGCATGTATGATGTTGCCTGTATGGTGATGGTGTATGCTATGATTATGTATATGTTCCTTATTATGTATCTATGTCTTCCCTTGGCTTTGCGTTGAATGTTAATGAATGTAATGAAAGTATTATGTAACGTAAAGTAGAAGATAATGAAAAGGGGAACATAATAATAGAATGCATGCATGAATAAATGAATGAATGAACGAATGAAAGACTTCCAAGCACATGTATGAGGTGAGCAACTCCGTGTCGCAACAGACTCGAAAGAGGTCCTTGTCGCGTACTCCGGTGCTGTGTCAGTCTTCAGACATGAGTCGGGGGTTTGTTTATCAGGCCCCAGCACAGTGTCAGTCTTCAAACATGAGTCGGGAGTATTGCATGAGACAGGATGAAGATCGCGTACTCCGGTACTGTGTCAGTCTTTGGACATGAGTCGGGGGTTTGGGAGCAGGCCCCGGCACAGTATCAGTCTTCAGACATAAGTTGGGAGTATTGCATATGACGAAAGTGACGGATGATGAGATCCGTGTCACGTATCCCGGTACTGTGTTAGTCTTCAGACATGAGTCGGGGGTTTGTTTATTAGGCCCCGGCACAGTATCAGTCTTCGGACATGAGTCGGGGATATTGCATGAGACGAGATAATGAGGTGAGCGACTTTGTGTTGCAACAGACTCGGATAGAGTTCAATCCCTGTGATTGACTCATATGGGATATTTGTCGCGTATCCTGATGATGTGTCAGTCTTCGGACATGAGTCGGGGGTTGTGAGCAGGCCCCGGCACAACATCAGCTTTGGAGCATGAGTCGGGGATATGGCACGAGACAAGATTCAAGTAATAAAGAGTAATAAGCAAAGAGATGAAAGGAACGTTAATGAATTATCGTAATTATCGTAAGTAATTTTGGTGCGAATAAATTTTGCTTATTACTCTTTATTACTCGAATCTTGTCTCTTGCAATATCCCCGACTCATGCTCGAAAGCTGATGCTGTGCCGGGGCCTGCTCACAAACCCCCGACTCATGTCCGAAGACTGACACAACACCGCGATACGCGACAAAGATCCCATACGAGTCAATCACATAGATTGAACTCTATACGAGTCTGTTGCAACACAAAGTCGCTCACCTCATTATCTCGTCTCATGCAATATCCCCAACTCATGTCCGAAGACTGATATTGTGCCGAGGCCTGACAAACAAACCCCCGACTCATGTCCAAAGACTGACACAGTACCGGGATATGTGACAAGGACCTCTTTCGAGTCTGTTGCGACACAGAGTCACTCACCTCATACATTTGCTTGGCTTTATGCCACACCCCCGAAGTTATACATAACTCAGGTAACAACACCCCCATCGAAGTGGGTAACAACACCCCCACCAAAGTGGGTAACAACACCCCCACCGAAGTGGGTAACAACACCCCCACTGAAGTGGGTAACAACACTGCCACCAAAGTGGGTAACACACCCCCATCGAAGTGGGTAACACCCCCATAGAAATGGGTAACACCCCCATAGAAATGGGTAACACCCCCATCGAAATGGGTAACACCTCTGAAGGTCAGTCACAAAGACTGGAACCCTTGCGTGCACACTTTAGGATTTGCTGAACCTCACGCGGTAGAGCTTAAGGCATTAAGAGTCGTGCACCTCTGTACATATTGCTTTCAAGCCTCTCTATACTTCTCTCTTTATTCATTAATTCATGCATGCATTCATTCACTACGTTCCTCTTTTCATTATCTTTCACTTTACGTTACATAATACTTTCATTACATTCATTAACGTTCAACGCAAAGCCAAGGGAAGACATACATACATAAAAAGGAACACACATAAACATAAACATATACCCTTAACATCATACACACATCAAACATAAGCCATCACATCATAACCAGGCCTATCTTCCCATTTTACCCCTTGGGCGCATGTGAACTTCCAGGCGCATGAGCATAAAAATTCTAAGTATAAAACAGTCTGGGCGTATGGGCACTGTTTGGGTGTTTCTGTCCTGTTCAGGCGCATCACCAACACTTAGCCGTTTCGAGCACTTGGGTGCATGGGCACTGTTTAGGCGCATGGCCAATACTTAGCCGTTTCATTCACTTCGACGCATGGGCACTGTTTAGGCGCATGGTCCACACTTAGCCATTTCATTCACTGGGACGCATGGGTACTGTTTAGGCGCATGGTCCACACTTAGCCATTTCATTTACTGGGACGCATGAGCACTGTTTAGGCGCATGACCCACTCTTGGGCGCATGGCCAACACTTAGGCTTCTGGTCCCTTATACTGGACGCATGGAAAACTGTTTGGGCGCATGAACCACTGTTCATGTTCATCAAACATTCTGAAATATTTCTATGCTACCAATTTCACCCGATTTCCATTCTAATAATACCCAAACACAGATCTAACATGCTAAGGCCATCTAAGCATGCTAAACATCATCTTTAACCCATAATCAACACTATAACATGCATACATACATACAACATTCGAACATAAATCTGTAAACCCACAGTTTCTTTCAAAATGTTTACTTAGTATGCATAATAGCCCCAAATCAGTTAAAAATCAGTAAAAGAGGGGTTCTAGAAACTCACCTTGAGCAGCTTTTGAACAACGCTCTTCCAGTTCAAGACCCACTTCGATTCAGCTCTTTGAATCCTGAAAGTAAACTCTAAACAACCAGAACTTCGGTCAAGAACTCAATACTCAGCTGAAACCGAGCTCAAACAAGAGAAGACTAACCTTTTTCAGCTTATTCTTCCTCTTTCTCTCTCTAGAATCGAGAGTCTCTCTCTCTCTTCTTCTTTTCAGATGTGAAGAAGAAGATGATAAAGGAAGAATGGGCACCCATGCCCTTAAATCCTTAAAATAATAAAAGTGTACTTTGTACACTTTTCCCCTTCCACTTATGCAAAGTTTCTATTATTTCTATTTACTTTTCTTTTCCTTTCGTTTAAATAGAAAATTCGGGGTGTTACAGAAAATATCTTAAAAAGTTACGCATGAAAATCATGATTGTATAAGGGTGGCGCCACCGATGCCGAGGTTCTTGTTTTGTTGGAACTTGGCCTTATTTGAGGGTTTTTAAAAGGGAAAAACCCTATTCTCAAGCCATTCCAACATCACGATCATCAAATCTACATGCTTAATTCAATCGGCTTTGAAGATTCAACGATGAGGCAAGGCTAATTCGTTTGTAACTCACTTCGGGGGACGGGTTGTGCAATTTTTTATTTTTTTAGTTTGGAACCTGGATATGAGATTGGATTTTAAACCCTTTAATTTCTTGTGAATTCAGTTCATGATTTGATTATTTAAAGGATTTGATTATGCTTAAATCTAATTTTGATTTTCTGTAATGGTGGTTTTTTTTAACTATTTTGTGATTGATTATTATAATGAGGGTTACATTATTTAAATTTGTAATTCTGTGAATGAAGTCCTTTATGATTTAATCCATAATTATATTCACTTAGATCCTATCATGTGTATGTTACCATTAATGACTTCTCACTAGGTTCCACTAAAGAAAAATTGTAACTTTGTCAAACCTGAATCTTGAAATGAGTTGCTTTTTATCCAAGATAGTAATAAACTTAAACTTTTATTTCATTAATTTTATTTTTTTCTCAATTCAATTAGTCAGGCAATTTACTTTCTAATGTTAATGTTCTTATATTAATTGTTACTAGCACTTTTCGGTGATTACTTGTGGATTCGACTTCCTTCTTACCCTTTACAATTAAGGGTGATTAAGGACTCTTTATAATATTTTTGACCGATCACACGACAATAATCAAAATGGAGTCGTTGTCATTGAATTGTTGTGCTTAGTGTTATTAGTAGTTAATTTTTTTCTTAAAAATCCATAAAAAACCAAAAAGATTTTCCTTTTCATGTTTTTAGTTTATTTGTTCTTGAGTCGCTCGGAATTACATGGGCATTCGTTTCTTATGGGTAGGTAGTTCAAGACCCTTATGCATATGAGAAATCCTTGAAGTACTTCACCATTGCTCTTTGATCCTGAGATTGAAAAAAACAACATGTAACGGCTGGTTATTTAACCAAAGAAGAAGAAAAAAGAAAGAAAGAATAAAATAAAGAATAAGAAATAAATGCTATTAACCCAAGTTGAGGGGTTGAAAGTGTGCAAAGTACAAATTTATTACAATTTTATACAAAAGTAGCATGGCCTCCCATGCCATGCTACTTTTCACCTTTTTTGCTTACGAATTTCAGAGAGAGAAAGATTAGAGTTTTCGGGTTCTTTGAAGAACAAGAGCGGGAAGTAGAATTCAAGGTAAGAATTCATGGTTTTTGAGTGTTCTTGACCGGTTTTATCCTCGGTTGTATGCTTATGTGTGTATGTATGTTCGGTTGTGTGTGTTTAGTGGGTTTCTAGATGTGAACTTGTAGCAAACGGGTTTGAAGGAAGTCTTACCCGAAGAGGCTGCTAAGGTGAGTTCTAGAACTCCCTTTTTTACATGTTTTTAACTGCTTTGGGCTGAAAATGCATTTATGAACATTTTTATAAAAGTTGGGTCTATACCTGTATGTGTGTATGTGTGTATGTTGCAGGTGGGATATGATTTTTGGGCTATGTTTATGTTTGATGTTGTTATGTATATGTTTTTATGGCTTAGAATGCATGATTTAAGCTTAGAATAAGTTTGAGAATGATTGGGGACTGAATTATGATGTTTAAGTGTGAAATACGCTGTTCATGCGCCCAAATAAGGTTCATACGCCTAGTATGGAAAACTGTCTAAGTGTTCCCATGCGCCCGAGACCTCATGCGCCCATATAGTTGTCATGCACCTAGAAATAGGCACAATTTGACTAAATGTTCATGCACCCAGAATAGCTCATACGCCTAAGCAATCATGCGCATGCATAGTGCTCACGCGCCTAGAATAGAGTAAGTGTTGCTCATGCACCCCAATACTGCTGATGTGCCTGAAAGTGGCACATGCGCCTAAGTGTTCCTCATGCGCCTGAAAGGTCACGCGCCTGCATAGTGCTAATGCGCCTAAAGACTTAGAATATTTTTTGATTTTTTAGGGAAAAATGTAAATAGGCTTTGACTTGGGATGTTCCCGGGAGCTATGTAAGTTGACTTTTTGAGGTCAAAGATGATGTGATGGGCATGAATGATATAAGATGATGAGGATGCATGATGGTATGTATGATGTATGTTATGCATGTATGATGTGCCTTGTATGTTTATGTTTATGTTCCTCTAATGTATGATTATTTTCCTGTGGCTTTACGTTGAATGTCAACGAATGAAATGAAAAGTATTATGTAACGTAAATTAGAAGATAATAAAAAGAGGAACATAATGAAAGAATGCATGCATTAATGAACAAATGAAACTAGGAAAGGCTTGCAAGCATATGTATGGAGGTTCACACCCAATGAAGGGTGTTAGCTCAACCATGTGCGGGTTAGCTACCCCAGAAGGATGCACACTAGGGCTTGATCCGTGTGATTAAGCATATGTAAGGAGGTTCACACCCATGAAGGGTGTTAGCTCAACCATGTGCGGGTTAGCTACCCCAGAAGGATGCACACTAGGGCTTGATCCGTGTGATTAAGCATATGTAAGGAGGTTCACACCCAATGAAGGTGTTAGCTCAACTGTGTGCGGGTTAATTACCCTAGAAGGATGCACACTAGGGTTCAATCCTTGTGATTAACCATATGTATGGGACCCTTACCGCTTACCCTAGGTACCAGAGTCAGCTTCGTGCATAATGTTCGGGGTCTTTGAAAGACCTCAGGCCCAGTACCGGCTTTATGCATGACGCTGGGGTGAAGCACATGGTATTGGTCCGAATGAAAGTAAAGATTTAATGACGAATGTACGAAATGAACGAACGAATGATAAAGATAATAATGATATTATCTATTTGTACGAATGGTGTTTGACAACATACAAAACTAAAGAACAGTTTTAATGAAAGATAAAGTATGTTTTATTTTAAAATTAGAACTCACTCAGCAATGCTGACTTTTATGCATTTTTCCAGTTGGCAGGTAAAGTTGTTGAGGATGGCATGGGGCGGCTACTTGGCTTCTTTCTGGATGGCAACCATTTTTACAATGCTTTTGTGATGTAATGCAACAAGTATTTTGTATTATGATAACGATTTATTATTTTGCAAAAGCCTCTATAATGAAATGAAATGTCATTTTTGTATGTTTCTGCTTCTGTTTTTAATTAAGCTAAAGGAAAAAAAATGTTTTATGTGCAATGATTGACCAGTTGTTAGCGTCCCGGAAACGGGGCCTTACACAACACGAGACAACCAAGTCTTTCACAAAGCAAATCCTTCAACAAAATCTATTCCATGAGTAGGTACTTGGTTCGAAGAAGGAACTTCTTCAGCTAAGGATAGTCAGATACTAAGAAGGGTTTCTAAAATACTAAAATGCAATCCACTCAGCAATATGAATAACTCAGGTGGTCAAGGTGCTCTGTCCAATCAACCTCCTCCACGAAAAGAACAAACTTTAGGTGATATTCCTCCCCTACTGTTCCCACCACATAATGCACCACCACCTTAACAATAAGCCCTTCTATTTAACCCAGTTCTAGGAAACCCTATACCTCAACCATCCTAGTTTCAAGTGGGTGAAAATCCTTATGTATACTGACAACCCCATCCACCTATTCAGCAAAAACCAGTTAGAAATGTTAGCTATGAGGCTCTAAGAAATCTATAACAGTCAGATATTTTAAAGATGAAAAAAGAAGAATAAAAGTGAAGAATAAGAAGGAAATGTTTTTTTACATAAGTTGAGGGGTTAAAAGTGTAAAAAGGCAAAAAGTATAAAAGTTGGTACATAAAGTGGGCATGGCCGCCCACACCTTTCTGGATATTGCTTTTCATTCAGATTTTAGAGAGAGAAAGTAGAGAACTTTTAGATTTTGAAAAAGGAAGTAGAGGAATTCGAATTCAAGGTAAGAATTCTTGGTCTTATGATGTTCCTGGCTGGTCTATGCCTTGGTGGTATGCTTATGTGTTTGTATGTGTGTTCAGGTTGTGGGATTTGGTGGGTTTTGGGTTGTGGAACTCAAAGTGAATTCGGGTTTGAGAAAGTTCATCTGAAAGTTGATTAGGTGAGTTCTAGAACCCAGTTTTTACATGTTTTAATTGATTTTGGGGCAGGAAATTCATGTATGAATGTTTTTGTTTAAGTGGGTTTTGATACCTGTATGTATATGTGTGAGTGTGGGTGGGGTATGATTAGGGTGTTCTTGATGTTATTATTGGTTATGTTTATGTTTTGATGCTTAGAATAATGGAAAAAAGCTATAAACATGATGAATTGATGATGTTAGGGCTGAATATTAGGTTGATAGATGAGTTGGTTGCCCATACGCCTGGATTGGCCCATGTGCCCAACGGTTGAATTTGCCTAAGCATCCCCTATGAGCCCGAAACCCCATGCGCTCAAATAGTATCAATGCACCTAGAATAGGCTGAAAATTGACTAAGTGTCCATGCGCCTAGATAGCCCATGCTCCTAAGCACTCATGCACCTAGAAATGCCTAAAATGACTAAGTGTAGGATCATGCACCTCAATAGGGCCATGAACCTAGACCTTTTCCCATGCGCATAGGTGTTTCCATGCGCCTAGAAGGTCATGTGCCTGCATAGTGCCCATGCGCCTAAGACTTAGAATATTTTTATGAATTTTGGGAAAAGTAAAGTGTTAGGCTTTGACTTGGGAGGTACCCGAGGGTAATGTAAGTTGAATTTATGATGTCATATGTGATGTAATGGATGATACTATGTATGGTATGGTTATGTTTATGTTATGTTCCTTGTTTTGTATGTTTATTTTCCATGGCTTTGCGTGTTATGATTAATCAATAAACATAAAGTATTATGTAACGAAAGCGGAAAGATAATGAAAGAGGAATGTAAAGAATGAAATAATGCATGCATTAATAAATGATGGAATGGAAAGTCTTGCAAGCAAATGTAAGGAGGTGCACGACTCTAAAATGTCGTTAGTTCAACTTGTAACGCCCAGAATAAAGTTGAAACGAGCCAATTAATAATAATAGGCCTAGCTGGGACTATTTAAAAAAAATAAATGGGTAATGGAGTATGGACCGAGTAGACTTCACGGGTTACGTGTTTGGCAATTTTAAGGTCCCGAGAACGCCCGGTATATATAATCGTATCAGCTTGAGCAAACTCTCATTTGCAACTCAACACCCAATTTCTAGAGAGAGAATAGAGAGAGAAAGTGGAGAAGAGGTGAAGATTTAAGGCTCGATTAATAACGGAATTGAAGATCGGTGTTCATGGGCATCCAAAAATAAGAAAACACCATAATCCAGGTAAGAAACATCATTTA
This sequence comes from Flaveria trinervia, assembly GCA_025506515.1. Lineage (NCBI taxonomy): Eukaryota > Viridiplantae > Streptophyta > Magnoliopsida > Asterales > Asteraceae > Flaveria > Flaveria trinervia. The sequence continues at coordinate 63,395,999 of CM046458.1, read as the reverse complement.
ATCGTTCATTTTGATGTAAACCCAGATTCCAGGGGCGTTTATGAAAGTAGAAAAGATTCTCCCAAAACTCATGTTTTTGTGTAAGAAAATATGTAAAAAGCTTGGATATTTCTTCATGGATGATAAACCAAGGTTTTGGGTGTAAAAGATTGAAGTTTTGGGGCAAAATGGGTTGGTTCGTAATTCAGCCCGTTCTGCGAAACTGGGTGTTCATCCAACAAATTATGTATTCATCCAGCGAAACTATGGGTCTTCCTACGAAACTATGGGTCTTCCTACGAAACTATGGGTCTTTCTGCGAAACTATAGTTTCGCAGGTAGTTTCGCAGACATGGTTATCCAACGAAAGTTGGGCGAAACTGGCAGTGAAGATGCCAGCGAAACTGCGAGCGAACCTGCAAGCGAAACTGGCAGCGAAACTGCCAACGAAACTGCCAGCAAAGATGCCAGCGAAACTAGCAGTGAAACTGCTGGCGAAACTAGCAGCGAAACTGCTGATCTGGCAGCGAAACTAGCAGCAAAATTAAGCAGAAATTAACCCCTTTGAGTGTTAACTTATCTGCAGGTTGTGTGGTGTGACCCTTGCTTTGAAAGCTTGGTTGAGAAGCTACTCATCAAGTCCAGGTGAGTTCTAGATCACCTATTTAAAGGGTTTGAACTAGTTTGGGGCTGGAAATGCATCTTAAATATACACTTTAAATGACTAAGATTTTAAGAGGTTTTAACGGGAAGATCGATTTTTCTATAAGGAAATGTGCTATATAAAAGTGCTAAAATAAAAAATTTTCACGCTGACCTGGCAGCATAGCCCCAACCAGGGGCATTGCCCCTTGGATCCACTAGGGGCTGCTACCCTAGGACCCTCTGTCAGGGGCTACCGTCCCCGAACCCCCGCTGTCCCGCGAAGGGTCGGTTATGTTCTATGATGATTATGCTTGTGGTGCATATGTATATGCATGTGAATGTATGACGCATGATGTATGATGCATGATGTTTATGATGATGATGTATGATTGATGCCTATGTATGATGATGATGTATGATTGCCGATGATTATGTATGTTATGTATGATTGTTCTACATTACGTATGATGACGTGACTTTACGTGGTGTGATTATTATGATGAACGTAAAGTATTTTCTTAACGAAGTGAAACACTTATGATAATGAAAGTGGAACATAATGAACGAATGAAAAGTCTTGCAAGCAAATGAAAGGCGGTTCACAACTCCTTGAGAGTAATTAGCTCAACTGTGTGTTTACAACATGCGATCTTGGCTAACCCTTAAGGGTTCACACGCAGGGGGAGTTAGTCTATGTGACTACTCCATACGTGCGATACGTGCGATATGTGCGATATGGGGTCCTTGTTGCTTAACCCTAGATGATATAGCTTTGTGCTTAAGAGGGGGGTTAAGTACAGGACCTAGATAGAAGTGAAAGATAATAAATGTACGAAAAGTGCGATAAGTACGAAATGTGCGAAACATGCGAAATGTACAAAACGAATGATGATGAAGATAATAATCATTAGCTTGATGTACGTATGATGTCTGATCATGTGCGATGGTAAAGAAAATCTTTTAACGAATGAAAGGTAATATAATGTTTTATAAAACTAGAACTCACTCAGCAACGTTGACTTTTATATGTTTTCAGTTGGCAGGTAAATGTTGCTAATGATGGCACGAGGAGGCTACTTGGCTCTTTTTGGATGGTATTCTTTCGTATAACGTTTTTGCATTGTAATACGAACGAACTATATTTTATAATGAACGATGTATTATTTTACAAAAGTGTTTATTTAAAGGAAATGAAATGTTTGTTTAAAGTGTTTCCACTATATGATTTTAGTAAAGTCAATGTAATTATATGTTTATGTGTGATGATTGACCAGCTGTGAGCGTCCTGGGAATAGGGCCTTACACAACTGTATGTGGTCTAGCTAACCCGTAAGGATACAGAAAGGGGTCTAGTTTTTATGACTGGCCAAATGTATAGCTTATAGAAGTGATCTTGGATGCTTACCCTTGTACTGGTGCCACGCTATGTGCGTTATGGAAGTCTATTTATGTACTTCGGCCCAGTACCCGCTTTGTGCCTCCGTTTGGGGTATAGCTTACAGGTGGGATCTTTGTTGCTTACCCTGGTACTGGTACTAGACTATGTGTATTATGGTAGTCTATTTACAAACATCAGCCCAGTACCTGCTTTGTTCCCACGTTTGGGTTAAACATGATGACATTGGTCTGAAATGAATAAAATATAAGGGATAATGAATGATAATGGAAGGTAATAATGATATTATCTATGTGTACGTATGATGCATAATCACATATGAACGTAAAGAAAGGTTTTTAATGTAAAGTATGCTATGTTTGTGTAAAACTAGAACTCACATAGCGACGCTGACTTTTATGTGTTTTCAGTTGGCAGGTGAATGTTGTTGAGGATGGCACGGGGTAGCTACTTGGCATTTCGGAATGACATCCATTTGTTTAAATTATGACGTTTTTGCATTATAATGTGAACAAAAAATATTTTGCAACGATTCTGAATGTTGTATTCTTTTACAAAAGCAATGAATGAGATGATTTTAAATTATTCCGCTGCAATGTTTTGGTATTATGAATGAATACTTTATGTTTTATGTGCAATGATTGACCAGCTGTAAGTGCCTCGAGAATGGGGTCTTACAAGTTGGTATCAAAGCCAAAGTTTAAGTGAAATGGGTAAATATTTTCAAAAGAAACCTAAACTTAAACTGTAAACGGGATAAAGGGAAGGGATGCTAATATTTTCTTTAATGTTAATCGCCATTATGTGCGCATATTATTTGATCTGTGTGCTTTTAGTAGATCTAGATACTAATGTAGTCATGATAGGAAGTTCTTGGGGTATGAAGAGTAAAGTAAGTGGCTAATCACAACTAGTCACTATAATTAGGGACTTACTATACTTGACATCAATTGAGCTATTACTTTGAATGACTATAGCATGTTTAGAGAATGGTTGGAGGTAGATCTTCGAAGGCTTCGCGAGGTGGAGGCCATGGTGGACGTGGTGCTGGACCGCGTGTCATGAGAAGCATGGCTAGGGATGCTGAAATGGCACTCGAAGAGCCTGAGATCCATCACCCGGAAGGTGGTGATGATAGTGCTAATCCAAGGACCGCACTAAAGGAGGCGGTTTTTGAGGGAGTTCAACGGGTCATGCAGATGATTCTGCTATATATGGTGACTGAGGTAATTAGGGCAGTGACGGAGACAATCGTGATTGAAGTGAACAAGAAAGGTGGTGGCGAAAAGAATTAGAACAAAAAACGGGTTGAACATGGGGGTTTCACTCCAAACAGTAAGGTTTCGAGGACGGATGACCGGTGTGTGGTTATGCCCAGTGCAGAGACGAGGAGGTGAGGTAAGTGTGGTAAGGGGCATACCGGAGAGTGTAGGTGGGGATTAACTATATGCTGTAAGTGTGGGAAGACAGGGCAAATGGCAAAAGAGTGTGGGGTTATAAGGTGTTATAATTATGGTGGAAGGGGACACATGAGCAGAGACTGGTTGAGAGTTCTGGAGCAAGGTAGAAGGTCGGGACTGAAAGGAAGAAGGCGAGCACCAGAGCCTTCACGATGGCTCAAGAGGAGACTAGGACAGATCCCGATGTTATGTGAGGTACGTTTCTAGTAAACTAAACTTTAGCTTCTGTGTTATTTGATTCTTGTGCTAGTAAGAGTTTTATTTATGCTGCTATCTATGCTACACTATCTGTTAGTAATAGGAGTATTGATGAGCCCTTCGATGTAGAAACTGCCAGAGATAAGTCTACCAGGATTGTTGACCTGATATAAGATTATGATATAGAACTAGAAGGTCATAATATCCCTGCTAGACTGTTTGTGATGACCTTAGGCGGGTTTGATGTAGTCCTAGGAATGGACTGGGTAGCGGACTACAAGCCGAATGTGTGTTGCAAGAATATAATTAGACTGACAACGCCCGACAGAAGTTTAGTGAATATCTATGGTGATCGATTCATGATGATTCCAAACGTGATTTTGATGGCAGTGGCGGGAAAGTGTATGAAGCGTGGATGTAGTGCCTACTTGGCCGACGTGAAGGATATGGATACATCAATACCCCAACTGTCCAATGTATCGGTTGTGTGTGACTTTCCGGATGTGTTTCCAGAAGGCTTACCAGGTGTGCCACTGGACCGTGAGATCAAGTTTTAGATAGACTTGATACAAAGTGCCTAACATGTTGCTAAGGCATCATATCGATGGCTCCGACCAAGATGAGGGAATTGATGGAGCAACTGCAAGAGTTGATCGATAAAGGGTTCATTAGACTGAGTATCTCTCCATGGGGTGATCCAGTCTTGTTCGTGAAGAAGAAGGACGGTAGTATAAGGATGTGTATTGACTACTTTGAGTTGAATAAGCTGACGGTGAAGAACCGATATCCGTTACCAAGGATTGATGACTTGTTTGATCAGCTCCCAGGTGCCAGCTGGTTCTCAAGGATAGATCTTCAATCTGGTTTCCATTAGTTGAAGGTAAAGGAGTAAGATATTCCTAAAGCAGCTTTTCTACGCGATATGGACACTACGAGTGTCTCGTTATGTCTTTTGGTTTAACCAATGCGCTAACAGCTTTTATGGATTTGATGAATGGAGTGCGTCGACTGATGTTGGATAAAATAGTGATTGTGTTCATTGATAATATATTGATTTATTCGAAGAGTGAGGAGGAGCATGCCGGTGACATTCGAGAGGTTTTGGAGACATTGAGAAAAGAGAATTTGCATGCTATGTTCTCCTAGTGCACGTTTTAGTTGCACAAAGTTCAATGTTTGGGTCATGTGGTGAATCTCGAGGGGATTATGGTGGACCCGGCTAAATTAGAAGCAGTGGTGCAATGGAAGTCTTCAAAGACGCCATCCGAGATTCGTAGTTTCTTGGGGTTGGTCGGTTATTATAGGAGATTCATTCAGGTCTTCTCTAAGATAGCTTTTCCATTAGCTAAGTTGACCCACAAGGATGTGAAATTGTATGGGGTCAAGATCAAGAGAAGGCCTTTGAGGAGTTGAAGGCGAGGTTGACTCAAGCTCCTGTGTTGTCATTACCCAAAGGAAGCGAGGACTTAGTGGTTTATTCAGATGCTTCTTACTCGGGGTTAGGTTACATGTTGATGTAGTGAGGGAAGGTTATAGGTTATGCATCCCGAAAATTGAAAGTTCATGAGGTTAATTATCCTACTCATGACTTGGAGTTTGCATGTGTGGGTTTTACACTAAAGATTTGGAGGCACTACCTATACGGAACAAAGTGCACAATCTTCAGTGACCATAAAAGTTTAAAGTACTTATTCGAGTAGAAGGATCTGAGAGGTATAGTTATGGAGTTGGGCGAAAACACTCTTGGTGTTAGAACCTGAATCGGACGGATGTGGATTCCTCGTTATGGGGACATACGTGGGAGGATCATGGATGAAGCTCATAAGACTCGATACTCCATTCATCCTGGTGCTACTAAAATGTATCAGGATATGACGGAAGATATTGGTCGCTGGGTATGAAGTGCGATTAGCGGAGTATGTGAGTAAGTGCCTTACTTGCTTGCAAGTGAAAACCAAGCATCAGAAGCCATATGGGAAGATCCAACCATTGGATATACCCGAGTGGAAGTGGGAGCATATCACCATGGACTTTAATACGAAGTTACCACATACCGCGTAAGGGTATGATGCCATATGGTGATTGTTGATCTTTTGACGAAGAGCTCCCACTTTCTACCGATTTGTGAGACGTATTCATATAAGAGGTTGTCGGATCGGTTCATTAAAGAAATTGTGACTCGTCATGGTGTAGCGGTGTCTATTATTTCTTATCATGACACCTGGTTTACATCCAAATATTTGGAAGAGATTCCATGATGAAATGGGGACAAGATTACACATTAGCACGGCTTATCATGCACAGACGGATTGTCAATCAAAGTGGACGATTCAAACGCTAGAAGATATGCTTTAGGCATGTGTCATTGATTTTGGAGGCAGTTGGGATGACCACTTACCATTAGCTGAATTCTCATACAATAATAGTTATCATGCCAGTATTGTATGCCTCCTTGTGAGATGCTATTCGTTAGGAGATGTAGAGCATCCGTTTGTTGGGGTGATATCAGCCAGAAAGAATTAGGAAGTATCGAGGTGATCGAGGGCATGACTGAGAAGCTTGAAAAGATCAAAGCCTTTATAAAGGCAGCCAAAGATAGACAGAAGTCGTATGCCGGCAAGAGACGTAGGCCGATTGAGTTACAGGTGGGTGATAAAGTTATGTTGAAAGTCTCACCGTGGAAGAGCATCATTCGGTTTAGAAAGCGGGGCAAGTTAAGCCCGAGGTACATTGGGCCTTTTCGAATCATTGCTCGAATAGGAGTGGTGGCCTATAGGTTGGAGTTACCCGATGAGTTAAGTGGAATTCACCTTAAATTCAATGTATCTCATTTGCGGAAGTGTTTAGCGGATAAAGACGTGGTTGTGCCACTAGAGGATATCGAAGTAAATGAACGGCTCAATTATGTGGAGCAACCAGTAGCGATCATTGATCGCAAGGAGAAGATATTAAGGAATAAAGTAGTTCCCCTAGTGCGTATATAGTGAAAGCACAAGAACGGATCCGAGTGTACGTAGGAGATTGAAGAGGATATGAGGCAGTATTACCCACATTTGTTTGAGCAATAACAGGTTTCAGGGATGAAACCTCTATAAGGGGGGTGGACTTGTAACACCCGGGTATTTTAAAAATGAAAAATAAAGAAAAAAAGGGGAGTATAAGAAGGAAATGCCTTCTTATCCAAGTTGAGGGGTTAAAAGTGTAAAAAGGACAAAAGGTATAAAAGTTGGTAGTTAAATTGGGCATGGCCACCCACACCTTTCTGCATATTGCTTTTCACTCGGATTTTAGAGAAAGAAGCAGAGAGCTCTCAGATTTTGAAGAAGGAAGCAAAGGAATTCAAATTCTTGGTCTTATGATGTTCTTGTGTTGGATCAAGAAGAAGGCTGGTGTAACCAAAACAAATCACTTAGACAAACTTTGGTGCTACTTACAAAGGCTTCCGAAGCCAAGTGTTGAACTTCCGAAGGAAGTAGAGTTCTTCCAAAGACAGAATGAAAGTTTGACTTCCAAAGGCAAAACTCTACTTCGAAGATAGAGTGTTCACTTCCAAAGATCAAGTCTCAAAAGAAGAAATCAGAAGACTACTTCCGAAGTATGAAGAAAGAAGAAGTCCACAAGCCTCGGAAGAAGTAGCCTCTTCTGAAGTATAAGTGGCTTCAGAAGTACTTGTTCTTCCGAAGCCATTTAACCAATAGAAGACACTGCTATGAACCAGTGGACATAAGTATGGTCTCTGACACTCCGCTGCAGACCTCTAATACTGCATGGCATTTTCTCAAAGAGCCATGTAGTTGACCATACTTTATTCCACTGTTCACCTTTTTATGTTAGTACAAGTTACCAACTTTAGTTGGTGACAAAAGGTAAGTCAGGGACATGTCCTGACTACCATATATCAGATAAAGTCTTATCTGAGATACCTTAAACTATAGCTTTGTAGTATTTGCTTTAGTTAGATAATTCCAGCTGGTATCAAAGTATATCCGGCTGTAGGTAGTATTATATATAGTTTCTCGTTGTAACTCATAACAACATGCTAGTAAGAGTCTTGTAATACTTGAGTGAGAAGCAATATATGTAAGTACCTTGAAAATTACTTCTTGTGTTTGATTACTACTTATTATATGTTATCAACTCTTAGAGACTTTGCTTTCATTCGAGTGTTGTTTATGTGAGTTTGAGAGAAAAACCAAGTGTTAGTGACATAAACCAATCCTGCATCTGGCAGGTCTATGCCTTGGTGGTATGCTTATGTGTTTGTACATGTGTTCGGTTATGTGATTGGTGGGTTTTAGGTGGTGGAACTCAAAATGCATTCGGGTTTGAGGAAGTTCATCTGAAAGTTGCATAAGATGAGTTCTAGAACCCCGTTTTTACATGTTTTAACTGATTTTGGGGCTGTAAATGCATGTATGAATGTTTTTATTTAAGTGGGTTTTGGTACCCGTATGTATGTGTATGTGTGAATGTGGTGGGTATAAATTTCGGTGTTCTTGATGTTATGATTGTGTTATGTTTATGTTTTTATGCTTAGAACGATGGAAATAAGCTTAGAACATGATGAATTGATGATGTTGGGGCTGAATATTAGGTTGTTAGTATGAGTTGGTTGCCCATGCACCTGGATTGGCCCATGCGCCCAACGGTTGAATTTGCCTAAGTGTCCCCCATGCGCCCAATACCCCATGCGCCCAAATAGTATCCATGTGCGTAGAATAGGCTGAAAATTGACTAAGTGTCCATGCGCCTAGATAGCCCATGCGCGTAAGCACTCATGCGCCTATATAGTGCTCATGTGCCTAGAAATTCCTGAAATGACTAAGTGTAGGGTCATGCGCCCAATAGTGCCATGCGCCCAGAACTTTTTCCATGCGCCTAAGTGTTCCCATGTTCCCAGAAGGCCATGCGTTTGCATAGTACCCATGTGCGTAAGACTTAGAATATTTTTCTAAATTTTGGGAAAAGTGAAGTGTTAGACTTTGACTTGGGAGGTTCGCAAGGGTAATGTAAGTTGACTTTATGATGTCATATGTGATGTGATGGATGATACTATGTATGGTATGGTTATGTTTGTGTTATGTTCCTTGTTTTGCATGTTTATTTTGTGTGGCTTTGCATGTTATGATTAATATCAATAAACATAAAGTATTATGTAAAGAAAGTGGATAGATAATGAAAATAGAAAGTAAAGAATGAAAGAATGCATGAATTAATAAATGATGGGAAGGAAAGTCTTGTAATCAAATGTAAGGAGGTACACGACTCTAAAATGTCGTTAGCTCAACGGTGTGTGGTTTAGCTAACCCATAAGGATTCACATAGGAGTCTAGTCTTTGTGACTGGCCAAATGTATAGCTTACAGAAGTGATCTTAGATGCTTACCCTAATACTGGTGCCAGGCTATGTGGTTATAGAAGTCTATTTATGAACTTTGGCCCAGTACCACATTGTGCCTCCGTTTGGGGTATAGCTTACAAGTGGGATCTTTGTCTCTTACCCGGTACTGGTGACAGGCTATGTGCGTTATGGAAGTCTATTTACAAAATTCGACCCAATACCAGCTTTGTGCCTCCGTTTGGGGTATAGCTGATGACATTGGTCTGAAATGAATAAAAGATAAGGGATAATGAATGATAATGGAACATAATAATGATATTATCGATGTGTACCTATGATGCATGATTGCGTATGAACGTAATGAAGGTTTTTAATGTAAAGTTTGCTATGTTTTTATAAAACTAGAACTCACTCAGCAACGCTAACTTTTATGTGTTTCTAGTTGGCAAGTGAATGTTGTTGAGGATGGCACAGGGCAGCTACTTGGTATTTTGGGTGGATATCCATTTGTTTAAATTATGACGCTTTTGCATTGTAATGCGAACGAACAAATTTTGTAACGATTATGAATATTGTATTATTTTGCAAAGGCAATTAATGAGATCATTTTAAATTATCCACTGTATGTTATAGTAATTGTGAATGAATACTTTATGTCTTATGTGCAATGATTGACCAGAAGTAAGTGCCTCGGGAACGGGGCCTTACAAAATCCTTCAGTTCCATTCAATCAATCAATCTCTAGCTAGAATGATTGTGTTAATAGTGAGGTGGACATAAGGGATCAGGTATCAAATTAGGAAGATGGAATAGAGCATGAATTTCCAAATGTTGGATATGGATGAGAAGATGAAGATGGATTTGGCCTTACATATGGTTACCAACATACGGAAGGATATAATTAACATTTTAACCCAATCATTCAAATGGCTAATCAAAGTCCACAAAGAGGCATGAGGCAACTAATGAATCAAATCCTCAATTGGGTTTTCCTAACATCACGATGGTCTTCCACAAGTCCATCATCATGCCCCTATTCGAGGAGTTGAAAGCCATTTCAGGCCTCAAATTACAGTTAACTCATCTCTAGTAGTAAGTCTTGTTGCATATGGTAGATCATTTGAAGTGAGATTACAAGGCTTGAACATGTATCCATGTTTTTATGGTAAAGGAACTAAGGAACCTTACCTTTATATTTCTGGGTTTGAAGAAGTATGTGGCACAATTGGAGGACAAGGGCTTACATGAGATCAAGTCAAGTTAGTATTGTTTCAATTCACACTGAAGGATGCTGCAAAAACAATGCTTCTTATCCTTGCCATCCGCATGCATCTTTATGTGGGAAGATATGCAAGAACAATTCTTAGAAGAATATTACAAACCTTGATGAATAAGTGATGTGAGAGCTAATATTCAGAATTTCTAGCAACAACCGGGTGAGCTTATCTAAGAGGCTTAGAAATGATTGACGCAATTGTTAAGGAATTGCCCCCATCATGGTATTCCACAATGGGAGTTAATCAATGCATTTTATGATGGTTTATCTACCGATGACATTCGAGATGTGAATTCCACCATAGGATGAACATTTCTTTCCAATTATGTGGAGGTAGATTGGGAATTCTTAGAGAAAATGGTGGTGAACTAAAAAGGACAAGCTCAATATAATAGAAAGAAGAAACATGCCATTGTTAGATCCGCAAGTACTACTAATGCCAATGAAAGATTAGAACAGTTACATAGAGCCAATCAAATGTTGGAACGTCAATTGGAGAGTTTGAACTTTAATAGAGAAAATGTGACACCTCAAGGTGGTCCAGTTTTCCTATTGTGTGAAGGATGTGTCAACTTGGGACATGCCATTATGGATTGCCCGGTGCAATTGGGTTGAGCTGAGGAAGAGGTCCATCAAGTATATGGTGATCAAAAGCCATATAATATGAATTCTAATACATATCATCTAGGTTTGCATAATCACCCTAATTTTAGGTATGGTAACACATCTAACCAATCTATTCATCGTTTTCAGATACCAAATCAAGAAGATCAATCGTACTAGAATCGACAACGATCGTATAACAACCAAAATTACAACCAAGGGGGGGTACAATGAATGATAACAAATAAACTATCAACCTAATGTTAGTCAAGGAGGCTCAAACAACTTATCAAAAGTAATGTACTTCCTTAGATAGAATAAAAAGAACAATGAGGTACAAGATAAAATAGTGGAGTCATTAACTAAGCAAGTTGGGCAAATAGTAGAGTAGATGGCAAATTTAGAAGAAATCCAAGAACATTACCTAGTGACAACACTATTAATCCTCAACATCAAACATCCGGTGCAAGGAACACAAAGAGTGCAAACATTAGACAAGTAAGTATTCTTTGCTTTGGTAAAGTTTATGACAACAAAATGGTCTTTCCACCACCATTTCAAGAAGGAGTGGTGGAGGATCTTGGTGAGGATGGGAAAAGTGACGATGAGTGTGAGCCAGATATACACATAGTTAAGAAACAAAAAGAGTAACTTTTCAAGATACATAAAAACCAGTTCTTAAAGAGGAGTTACATAAGGTTAACGGTAAAGATATGACGGTTAATACCATTCCTTATCCAAAAGCTTTAGAAATCCTGAAAAGTCATAGATTTCAAACAAAAAAGGTCCTCAACACGAAGAAATTTGGGATATTTTCAAACAAGTTAAAATCAACATTCCCTTGATGCAATTAAATAGGTGCCAGCTTATGCTAATGCCTTAAAGACATGTGTACTCAATAATAAAATTACACATTTCCAAAAATGCTTGATTAATGGAAAAAATGAGTGATGTTTTAATGGGTTCCTTACCCCTAAAGCTTCGGGATTTTGGTGCAAGTGTAAGTATCCTTCCGGGAAGCTTATATGATCAATACGATTTCGGTCCACTTCGTAAGGAAAATACCACCGTGGTATTGGCCTATTTGACACCTAAGCTTTCTAGAGGTATTGTGTCTGATGTGATTGTCATGGTTGAAGATTTCTACTATCCGGTTGATTTATTGGTTTTAGATTATGTGTTAAATGATAAAACCAAGCAACCTAATGTCATACTTGGTAGACGATTCTTTGCCACTGCAAATGCTTTGATAAATTGTAGAAACGGGACAATAGATATGACATTTAGTAATAGAAAATTACATTTAAATTTGTTTTCTAATACATACAACTCTCTACCTAACAATGAAGGCTTTATGGTGGACATCATTGATGGGTATAATCCCCACGAAAGTGAGGATAACACCATAGAGACTTGTTTTGTTTGTGATAATTCATATTAGAACCATATGAAAGCTTTGGTGATTAAAGAACAAAATTTGGATCTGATGGTTGTAGAGGCCGGAAGACCAACATGGATGATCTAGTTGAAAATTTGCTAGAGCATATAGACAAAAAGATGAAGCCCTTTTTGGAAAGTACATCGGAGTTAGAGTTGAAAGATCTTCCTAAGCACCTTAAATATGCATTTCTGGAAGAGGACAACACATTTCCTTTAATTATCATAGCCAACTTAGAAGAGGACCAAGAAGCCTCTTTACTACGGGTCCTTCGGACATACACGACAGTATTAGGTGGACACTTGCTAATTTGAAAGGCATAATCCCCTTCATTGTGATGCACAAGATCATAACTGATGTTGATGCCAAAGCATCCCGTGATACTCAAAGAATTTGAATCCCAACATACGTGAAGTTGTGAAGAAAGAGGTAATTAAATGGTTGGATGCAGGTATAGTCTACCCAATCTCTTACAGTACGTGGGTAAGTCCAATGAAACGATGCCGAAGAAAGCAGGTATTCAGGTAGTCAAAAGCGAGAAAGGTGAGCAAATTGCCACTCGGCTGGTAGCCGAGTGGCGTGTTTGTATTGATTATAGGAAACTAAACATTGCCATATCTAAGGATCATTTTCCACTTCCTTTTATTGATCAAATTATTAAGAAACTAGTAGGTTAGAAGTTTTATTGTTTTCTAGATGGTTATTCAGGATATAATCAAATTGCTATCCATTCCAGGGATCAACAAAAGACTACATTCATCTTAATCATTGTGTGAAACCTAGTTTGAACCCTCTAGTTTAGATTTTGACCTCTCTAAGTTCTTGTCGATTTAATTCATGATTTGATTATATATAAACGATTTGATTATGCTTAAACCTAATTTTGAGGTTCTATAACTTTGGTTATCTTTAATCATTGAGTGCTTGATTATTAAAATTAGGGTTACATTATTCAAATTGGAAATTGTATGAATGAAGTCCTTTAAGCTTTAATCAATAATTATGTAAGGCCCCGTTCCCGGGCACCTTACAGCTGGTGGTTCATCGCACATAAAACTTTAGAAAACATACATTAATTTTGCAGCGGAATTTAAAACTTTCATTTATAACTAAAACATGTCATTTACAAAATTAGTTTTCATCTCAAAATACATGACATGTCAAAATACGAATGCCAGCCTCAGAATGCTCCCAGTAGCTTATGCATCCATGCCTGCAACTCCTCAGCATCAACATATACCTGCCAACTATCATGCATACAAAAGTCAGCGACGCTGAGTGAATTCTTGTTTTATAACAAATACTTTACTTTCGTTAAAACCGTTCTTTCAAAACATACTATACTATACAACCGTTCGTGATCATGCATCATACGTACATACAGATAATATCATTATTATCTTCCATCATTACGTTCATTAGCTTGTTCATTCAATGCATTACATTATCGTTCACTTCTCTTACTAGTTCCGGTCAGACTTTACCCTCTTCGTGGCACTCAGCCACGATTACTGAGGTCGAATGACAAGGATCATGTTAGTACTTTATTACGATAATTCATTTACGTTCATTCATACGTTCGTTCCTTCATACATTATCTTTCGTTCATTACTCTTTATCACTCGAATCTTGTTTCTTGCAATATCCCCGACTCATGCTCGAAAGCTGATACTCTGCCGGGGCCTGCTCACAAACCCCCAACTCATGTCCGAAGACTGACACAGCACCGGGATACGCGACAAGGATCCCATACGAGTCAATCAAAGAGATTGAACTCCATCCGAGTTTGTTGCAACACAAAGTCGCTCATCTCATTATCTCGTCTCATGCAATATCCCCGACTCATGTCCGAAGACTGATACTTTGCCGGGGCCTGACAAACAAACCCCTGACTCATGTCCGAAGCTGACACAGTACCGGGATACGCGACACGGATCTCATCATCCGTCACTTTTGTCATATGCAATACTCCCGACTCATGTCCAAAGACTGATACTGTGCCGGGGCCTGCTCACAAACCCTCGACTCATGTCCGAAGACTGACACAGTACCGGAGTACGCAAACTGTATCCTGTCTCATGCAATACCCCCGACTCATGTCCGAAGACTGATACTGTGTCGGGGCCTGACTCACAAACCCCCGACTCATGTCCGAAGACTGACACAGTACCGGGATACGTGACAGGACCTCTTTCGTTTATTATCGCACCTTCGCTTCATCGTACCCGAAGTACATATCACACGGATCGCACATGTAAGGATGCCAGAATCGCACGCTATCTCATAGGTTAGCCAAGATCGCACGCTATAAAAACCACATGAGGCAGCCAAAATCGCACGCTACCCTTATGTCGTCCATCGCACATATCGCACCAATCGCACCATCGGGGTGGTCATGAAGACCGACTCCCCCTGTGTGTGTGAGAACTCTCGGGGTTTAGCCAGAATCGCACGCCATCCCATGGGTTAGCCAAGATCACACGCGATAAAACCACATGAGGCAGCCAAAATCGCATGCTACATAGCATATAGTAAATACCACATCGCACGTATCAGAGCAGTTACCAAAACTGAACTCCCACTGTGTCTATGTCCCCTTATGAGTAAGCCAAGATCGCACACTATGATACACACACAGTTGAGCTAACGACTCTCAGTGAGTCATGAACCTCCTTTCTTTCTTTCGCAAGCCATCCTATCTCCCATTCATTTGTTTATGCTCGCATTCATTCATTACATTCCTCTTTTCATTATCTTCCACTTTACGTTACATAATACTTTCATTACATTCATTAACGTTCAATGCAAAGCCAAGGGAAGACATACATACATAATAAGGAACACACATAAACATAAACATACATCATCACCAAACAAGCAACACCATACATGCATAACATACATCAAACATAAGGCATCATATCATAACCAGGCCTATCTCCCCATTTTACCCCTTAAAAACCACTTAGAAAACCTCAAGTCCAAAGTGGGCACACAGGTTCTTCCAGGCGCATGAGCATAAAAATTCTAAGTATAAAACAGTCTGGGCGCATTGGCACTGTTTAGGCGTTTCTGCCCTGTTTAGGCGCATCACCTATCACTTAGCCGTTTCAAGCACTGGGCGTATGGGCACTGCTTAGGCGCATGGACAACACTTAGCCGTTTCAATCTCTGGGACGCATGGACACTCTTTGGGCGCACGGTCCACACTTAGTCTTTTCTTCATTGGGCGCATGGGCACTATTTAGGCGCATGGCCAATACTTAGACGCATGGGCTAACATGCTGGGCGCATAGGCCACTATTTAGGCGCATGACCCACCCTTGGGTGCATGGCCAACACTTAGGCATCTGGCCACTCATGCTGGACGCATGGACAACTATTTTGGTGCATGATCCACATCTGGGTGCATGGTCTACTGCTCATGTCATCAGAACATTCTGAATCTTTTCTATGCTACCAATTTCACCCGATTATCATTCTAAGCATACCCAAACGTAGATCTAACATACTAAGGCCATCTAAGCATGCTAAACATCATCTATAACCCATAAGCCAACACTAGATACATACATACATACATACAACATTCATACATAAAACTGTAAATCCACGGTTTTACTTGAAAACATCTCTTAATATGCATAATAGCCCCAAATCAGTTAAAAATCAATAAAAGAGGGGTTCTAGAAACTCACCTTTAGCAGCTTTTGAGCAACACTCTTCCCGTTCAAGACCCACTTCGATTCAGCTCTTTGAATCCCGAAAGTAAACTCTAAACAATCGGAACTTCGGTCAGGAACTCAATACTCAACTGAAACCGAGCTCAAACAAGAGAAGACTTACCTTTTTCAACTTCTTCTTCTTCCTCTTTCTCTCTCTATAACCGGGCTCTCTCTCTCTTCTTCTTCTCCGAGATCAAGCAGCTTTCGCTTGATATGGGCGACCATGCCCTTAAATATCTTAAAATAATAAGATTGTACTTTGTACACTTTATCCCCTCCATTTGGGCACAATTTCCATTCTTTCTATTTACTTTTCTTTTCTTTTCGTTTAAGTAGAAATTTCGGGGTGTTACAAATTATCACTTAGATCCTATCATGTTTAAGTCACAATTAATGACTTCTCACTAGGTTTCACTAAAAAAATTATAACTTTGCCAAACCTAAATCCTGAAGTGGGTTGCTTTTTCTTTAAAATTGTTAAAAAACTAAAATTTTATTTTATTAATTTGATTCTTTCTCAATTCAGTTAGTCAACCAATTTACTTTTGAATATTTAATGTCTTATATTATTTGTGACTAGCACTCTCTTGTGATTTCTTGGGGATTCGACTCCCTTCTTGCCCTTTACATTTAAGGTTGATTAAGGACTCTTTAATTAATATTTTTAACCGACCACACAACATCGGTCAGGCTCGTTTTATGTTTTGCCCATCAATGTTATATCGGACTGTGACACTTGGTCCAATCAGGTCAACGCCAGCTCAACTCTGTCTAATAATAATAAATGTTTATTTATTATCTCTGACTCGTCTGACTTTCGGAGACCTTGACCAATGTTTAACGTGAACTCTCGTTGCCAATTAAACGGTTGAGACCTAAGATTAATATAATCATAATTATGAGAATAATAATAATAATAATATACATAGTAATACTAATAATAATAATACAATTAACAATACTATGATGACATTACTAAATTAAATATTAAAATTAATAAAAAAAATTTTTAGTATGATGGAGTGTTGCAAGGATGAGAACTAGTCATCCATGGGTCTTCAAAAGCCAAGAAACCCTCAAACCCCTTCACACTCTACCTCTTCAATCACACACACACACACACCACCACCACCACATCCATCGGCCACCACACCACCCACCATCCATCAGTCACACACCACCATCCGCCACCCCACCACCGATCACCTACCGCTTGCTGCCGTGACCACCACCTCCATCCCCCGATCGCGACCGCCACCCTCAACACATCAACCACCGCGACCATCACCCACACCACCAACCACCGTCGCCAGCCTACACCATCACCATCGACCACAACCACAAACACCACCATCACCATCGACCGCAACCCCAAACACCACCATCACCATCGACCGCAACCACCACCACCATCACCATCAACCGCAACCACCACCACCTTCGTCACCCTCGACCACCATCACCAACGGCCCCCATAGCCACCGTGAACACCATCACCACCCGTAACCAACAAACCCCCCTCCCTTCGCTCTCGGAAACCGCAAACACCACCACCACTAGTGACCTTCACCTAATTCTCTCTAAGGATTCTAGTGAAACTTCGAAGAGAACCCGAAGTTGTAATCGGAAGTTGGAGATTACGTGCTATCATTTTATGCATTGTTCATTCTATTGTACTTAAGGTATTCTTGATTATATTATTTAGATCTCTTCATGCATGGGTAAGCAAGATAAAGATCTTGATGAACCCTAGTTTCACCCACTTTAAAGTTAACAAAAGTTGTTGTTTTGATGATTTTGGATATAAAAATATGTTTAGAATAGGTTGATAATTGATGAAATCATGTTATTGGTATGACTGGGATTATATGAAGACACGTTCATGTAAGTATAGATATGTACATGTTGTGTATGTATTTATGTTCTATTATTTGGGAGATCTAGAAGGTAAGAATGTATGTATGTATGTATATGTAGCGTATGTATGTATATGTGGCGTATGTATGTATGTATGTATGAACATACAAGTTGGATGATTGATGAATTATGGTCTTGTTAGAAACAATAAGTAACATTATTGGTTAAGGGATTATTGAGTAGTATGGTGACTTAGTAAAATAACTAAGTGGAAGATTTTGGGTTATGATAATAAAGAATGACTAGGTTAAGATGATAAAAATAAAAGGTGGATACTTGGACATACTAAAATACTTCACTAAATAAAGAGTTGTTTAATAATTTGGGACTAGAAATCAAGATTTAGATCAAAATAAAGACCCAAAAGGACACTATGACCAAAGGACTCGACCAAAACGACAATTAAGACTTCAAAAATATATATATAGAACTAAAGACAAAATATATTTTTTTGAACAACTCATGACTAATAAAACTTTTTGTAAATATACATATGTATACATTTTAGACAACAAATTCAAATTAACGGATTTTATATATATTAAAAATAATGATGGTTTTAGTAGTTAAATAATTTTAATAACTATAAAAGAATTAGTTCATAATAATGAAATAGGAAATTTTAAATAAAAATTCATTATTTTATGAAATTATTGATTAAACCTTGAATAAAGACTAGAATATATATGTGTGTGTGTATATATATATAACCTTATGACATAAGACACTTAGATAAGAAAAATAACTAAGTTATGAACGTAAGAATCGCAAGTAAAATAGTAATAACATAAGGTATTGAGAAAATGACAAGGATTAGATACTAGTCAATAAGTATATATGTTTCATAAGGAAAAATGATAAACTTCGCTGAAAAAACGTTTTATTTAGAAATAACTAAATAAGTGGGTGAAAAGCATTTCTGTATGCACAAAATCATCATATATTGACCACGTTGCATATAATTAGGGTTTTATTAATCGGAAGCCTAGCACGTTGGTTTATTCGGTAATCGCTCTCAAGGTGAATCCTTTGGCCCCGTTTGAAGTATTATTTTAACTGTTTTG
This sequence comes from Flaveria trinervia, assembly GCA_025506515.1. NCBI lineage: Eukaryota > Viridiplantae > Streptophyta > Magnoliopsida > Asterales > Asteraceae > Flaveria > Flaveria trinervia. The sequence continues at coordinate 63,376,958 of CM046458.1, read as the reverse complement.
GGGGAAAGCATGAAACAATACGTTAAAACATATGATGGGTTAAACGGGATAATATATTATAAGGGTATAAGTTGGGTCAGTGGTATGGATATATACCATTGAGCCCCTAAATCCCCCTATAATCATTAACCCCAGGGGTGAGACCATAGTGTATAATGGTAGATCTATCGGGTTAGAATGGCCGCTCTCGCGACCAGTCGCACTGGTCAGGTTGTGGCGAGGGAGTTTATATGTCTGGATAGTTGTGGGGCAACGACGTGTTTCTTGGTTTGATTATGGACTTTTGACCTGAATTTATCATAGTACCTAGCTAGTCTATGTGGAATATATTATGCTCTGTTTCATCATATTGTTTTCAAAAACGAATGTTTTCGAGACTAAAAACCCCGATCGCTCACCAACTTTATGTTGACTTTATTACCCTTCATGCTTTTCAGGATTATAGGTGAGCTCTATGTGGAATTTCCGGTAATAAGTCTTTGTAGGGTCAAACGTGTAATTATCTTTATTAAATAAAAGTAATGTAATTCCAACCAATAAGAATTTGCACGATGTTGAGATCATTGATAACTAGTATGAATTTAGACTGACTAATGTATGGTTTTACGTAATTGACGTTATTGATGAACACGTTTGACTATAAAAGTTGGACTAACTCCAACTTCCGTTATCACCACTTCACGCAACCTTCCGCTGCGATTTTCGGGGTGTGACAGAAGTTGGTATCAGAAACGGTTATAGGGAACTAGAAATTATTTCAAAAATCTAGACTATACCTTTGAAATAATCATTTGACTCCAAAGACTATTTCACATCATGAGTCTTATGCTAGATTAGAACATTATGTAAGCATAATAGTCATAATGAGATTATGATTGTAAACTTATGTGTTAGATCATTGCATAATTAATAAGTACGCATGCATACACTTTTTATTATAGATGTCTCTGATCGAGTTAACAGAGAGAGAGTACTGACTTTAGCAGTCACCAAGGGTCCATCAGAACCTATATCCTATACACCATGGTATCACCATACTCAGCCCCACTTTGCAGCTACCTATACCCGGGAATGGAAAACGGGGAATGGTTGGATATCTGAGTCTGATATGTAAAGCCCGTTCTCGAAAACCTCACAGTGGTCAATCATAGCAATTAAAACATTAAACATTACAATTAAACAAACTTAAGTAGCGGAAATAATTTATCAAAAGCCATTCACTTCATTTAAAATATTGTTGTTAAGCAATACATTATCATTGACTGTTTACAAAAGAAGTTTATATGCATTACAAAACAACAGCAACACGGAGTACAAATGGATGTCAGACTTTCCCTGCCGAGTGGCTTCACCCTCGTGCCATCCTCAGCAATAATTACCTGCCTACTGAAAATGTATAAAAGTCAGCGTTGTTGAGTGAGCTCTAGTTTTAAGAGAAATAAAATACTTTCTTTATGTTGTATATGAAAATACTCTTTTCTGTAAAATACAACTCTGTATTGTATATACGAGTACGCATCAACTATATGAACAAATATTGTTCGCTCTCTTTATTGTAGGCCTTGTCTGTTCTATAAACTTTTATCTTTATGTTTCATTTTCTGTATGGACCGTGAGCAATACCCCAACTATATGCGCTATGGAAAACGGGTGATGGGCATCTATATCCCTCGAAAGGGTCAACTATATCCCCCGAAAGGGTCAACTGTATCCCTCGAAAGAGTCAACTATATCCCCCGAAAGGGTCAACTGTATCCCTCGAAAGGGTCAACTATATCCCCAACAAGGGTCAACTGTATCCCTCGAAAGGGTTCTGTGTCCTGCCAATCTCAATTGATTGACCCTGTGTGCATAATAGGGTAGCTAACCCGCAGCACAGTTGAGCTAACGACAACATGGTCGTGTACCTCCTGTAAGCTTGCAAGACTTGTTAACATTTCATTAATGTTCCTCTTCTTCTTTATTGCTCTTTCACTTTTTATTACGATATACTTTACGTTACATAATAACATACCACGTAAAGTCACATACTATAAGTAATAATAATAATAGCAATAACAATAATAAGGAACAATCATAATCAATCATATCATGCATGAAACAACATCATAATAAGCCCTTAGTCAACCTCGGTCAAAACCCTAAGGCACAGACTCCAAGAAATTCTATAAAAATTTCTAAGTCTTAGGCGCATGGGAACTATTTGGGCGCATGAGCCCTATTCGGGCGTTTCATCACTATGTAGGCGCATCAGCCAACACTTAAGCATTTTCACTTTAGGCGCATGAACTATTCAGGCGCATGGGCACTATTTGTGCGTATGAACACTTAGACGCATGAGTAATTCAGGCGCATGGACACTTAGGATCATGGGCCACTTGGGCGCATGGGCACTATTAGGGTGCATGGCCCCACACTTAGTCGTCCAGCTACCATTTCTAGACGCATGGGCCACTGTTCAGGTGCATGGGCTATACTTTATCGTTTCTAAGGTAATCTTAGGTGCATGGGCTACTGTTTGGGCGCATGGATCACACTTAGTTCTTACTATGGCATTTTCAGGCGCATGAGCCTTATCTAGGCGCATGGACCTTCTGTTCGTCATGTTTCCAGTATGTTTTCAACCCAATCATCAAATCCATTTGTTCTAAGCTTAATGTGGCTATTCTAACATGAATAACCTATAAGCATTCAAGAATCACATTCATTCATGCACAATACATACGGGCATACACACTCAAACATTTGAAAATCTTTTACATACATTTTTCAGCCCCAAATATGTTTGAAAACAAGTAAAAACCGAGGTCTAGAACTCACTTGATACAATTTGGGTGTTTCTTCCTTTCTAACCCGCTTGCAAATAAGTTCAAACACCTAAAAACAACACAACACACCACACCCAGCACAAACACAAACACATAAGCACATAAGCATGTAACCGGGATAAAACCCGTCATAAACAAGTAAAAACCACGAATTCTTACCTTGAATTCGTTCACTTCTTCTTCTTCCACAAACCGAGAGTTCTCTTCTGCTTTCTCTCTCTAGAACCGAAGAAACGGTGATGTGAAGTGAGGGTGGGCGGCCATGCCCACCTTTACACCAACTTTTCAAAGTTTTGTCCTTTCGGACACTTTTGGTCCCTCCACTTGACCTTATAGCTTTTTTCTTTCTTTTATTCATTATTTCTTGTCTTTTAGAAAAATAACCGGGTGTTAGAAGTCCACCCCCCTTATATAGGTTTCGTCCCCGAACCCTGTTATTCCTCAAACAGACGGGATAATGCTGCCTCATCTCCCCTTAGTCTCCCATGTAGACTTGGACCCCTTCCTGTGCTTCCACTGTACACCACAAGAGGAACCACTTTATTTCTCAGCGTCTTTTCTTTACGATCAATGATTGCCACTGGTTGCTCCATATAATTGAGCTTCTTATCAACTTCAATGTCCTCCAATGGAACAATCAAGTCTTCATCGGCTAAGCACTTTCTCAAATGAGATACATGGAATGTCGGGTGAATTCCACTTAACTCATCTGGCTACTCCAATCTATAGGCCACCTCTCCTACACGAGCAATGATCCGGAAAGGGCATATATACCTTGGGCTCAACTTGCCCCTCTTCCTTAATCGGATAATACCCTTCCACGTGAGACCTTCAACATAACCCGTCACCACCTGGAACTCAATTGGTCTACGTCGTTTATCGGCATACGACTTCTGTCTATCTTTGGCTGCCTTCATGAAGGCCTTAATCTTTTCGAGCTTCTCAGTCGTAGCCTCTATTACCTCGACGCTTCCCAACTCTTTCTGACCAATGTCACCCCAACAAACGGGCATTCTGCATCTCATACCGTATAGCATCTCGTATGGTGGCATGCCAATGCTGGCATGATAGCTATTGTTGTACGAAAACTCAGCTAACGGTAAGTGGTCATCCTAACTTCCCCCAAAATCGATCACACATGCCCGAAGCATGTCCTCCAATGTCTGAATGGTCATTTCTGACTGACCATCAGTTTGGGGATGATAAGCCGTGCTAATATGTAACCTCGTCCCCATGGCATCATGGAATTTCTTCCGGAATTTAGACGTAAACCGGGTGTCACGATCAGACACAATGGACACCGGTACACCATGACGAGTTACAATCTCCTTGATGAACAGGTCATCCAACCTCTCATGAATATGTCTCATGGATTGGTAGAAGTGAGCACTCTTCGTCAAGCGGTCAACAATCACCCATATGCCATCGTAGCCCTTCGGAGTACGTGGTAGCTTTGTGATGAAGTCCATGGTGATGTGCTCCCACTTCCATTCCGGTATATCAAAAGGCTGGATCTTCCCATATGGCTTCTGATGTTCCGCCTTCACTTGCAAGCAAGTAAGACACTTACTCACATACTCTGCCACGTCACGTTTCATACCCAGCCACCAATAATCTTTCTTCATGTCTTGATACATCTTTGTGGCACCAGGATGAATGGAGTATCGAGTCTTGTGAGCTTCATCCATAATCTTCACACGTAGATCCCCGAAACGAGGAATCCACACTCGTCCAAATTGAGTTTTAACACCAAGTGTGTTTTCACTCAATTCCACAACCAGACCTCTTGTTCTTTCAGAGTTCAGATGATCTTCTTTTAATGCCTCATCTTGAAACCCCTTGACCTGCTTCATTACATCAGAGGTCATGATCAGTTGGTATGATTTCACCCGAATCGGCTCAGGCCTCTCCTTTCGGCTAAGAGCATCGGCCACCACGTTGGCTTTGCCTGATGGTAATGGATTTCGCAATCATAATCCTTTATAAGCTCCAACCATCGCCTTTGCCGCATGTTCAATAGCTCTTGTGGTCCGTGAAAATGATGCACTTTGTTCCGTACAGATAGTGCCTCCAAATCTTTAGTGCAAAGACCACAGCTACTAGCTCCAGGTCATGAGTAGGGTAGTTAACCTCATGAACTTTCAACTGTTGGGATGCATAGGCTATAACCTTCCCTCTTTGCATTAATACACACCCCAACCCCGAGTAAGAAGCATCTGAGTATACTACCAAATCCTCGCTTCCTTCAGGTAACAACAAGACAAGAGCTCGAGTCAACCTTACCTTTAACTCCTCGAACGCCTATTCTTGAGCTTGACCCCACGTAAACTTTACATCCTTTCGGATCAACTTGGTCAGGGGAGAAGCGATCTTGGAAAAGTAATGAATGAACCTTCGATAATAACCCGCCAACCCCAAGAAACTACGTATCTCGGATGGCGTCCTTGGAGACTTCCATTGCATCACAGCCTCCACCTTAGCAGGGTCTAACATAATTTCCTCTGGGTTTATCACGTGACCTAAAAATTGAACTTCGCGTAACCAGAACGCGCATTTGGAGAATTTGGCACACAACTTCTCCCTTCTTAAGGTCTCTAACACCTCTTGAATGTGATCGGCATGCTCCTCCTTGCTCCTTGAATAAATCAGGATATCATTAATAAACACAATCACTGATTTATCTAACATTGGCCGACACACTCGATTCATCAAGTCCATAAAAGCAGCTAGCGCATTGGTCAGACCAAATGACATAAAAAGGAATTCATAGTGACCGTAGCGCATGCGAAAATCTGTTTTAAGGATATCCTGCTCCTTCACCTTCAGCTGATGGTAACCAGATCAAAGATCTATCCTTGAAAACCAACTGGCACCTTGGAGCTGATCAAACAGATCATCTATTCTTGGTAGGGGGTATCGGTTCTTCACCGTTAACTTGTTGCTCTCGGTAGTCAATACACATCCTCATACTACCGTCTTTCTTCTTCAAAAATAGGACCGGAGCACCCCAGGGAGAGATACTCAATCTAATGAACCCCTTATCGAGCAGCTCTTGCAACTGTTCCATGAGTTCTTTCATTTCTGTGGGAGCTAATCGATATGGTGCTTAGGCAACGGGTTGAGCACCGGGTATTAAGTCAATTTGGAACTCAATCTCTCGATCCGGTGGCACGCCGGGTAAGTCTTCCGGGAATACGTCCGGAAAGTCACGCACAACTGGTACATCAGATAGTTGCGGTGTTGGCGCGTCCCCATCCTTTACGTAGGCCAAGTAGGCACTACATCCACGCCTCATGCACTTTCCCGCCACCACCATCGAAATTACTTTTGGAATCGTTGTGACGTGGTCTCCATAAATCGTAACCAAACTCCCATCGGACGCAACCAATCGAATCATCTTCTTGCGACATACGATGTTTGCTTCATAGGTTGCTAACCAGTCCATCCCTAGTACTACATCAAATCCATCTAGGGGTATCACGTGTAACCTAGCAGCAAACTTATGGCCTTCTAGTTCTATGACACAGTCCTCTATCACATCAGTAATTCTAGTGGACTTACCAATAGCAGTTTCTATACCGAATGGTGCACTGACCTTTCTACTAATAACAGGCAACTTAGCGCAGAAGCTAGTAGAAATAAAACTCCTACTAGCACCAGAATCAAACAATATGGAGGCACAAGTTTGGTTCACCAGAAACATACCGGACACAACATCGGGATCAACTTTGGCTTCCTCCCGGGTCATAGTGTAAGCTCTAGAACCTGCCCTCTGCCCTCCTTCCTCCGGTTTCTTCTTCTCTGCCCCAGAGCTTTCTGCCCTCGGCTTCTTACAGTCTTTAGCGATATGGCCAGGCTGACCACACCTGAAGCATACGTTTATCCCCATTCTGCACTCACCAGTATGCTCCCTTCCACATTTGTCACACCTCCTCAGCCCTGATCTAGATGTGACCACACGTCAATCACCCAACTTTGCAACCTTCTTGTTTGGAGCAGTTCTACCACGTCCAAACCGTTTCCCATTCCAGTTCCGACTACCACCATTCTTCTTATCCACCTCAGCCACCACCACCTCGCGCTCATCGTATAATCTACCAGCCAAGTCAACTGCCGACCTGAAAGTACTCGGCCGGGCGGCAATCATATGTCTACGGATATCCGCCGGCAGCCCCTGGGTGTATCTTTTAATTTTCCTGAAAATGGTGTCACTTGATCGGGCACCAATCATGCGATTTCATTGAATTTGGTGGTATTGCTGGTGTGTCATCGTTCCCGCCTCCAACTGCAGGAAATCTATTTCTACCTTGTCCATCTCTCTGTGAGGAAAAAAATCCTTGATCACTAACTTCTTCAGTTCAGGCCATCTTTTTTTTCCAATGCCCTGCTACCCTCGGCTTGGACAATGTTTTCCCACCAGCACAAGGTCGAGTCCACAAAGGAGTGGGTAGCGAATTTCACCTTCTGATCCTCACTGCACTTACTGATATCGAGGACAACCTCCATCTCCCTTACCCACCGGTGAGCAGCTGCCGCAGTGTCGTTTCCGTCGAAAGTAGGGGGCTTGCATCTCATAAACGCCTCATAGTTACAACCTCGAGTCGCCTCCGGCACAAGCTCCTCTTCGTCCTCCTCCTCATCATCAGAGAGAACCGTTTTTGGCTCTGGTTGATCCCATCCTCCCAAGGACTTGTTTCTTTCCTTTCTTTCCCATCCCTTACGGCCTTGATCACTTCGGTCACCACAGACGGTAGAATCGTTTGCATGACCTGGTGAACCTCTTCCACCACAGCCTCCTTTACTGAGGCCCTCAGGTTAGCAATCTTATCTTCGGCCTCCGGATGAGGGGTTTTTGGTTCTTCATGAACTGCTTTCTCGACTCTGGGTCTCCCTCTTTTGGGTCGCGGAGCAATGCCGTGACCTCCACCACGAGAGGCCTTTGAAGACCTACCTCCAGCCATCCTCTATAAGCACACTATAAGATTCAAACACTAACACGGTCATTCAAGGTAATACTCAGTTTATGTCAAGTATAGTAAGTCCCTAATTACAGTGGCCAGTTGTGATTAGCCACAACTTTACTCTTCATACCCCAAGCATCTCCAATCCTGACTTAATCAGTATCTAAATCTACTAAGAGCACATAATCAAATAGCATGCGCACATAATACTGGTTAATCATTAGGAAAAGACATACCTGATGGCACGTAGCTACTCAGTTGACATCCCTCCATTTGTCCCATTTTCAGTTTAAGTTTAGGATTTTAAAAGTTTATTAAACCCAATTCTCTTAAACTTTGGCTCTGATACCAACTTGTAAAGCCCATTCCCGGAAACCTCACAGTTGGTCAATCATAGCAATTAAAACATTAAACATTACGATTAAACAAACTTAAGCAGCGGAAATAATTTATCAAAAGCCATTCACTTCATTTAAAACACTGTTGTTAAGCAATACATTATCATTGACTATTCACAAAAGACTTGTTTATATGCATTACAAAACAACAGCAACATGGAGTACGAATGGTTGTCAGACTTTTCCTGCCGAGTGGCTTCACCCATGCCATCCTCAGAAATAATTACCTGCCAACTGAAAATGTATAAAAGTTAGTGTTGCTGAGTGAGCTCTAGTTTTAAGAGTAATAAAATACTTTCTGTATGTTGTATATGAAAATACTCTTTTCTGTAAAATACAACTCTGTACTGTATATGCGAGCACGCATCAACTATATGAACAAATATTGTTCGCTCTCTTTACTGTAGGTTTGTCTGTTCTATAAACTTTTATCTTTATGTTTCACTTTCTGTATGGACCGGTGAGCAATACCCCAACATATGCGCTATGGGAAAATGGGTGATGGCCATCTATCTCTCTCGAAAGGGTCAACTATATCCCTCGAAAGGGTCAACTGTATCCCTCGAAAGGGTCAACTATATCCCCCGAAGGGTCAACTGTATCCCTCGAAAGGGTTCTGTGTCCTGCCAATCTCAATTGATTGACCCTGTGTGCATAATAGGGTAGCTAACTCGCAACACAGTTGAGCTAACGACAACATGGTCGTGTACCTCCTGTAAGCTTGCAAGACTTGTTAACATTTTCATTAATGTTCCTCTTCTTCTTTATTGCTCTTTCACTTTATTATTACGATATACTTTACGTTACAATAATAACATACCACGTAAAGTCACATAGTGTGGGTAATAATAATAATAGCAATAACAATAATAAGGAACAATCATAATCAATCATATCATGCATGAAACAACATCATTAATAAGCCCTTAGTCAACCTCGGTCAAAACCCTAAGACACAGACTCCCAAAAAATTCTATAAAAATTTCTAAGTCTTAGGCACATGGGAACTATTTGGGCGCACGAGCCCTATTCGGGCGTTTCATCACTATGTAGGCGCATCAGCCAACACTTAAGCATTTTCAGTTTAGGCGCATGAACTATTCAGGTGCATGGGCACTATTTGTGCGTATGAACACTTAGACGCATGAGTAATTCAGGCGCATGGACACTTAGGCGCATGGGCCACTTGGACGCATGGGCACTATTGGGGCGCACGACCCCACACTTAGTCGTCCAGCTACCATTTCTAGACGCATGGGCCACTGTTCAGGCGCATGGGCTATACTTTATCATTTCTAAGGTAATCTTAAGCGCATGGGCTACTGTTTGGGTGCATGGATCACACTTAGTTCTTACTATGGCATTTTCAGGCGCATGAGGCTTATCTAGGAGCATGGACCTTCTGTTCGTCATGTTTCCAGTATGTTTTCAACCCAATCATCAAATCCATCTGTTCTATGCTTAATGTGGCTATTCAAAACATGAATAACCTATAAGCATTCAAGATCACATTCATTCATGCACAATACATACGGGCATACATACTCAAACATTTGAAAATCTTTTACATACATTTTCAGCCCCAAATATGTTTGAAAACAAGTAAAAACCGGGGTCTAGAACTCACCTGATGCAACTTGGGTGTTTCTTCCTTTCTAACCCGCTTGCAAATGAGTTCAAACACCAAAAACAACACCACACACGCACACCCCCGAGCACAAACACAAACACATAAGCACATAAGCATGTAACCGGGATAAAACCCGTCATAAACATGTAAAAACCACGAATTCTTACCTTGAATTCGTTCACTTCTCTTCTTCCACAAACCGAGAGTTCTCTTATGCTTTCTCTCTCTAGAACCGAAGAAATTGTGATGTAAAAGTGAGGGTGGGCGCCATGCCCACCTTTACACCAACTTTTCAAAGTTTTGTCCTTTTGGACACTTTTGGTCCCTCCACTTGGACCTTATAGCTTTTCTTTCTTTTATTCATTATTTCTTGTCTTTTAGAAAAATAATTGGGTGTTACAGAATGAGAATCCTACACCACCTGCAGCCACTCTCGAGCCCACTGCTGAGGAGCCAGATTGCTTGGCCCCGAAGAGCGAGACCCACATAATTATGACTCCAGCTGCCCCTATTCCTCTCATGCAGCACCCGCCAAAGATTAGGTTAGTGTATGAGCGGACGAAGCGCGGAGAAATAGAAGGATGATTGATGATGGTGCTAGTGTGGGGAATACATTTATCCCCAAACGGGCCATGATGGCCAATGGGAATGGACCATGAAGGCTCTGAGAGGACGGGCATCCAAAGATGGGGATTCCTTCCATCTTCAAGACGGTGAGTCATCTTCCACTCCATAAGGGTCAACTATGGGTGGCGAACCCATTGAGCGTGTGACGGCCACTTTGACAGCCCATTGTGTTCGACTCGAGAAGGAACTGCTGACTGCCAGGAAGAAGATGAGGATCCAGGATGAGGTGAGTCAAGCTTTGGATGGGAGGATGATGACGATTAAGGAGGAGAGGTTACTGGATGATAGTGCTCTGAGTCAAATGAACTTCCATTTGGCAGACCTGTAAACTAGCCTCTTAGAGACTACAGACCGACCAACCCAGGCAGAGCAGAGAGCAAATATGGCCGAGGCTGCATTGGTGACAGCCCAGCGAGAGCGACCAGAGACTTCTATGGTTGTGGTTGCATTGTGTCTGATGTGATTTCGTATTTGATACACGTTAGCGCCTGAACTTCGTTTTAGATAATAGTTACAAGCCGGAGTGCTTGAACCCCCTTATAATCGAGTGATAAACTCGTTGTTGCATGTAGACAATTAACTTATAATCTTTGGGATGATACTTTTTGCATGATTTTATTAGATGTATGGTCAAACCTCTTTTAACCTTAAAAATTCTATCTTTATGATATTTTCCAGTTGTGATAAATGCTTATATATATATATATATCCGAATAAGTTAATTATATGGAATATGTAGTCATTATGAAACGTTAACATCTTACGTAAACTAAACCTCTCCCTCCCTACCTTCGAAACAGAATTGAAACAAGCCACCTGTAACTCGAAATTCATCCGCAAGTGGAAACGCTAACTTACCAACTACCGCAGAAGAACTAGTGCAGTTGATATCAACACGTTAAGACAGCTCTAGAACAACATGATGTAAACCTAATAGCCGGTCAAGGAAGAAGAAAAGAAAATACAGGTAATGGTCTTGGAAAGGGAGCAGGAAACGGTTCAAACATAGGATCCGGTATTGGTGGAAATAACGGATCCAGTACAAACGGAAACCTAGGCAGTTCGTCAGGTGGACAACCACAAGGGTGCTCGTATAAGACTTTTTAAGGATGCAATCCAAGATTTTTCATAGGCGCTGAAGGACCATTAGACATAATACGATGGATTGAGAGAATGGAGACTGTCATAGCTATAAGCAATTGCTCTAATGATCAAAAGGTCAAGTATGTCACATGTTCCTTTCAAGATGCAGCGTTATCATGGTGGAATTCCAAGCGTCAACTATTGGGTGATGCAAACGCGTATGAACTTACTTGGGAACAGCTAAAAGAAATGTTGCTTAAGAGATACTACCCACGTACTAAACTCCAGAAAATGAGACCGAATTTTGGAACCACACCATGGAAGGTGCTGGGATCCAAGCATACACGTCCAGATTCAACGACCTTGCCAGATTGGTACCTGAATGGTTACGCCGGAATACGTACAAATTGAGAGATACATATGGGGATTGGCACCTCAAATAAGAAGCAACGTCACAGCTTCCAAACCTACCACATCTAAAGTGCTATCATCATCGTGCACTCTGTAACTGATGATGCGATACGAAATTGAAACCTGATTAAGATGAATGATCATGGAAAAAGTATGATGGAAGTTGAGAGGAAGATGATTAAGATAAACAGAAGATCATTTGATGGGAAAAGGAAGTGGTTTGAAAGTCCGAAAGGGCAAGTAAACAACAACAAGAGCTTTAACCAGAGATCCGAACGAGTTTATGTCGCAACTTTAAACAATGGTAGAACAAACAAAGGAGCTCTAGAGAAATGCAGCAAGTATGGATACTCTCACAATGGTGATTGTAGAATTTGTACTCATTGCCGTAGATTCGGACACCTGAGCCAATATTTCCGATCGAAACCTGATAAAAAGATAACCAGAACGATCGTGCTTAATATGAATGTGGTGTAATTGGACACTTCATGAAGCACTGCCCAAACTGAACGGATCTAGGGCCAGAGGGAGAGCTTTTGAAATGAATACAAAGAGGCGCGCTAGGAACCGTCAATAGTTAACGGTACGTTTCTTATTAATAATCATTATGCCTCCATTCTGTTCGACACTGGTGCTGATCTAAGCTTGTGTCCAAAGAATTTGAACCATCATGGGAATTAAGCCATGTAAGCTAAGTAAGAAATTATTATAGAGCTAGCTAACGGAAAGAAAATAGAATCCAATGAAGTAATTAGAAACTGCACAATACAACTTAACGACCACCTCTTTAGTATTGATTTATTACCTGACAATCTTAGAAGTTTTGACGTTGTTATTGGAATGGATTGGCTCTCTCGGAATCATGCTGAGATATTGTGTTTTGAGAAAATCATCCGATTGCCAACTCCTAATGGAGAATTTCTAATCATACAAGGGGAAAAGGGAGAACCCCCTTTTAAAATTATAAGTGTCATGAAAACCTATGGATACTTGAGTGAAGGATATCTCGCCTTCCTAGTAAAAGCCATAGACACTAAGAATGAGGAGCGGTGGATTGAAGACATTCCTATCGTACGGGAATACCCAGAGGTATTTCCTGAAGATTTACCAGGATTACCTCCACAAAGACAGATCAAATTTCAAATTGATCTGATACCCGGAGTTGCACTGGTAGGTTGGCCACTGTATCGACTGGCACCTTCTGAAATGCAAGAATTGTCTAAACAAATGCAAGAGCTATTAGACAAAGGATTCATTCGACCAAGTTTTTCCTCCTTGGGAGCGCTGGTTCTATTCGTCAAAAAGAAAGACAGATCATTCAGAATATGTATCGATTATCGAGAATTAAACAAGCTCACCGTTAAAAATCGGTACCCACTACCAACAATCGATGACTTGTTCGACCAACTCCAAGGATCCAACTACTATTCAAAGATCGATTTACGATCTGGATATCACCAACTATGGATAGCAGAAGAAGATGTCCCAAAGACAGCTTTTAGGACGCGTTACGGTCATTATGAATTTCTAGTAATGCCATTTGGGTTGACCAACGCACCTGCTATATTCATGGATCTCATGAATCGGGTTTGTAAACCCTACTTGGACAAATTTGTGATAGTATTCATCAATGATATTCTGATATACTCATAGTCCATGGAAGAACATGAGCAATATCTCAGTCTAATCCTAAATCTCTTAAAGAAAGAAAAGTTGTATGCAAAATTCTCCAAATGTGAATTTTGGCTTCGAGAAGTGTGGTTCGTCGGACACGTTATTAATGAAAAGGGTATCCACATGGACCCGACAAAGATTGAAGCAATCTAAAACTGGGAAGCCCCTAAATCTCCAACTGAAGTACAACAATTTTTAGGGTTAGCTGGTTATTATCGAAGATTTATAGAAAAATTTTCAAAGATAGCTCAACCACTAACCTTGTTAACTCGTAAGGATAGAAAGTATGAATGGAGCGAGAATCAAGAAAAAGCCTTTCAATTTCTAAAACAAAAATTGTGTAGTGCACCCATATTGTCCCTACCAAATGGGACAGATGGATTTGTAGTTTATTGTGATGCGTCACGGTTAGGTCTTGGATGTGTATTAATGCAGAAAGATAAAGTCATTGCATATGCATCAAGATAGTTGAAAGTGCATGAAAAGAATTACACTACCCATGACCTAGAATTAGTAGTTGTTGTTTTCGCTCTTAAAATTTGGAGACATTATTTGTATGGAACCAAATGCATCATATACACTGATCACAAGAGTCTGCAACATATCTTTACTCAAAAGGATTTAAATATGAGGCAACACCGTTGGGTAGAGCTGCTAAACGATTATGATTGTGATATCCGATATCACCCAGGAAAAGCAAACGTCGTGGCAGATGCATTTAGTAGGAAAGAAAGAGAAAAGCCTCTACGAGTGCGAGCGTTGGAACTTACCGTATACTCGAACCTTACTAACCAAATTTGAGATGCTCAACTCGAAGCATTGAAGGATGAAAATGTGGAAAGTGAAGGTCTGCGGGGAATGATCAGGGAATTAACACCTGACTCTGATAAGTTGATGCATTTTGTAAATCCAGTATGGGTCCCAAAGTACGGAGATTTACGCAAAATAATTCTCGATGAAGCACATAAATCAAGGTACTCAATTCACCCGGGGACCGACAAAATGTATCACAACATAAAGGAATTCTATTGGTGGCCTAACATGAATTGAGACATAGCTTCCTACGTTAACCAATGTATGACCTGCTTCAAGGTAAAGGCAAAATATCAGAAACCATCTGGACTTCTGCAACAACTATAAATTCTAAAGTGGAAATGGGAATGTATTGCCATGGATTTTGTGACAAAATTACCCAGAACAACAAGTGGTTATGATACCATTTGGGTAATTATCGACCGATTGACAAAATCAACACACTTCTTACCCATGAAGGAGACGTACAACATGAGCAAGTTGGCAAATTATACATCAAAGAAGTGGTGTCACTCCATGGTGTGCCAGTCTCAATCATATCCGATAGGGATAGTCGATTTACCTTGAGATTTTGGCAATGCCTACATGAAGCCATGGGTACCGACTAGACATGAGCATGGCCTATCACCCATAAACGGATGGCCAGAGTGAGAGACCATCCAGACTCTGGAAGATTTAATAAGAGCATGCATGATCGATTTTGGCAGAAATTAGGATGCTCATCTACCATTAGCAGAGTTCTCATACGATAACAGTTATCACACTAGCATCAAAGCCGCTCCATTTGAAGCACTATATGGAAGGAAATGTCGTTCGCCGCTATGTTGGGCAAATATTGGAGAAAGACAATTAACAAGACTAGAAATTATGCAAGAGACAACGGATAAGATTGTTCAGATCAGAAAACGACTAGAAGTTACTAATAGTTGGCAAAAGAGCTACGCAGATAACCGAAGAAAGCCATTGGAATTCATGGTCGGCGACAGAGTGTTCTTGAAGGTATCTCCATGGAAGGGTATTGTGAGGTTTGGCAAAAAAGGGAAGCTGAGCCCACGATACATAAGACCCTTTGAAATCATGGAACGGATTGGAAAGGTTGCATACAGACTCAAACTACCAGAGGAACTCGGAAATGTGCCCAGTGTATTCCACCTGTCTATTTTAAGGAAATGCATGACGGATGAATCCCTAGTTATTCCACCAGACGAAGTTAGTATCGACGACAAACTTCACTTTATCGAGGAGCCGATAGAGGTCTTGGATTGGAAAATTCAGAAACTCAGGCGGAGACAAATCAAATTAGTTAAAATTCGATGGAACTCTAGAAGAGGACCTGAATTTACTTGGGAACGTCAAGATCAAATGCCACAAAGTACCCTCACCTGTTCAAAACCAAAATTGGCTCAGGCTCCACAACGTAAATTTCGAGGCGAAATTTCTTAAACGAGGGGAGACTATGACACTCGGTCCAATCAGATCAACGCCAGCTCAACTCTGTCTAATAATAATAAACGTTTATTTATTATCTCTAACTCGTCTGACTTTCTGAGACCTTGATCAATGTTTAACGTGAACTCACGTTGCCAATTAAACGGTTGAGACATAAGATTAATATAATCATAATTATGAGAATAATAATAATAATAATATTATTATACATAATAATACTAATAATAATAATAATATATTAACAATACTATGATGACATTACTAAATTATTTATTAAATTAACAAAAAAAATTAGTGTGGTGGAGTGTTGCATGGATGACAACTAGTCATCCATGGGTCTTCAAAAGCCGAGAAACCTCAAACCCCTTCACATTCTACCTCTTCAATCACACACACCACCACCACCACATCCATAGACCACCACACCACCATCCGCACACCCTACCGCCGATCACCTAGCCTGCCGCCGCGACCACCATCTCCATCCCCCGACCATGACCGCCACCCTCAACACCATCAACTACCGCGACCATCACCCACACCATCAACCACCGTCGCCATCGCCTACACTATCACCATCGACCGCAACCACAAACACCACCATCACCATCGACCGCAACCACAAACACCACCATCGCCATCGACCGCAACCACCACCACCTTCATCACCCTTGCCCCCATCACCACCACCTTCACCATCGGCCCCCATCACCACCGTGAACACCATCATGACCCGTAACCAACAAACCCCCACCCCCTTCGCTCTCGGCAACCGCAAACACCACCACCACTAGTGACCTTCACCTACATTCTCTCTAAGGATTCTAGTGAAACTTCGAATAGAACCCGAAGTTGTAATCGGAAGTTAAAGATTACGTGCTATATCGTTTTATGCATTGTTCATTCTATTGTACTTAAAGTATTCTTGATTATATTATTTAGATCTCTTCATGCATGGGTAATCAAGATAAAGATCTTGATGAACCCTAGTTTCACCCACTTTAAAGTTAACAAAGTTGTTGTTTTGATGATTTTGGATATAAAAATATGTTTAGAATAGGTTGATAATTGATGAAATCATGTTATTGGTATGATTGGGATTATATGAAGACACGTATATGTAAGTATAGATATGTACATGTTGTGTATGTATTTATGTTCATATTATTTGGGAGATCTAGAAGGTAAGAATGTATGTATGTATGTATATGTAGCGTATGTATGTATATGTAGTGTATGTATGTATGTATGAACATACAAGTTGGATGATTGATGATTATGGTCTTGTTAGAAACAATAAGTAACATATTGGTTAAGGGATTATTGAGTAGTATGGTGACTTAGTAAAATAACTAAGTGGAAGATTTTGGGTTATGATAATAAAGAATGACTATGTTAAGATGATAATATAAAAGGTGGATACTTGGACATACTAAATACTTCACTAAATAATGAGTTGTTTATAATTTGGGACTAGAAATCAAGATTTAGATAAAAAAAATAAGACCCAAAAGGACACTATGACCAAGGACTCGACTAAAACGACAACTAAGACTTCAAAAATATACATATAGAACTAATACAAAATATGTTTTTTGAACAACTCATGACTAATAAAAATTATGTAAATATACATATGTATACATTTTAGACAACAACTTCAAATTAACGGATATTATATATATTAAAAATAATGAATGTTTTACTAGTTAAATATTTTAATAACTGTAAAAGAATTATTTCATAATAATGAAATAATAAATTTTAAATAAAAATTGATTATTTCATGAAATTATTGATTAACCTTGAATAAAGACCTGAATTTATATGTATATATATATAATATATATATATATATATATATATATATATATATATATTATATATATATAATATGTATATAATCTTATACATAAGACACTTACATAAGAAAATAACTAAGTTATGAACGCAAGAATCGCAAGTAAAATAGTAATAACATAAGGTATTGAGAAAATGACAAGGATTATATACTAGTCAAGAAGTGTATATGTTTCATAAGAAAAATGATAAACTTCGCTGGAAAAATGTTTATTTCGAAGTGGATGAAAAGCATTTCTGTAAGCACAAATCATCATATATTGACCACGTTGCATATAATTAGGGTTTTATTAATCGGAAGCCTAGCACGTTGGTTCATTTGGTAATCGCACTCAAGGTGAGTCCTTCGCCCCATTTAAAATATTATTTTAACTGTTTTGGGGAAAAAGCAAGAAACAATACTTTAAAATATATGATGGGTTAAACGGGATAATATATTATGAGGGTATAAGTTGGGTCAGTGGTATGGATATATACCATTGAGCCCTTAATCCCCCTATAATTATTAACCACAGGGGTGAGGCCACAGAGTATAATGGTAGATCTATCGAGTTAGAATGGCCACTCTCGCGATCAGGTCAGGTTGTGGCGAGGGAGTATAATATTAAGAACTTATGACCTGAATTTATCATAGTACCTAGTTAGTCTATGTGGAATATATTATGCTCTGTTTCATCATATTGTTTTCAAAAATGAATGTTTACGAGAATGAAAAACCCCGATCGCTCACCAACTAGTTAGTCTATGTGGAATATATTATGCTCTGTTTCATCATATTGTTTTCAAAAACGAATGTTTACGAGAATGAAAAACCCCGATCGCTCACCAACTTTATGTTGACTTTATTACCTTTCATGTTTTTTAGGGTTATAGGTGAGCTCTATGTGGAGTTTCCGGGAATAAGTCTTTGGAGGGTCAAAAGTGTAATTATCTTTTATTAAATAAAAGGCAATGTAAGTCCAACCAATAAGAATTTGCACGATGTTGAGATCATTGATAACTAGTATGAATTTAGACCGACTAATGTATGGTTTTACGTAATTGATGTTATTGATGAACACGTTTGACTATAAAAATTGGACTAACTCCAACTTCCGTTATCACCACTTCACGCGACCTTCCGCTGCGATTTTCGGGGTGTGACATGGACACAATAAATTTTGAAAAACACATTGGTTAAATAACATCATTATCTACTTCTAATTATTAAAACCAATATTTGTTCTAAACACACACATACACACACACACATTATATATATACATAATATATATACATATATATATATATACATATATATATACATATATATATATAGAGGAAAGTTATTCTAAAAAGGATGG
The DNA here is from genome assembly GCA_025506515.1 of Flaveria trinervia. Taxonomy (NCBI): domain Eukaryota; kingdom Viridiplantae; phylum Streptophyta; class Magnoliopsida; order Asterales; family Asteraceae; genus Flaveria; species Flaveria trinervia. The sequence goes on along the minus strand of CM046458.1, from coordinate 63,357,881 downwards.
TGTGTCTAAAAAGACTAGGAAGCACTTCCAGTCGTTAGATTAATATTGTTTATTGTTAAGATGCATTTGATGACATTCTAGTAAATATCATTGTTACATTACTCAAAATATTAGTAAGCATCGTCCTTTTTGTTATACTCACAAGGGGTAAAAGTGTCTTTGTAATATAAATTAAAAAAAATGTTAATTGTATCTTCAATCAATCAATTATTAAATTGTATGCAATTTGAATTTTAAATTTAGCACAATTAGGAAAAAAAGGTGATGAATATCCATAGCCTTTTTAAACTTCTGTATCTTCACCATTGTTTAATCTATATATCATGCTCTCAAACACGTGACTAAGAAATTCAATACACACTTTCTCGTAAAAAAACAACAGGCATGAAGAGCTTGACAACTGGAGTGAAGAAACAACCTACGAAGGACCGTACGAAGACGATTGATAATAAGAAGCGTATGGAAAAAACCTTTTTTGCACTATTATACATTGTATGCTAATTCAATTGAAGCGTTTGTATTTAATTGATGATTCTGCAAATAGGTAAACAATAATCTGGTGAAGTGGCGTCCTTGGATAGTAAGAAGACAAAGCAAGTCGATCGACTCGATACATGTGAATTGATTATATTTGAATTAGATTTAGGGACTGTTTGGCATCTTTTGAATGATTAAGTGCTGAACATTAAGAGGTCTGAATCATTAAGTGTTGAATCATAAAGAGATCTAAATCATTAAGAGCTAGTATATCATTTGATTATTCAAAAACAAATATCTGGTAAAAATCTTAACCATTCAAACTTGTGCCGGTGAAACAAACACTGAACCATTAAGTGCTGAACTATTCAGACATCTGAACCATTAAAAGACTGATTAATAGGCTGATTAAGAGGCTGCCAAACAACTCATTAAGGAGTCCGATGCATTGTTGGGTTGTTCGAATCATAACATATATATTGTTAAGTTATATCTTATATAATTGCAGCTTTGAAAGAACGTAATGTCCTAGTTTTATCAGATGATGACTTTGTATCTCCTCCATCAATTAAGTGAAAGTTAAGTGTTTGTTATAACCACAACATTCCGAGCACCTCCATTACACTGGGAAGAAAATAAAAAAATAGAAACTCACCAGCTACCTTTTGCACAATGATATCTAACTTTAATGCCAATCAAAGAAAATATATTACTGAACTCGGTTTTGGGTCTTTGATTTCACTAAACATACACACTATACCAACTGGTTTAGGATATTGGCTATTACAAAATTATGATTTTAAAACACATACTTTGAATGTCGGTAATTTTGTGGTTAAGATAACACCCAGTCTAGTTCATGAAGTCCTAGGGGTGCCATTGGGAGAGAATATGGTGGAAGAATTATTAAGTCCAAGAATAACGAATGTCGTGGTAGCCGAATGGAGGGTTCAATTCAAAGGTAATGATAAAAGAATATACCTGACAATGTTGAGGAAAAAACTAGACAAACATCAAGATTGTGGAAGATTGTTTACTTTAAACTTTCTTGTTGCTGTGAATACAATCTTCGGTGAAACAACAAAGAGCCGGGCCGTAAATCAAAAGTTTTTGTGTTCTATAACCAATGAAAAAAACATCAGACTATAATTGGTGTGGGTACATGCTAAGGTGCTTGGGGAGGACAAAAAAATTGGAATGGGGTAACTCACAATGTGTTTATACATGTCAAGATGTTCTTTCACAAATGGAACAATAGCAATCTCTCGTTTGGACTTCAAACTCTTTGTAGCCGCCCGACTAATAGCAATCTCTCGTTTGGACTTCAAACGATTTTGGGAACCGCTACCCTTATTCTTTGAAATAGGAGGATTACGTATGGTTTTGCTTGATGGTTGGCTTGAACCGGTTAGCTCAGAAAACCGATCCCTTCTACTTGGTGGTGGTGCAATAACTTGAATTTCATCTGCCTTTCCCATTAACTCTTCTATTTGATTCCTAAAAATAGATAACTCACCTATGTTTGTAGCAAGTCAGTTGATTATATATTTGTAGAAAACTTAATATCACGAACGATAAGCTCCACACCTTCGTTGTCACCATAAAGACCCTCATTACGAGTAATGAAAGTACTAGGACTGTTTGGAACGGCCTCTCTTGTCCAACATCTAAGGACATATATTTTGGAAATTCCCGTATGTCACATAACCTAAGAACAAAAAAGACATGTCTGCACAATAAACAATATTGCTCAAATCGTTGCAAGTGCAATATATAGTGCTATCGGCCTTTGGAAACATAACCTGCACAAAAAAATGACCTATTTATAAATATATTTTCATGATTTTCAAACATAAGCTGCAAAAACTATAAATAAAAAACTATTTTAAAAAATTAAAAGCAAAGTTTACCTCAAAAAATGTTGAGCATGATTGATCAAAATCTTTAACGAGAACTTTACAAAATCCCCTACTTCAGCATACGTTGCACAAATGCATTATCAATAGCTGCTATGATTTCACATTGAACATCAAGAAAAATGGTTCTTGTATAAATCTATGCAGCTTGTTCCTCGAGCACAAATCCAGTTACCATATCAGGATTAGTGTACCTCGTGTCATGATCATTCTTTCTGTGGGTGTGACGTTGAGATTCAATCGCAATTTCAAAATGGCTAAAAGACTCAACCAAAGTTGATTTTGAATTGCAAACCTGTCCAAAAAAAATGATTCTCACTCTCCAACCTTGAAGTCGTCCGCATAAGGCTAGACATGATTTCATCTCTATAATACGCAGGTATCCAGGAATCTCTCGGTTCATAATATCATACAACCAAACATTATCAGTTAGGTTAAAATCTCTCATAATGTTATCCCATTCCCTTTCAAACTCTTCCAGTGATAAAGAATCCGTGCAAACAATATCGCAAATACGTTGTTGAAGTCTGTATTGTTACATAAATGTGACCCAACCTACATATAAAAACAAACACACAATATTATATCAGCCTATATAAAAACGTATTATAGAAAATTATCAACCTATAAAGTCATGTATACAACACAATAAGATTACCTAAAAAAGCTCTTTGTAAATTATATATAAATGCCCAATTATATTAACGTTGGGAAAACAACCTTTCACTAAATTAATCTAAAGGTCAAATGAAACCACTTAGATGTATATTATTATACATCAAATAGTAACAAGTGTTATTAGTTAACTTATAAAGTCGTGTATACTTAGATAAAATTTCATTATAAAACACCTTTGTACACTATAGAGAAACACCCTTTATTACTATAAACGCCCAAGTATATATATGTATAGAAAAATGTATTTTACCATAAATTATGAGTAAGCCAAACAAAACATCTAGATGTATAATTGCCACCATGTCATTAAATTACGAACTCTTCGAACAAAAGACGGTATTCTCAACACGTAAAAATACAATTTCTAAAAATATCTTCTCAGATAATTTATTCATCACATGCCACATACAAAATCTATGTCGGCTTTCAGTAAACACATTTTCGATTGCCTTCTTCATTGCTGGGTCCTGATCTGTAACAACAACTGGAGGTGCATAACCAAATGACTTTAACAACCACTTATATGATTCGGTGGTCTCTGACCCCAAGAGAGCAGCACCAAAATTAATATTCATGCAATGATTATCAATGCCAGTAAACGAAACAAAAACCAAGTTGTACCTACAATACAAATTGTAAACAATATAAATATTATTATAGTTGTTTGATAAAAATAAACACTACTTAATGAGTACCTATTAGAACGGAATGTTGCATCAAATGACACAATATCACCGAAGGTAAAATAGTTTTTTTTGGCATCTTCATCGGCCTAAAAAAGACCCTTCAAGCTACCATCATCTCCTGTATGATATTCACATGAAAAGTTGGGTAAAAAATCTTTCTTTCGCATTAGACGACTAACAACCATCTCAGCATCATGTTCACCAATAAAAAGATTCAAATCACGTTTGAAATTTTTACAGTCTTCTTTTGATGTACCAACACCTTCATACCCGCCGTAAATAGTCCTCATCATGTTAAATGCCTTAACGGAACAAATATTAAGTTTGGACATGGTGCATATCATACTCTCTTGAGAGAATGTCAACTTCCTAGAGGAAGTCCAAAAGGTGGATATCATGCTCATCAACAAAGCTATGATTATGCTCCTCCACAAACTTATATATCTTGTATAGACCATGGTCAATTAACTCCAACCGAATATGTGCCTCACATCTGGTCCTCTTTGAAGGCTTGTTCCTTGATTGCTTATTTTTTTCAACTCATTTGTTGTATCAACCTTCTTAAACGACTACATTCCCTCCTTTGCACACACAATATACTTCAATTTAATCACCCCATTCTTCAGCGTATATTGTGTGTTCTTTTGCACTTCAAACCTCCGGCACGTGCATAATTTTGATAAAAACTAAATGCAATATCAATAGAATAAAAAATCATCCCGACTTTAGGTTTGGTTAACTCAATCACATCAGGAGTATAAAACTTTTTACTCATAGTTGGTAACGTCCTTTCTATTCCAACAATTTGTATCTTGAGTATATATAATCATTAAAAATATAAATTATAACCATAAACTACATAATCAAAACCTCTAAAGAAAGTTCATAAAAATAACATGAACCGAATAATGTCATTAAAAAAAACACACCAAAAAATTATACTTATAAAATATTAAACACTACTACTCAAGAATTGAATAATGCAAAATGGTTACGGGTGAAAATAATATCATTCAAAATCAAATATAATCAACCATCAACAACTATAACATAACAAAAGAATGAAACAAAACTAATACATGAGAGGAAAATAAAAAAACAATATGTTACCATCTCCTTCATCGATAATTGCGTTAGCCATTTCTAACACACCGACTCAAAGTTTTCTCAGTGAATTATGAAAAACTAAGTACATGAATTCTGAAAAACTAAACAATCACTCCGCCGGTTACGGAACCCACGCCATTTATGGATGCAACTTCTATTACTCAATTTATAAATTATAAAATATAAATTACATATTTCCCTCTAAATAAAAAACTACTTTAATGACACGTGCATCACTAAAACTTTTCCTATATTTTTAGGATATATGGTTTTTTTAGCGGAACCCATACATACACATATATATATATATACATATATATATATATATATATAATATATATATATATATACATACACACATACCATATATATTGCAGGATCGTTGAAGGGTGTGAGTTACAACATAACAACACAAAGAGGAGATTAACCAAGCTTTAATCAAACAGTAAACTGGATTAACCAAGATAAGACACTAAGAACACAAGTAATGTAAGAGACAGAACACACAAAACACAAGTATATGGTTTTCAAGAATGCAGTATATTACTTTCTCTATGTTCTATTACAAGTGTGACAAAGCATATGTGAAAGATACAAGAACATGAGATACTTATACAACATTCTACAGCCAGCTATACTTTGAAAGCCAGCTGGATACAATTGACTAGACACACACAAAATCAATTGTAAAGTCAAAAGGCAGATTGCCTTTTGACTAGTGACTATGACATGCCATAGCTCACATCCTTATCTATTACAAAAAGGATAAAGTACATAAAGTAGATAGTTACAGACTCAAGACCTCAATGTACAGTTACCAAAAGCATGGACATTTTCACCAAACCATGTTAGTTGGTGACTTGCAGATTTGCAACGGAAAGGTGTCCAGCTTTATGGAACAGTACATCAGATAAAGCATATCTTAAAAGTCTTCGGAAGAAATCTGTCTTCATGAACTTGAAGCTTCGGAAGACTTTGTCTCTGAGGCTTCGGAAGACTTCATCTTTGGCTTCGGAAGATGTTGGTCTTGGCTTCGGAAGATTTCACACTTAGAGTATTTTTGTTGCACATGTGAAACTTCCGAAGCATTCCACTTAATGCACTTGTGCAGCATGCAGGAGAGACTAAAGATGTTTAGGTTGCATCAGCCTCTTCATTAATCTCTACAAACTCCCCTAGGCTGATGCTACCAAAACATTTAGAAAACTTCAGATATTAACAGTCCTCATTAGGATGATCACCATTCCTTTTTTCATAAGATGATCAGGATCCTTCAGGCTGTCAAAGTGTCTTCTCATGTCAAAGAGATCATGCAGAGGCAACTGAAACATATCTTGCCATGTATAAATGTCTTCAATGCCTTGATCTCTAATAACATGCCACCTTTCTGGATTTGTGGTGTATGTCCAAGACAAGATGGGTCTTCCTGATGCTAGAGGAGCTACTAAAGTTGGAGTTGGTTAGCATCCTCTGGCTGCACATCCTCAGGTTGTTCTGATTCATCCTGAGGTTCAGAAGAGGATGCATGCTTCTTCTTCTTCTTAGACTTTGGTTTAGAAGCCATCCTCTTATTTCTCTTTCCAAATTTTAACTGAGAAGACTGGCCTGCAACACCAGATTGATCTTCACTGGCTCTCTCAGTTGGGACTTCCTCTCTCTCAGGCTCAGAAGGAGAGGGAGGTTGACCCTGCTGTGGATCAGAAGATGAAGCTTGCTGAGAATTAGCAGGAGGTCGGGTTGTGTTGTGTCTGTTTCTTCAACCTTAACCTCCACTTTAGGTGGGGCTTGACTTGGAGTGGAGTGTAAGTCAGTGAGCACTCCACTCTTAATCTTCTGCTTGATTACCCTGATATGCTCATCCATAGTGGATAGAGACATGGGTCCAAGTCTCCTTCCGGAGAATCCATACAGCTTCAAGAAGCTCATCATCCTCTGCCTATCAGCAGACTTCTTCATGCTCTTTTGGATGATGGCTCTTGACTTTGTAGCTTCTTCCCTCATCTTCCTCTTTGTTGTCTTTCTTTCCTTGACTAACTCAGGCTCAAGTTGTTTTAAATACTCAAACTCAACATAGTCATAAGGTAAGGGAAGGAGTGCATCTGCCTGATAGTGACCTGTGACACTCAGGTAGTTAATCATCTTGATTCTGTCTTCTTCTTTATCTACCTGAGGTTCTTGTTGAACCACATCCTCTTGTTCAGGGCTTTCTTGAATTGGTGAGAGGGTAGGCATACCTCTGTACAGCCTTTTTCTTTTTCTTTCTTCTTTCATCTATATTAGGAGTTCTGCATCTTCTGTCTCCTTCTTCTCTCTTGACCTTTCCAGATCAACCAGCTCATTCAATTCATCCAAGGGGAGAGAAATGATATTATCTATGTCATAGTTCCTAGTCTGCAGATAGTTAATCTTGACTGCCCTTAACTTATCATTCTGAGTATCTGGTCTGGGGGCAGCCCTGATTGCAGACTCCATGCGTCTTGGAGACTCGTAGAGGAACCTTCTCCCCTTAGCCTCCTTTTCCTCTCTCTCTACTCCTCCTCAATCTTCTCAGATGTCATTTTTATTTTCCCTTTGTCACTCACAGACCTTTGTGACTCAGGGTGGAGAGAGCTTTGGCCTTTATTGCTCATTGCAGCATCTGAGCTCAGGCCAGAGAGAGGTTGAGAAGCACCTTCACCAGCAGGTGTCTCAGAAGGTATATGGATCTCTGCAGTAGTTAGAGATGATGAGACAGGGCTCTCAGGTTCTGTCACTAGGCCTTCAGTCAAGGTTTCCCCTATGAAGCTAATCTTAGGGTCTGCCTCAACATCCAGTTGACTGATGACATTGCCTGATTGCCTTAGTCTCCTTCTTAGGCTGAACTCTGCAATGATCCTGTCTTGGATTCTTCTAGCCAGTCTGTCAGCTTGTCTTGATTGGCTTGGGTTGACGAGTGGCATGTTGACTAGATACAGACGTTCATAGTAGTTCAAGGTCTGAAAATTAAAGACTTCTTGTTGTCCTTGAACTCTTATGATGATGAGATCCTTCCAGTTGTTGTCATACCTCCATCCAATGATGTGATTGAAGGATGATGAAGGTGACATGGCTCTTGGTATCCCATCCTCAAACAGACTCTGTATGAAGAAGTCTGTGTAATCCACATCAGTGTGAACTAAGGAGGTTGCTGAGAATACACAGTTGCAAATAAGGATGGTGAGTCCTCAATGTCCATTCTCTCAGAGGAACTCCCAGGTTCTGTGGCTGTAAGGACTTTCTCCCCCTTTTTGGTAGCATCACCCATTTGCATAGGTGAGCTGGAGGATAGATCAATCACATCCACAAGTTCTTGTGTTCCTGGTAGAGCTCTCCTTAAGGGTCTCCCAGCTAGTTTTTCCTTAAGATATGAAATCTCAAGTTGCTGATCATTGGTCCTATTGTTTAAGGTAGTCACCTGAGATTCAAGGTGAGTGATTGACCTTTGAGACTAAATAGGTGCATGTTTTGGATAGTTGTTGCACCTTTAGTCTCAGATCCCCCTTATCTTCATCAGAAGAATCACTAGGGGTGGAGAAGATTGGACTAGAGTCCTTTCTCTCATGACCAGTCTCAGTTGAGATGTCAGTAGGCTGAGTTGCCATGGTTGAGGTCTTAATGATGTAATCACTTGCAGAAGTGAGAGCCTCTTCCATATGGACATCCTGAATAAGTTCAGGAGTGTCCACCTCAGTTGTAGGTGACTGATGTGGGATAGATGTAGGAGACTCAGGAGTATTCATCTCTCTTTGAATAGGGGAAAAGAAGAGAGACTCATTATACTCACTGAAACCTAGATCTTCATCAGTATAGAAGTCAAAGTTGGGAATTGGTTGGTTGAGATCTATAGGCTGGGGATGGTAACTGTCCCCTGAAGGTTGATCACTTGAGTGTTGAGACTCAGAGTGATGGATTAAAGCAGTAAGGCTAATGAGCTCATCAGGCTGAGCATGAGGAACCTCAGCACTGATTCTAGAAAAGATGGGAGTGGTCTGCTTTTCAGGAGAAGTGGGAGCTCCAGTATCCACTTCTTCCTGTATGGGTGAGTATATGGGGGCCTCCACAGACTGAATAGTCTAAGTAGGGGTTCATTTGGATTTTCTTTGGTAGGTGATGGAGATTTGAGGTTGTGTAAGTGGTTGGAAAGTAGCAGGTGTGGGTTCAACACTAGCTTGTGCTGCTAGGTTGCCACCTTGAGCAATGAGCTCTAACATTTTTGGGACTAGGGCTGTTTCTACCCCAGAGAATCCAACAGTGGACTTTCTTAATGTTTTAAAGATGCCGGGCTTCATCTGTCTCAATTTAAGAATGTTACCTATTTCCCTTAACTGTGAGCCCAGTTTACAGTTAAGAATGTACTGGACATATCTAGGAAACATGTAATATTCTAAGGAGTCTAAATTAGCAAGCAAATTTGTATAAACAAATTGAGAGTACCTGAATTTGACCCCTTGAACCATTCCATGGACTATAAAGGAGAGATCTTCAGGAATCTGATCCCATCCACCATGCTTGTTTGATAAGTTGTGAATGACCACATGGAGCAGGAATATCCATTTGGATGAGACCTTCCCTTTCCTAAAGGTCTTTACAGAGAAATCTCCCTCATACCCTATCTGCTCAAATGAATGATTTACAGCTTCCTTTGGGAAGAACACCTCACCTTCTTCATCATCCAGCTGAAGATGTCGATTGATGATGGCCGGAGTGATGAAGATTGTTCTCCCCTGCACTGTGGCAGACAGTGCCTTCTCCCCGTCCATAATGACCTCTTGGCAGGTCTTCCAAAATTCAAGCAACTGATCCTTATAGAGTGGAGGATCAATGGTCAGGAGGTGAAATAGTTCGACAGAGACAAGAAACGACAAACCTCTGAGAAATGAGGATCTTTCTCAGAGCATAACAGAGCAACTTGATTGTGTTGTCTGTGTAGCTGCATGGTAAAGTTGGGATCATTTCTATGAACAAGGTTGGCCATTGTGAGGTAGATTAGAGATGAAGGAAAAAGAATGAAAGAAAATTCAGAGAGAAATTTGGGTTTTTAGGTTTGGAGGAAGAACAGATGATAGAAAGAAAGGGAAACCGTTGGGTTTATATGTGAGAGGGATTTCAGATAAAGTTTAACGAAAGAGGATAAACTTTGAAATCCGGATGTCGGTCCCACCTCTGAAAAAGTAGTTTACTTTTGCTCAAAAAGTAGTTTTCTTGGAAGTCAAAAAGCTTCCGAAGGTTAATTAACTTCGGAAGTTTTAATGAAAAAGCTTGTGAAGTTAAAATAACTTCGGAAGAATTTTCTGAGAGTATTTGATGAGTTTACTTCGGAAGAAAAATTAAGACTTGAATGCTTTGTTTAGAGATCAACAAAGCTTCCGAGAGTTAATTTTTGCTTCGGAAGGAAAAGGTCCTTGAAAATAAGTAAGTGTCTAAGATAACTATTTAAGCTTCGGAAGATAAAACTGAAATTTCTTCCGAAGGTAAATTCTTAGACAGTGAAATATTTTGAAGGTATAATTTCTTCCGAAGTTAAAATGCATAACTTCCGAAGTATAAAATCATCAATTAATCTGAGGAAAGTCTTCATAGAAGGAGTTTTTAATCCAAGAAAAACATGAGCTTATGAGATACCTTATGTTGCTTCCCTTTCAGGCATGCAACACAGTGATCATCACTTGTAAACTCTTTCTTTAGCATTCCAGTTACCAGATCATGCTTAATCAATTTATTCATGTTCTTAAAGTTTACATGACACATTCTTTTATGCCATAGGAAAGACTCATCACTATTCGCTTTAGATACAAAGCATGAAACTTCTCCAGAGGGAGAGGTTTCTTGCAAATCCATCTTCTACATGTTCCTTTCTTGGGGGCTCTAAGCAGGATATGCTCATGAGGAATGACCACACCAGGCTTAAGAACAATGCACTCATGCTCAGTAAAGAGCATGTATGACTCTGATCACAAAATTGAGATACACTCAGAAGATTGTATCCAAGCTCCTTAACAAAGTTTACCTTTTCAATGCTGAGCTTACCATTTGTGACCTTGCCCCTTCCAGAAATGTAACCACCTTCATCTCCTCCAAAAGCAACAGGTCCTTCATCAATCCTTTCAAAGTTCTGGAGTAGTGACCTATTACCAGTCATGTGCCTGGAGAAGCCACTGTCTATGATCCAACATTTCTGTTTGTCTTTAGTTGTCCCTGCACAAAAGAGAATGATTAGTTACATCTGGAAACCCAAGCCTTGCTTGTCTTAGGCTCACATGCAGAAGGTAAATTAACAGTAATAGATCCTATGGTTGTACTAAGAGGATCTTGAGCTGTTGTTGATGGAGAAATCTCAGTCACTTGGTCTTTCTTAGACGTCCACACCACCTTTGGAGTCTTAGACTTGACCTTCAAAACTTTAGAACCTTTTGGAGTTACAGAAGTTTTGATGACTGAACCTTCGGAAGATTCTGCAAACACTGCAGCAGACTTTAGTGCTTCAGAAGAACTCCTTTCTTCCGAGACCAAATGTTCTTCCGAAGAGAATTTTCCACTTCCCTTCTTTTTAGATTTGAGACTTCCGAAGGAAACTGGTTTTCCTTCCGAAGCCAGAATCTTCTTGGAACTCTTTGAAGCCTTTGTTTTGGCCATGTGGACAGTACTTTAGGATTGAAGGGACAATCCTTTGCAATGTGAGTGGTGCTGTCACACATAACACAATTCATCTTCTTCTTCACAAGAGCCTTGTCTAGAGAGCAAGACTGTCTTTGGTCACTTCCCTTCTCCACCTTCATCTTTGTAGATGTTCAGACAATACTCTTAGGCTAAGAACTGTGCTTGGAGTTTAATGGACTAGGTCGTGCAGTAGTGGTACACAGCATATCAGTCTTCTTCTTGCTGCTGAGATGAGTTGAGCAAGAACCAGAACTCTTAGCAGAGTTTTGGTTGATGCCTTCAGTCCCTACCACTTTAAACACTGCAGAAATAAAAACTTATTTCTGCTTAGAGTCAAAGTAGCCTTGATCTCTTGAGCCTTCCTTGCCTTCCTTTGCTCTTTCTATCAGGTTCTTTCTCATGGACTTGGTCATCACAGTCTTCACTTTCTCCTCAGAAGGATAGTGGCCCTTCTTGAAATCCTCCTCTTCACTCTTAGTAGAGGGATTCTTCACTGTCTCTCTTCATCCTCCTTACTCATAGGATCTATGAGAGGAAGCTCATCTTCACAAGTTCCACACCTAGGAGATCTTACTGACAAGATTATGTGTGGAGGAGCTATCTCTTGGATCCCAGTCCCTGTCTATTTTGATAGCACGCTTTGTTGTGCAGGGATGAGGATATCATGTTCTTGAAGGACTCTTCTTCAAGAACACTCTTTTCTGCCCTGGCTTTGCTGATCACAAGCTCAGCCTGGCACTCAGTTAACTTGGTTATAAGATCTTTATTTGAGTCCTAAAATCTGTGTGTTCATGTTTTAGAACTGAAATTGTTTTCTCTAAGTCCTCTATTTTTAGCTTATAATCATTTTCACTCTTTCTAAAATTAGATTTTTAAATGTTTAAGGACTCAATATCAGATCTCAGTTCCAAGTTATAGGACCTGTACTTGTTAACTTTAGCAATGCATTCAGGAGTACAGAGATGTTCTAATACCTTGGCTTCATCATGATCTGCCATCAATGCTTGGTTTGGAGAAGCATCTTCCACCTGAAAGCTCCAGTCAAAGCCTCCTCCTCAACAGCAACAGCAGCTTGCTGCTTTGACTTCTCATTATGGAGAACTTTGTCAGTGTAGTTTGGTCTGGGTTGTGTTTGGCCACCATTGGTTCTAGGTGCCTTACACTCTTTGGAAAAGTGGCCCATCAAGTTACAGTTGTAACACTTGACTTTGCCTTTGTCCAGTCCAAACTTTCCACTGGTTGCATTTCTTGGGAACTTCCTTCCAGTCCTCTTGTAGAACTTCTTGGCTCTGTGAGTGAGAAGAGCCATCTGCTGGACTATTTCTATGTACTCCAGATCATCTGGATGGATACAATCCAAGTCTTCAAGAGTGAAAAAAGAGTTGCCACAACTTTCATCAGAAGACACAAATGCTTGAGAAGAGCTTGTCTCTTGGAATGGGCTTCCTTGAGTGTAGTTCTCCTTTGGTGTCTCTGGGAAGGTGATGAAAGGACCCTTGGGTGAGTTGTCAGGGTAGCATATAAGATAATGTTTGGGTTTTATGCTATCCCTTTCAACCACATGTAGGGCTGAACCCATTTGATTGTTGGAGTTGCCAGATGAACCCTGCATGTTCATCTCCATCTGGTAGCCACTGAGAATCCTTATAATTCTGTCAGACTAAGAGTTTTGAGATTTTCAGTTCTCTTGATCACCACACAGTAGTGTGTCCATTGCCTAGGAAGTGAGGACATGAACTTCCTTACAATGCCTCTATTTTCAAGAGAAACTCCTCCATCCACTAGGGTATCCACAATCTCAACATACCTGAAGTATTACTGAGTCATGGTCTCACCTGTTTTGAAGGTGAAGTTTTCAAACTGCTGCTTCAGGAGATCCTTCTTGTTCTCCATGGCTTCAGAAGAACCCTCATACATCAGTTTCAGTGCATCCCACAGCTGCTTAGTTGTTTTGCACTTCATGAAACCTCTGTACACAGAGTTTGGAAGGGCAGCTTGAAGAGCTGTCATGGCTTTCCTGTCTATCTCTACTTTCTTCCTATCTTCATCAGAGTAGTTAGCCACATCTTTAGGGATCATACCAGCACCAGTAGCAGAGGGTGTGCTGGGTATGAAAGGTCCATTCTCAATAGACCCACATTCTTGAATCAAGAGACCTGATGAAACCTTCCATTCTTAAACACCAGGTGTCAAACTCATCAAGAGTGATCAGTGGGGACTTGTTCATGGTTCCAGTTTCCATATCAGTTTTGGAAATGGCTGCTATTTGAAAAGTTTGGTATTGTGTGTGTGAGGGATCTTAAGATGGTGAGATCTTATATCAAGAGCCTGAATGCTCTGATACCAAATGCAGGGCGTTGAAGGGTGTGAGTTACAACACAACAACACAAAGAGGAGATTAACCAAGCTTTATCAAACAGTAAACTGGATTAACCAAGATAAGACACTAAGAACACAAGTAATGTAAGAGACAGAACACACAGAACACAAGTATATGGTTTTCAAGAATGCAGTATATTGCTTTCTCTATGTTCTATACAAGTGTTACAAAGCATATGGGAAAGATACAAGAACATGAGATACTTATACAACATTCTACAGCCGGCTGTACTTTGAAAGCCAGCTGGATACAATTGACTAGACACACACAAAATCAATTGTAAAGTCAAAAGGCAGATTGTTTTTGACTAGTGACTATGACATGCCATAGCTCACATCCTTATCTATTACAAAAAGGATAAAGTACATAAAGTAGATAGTTACAGACTCAAGACCTCAATGTACAGTTACCAAAAGCATGAACCTTTTCACCAAACCATGTTAGTTGGTGACTTGCAGAGTTGCAATGAAAAGGTGTCCAGCTTTATGGAACAGTACATCAGATAAAGCATATCTTAAAAGTCTTCGAAAGAAATCTGTCTTCATGAACTTGAAACTTCGGAAGACTTTGTCTCTGAGGCTTTGGAAGACTTCATCTTTGGCTTCGGAAGATTTCACACTTAGAGTATTTTTGTTGCACATGTGAAACTTCCGAAGCATTCCACTTTAATGCACTTGTGCAGCATGTAGGAGAGACTAAAGATGTTTAGGTTGCATTAGCCTCTTCCTTAATCTCTACACATATACATACATATATATATACATATATATATATGTATACATATATGTATATATGTATATAGATATATGATATATTGATCTATAATTGTATATTATATACATATATATATATATTATATATATGTATATATATATGTTATATATATGTATATACATATATATTATATACATATATATATATACAATATATATATATACATATATATATATATAGTATATATATACACTTATATATATATATACATATACATATATATATAATCTCTACATATATATATATATAGATATATGGATATATATAGGTATATATGTATATACATATATAGATATATAACATATACGATATAGTTATACATATATATCGATATACTATATATATAAATGTATAGATATACACTTATATATATATACATATGTACATATATATATAATCTCTACATAGATATATATATATGGTATATATATATATGTATATATATATGTATATATGTATATTAGGTATATATGTATATATATATGTATATATATATACATATAATGTATATATATTATGTATATATATATAGATATATTAGGTATATATATATGTATATATATATATATATGTAATATATATATATGTATATATATGTATTATATATATGTAGATATATATGTATATATATATATGTATATATATATATATGTGTGTATATATATATGTATATATATATATGTGTGTATATAATATATATGTATATATGTATATATATGTATACATGTGTATATATATGTATATATATATGTATATATATATATAGTATAATATATATATGTATATGTATATATGTATATATGTATATATATGTATATATATGTATGTATATAGATATGTGCGTATATATATATATGTATATATATATGTATATAGTATATATATATATGTATGTATATGATGTGTAATATATATAGATAATATGTCTATAGTATGTATATTATATATATATATGTATAAATATATAGTATAGGATGTATATATATATATGTTATATATATTATAGTATTGTATATATTATATATTATATGTATGTATATATATATATATATGATCGGATATATAATATGTATATATATGTATTATATATATATATATACACACACACTCACTTTTAAGCAACATAACTCAAAAATTTCTAATACCCTTTCACATTAAGATTACCTTTAAACATTGTCAAGCTCTTCTTCATAACTAACTTCATCATCGTCTGAAAAGGAGAATCATTATTAGAAGCGAGGAAAGCTATTATCACATATTTGATAGGTTGGGGTGAGAATTCTCGGCCTCTAATCAGGGAACCCCCACGTCCTTATACTGGGAGAAAGCTAAAGACTTACTTACTAGACACGATTTCTGCAAGGATTGTGTTACGATATGAATGACATTAGGATGCGTTTTTGAATGAGCAGGGGGCTATTCATGCGAATAGTTGAAGATTTGGAGGCGTTATTTGAATTTTTCAACAAAGATACCATCCTAGAGGTAAACCCAGCTTCACTGTGTTACATAAGTGTACATCCATCATTCGTCAACTTCATGTGGGCTCTTGGGACGAATACATGACCATGTCGAGTCTTGGTAATTTTCGCATGGGTTTGGTGGAACAACTTTATTTGTAACGTCCACGAGATGACGATTAATACCAATTTACACTAGTACATCAAAATGTAACGCCCTGATTCCTGGCAACCTCATAGCTGATTTCATACACATAACCATAACACTTTAACTAAAAATTTCACCAAATCAAGCAACGGAGACATAAAATCATTCATAATTCAGAATAGAAATATCAAACTATTAAATAACATGGTCCTATTTTCAAACATGTACTTTGTTAATAAACTTTTAAACGGATGCTAATCTTTAAACATGGAGCTTCCTCATGCCCTAAAACCATTAGCTTTGATGCACTAGGACTTACCTCACATGCTACTAAAAGTCAACATTATTAAGTGAGCTCTAGCTTTTGATATGCATGTTAAAAGTTAGTGTTGTTGAGTGAGCTTTAACTTGAGATAAATCATAAGGCTATTATACATTGAAACCTTTGATGAGTTATCATAATAAAACACATTATTTGACTTACAATAACATAACCTATTCTTCTAGAGAACCCCATCATGACTAGCATAATCAAACATATCTTTCATCAAGACAAGCTAACAAAAGCACATGGTAAGCTAACATAATCATGTAGAGCGCCATGAAGCTAGACGAGATAATAAACAATGTAGTGCACTAAGCATTGCAAGGTAATAATCCATGCAATGTACTCAACAAGGCAAGCTAAGAATCCACAAGCAGAGCAAGCTAAGAATCCAGCAATACACAAGGCGAGGCAAGCTGAGAATCCATGCAGTGCCTTAAGCAATGCAAGCTGAGAATCCATACAATGCACTAAGCAAAGGAATTTGAGAATCCATGCAGTGCACTAAGCAAGGAAAGCTTAGAATCCATGCATTGAACTTAAGCTAAGCAAGTTGATAATTCATGTAGTGCACTAAGTAGAGCTAATTGTCAATCCATGCAATGCACTAAGCAATGCACTAAGAATTAGCGTTGCACTAAGCAAGGATAGCAGAGAACCCATGCATTGCACTTAACCAAGCAAGTTAAGAATCCATGCACTGAACTAAGCAAAGCGAGATAAGAACTCATGCATTGCACTAAGCAAAGTAAGTCGATAATCAATGCTTTGCACTAAGCAAAGCAAGCTATAATTACCCAATAAGAGAGGGTAATAAATAAAAAATACTTTCCTTAAATCCTATTTAACCTTGATTAATTATAATGGGTGTAACTAGGCATGAATTTCCCTATGAACGGGTAACAGTTGAACAAATGTGACTGTACACAAATGCGGATAATAGTGGAATATAGATGGTTGAGTAAACAAATATGGTAACATTTGATCAATATAGTTGAGGCTTTCACACTTATCCGCATTACTTATACTTGGCTGAGGTACAACTAATGCGGGTAGGATAACAAATGCGGGTGCGGCTTTCGTTCTTATCCGCATTACTTGTACTTAGCTGAAGTACAACTAATATAGGTAGGTTAATAAATGCACGTAAGGCTTTCATACTCTTCGTATTACTTGTACTTAGCTGAAGTACAACTAATGCTAGTAGGTTAATAATACGGGTGAGGGAGATACGATTAACAATGATTATGGGTTTTCTACTTTGGTTTGAGATGTGAATCATGCAAAGTAACACCATTAATTTCTTTGTAAATCATAAGAATATGCTCATACATTCTAGGGTTCATACATAGACTTTAAATATGAACGTAGATTTGCATAACATGAACCCTAGAAATAAGGGTGGTAACTTTATATCATAAAATATTAGATCTATTTATAAAATATGTTTAAGAATGCATATCACCCTAAAAAATTGTTAAACACAAAAGTGGGGATTCAGAACTCACATTTAGTGTAGGACTCGAAAGAAACCTCAAACCCATAAGTGAGATTAGGACCTAGAAAACCATACGTAAAGGTGTTAACTTTATCTCACCAAATGGTGTAAAAACACCAAACAAATGTAGATCTACCTTATATCTATTATTCTAAACATAACAATTAGTATCTTGCTTGAGTTTTGAACCTTTATAGGGTGCTTTAGGTGCTAAATTTTAGTTGTATATTTTTAGCCCTTATAACATTTTGAAACATAACCCAATCTCCTAAGTTTTTTTTATTTTCCATTGAACCAGATTGGGGTGTTACAAAAAAAATATTTTTGTGATGGTTGTATCTGAGTTTCAAGGCAGTTTAATGGTGAAAAGCATCAAAAACAACTTTTAAAACTTTTTAAAAATCATTATGTATCAAAAATAGTAAATAGTAAAGTAGTTATTTGAGGCGGTTTGTAAAAATCTCATCAAAAATATTTATTTGGGGCAGTTTTAGAAATTGATTAGAAAAACAATATTTGGGGCGGTTTGTGGCTTTATCTAGGGTGGTTTGTTTGAATTTTTTAATAGAATGCTCATGACGGTTGTATTTCGTTCTCAGATCGTCTTCTCCCAGCAAACCGCTCCGCAACTCATCTCATTTTTTGCTATTAATCTAATATCTATTCAAATCTTACACTTACTCAGGTATATCTATTTCTATTTAGTATAAATCTTTTATATTTTTGTGAGTTAATTAATATATACTAAATTTAATTATGTTTGTGTTGTTTGTAGAATAATTCTCTGTTGATGTATCATTTTCATCTACTATCTTCCTTTATCATCTTCAACCACAAGGTTTGCATCATATTAATTTGTGTTCTAATTAAATTAAATATATACTTATTTATTTACTTTTACTTATGTTATACAATTAACATGTCAATTTATCTATATTTTTATGTATATAAGTTTTTTCGTATACTAATAATTATGTTATGTATTTTAAATATATATGTATATGTATATATTATTTATTTATATGTTTATAAGGGACATTCGATTGAAAAACATGTTTTTATAAAAATCATAATAACCAATTCTAACCATATGTTTTTGTTTTCTATTTTTATTTTCTAAAATGTATAATAATCATCTGAGCTATTTTGATAATTTTTATAATTCACCTATAACTTCTTTTCTTTCCCACGTTTATAAACTCTCTACTTCAGTTCCAAATTTGAATTTATGATACACCTCTTTTGTATAGAGTTCACAACCACCGCCATTTGTTACCATCGGATGATCAATCACCACAACCATTCGGTTGCCATCGCAGCACAACTCTACTGCACTGGACATCGTCTCCCTTTTTGCCAAAGCACCCTGACCTAGATCTAAAATGGGGTCTTCTTAATATGGTTTTTAGTTGCAGGAAAAAGAAACTTGCTTCCTTAGTGGTGTTGGTGAACATATGTGGTGGGAAACAGATATCGTCGTTACCAATAGCATTCATATCTAACTGGTTGTATATAGGATTACAAGGATAAATGAAAAGATGATGGCTGACATAGTTTTTTGATTGGTTGTGGTGGCATCAATTTGATTAGGTCATTTTGTTAATCCGTTGTTTGGTATTATATCATTTCAATCCTTCTATTAAATGTGGTTGTGGTGCGGCACAGGTTTCACCTGATGGTGGAGGTGGTTTTAACACTTGCAATTATAAATAATAAGCTATTTGTAATGTTAACAACTCCTATAATCATTTTATTTGTTTATCCTTGTGTATATGTGTAGAGCAAGTATAACAATCGATGATTTAGCTACGGAGTACAAAGGTATACATTGAAGTTGAGATGTTAAGACCATATCATCATATGGAAGACAAATTGCTTAAGGTATTCATGGCTAATATTCAAATGAATATATCTTGTAATTAATTATAAGTTTATTATACATAATGCCTCTTCTAAATGAATTCTTATCATATATAAAGTTTTGAGGCACAAAAGTTAAGATTGTTTTGATTGACTGGGAAGATGATAAAAAAACAAGTGTGTTACATTATGGATAGTTTGTTGATGCATATGTGAATTTATGGATTTATATGCTTATGCATATATGCAATAAGCCTATCATCCGTGCACATGGGAATATATGATGTTGCTTGTATCTTTTAGGCTGAGAAGAAAATGTAAACAACACCAAGATGCCAATATGCTAAGAGGTATGGTAAAAGTACGTGAATAAGTTGCATATGTCCAACATTTCGAAACTAAGCTTCACAAAGAAAAGATTTTAAATAAACCAAATGAAAATTCCAAAGCAAATGGAGAAATTGATGAAACAAAAGAAACTAAATATACAACCACTTCAATGAAGTAGAAATATATAGGACTCCAAACTATAGGTCTGGTTATTTGAACATTTAATCTTGTTGGTGTGTTATGGTTTTTACATATGTGCATTACAATAAGTCAAACACTGGCTCTGTTGTCATGATATTGTTGTGTAAAACCTACAATGTTTTAATATTTAAGTCAAGCATGTGATTCTAAATTGAATATGAAATATAAAATCGATACTTGGCTCTGTATGTGCATTACATAAAGTGCATTAATGCATATATGTATTACTGCATACGCCCACAAAAACAATGGACGCTTTAAAGTTCTCGGTTAACAGCTTCCATTTCCTTAATCCCAAAACCCACTTATATAAGATATTAGAAAAAAAGACTTATTTACCTTTAATAGTCAATAATAATTTACTTATCTATTAAACTATGTAGGAAAAAAATAATTGGTTCTAAATGATTCTTGACGTTCTTAATATTTATTTGGTTCTTAATGGAATTAGTTTTTATTATTATCATTAAGAGCTAGGTTTTTAATATATGAACATTCTTTCCATATTTATAATTTTGAACAGGTTGTGAAATGGTCTTTTAGAAGTAATCACATTTTAACCTATTTTGGAAGCAAATATTCACATTTTTCATATTTGTGATCTTGGTGGTTAACTTTTGGATAATACTTGTATGCATAGATGGTATTTGTTCTAGTTTGTTTGTATGTCTATAAGTACTAATCCAATATGATTTATTATTATGTTGGTAATTTTGAATTGGTAATCTATCAGTTCTTGCTTAATTGTGTCAATATAATCTTGCATTGTCATGAATAAAATGTGATATGGAATTTTATTTTAAGTCTAAAAAGTTTGTATTTTTGTGATTTAAAATCTACTTGTGTGTTGATTTGTTTGTATTTCAAGATAAAATATGTTAACTAAAAGACAAAATATGAAGTTAATTGCAAGAATAAGTCCCATGGTTACTATTATATTTTGTAATACTGTAAAGCCGCGTTCCCGGGACACTTACAGCTGCCAATCATTGCACATAAAACATATAATTACATTAACTTTAAATAAACGGTGCAGCGGAAACATTAAAAACAACATTTTTATTAAACATGCTTTTGCAAAATAATACAACATTCGTTACACAATATCATTTGTTCGCATTACAATGTAAAAACATTAAACAAAAGAATGCCATCCAAAAGAGCCAAATAGCCGCGTCGTGCCATCCTCAACAACTTTACCTCCCAACTGGAAAATGCATAAAAAAGTTAGCGTTGCTAAGTGAGTTCTAGTTTTTAAATAAAACATACTTTACTTCCATTTAAAACCGTTCTTTACTTTTGTATGTGGTCACACATCATACGTACACATAGATAATATCATTATTATCTTCATCATTCATTCGTTAACTTCCGTTCATTCATCGTGCGTCATTATCATTCAGTTTCGTTCATTTTCATAAATTACTTTCATTCGTACGTTCATCTTTACTTCTTTACATTCCATACCAAAACCATGAACTTTACCCCACCGTCATGCATAAAGTGGGTACTGGGCCAAGGTCTATCATAGACCCCCCGTTATGACTCTCAGCACCTTGACCATAGTACCTAGGGTAAATTCAGGTGAACCATTGTCATGTGCTATACCCTTCCATCATCCATAAAGCGGGTACTGGGCCGAGGTCTATCGTAGACCCCCCGTCATGGCCCTTAGCAGCCTGACCACAGCACCTAGGGTAAGCGAAAAAGGGTCTATACAAATGGTCAATCACAAAGAAAGACCCCAGTGTGCATCCTTCTGGGGCATCGTGAAGCTGATCGAACAGATCATCAGTTCTCGGTAAGGGGTACCGATTCTTTACTATCAACTTATTCAACTCACGGTAGTCTATACACATTCTCATACTACCGTTTTTTTCTTCACGAATAAGACCGGAGCACCCTAAGGAGAGATACTCGATCGAATGAACCCCCCTTGTCTAGCAACTCTTGCAGTTGCTCCATCAACTCTTTCATCTCGTCGGAGCCAGCCGATACGACGCCTTAGCAATAGGTTAGGCACCGGGTATCAAATCAATCTGAAACTCGATCTCTCGGTCAGGTGGCACTCCTGGTAAGTCTTA
The DNA here is from genome assembly GCA_025506515.1 of Flaveria trinervia. Classification (NCBI taxonomy): domain Eukaryota; kingdom Viridiplantae; phylum Streptophyta; class Magnoliopsida; order Asterales; family Asteraceae; genus Flaveria; species Flaveria trinervia. Next base: position 63,335,282 of record CM046458.1, on the reverse strand, counting down.
GAGAAATACATCTGGAAAGTCACACACAACCGATACCTCAGACAGTGTGATGTTGGCATATCCACATCCTTCACGTAGGCCAAGTAGCACTACACCCATGCCTCATGCACCTTCCCGCCGCCGCCATCGATATCACTTTCGTGATCATCATGACTCGATCACCGTAAACCGTCACTGAACTCCCTCAGGCGCTGACAGTCTAGTCATCTTCTTGCGACACACAATGTTCGTCTCGTAGTCCGCGAACCAATCCACTCCAAAGACTACATCGAACCCGCCTAAGGTCATCACAAATGGTCTAACAGGAAACTTATGACCTTCTAGCTCTATGTCACAACTTTCTATCATCTCAAAGATCCTAGTAGACTTACTTATGGTAGTTTCTACATCGATGGGCGTATCTATATTCTTACTACTAACAGGCAATTTAGCACAGAAAGCAGCAGAATAAAACTCCTACTAGCGCCAGAATCAAATAACACAAAAGCAAGAGTTTGGTTACTAGATATGTACCTGACATGAATCGGGGTCCGTCCTAGCATCCTCCTGCATCATCGTGAAGGCTCTTCACTTGCCTTGTGTCCTTCAGTTCCGGTCGTCTTTCTTGCCCCGGAACTCTCATCTCTCGGCTCCTTGCAGTCCCTGCTTATGTGACCCTTTCTGCCATAGTTATAACACCTCTTCACCCCACACTCTCTTGTCAGATGACCGGGCCCCTCACACTTGAAGCAGAGGTTTGATCCCCACCTACACTCTCTATTATGCCCTTTAGCACACTTACCACACTTCCTCTTCTCCACACCAGACGAAGTTACACGCCGGTCATCCGTCCTGGCAACTTTGTTGTTTGGAGCGTAACCCCCACGTTCAGCCCGTTTTTCGTTCCAATTCTTGTCTTCGATACCCTTCTTGTTCACCTCAATCGCGGTCGTCTCCTACACCGCCATAATTACCTCAGTTACCATAAATGGCAGAATCGTCTGCATAACCTATTGAACTCCCTTAACAACAGCCTCTTTCAATGTGGTCCTCAGACTAACAATATTATCAGCGCCTTCCGAGTGATGGATCTCGGGCTCTTTGAGTGCCATTTCAGTAGCCCTAGCCATTCTTCTCCTGACACGCGGTCCAACACCACATCCACACAACCTTCACCTTACGAAACCTTTGAAGATCTACCACCGGCCATCCTCTAACACACTATAAGATTCAGACACCAATACGGTCATTCAAGGGAACAGCTTAGTTTATGTCAAGTATAGTAAGTCCCTAATTACAGTGGTCAGTTGTGATTAGCCACTAACTTTACTCTTCATACCCCAAGCATTACCTATCCTGACTACATCAGTATCTAAACCTACAAACAGCACATAAGCCACATAACATGCGCACATAATACCGATTATCATTAAGAAATACCTCATGGCACGCAGCTACTCGGACCGGCATCCCTTCCCTTTCTGTCCCATTTTTAGTTTAAGTTAAGGTTTATTTTGAAAATTTACCCATTTCACTTAAACTTTGGCTCTGATACCAACTTGTAAGGCCCCGTTCCCGGAACACTTACAGCTGGCCAATCATCGCACATAAACATATAATTACATTCATTTGAAATAAACGTTGCAACAAAACATTAAAAAAACATTTTAATTAAAAATGCTTTTGCAAAATAATACAACATTCCTTACACAATATCATTTGTTCGCATTACAATACAAAAACATTAAACAAAAGAATGCCATCCAAAAGAGCCAAGTAACCGCCCCATGCCATCCTCAGCAACTTTACCTGCCAACTGGAAAATGCATAAACAAGTCGGTGTTGCTCAAGGAGTTCAAGTTTTAAAATAAAACATACCTTACTTCCATTTAAAACCGTTCTTTACATTTGTATGTGGTCACACATCATACGTACACATAGATAATATCATTATTATCTTCATCATTCATTCGTTAACTTCTGTTCATTCATTGTACTTCATTATCATTCACTTTCGTTCACTTTCATTCATACGTTCATCTTTACTTCTTTACATTGCATACCAAAACCATGAACTTTACCCCACCGTCATGCATAAAGCGGGTACTAGGCCGAGGTCTATCATAGAACCCTTGTCATGGCGCTTAGCAGTCTGACCACAGTACCTAGGGTAAATTCAGGTTTACCATTGTCATGTGCTATACCCCAGCGTCACGCATAAAGAGGGTACTGGGCCGAGGTCTATCATAGACCCCCCGTCATGACGCTCAGCGGCCTGACCACAACACCTAGGGTAAGCGACAAAGGTTCTATACAAATGGTCAATCATAAAGAAAGACCCTGGTGTGCATCCTTTTGGGTTAGCTATCCCACACACCGTTAAACTAACACTTTTCATTGAGTGTGTTTCTCTATATAGTGCTTGCAAGACTTTCTTTACTTTCCATTATTCATTAATGCATGCTTTCATTCTTTTTTTACGTTGCTATTTTCATTATCGTCCACTTTATATTACATAATACTTTCATTTCATTCATTAACATTCGACATAAAGCCACTAGAAAATAATCATACACACTATACGGGACATCATCATACATACATAACATTCATCATACATACCATCATGCATAAGCATAAATCATACATCATCAAATCATATCATACATCATACATTGCCCCCATACATCATATATGATTTCAAAAAGTCAACTTACATGAACCCCCGGGAACCTCCCAAGTCAAAGCTTACATCTACGCATTTCTCCAAAATCAGAAAAAAATTAAACTGTCTTCATCCGTATTTCCTCTTGCTCATCTGCATTTCCTCTTGCTCATCCACATTTCCTCTTGCTCATCCGCATTTCCTCTTGCTCATCCGCATTTCCTCTTGATCATCCGCATTTTCTCTTGCTCATCCCTATTTCCTCTTGATCATCCGCATTTCCTCTTGCTCATCCGCATTTCCTCTTGCTCATCCGTATTAGCAAATGAGGATGAGTTAGAGTCGAAGGGTCATCCGCATTAGTATGTGGTTCATCCGCATTGGGTAATGCGGATGAACAAAAAAGTTGTTATCCGCATGTCCTCTACTCTTCCGCATTTATCAATGTGCAAGAGCAGAACTTGTCCGCATCACTTCTAGTCTTCCGCATTTGTCAATGCAGAAGAACAATCAGCTCTCCCTCCAGTAGATTCTTCATCCGTATTGACTTTAGTCGCATTCCCATCCAGGTGCATGAGGACATTTCAGGCGCACGAGCTCTATTTGGGCGCATGAAGTTTCGAGCGTATGGGAACACTTAGGCAAATTCTATAACTTAGGCGCATGAGCACCCTCATTCGCACCTAAACATCATATTTCAATCCCCAAATATCACCTACCATGTTCTAAGCTTAAATCTTACATTCTAAGCCATAGAAACACAACCATAACATCATAAAACCCATACATAGCCCAAAATCAAACCCCACCCCTATCATATACACACGAGTATAAAACCCATTTTTATAAAAACGTTCATACATGCATTTTCAGCCCCAAAACAGTTAAAACAAGTAAAAAAGAGGGGTTCTAAAACTCACCTTTGCAGCCTATTCGGGTAAGACTTCCTTCAAACCTGTTTGCTATAAGTTCACACCTAGAAACCCACCAAAACACACACCCGAACATAAACAAACACACATAAGCATACAACCGAGGATAAAACCAGTTAAGAGCACCATAAACACACGAATTCTTACCTTGAATTCATATTTTTCTTTCTATTCTTCTTCAACATGAGAGTTTCTGCTCTCCTTCACTTTCTCTCTCTAGAAATATCCGAACGAAAAGATGTAGGCAGACACATGGGCGGCCATCACCTTTTACACCCACTTTTTCAAGCATTTTGTCTTTTTGACACTTTTAACCCCTCAACTTGGGTTAAATAGCTTTTCTTTCTTCTGCTTCACTTAATTCCTTTGTTTGAGTCTTTAAAAATAACCGGATGTTACAAATACCAAGTTTACCCTTGTCATAGATTATAATCAGTATTTAAAATTGTACAAAATTACTATTTTTCCAATTTAATTTACAACCTTTGATTTTGTTAATCTATGGTTTAAATTGGTTCTTATGGTTTTTTATAAAATTTTGGTTTTCAATCGAATGCATCCCTATGTTTATAAACTATAAATCTATTTATATATATGTATATATATATATATATATATACATGATATGTTTATACATGTTCAATTAATATGTACTTATATACATTACAATACCTCTTTAGATTATATACTCGTCTTAATATATCCAATTGAGATCAATTTTGTATAGTTTTTGCGTTTGCTCTACTTGTTGAATATTCTATCTTATTTAAGATGTGTATACATTTTAATAAGTTGACATTTAGAAGAAAATGATAGTTATTTCTCCTTACTCCGTTGAGTTTGCGATTTATCCTCATACTTGGGGAGTTACGGGGAAATGCTACCAATTTTTTCTTAAATAGTCAACCCATTAAAATGTATATATACATATGAAATAGAATATTTATTAAGTGCGTTTGGATCCACAAAATTAGGGCATCGAAAAACTACTAACACTTATTTCATATTATTTATTTGTTTATGTTTTAATCTATAGATGGATCGTAGAGACAATTAATGTATAAAACTGGACATACCAATGAGATATATACGAAGAGCATTCAAAGTATCTTTAGGTTGTTTAAGGTAATGGGGTAGATGTTGTCACTAAATGGATATGGTGTCCTTATGAAATTTGTAAAAGCTTCAAAAGATTTGACAATATTCAAGAAATAGAATTCATGATATGTTTATACATGTTCAAATAATATGTACTTATATACATTACAATACCTCTTTAGATTATATACTCGTCTTAATATATTCAATTGAGATCAATTTTGTATAGTTTCTGTGTTTGCCCTACTTGTTGAATATTCTATCTTATTTAAGATGTGTATACATTTTAATAAGTTGACATTTAAGAAAAAAATGATAGTTATTTCTCCTTACTCCGTTGAGTTTGCGATTTATCCTCATACTTGGGAAGTTACGGGGAAATGCTACCAAATTTTTTCTTAAATAGTCAACCCATTAAAATGTATATATAGTTATGAAATAGAATATTATAAAGTGCGTTTGGATCCACAAAATTAGGGCATCGAAAAACTACTAACACTTATTTCATATTATTTATTTGTTTATGTTTTAATCTATAGATGGATCGTAGAGACTATTAATGTATACAACTGGACATACCAGTGCGATATATACGAATAGCATTCAAAGTATCTTTAGGTTGTTTAAGGTAATGGGGTAATATGGTGTCCTTATGAAATTTGTAAAAGCTTAAAAAGATTTGACAATATTCAAGAAATAGAATTCATGATATGTTTATACATGTTCAATTAATATGTACTTATATACATTACAATACCTCTTTAGATTATATACTCGTTTTAATATATCCAATTGAGATCAATTTCGTATAGTTTCTGTATTTGCGCTACTTGTTGAATATTCTATCTTATTTAAGATGTCTATACATTTTAATAAGTTGACATTTAAGAAAAAAATGATAGTTATTTCTCCTTACTCCGTTGAGTTTGCGATTTATCCTCATACTTGGGGAGTTACGGGGAAATGCTACCAATATTTTCTTAAATAGTCAACCCATTAAAATGTATATATACATATGAAATAGAATATTTATAAAGTGCGTTTGGATCCACAAAATTAGGGCATCGAAAAACTACTAACACTTATTTCATATTATTTATTTGTTTATGTTTTAATCTATAGATGGATCGTAGAGACTATTAATGTATAAAACTGGACATAGCAGTGAGATATATACGAAGAGCATTCAAAGTATCTTTAGGTTGTTTAAGGTAAGGGGTGGATGTTGTCACTAAATGGATATGGTGTCCTTATGAAATTTGTAAAAGCTTCAAAAGATTTGACAATATTCAAGAAATAGAATTGCATTGGTCAAAACAAGGGAAATTAATTTTGAATATTGCACATCGTCAATCAATGTAGATAATCATGAAAATAACTTTCCTAATGACATTAGTAACAATTTAAATTGTTGTGTGTTGCAGCCGCAAGGCAACAACTGTTTGGTTCACTAATATATTTTTCTTAATTTTTTCATATTTATCTTTTATCTTGATTATATATATATATATATATATAATATATATATATAATATATATATATATATATGTATGTGTATGTATGTATGTATGTATATATATATATATGTATGTATGTATATATATATATATGTATGTATATATATGTATATATTGTATGTATGTATATATATACACACACGAGCTATCAAGCAGTAGAATGACTTCTCGATACACTTTCTTGAATATGTTGATCATCACAGGTGTTAAGTGTTTGAATTCTCCATCTAATATTGAACAACACATACTTTCTATTACCGACTTCAGAAAGCCTAATCACCCGTTTTACATAGATAATATAAATTTTTTTTTTCAACTTATTATAATCAATCATCATATTTTACTTAATTGTTTTATACTTCTAGTTTACGGTGTACATTATGGCTATTTATTGTTTCCCGTACAAAAAGAGAAGGATATATTTTGAATTATAAAGAGCCAAAAGAATGAAGATGATTATTGATAGTCTTTTTATCAGACAAACACTTCAAAGAATAAGAGAAAGAGAACAAGAGTTTTGGGGCAAATTTTCTGATTAGAGGCCGGATGGCAATTATGAAGAGTAAAGTAAGTGGCTAATCAACTGGTCACTGTAATTAGAGACTTACTATACTTAACATAAACTGAGCTGTTCTCTTGAATGACGGTATTGGTATTTGAATATTGCAGTGTGCGTGTGAATGGCTGGTGGTAGATCTTCGAAAGCCTCTCGTGGTGGTGGTCGTGATGGGCTTGGTGCTGAGCCACGACCTAAGAGAGAAAGACCTAGAGTTGAAAAGGTGGTTCCTGAAGAACCCGAGACTCCTCATCCGGAGGGTGGCGATGAGAGCGCCAATCTGAGAGCTTCAGTAAAGGAGGTTGTTGTTGAGAAAGTTCATTAGGGCATGCAGATGATCTTACCGTCTGTGTTGACCGAAGTAATCAAGGCTGTACAGGAAGGGGAAAGGAAAGAGAGGAATAGGTCCTTGGGAGGATGCGAGCAATCGGAGCCTGAAACGGTTCTCTCTGATGATGAAGAAGAGGGAGATGAAGAGCCTGCGCCGGAGGCGGCACGAGGCTGTAACTATAGGGCGTTTCAACGATGCAAGTCCCCTACTTTTAATGGTAATGGCACTGCTGCTGCTGCTCATCGGTGGGTGAGGGAATTGGAAGCTGTGTTAAATATCAGCGAGTGTCGGGAGGATCAGAAGGTAAATTTTGCTGTCCACTCTTTTATGGACTCGGCTCTATGTTGGTGGGACAATATAGTCCAAGCCGAGGGTAGTCGGGCAATTGGGAGGATGAGACGGTTGGAGCTGAAGAAGCTGGTCATTGAGGAGTTTTTGTCCTCAAAGGGAGATAGATAAGGTTGAGGGAAAATTCCTACAGCTGGAATTTTAGCAGTACATTAGCAGTACACTACGAAGTTCAACGAAATGGCACGTCTGGTGCCGAATCAGGTGACACCTCTATCTCGAAAGATCAAGAGGTATATTTAGGGCTTGCCGGCGGATATTCGCAGGCACATGATCGCCGCCAACCGAGCACGTTTAGGTTGGCGGTTGACTTGGCAGGGAGATTATATGATGAGAGGGATGTAGTGGTGGTGGTTAAAGGTAGCAAGAAGGGTGGTGGTGATTAGAACTGGAACGGGAAGAGGTTTGGTCAGGGTGATGCCTCAACGGGTAACAAGAAGGCCACAGGTGGACGACCGCCGTGTGGTCGCATCAGGTTCGGGTTTGAAGAAGTGTGGTAGGTGTGGGAAAGAGTATAGTGGGGAGTGCAGGCTGGGGTCAGACTTGTGCTTCAAATGTGGGAAGGTGGGGCACATGGCAAGGGACTATCGTACGGTCTAGTGCTTTAACTATGGCGTGGAGGGCCACGTAAGTAGGGATTGTAAGAAGTCGAGGGCTGAGGGTTCCGGGGTGAAGACGACGGGAAGTGAAGGACCGGGGGCGAGTGCCAGGGCATTCACTATGACACAGGAGGAAGCTAGGACGGACCCTGATGTTGTGTCCGGTACGTTTCTAGTGAACCAAACTTTAGCTTGTGTGTTATTTGTTTCTGGTGCCAGTAAAAGTTTTATCTCTGCTGCTTTCTGTGCTAAGCTGCCTCTTAGTAGTAGACATGTTGATGCACCCCTTAATGTAGAAACTGCCATAGGTAAGTCCACCAGAATTTCTGAGATGATAGAAAATTGTGATTTGGAATTGGAAGGTCATAGATTTCCTATTAGACCGTTCATGATGACCTTAGGTGGTTTTGATCTGGTTCTTGGGATGGATTGGTTAGCGGACTATGAGGCGAACATTGTGTGCCACAAGAAGATGATTCGTTTGACAGTGCCCGACGGGAGTATGGTAACTGTTTATGGGAATCGGGTCACAATGATCCCGAAAGTAATCTCAATGGAGGTGGTGGAAAAGTGCATGAGGCGTGGGTGTAGTGCCTACTTGGCCTATGTAAAGGATATGGATATGCCAACAACACAACTATCCGATGTACCGGTTGTGTGTGACTTTCCAAACGTGTTCCCCGAAGATTTACCAGGAGTGCCACCTGATAGAGAGATTGAGTTTCAGATTGATCTGATGCCGGGTGCTCAACCGGTTGCCAAGGTACCATATCGGTTGGCTCCTACGGAGATGAAAGAACTGATGGAACAGTTGCAAGAGCTGCTTGATAAGGGGTTCATTAGACCGAGTATCTCTCCTTGGGGGTGCTCCGGTCCTATTTGTGAAGAAGAAAGACGGCAGTATGAGGATGTGTATTGACTACCGTGAGCTGAATAAGTTGACGGTCAAGAACCGATACCCCTTACCAAGAATAGATGATTTGTTCGATCAACTCCAAGGTGCCAGTTGGTTTTCAAGGATAGACCTTCGATCTGGTTACCATTAGTTGAAAGTGAATGAGCAGGATATCCCTAAAATAGCTTTTCGCACGTGTTATGGTCACTACGACTTTCTTGTCATGTCTTTCGGTTTGACCAATGTGCCAGCTGCTTTTATGGATCTGATGAACCGAGTGTGTCGACTGATGTTGGCTAAATCAGTGATTGTGTTTATTGATGATATCCTGATTATTTGAAGGGTGAGATACGGCATGTCGGTCATATTCAAGAGGTTCTGGAGACGCTGAGAAGGGAGAAGTTGTACGCCAAGTTCTCTAAGTCCGCATTTTGGTTGCGCGAAGTTCAGTTCTTGGGTCATGTGGTGAATCCTGAAGGGATTATGGTGAACCCGGCAAAGGTGGAGGCGATGATGCAATGGAAGTCTCCAAAGACGCCATCTGAGATTCACAACTTCTTGGGTTTGGCGGGCTACTACAGAAGATTCATTCAAGACTTCTCTAAGATTGCTTCTCCACTAACCAAGTTGACCCAGAAAGATATGAAATTTATATGGGGTTAAGCTCAATAGATGGCATTTGAAGAATTGAAAGTGAGGTTGACTCAAGCTCCTGTTCTGTCATTACCTGATGGAAGTGAAGATCTGGTGATGCTATCTACTCGGGGTTGGGGTGTGTGTTAATGCAGAGGGGAAAGGGTATAGTCTATGCATCTTGATAGTTGAAGGTTCATGAGGTCAATTATCCTACTCATGACCTGGAGCTAGCAGTTGTGGTCTTCGCGTTAAAGATTTGGAGGCACTACCTATACGGTACCAAGTGCACCATATTCACTAACCACAAGAGTCTGAAGTACTTCTTTGAGCAGAAGGACCTGAACATGAGGCAGAGGAGATGGTTGGAGCTTATAAAAGACGATGATGCGAGATCCATTACCATCCGGGCAAAGCCAACGTGGTGGCTGATGCCCTTAGCCGAAAGGAGAGACCCGAGCCGATTCGAGTGAAAGCTTATCAGTTGATCATGACACTAGATGTGATGAAGCAAGTCAAGGAGTTTCAAGTTGAAGCGCTGAAAGAAGATCATCTTAACTCTGAAATAATGAGAGGTCTAGTCGCGAAGTTGGGTGAAAACACTCTCGGTGTTAGAACTCGATTCGGACGTGTATGGATTTCTCGTTTTGGGATCTACGGGTGAAGATTATGGATGAAGCCCACAAGACTCGATACTCCATTCATCCCGGTGCCACCAAGATGTACCAAGATATTAAGAAAGATTATTGGTGGCCGGGTATGAAATGTGATGTGGTGGAGTATGTGAGTAAATGCCTTACTTGTCTACAGGTGAAGGCCGAGCATCAGAAGCCGTATGGAAAGATCCAACCTTTGGATATACCAGAATGGAAGTGGGAGCACACCACCATGGATTTCATTACAAAGCTGTCGCGTACCCCGAAAGGGTATGATGCTATATGGGTGGTTGTTGACCGCTTGACGAAGAGTGATCACTTCCTACGATCCGCGAAACATATTCATCTGAGAGGTTGGCTGACCTATTCATCAAGGAAATTGTAACTCGTCACGGTGTGCCGGTGTCTATTGTGTCTGATCGTGACACCAGGTTTACATCTAAATTTTGGAAGAAATTCCACGATGCCATGGGGACGAGGTTACATATTAGCACGACATATCATCCCCAACCTGATGTCCAGTCAGAAAGGACCATTCAGATACATTGGAAGACATGCTTCGGGCATGTGTGATTGATTTTGGGGGAAGTTGGGATGACCACTTACCGTTAGCTGAATTCTCATACAACAACAGCTATCATGCCAGCATTGGCATGCCACCATAGGAGATGCTATACAGAAGGAGATACAGAATACCCGTTTGTTGGGGTGATATTGGTCAGAAGGAATTGGGGAGCATCGAGGTAATTGAGGCTACGACTTAGAAGCTTAAGAAGATTAAAGCCTTCATGAAGGCAGCTAAAGATAGACAGAAGTCGTATGCTGATAAAGACACAGACCGATTGAGTTCTAGGTGGTAACCGGGTTGTTGAAGGTCTCACCTTGGAAGGGTATCATCCGATTCTGGAAACGAGGTAAGCTAAGTCCGACATACATAGGACCTTTCCGAATCATTGCTCGAGTAGGAGAGGTGGCCTATAGATTGGAGTTCCAGATGAGTAAGTGGAATTCACCCACATTCCATGTATCTCATCTGAGAAAGTGCTTAGCTGATGAGACATAATTATTCCATTGGAAGACATCGAAGTAGATGAAAGGCTCAATTATGTAGAGCAACGAGTGGCAATCATCGATCGTAAAGAGAGAGACTGAGGAATAAAGTGGTTCTTCTTGTGCGTGTACAGTGGAAGTACAGGAAGGGATTCGAATCTACATGGGAGACTAAGGAGGAGATGAGGCAGCATTACCCTCGTCTGTTTGAAGAATAACAAGTTTCGGGGACGAAACCTATTTAAGGGGGGGGACTTGTAACACCCGGTTATTTCTTAAAAAGAAAAAAGAATAAGAGTTGAAGAATAAAGAAAGGAAATGTCAATAAACCCAAGTTAGGGGTGAAATGTGTAAAAAGGACAAAAGTACAAAATAAGTTGGTGTAAAGGTGGGCATGGCCGCCCACCCTGTAACCCCCTTTAAAAAGACAAGACATGAAGAATAAATGAAAGAAAAGCAATAAGTCCAAGTGGAAGGACTAAAGTGTCCAAAAGGACAAACCTTTGAAAAAGCTGGTGTAAAGGTGGGCATGCCGCCCACCCTCCCTTCACATCATTCTTTCTTTCGTTTTTAGAGAGAGATAGCAGAACTTCGAGTTTTGAAGAAAAAATCGAATTCAAGGTAAGAATTCGTGGTTTTTAAGTGTGTATACGGATCTTATCCCGGTTATATGCTTATGTGTTGTGTATGTGCTCGGGTATGTGGTGTTTGGTGGTGTTTTTAGGTGTTTGAACTCAGTTGCAAAGGGTTAGAAAGGAAGAAACACCCAGTAGCATAGGTGAGTCTAGACCCTGGTTCTTACATGTTTTAAACTCTCTTTGAGGCTGAAGATGTATTAAAACGATTTTCAAAGTTTATGTATCTTTACCCGTATGTATTATGCATGTTGGATGTTAATTCTTGAATGCTTATGAGTTGTTCATGTTTAGAATAGCCATATTAAGCTTAGAACAGATGGGTTTGATGATGGGTTTGATGATTGGGTTTGAAAACATACTAGAAACATGTTACACAGAAGGTCCATGCGCCTAGATAAGGCTTATGCACCTAAAAATTCCCTAGAAGGATTTAAGTGTAATCCATGCGTCTGAAGAGTAGCCCATGCGCCTAAGATTGCCTTAGAAATGTTGAAGTATAGCCCATGCGCCTGAACGGTGGTCCATGCGCCTAGAAATATTAGTCGGATGACTAAGTGTAGGGCCATGCGCCCCAATAGTGCCCATGCGCCCAAGTGGCTCATGCGCCTAAGTGTTCATACACCCGAATAGTGCCCATGCGCCTGAATAGTTCATGCGCCTAAGTGATAAAATGATTAAGTGTTGGCTGATGCGCCTACATAGTAATGAAACGCCCAAACAGGGCTCAAGTGCCCAAATAGTGTCAAAGCGCCTAGACACTTAGAATTTATTACAAAAATTTTTGGGGAGTACGTGTTTTTAGGGTTTTGACTGAGGTTGACTAGGGCTCATTTATGATGATGTTCCATGCATGATTATGATTGTTCCTTATTATTATTATTGCTATTATTATTATTACTTATAGTATGTGACTTTACGTGGTATGTTTATTATCGTAACGGAAAGTATTTTGTAATAATAAAGACAAAGAGCAATAAAAAAAGAAGAGGAACATTAATAAAATATTAACAAGTCTTGCAAGCTTACAGGAGGTACACGACCATGTTGTCATTAGCTCAATTGTGTTGCGGGTTAGGTACCTATTATGCACACAGGGCCAATCAATTGAGATTGGCAGGACCTTTGCAGCGTGTCCTGGGTGATTGGGTCGGCCTTGTATACAGTACATAGTTGACCCTTTCGAGAGATATAGTTGACCCCTTTCGAGGGATATATATGGCCCATCACCCGTTCCATCGCGCATACAGTTGGGGTATTGCTCATTGGTCCATATAGAAAGTGAAAGATAAAGATAAAAGATTACAGAACATATAAGGCATACCGTAAAGAGAATGAACAGTATCTGTTCATATAGTTAATGCGTGCTCGTATATACAGTATAGAGTTGTATTTTACAGAAAAGAGTATTTTCATATACAACATACAGAAAGTATTTTATTACTTATAAAACTAGAACTCACTCAGCAACGCTGACTTTTATACATTTTCAGTTGGCAGGTAGTTATTGCTGAGGATGGCACGAGGGTGAAGCTACTCGGCAGGGAAAGACTGACATCCATTCGTATTCTATGTTGCTGTTGTTTGGAATGCAATAAAACAATTTTTTGTAACAGTTAAATGATGATGTATTATTTAACAATAGTGTTTTAAATGAAATGAATGGTTTTTGATAATTATTTTCGTTGCTTAAGTTTGTATAATTATAATGTTAATGTTTTAGCTGCTGTGATTGACCAACTGTGAGGTCTCCGGGACGAGGCCTTACAAGTTGGTATTAGAGCCAAAGTTTAGAGAATTGGGTTAAATAAACTTTTAAAACCTAAACTTAAACTGAAAATGGGACTAATGGAGGGATGTCAGCCCGAGTAGCTACATGCCATCAGGTATGTCTTTTCTTAATGTTAACCGGTATTATGTACGCATGCTACTTGATTATGTGCTCTTAGTAGATTCAGATACTGATTAAGTCAAGATAGGATATGTTTAGGGTATGAAGAGTAAAGTAAGTAGCTAATCACAACTGGCCACTGTAATTAGGGACTTACTATACTTGACATAAATTGAGTGTTACCTGAATGATCGCGTTAGTGTTTGAATCTTATAATGTGCTTTTAGAGGATGGCTGGCGGTAGATCTTCAAAAGCCTCTCGTGGTGGAGGCCACGATGCTGCTCCGCGACCCAAGAAAGGGAGACCCAGAGTCGAGAAAGTGGTTCATGAAGAACCAGAGACCCCTCATCTGGAGGGTGGCGAAGAGAGCGCCAATTTGAGGGCCTCAGTAAAGGAGGCTAATGTGGACGAAGTTCATCAGGTCATGCAGACGATTCTACCGTCTATGGTGACCAAAGTCATCAAGGCAGTAAGGGAAGGGGAAAGAAAGGAGAGAAACAGGTCCTCGGGAGGACGGGAGCAACCAGAGCCGGAAACGGTTCTCTCTGATGATGAGGAGGAGGAAGAAGAGGAGCCTGCGCCGGAGGCGGCCCAAGGCTGTAACTATAGGGCGTTTATGAGATGCAAACCCCATACTTTTGATGGAAACGGCACTGCTGCAGCTACTCACCAGTGGGTGAGGGAAATGGAGGCTGTTATTGACATCAGTGAGTGCCGTTAAGACCAAAAGGTGAAGTTCGCTACCCACTCTTTTGTGGACTCGGCTTTGTGCTGGTGGGACAACATTGTCTAAGCCGAGGGGAACAGGGCATTAAGAGAATGAGATGGCCTGAACTGAAGAAGTTAGTGATTGAGAAATTTTGTTCCCACAAAGAGATGGATAAGGTGGAAAGAGAGTTCATGCAGCTGGAGGCAGGAACGATGACACACCAGCAGTACACCATAAAATTCAATGAAATGGCGCGGCTGGTGCCCGATCAAGTGACACCACTGTCACGAAAGATTAAGAGATACATTCAGGGGCTGTCGGCGGATATCCGTAGGCATATGATCACCGCCCGGCCAAGCACTTTTAGGTCGGCAGTTGTTTTGGCTGGCAGATTATATGATGAGTGCGAGGTGGTGGTGGCTGAGGTGAATAAGAAGGGTGGTGGTGACCGGAACTGGAATGGGAAACGGTTTGGACGTGGTGGAGCCGCTCCAAAGAATAAGGTGGCGAAGGTGGGTGACCGACGTGTGGTCACATCTGGTGCAGGGTAGAAGAAGTGTGGCAAATGTGGAAGGGATTATACTGGTGAGTGCAGGATGGGGATGAACGTATGTCAGGTGTGGCCAGCCTGGCCACATTGCTAGAGACTGTAAGAAGCCGAGGGCGGAGAGCTCTAGAGCAGAGAAGAAGAAGCCAGAGGGCAAGTGCTAGAGCTTACACTATGACCCGGGACGAAGCCAGAGCTGATCCCAATGTTGTGTCAGGTATGTTTCTAGTAAACCAACTTGTGCCTCTGTATTGTTTGATTCCGGTGCTAGCAAGAGTTTTATTTCCACTACTTTCTGTGCTAAGTGTCTGTTAGTAGTAGAAAGGTCTGTACACCATTCGATATAGAAACTGCTATTGGTAAGTCCACTAGAATTACTGATGTGATAAAGGATTGTGCAATAGAACTAGAAGGTCATAGGTTTGCTGCTAGGTTACACGTGATACCCCTAGGTGGATATGATGTAGTACTAGGGATGGACTGGTTAGCAACCTATGAAGAAAACATCGTGTGTCACAAGAAGATGATTCGATTAGTTGCGCCCGATAAGAGTTTGTTACGATTGATGGAGATCGCATTACTACGATCCCGAAGATGATTTCGATGGCGGTGGTGGGGAAGTGCATAAGACGTGCATGTAGTGCCTACTTGGCCTACGTAAAGGATGTGGATGCATCGGTACCGCAACTATCCGAAGTACCAGTGGTTTGTGACTTTCTGGACGTATTCCCTGAAGACTTACCCGGCGTGCCACCGGATCACGAGATTGAGTTCCAAATTGATCTGATACCCGGTGCTAAACCCGTTGCCAAGGCACCGTATCGGTTAGCTCCGACGGAAATGAAAGAACTGATGGAGCAGTTGCAAGAGCTGCTCGATAAGGGGTTCATTAGACCGAGTATCTCTCCCTGGGGTGCTCCGGTCCTGTTTGTGAAGAAGAAAGACGATAGCATGAGGATGTGCATCGACTACCGTGAGCTGAACAAGCTGACAGTGAAGAACTGATACCCCTTACCGAGGATTGATAATTTGTTTGATTAGCTCCAAGGTGCCAATTGGTTTTCAAGGATAGATCTTCGATCTGGTTACCATCAGTTGAAGGTGAAGGAGCAGAATATCCCTAAGACAGCTTTTCGCACGCGCTACGGTCACTATGAATTCCTTGTTATGTCATTTGGTCTGACCAATGCGCCAGCTGCTTTTATGGACTTGATGAATCGAGTATGTCGGCCAATGTTAGATAAATCAGTGATTGTGTTTATTGATGATATCCTGACTTATTCGAAAAGCGAGGAGGAGCATGCCGATCATGTTCGGGAGGTGTTAGAGACCTTAAAAATGGAGAAGTTGTATGCCTAATTCTCCAAGTGCGCATTCTGGGTACGCGAAGTTCAATTCTTAGGTCATGTGATAAATCCCGAGGGGATTATGGTAGACCCTGCTAAGGTGGAGGCTGTGATGCAATGGAATTCTCCAAAGATGCCATCCGAGACTCGTAATTTCTTGGGGTTCACTGGGTATTATCGAAGGTTCATTCAGGCCTTTTCCAAGATCGCTTCTCCAATGACCAAGTTGAGCCGAAAGGACGTAAAGTTTATATGGGGTCAAGCCCATGAACAGACGTTCGAGGAGTTAAAGGTGAGGTTGACTCAAGCTCATGTCTTGTCATTACCCAAAGGAAGCAAGGATTTGGTGGTATATTCAGATGCTTCTTACTCGGGTTTGGGGTGTGTATTAATGCAAAGAGGGAAGGTTATAGCCTATGCATCCCGATAGTTGAAAGTTCATGAGTTCTATTACCCTACTCATAACTTGGAGCTAGCAGCCGTGGTCTTTGCACTAAAAATTTGGAGGCACTATCTGTACGGGACGAAGTGCACCATTTTCACTGACCACAAGAGCTTGAAGTACTTCTTCGAGTAGAAGGATCTGAACATGAGGCAGAGACGATGGTTGGAGCTCATAAAGGATTATGATTGTGAGATCCATTACCATCCGGGCAAAGCCAATGTGGTGGCTGATGCTCTTAGCCGAAAGGAGAGGCCCGAGCCAATTCGGGTGAAAGCATATCAGCTGATCATGACCTCTGATGTAATGAAGCAAGCCAGGGAGTTTCAAGATGAGGCATTAAAAGAAGATCATCTAACTCTGAAAGAATGACAGGTCTGGTTGGGGAATTGGGTGAAAACACACTTGGTGTTAAAACTCTATTTGGACGGGTGTAGATTCCTCGTTTTGGGGATCTACGTGTGAGGATTATGGATGAAGCTCACAAGACTCGATACTCCATTCATCCTTGCGCCACAAAGATGCATCAAGATATGAAGAAAGATTATTGGTGGCCAGGTATGAAGCTGACGTGGTGGAGTATGTAAGTAAGTGCCTTACTTGTTTGCAAGTGAAGGTGAACATCAGAAGCCGTATGGGAAGATCCAACCTTTAGATATACCGGAATGGAAGTGGGAGCACATCACCATGGACTTCATCATGAAGCTGCCATATAACACCCGGTTATTTTAAAGTCAAAGAAAAGAATGAATAAAGTGAAAAAAAGAAGGAAAAAAAATAAAACCAAGTCTAGGGGTAAAAAGTGTCCAAAAGGACAAAATGTTTGAAAAGTGGGTGTAAAATGTGGTATGGCCGCCATATGTCACATACACCACTGAATCTCGGGTTTTAGAGAGAGAAAGAGCAGCAATTCTTGGTTTTGAAGGAAGAACTAGAAAGAATCAGAATTCAAGGTAAGAATTCATGCTTTTATGGTGTTCTTAACTGGTCTTATCCTTGGGTTTTGCTTATATGTGTTTGTATGTGTTCTGGTATGTTGTTTTTAGTGGGTTCTAAGCAATTGAATTCAATTTACAAACGAGTTTGGAGGAAGCCATACTCAAGAGCTACAAAGGTGTGTTCAAGGACCCCTCTTTTACTTGTTTTTAACTGATTTTGGGGCTGGAAATGCATGAATGTATGTTTTTATTAAACTGGGTTTCGGACCCGTATGCTTGAATGTGTGTATGATGATGGTATGATGTGTGACTATGTTCATGCTTCATGATGTATGATTGTGTTCTAAGGCTTAGAGGGTAAGATTTAAGCTTAGAACCTGATGAATGGTGCATGGAAATTAATTATGATGTTTTAGACCCACTTGATAAGTCTTTAAATCTGCCTAAGTGTTTGGAAGTAAATGCGGATGAACATTGACCAATGGGTAAGTCAATGCGGATGAAGTCAATGCGGATGAGGTCAATGCGGATGAACATTGACTAAGTGCTGACTAAGTGCAGGAAATGCAAATGAGCATTTGCCTAAGTCTGGGAAATGCGGATGAGCAAGGTAAGTCAATGCGGATGAAGTGAGTCAATACGGATGAGAATTGACTAAGTATAGAAATGCGGATGAGCAAAGTCAGTCAATGCGAATGAAGTGAGTCAATGCGGATGAGCATTGACTAAGTATAAAAATGCGGATGAGCAAAGTGAGTTAATGCGGATGAAGGAAACCAAATGCGGATGAGTTAGGCAAATGCGGATGGCAAATGCGGATGAACTATAGCAAATGCGGATGAACTGTAGGAAATGTGGATGACTCTAGGAAATGCGGGTGAACACTTAGAAAAATTCTGACTTTTGGGGAGAAAAAGGAGTAATATAGGCTTTGACCTAGGAAGTTCCCGGGGGTTATGTAAGTTGACTTATGAGGGCATAATGGTATGATGGGCATGTAATGTTATGTGCTTGATTTTTATGATGATGATGATGTTGCATGGTTATACATGATGTATGTACGTACGTATGATGCCCTGTATGATGATGTATGAATGATGTGTTTATGTTCCTTGTGATGTTGTGTGATTATCTTTCCTGTGGCTTTACGTGTTATGATAATGAATGAATGAACGAAGTATTATGTAACGTAAAGTGAAAGATAATGAAAGAGGAACATGATGATGAATGCATGCACTAATGAATGAATGAATGTAAGAAAGGCTTACAAGCAAATATATGGAGGTGCACACCCATTGTAGGTGTTAGCTCAACGGTGTGCGGGTTAGCTACCCCAAAGGATGCACATTGGGGTCTTTCTTTGTGATTGACCATATGGATGAACCATTGTTGCGTGTCTTAGGTACTGTGACCACCTGGTGCTGGGCACCACCGATGAAGTCTTTTATAGGCCTAGGTCCAGTATCATGAGCATGAAGGGCATAGCATATGACAATGGTATACCTAGACTTTACCTTAGGTATTGTGACCACTTGGTGTTGGGCACCACCGATGAAGGTCTTTTATAGGCTTAGGCACAGTATCACGAGCATGAAGGGTAAAGTTCATGGTAATGATGAAAGTAAGGAATGAAATGATGAATGAATGAAAGTATGAACGAAAGAATGACAAAGATAATAATGATATTATCTGTATGTACGTACGATGTATGATCACGAACAAATGTAAAGTATAATATGTTTTTATGTGAAAGGATGGTTTTATGAAAGAAAAGTAAGTTTTATTACAAACTAGAACTCACTCAGCAACACTGACTTTTATGCATTTTCCAGTTGGCAGGTGAGCATTGTTGAGGATGGCATGAGGCGGCTGCTCAGCTCTTTTGAATGACATCCATTTATTTAAGGCTTTTGTGATGTAATACAACAATGTAATTCTGTAACCGACAAACAATGCATTATTTTGCAAAAGTTTTTATGATGAAATGAAATGCCATTTGTTCTATGTTTCCGCTGCAATGTTTTGATGATTAAATGCAAAGTATATGTTTTATGTGCGATGAATTACCAGCTGTAAGCGTCCCGGGAACAGGGCCTTACATGCCACGTACTCCGAAGGGGTACGACACCATATGGGTGATTGTCGACCATTTGACGAAAAGTGCTCACTTCCTACCGATTCACGAGACATATTCATCGGAGAGGTTGGCTGACCTGTTCATCAAGGAGATTGTAACTCGTCATGGTTTGCCGGTGTCCATTGTGTCTGATCGAGATACCGGTTTACCTATAAATTCTGGAAGAAATTCCACGATTCCATGGAGATGAGGTTACATATTAGCACGACTTATCATCCCTAAACTGATGGCCAGTCAGAAAGGACCATTCAGACATTGGAAGACATGCTTCAGGCATGTGTGATTGATTTTGCGGGAAGTTGGGATGACCACTTACCGTTAGCTGAATTCTCGTACAACAACAGCTATCATGCCAACATTGGTATGCCACCATACGAGATGCTATACGGTCGAAGATGCAGAACACCGTTTGTGGGGTGATATTGGTCAAAAGGAATTGGGGAGCGTCGAGGTCATTGAGGCTACGACCGAGAAGCTTGAGAAGATTAAAGCCTTCATGAAGGAAGCCAAAGATAGACAGAAGCCGTATGCTGATAAACGACGCAGACCAATTGAGTTCCAGGTGGGTGACTGGGTTATGTTGAAGGTCTCACCTTGGAAGGGTATTATCCGATTCAGGAAGCGGGGCAAGTTGAGCCCAAGATATATAGGCCCTTTCCGAATCATTGCTCGAGTAGGAGAGGTGGCCTATAGGTGGGAGTTACCAGATGAGTTGAGTGGGATTCACCCGATATTCCATATATCTCATCCGAGAAAGTGTTTAGCTGATGAAGACATGATTGTTCCACTGGAGGATATCGAAGTAGACGAAAGGCTCAATTATGTAGAGCAACCAGTGGCAATCATCAATCATAAAGAGAAGAGGCTGAGAAATAAAGTGGTTCCCCTTGTGCGTGTACAGTGGAAGCACAGGAAGGGATCCTAATCTACATAGGAAACTGAGGAGGAGATGAGGCAGCATTATCCTCGTGTGTTTGAGGAATAACAGGTTTCGGGGACGAAACATATATAAGGGGGTGGACTTGTAACACCCGGTTATTTTAAAAAGACAAGACATAAAGAATAAATGAAAGAAAAACAATAAAGTCCAAGTGGAAGAACTAAAAGTGTCCAAAAGGACAAATATTTGAAAAAGTTGGTGTAAAGGTGGGCATGGTCGCCCACCCTCCCTTCACAACATTCTTTCTTTCGGTTTTAGAGAGCAAGCAGAACTTCGACTTTTGAAGAAGAAATCAAATTCAGGTAAGAATTCGTGGTTTTGAAGTGTTTATGACGGGTTTTATCTGATTATATGCTTATGTGAGTGTTTGTGTATGTGCTCGGGTGTGTGTGTTTGGTGGTGTTTTTAGGTGTTTGAACTCAGTTGCAAAGGGTTAGAAAGGAAGAAACACCCAAGTTGCACAGGTAAGTTCTAAACCCTGGTTTTTACTTGTTTTAAACTCTCTTTGGGCTGAAGATGTGTTAAAACAATTTTCAAGTTTATGTATGTTTACCCGTATGTATTATGCATGTTGGATGTTAATTCTTGAATGCTTATGGGTTGTTCATGTTTAGAATAGCCATGTTAAGCTTAGAACGGATGGGTTTGATGATTGGGTTTGAAAACATATTAGAAACATGTTACACAGAAGGTACATGCGCCTAGATAAGGCTCATGCACCTGAAAATGCCCTAGAAGGATTTAAGTGTAATCCATGCGCCTGAACAGTAGCCCATGCGCCTAAGATTGCCTTAGAAATGTTGAAGTATAGCCCATGCGCCTGTACAGTGGTCCATGCGCGTAGAAATATTAGTCGGATGACTAAGTGTAGGGTCATGCACCCAAATAGTGCCCATGCGCCCCCAATAGTGCCCATGCGCCAAGTGGTTCATGCGCCTAAGTGTCCATATGCCCGAATAGTGCCCATGCGCCTGAATAGTTCATGCGCCTAAGTGATAAAATGATTAAGTGTTGGCTGATACGCCTACATAGTAATGAAACGCCCAAACAGGGCTCAGGCGCCCAAATAGTGTCAAAGCGCCCAGACACTTAGAATTTATTACAGAATTTTTTGGGAGTCTGTGTTTTTAGGGTTTTGACCGAGGTTGACTAGGGCTCATTTATGATGATGTTCCATGCATGATTATGATTGTTCCTTATTATCATTATTCCTTTTATTAATTATTACTTATACTATGTGACTTTACGTTGTATGTTTATTATTGTAACGTAAAGTATTTTGTAATAATAAAGAGAAAGAGCAATAAAGAAAAGAAGAGGAACATTAATAAAATGTTAACAAGTCTTGCAAGCTTACAGGAGGTACACGACCATGTTATCGTTAGCTCAACTGTGCTGCGGGTTAGCTACCCTATTATGCACACAGGGCCAATCAATTGAGATTGGTAGGACCTTTGCAACATGTCCTGGGTGATTGGGTCGGCCTTGTATACAGTATACAGTTGACCCTTTCGGGAGATATAGTTGACCCCTTTCGAGGGATATATATGGCCCATCACCCGTTTTCCATCGCACATACAGTTGGGGTATTGCTTATTGGTCCATACAGAATGTGAAAGATAAAGATAAAAGATTACAAAACATATAAGGCATACCGTAAAGAGAATGAACAGTATCTGTTCATATAGTTAATGCGTGCTCGTATATACAGTATAGAGTTGTATTTTACAGAAAAGAGTATTTTCATATACAACATACAGAAAGTATTTTATTACTTACAAAACTAGAACTCACTCAGCAACGCTGACTTTTATACATTTTCAGTTGGCAAGTAGTTATTGCTGAGGATGGCACGAGGGTGAAGCTACTCGGCAGGGAAAGACTGACATCCATTCGTATTTTATGTTGCTGTTATTTTGTAATGCAGTAAAACAATTCTTTTGTAAACAGTTAAATGATGATGTATTGCTTAACAATAGTGTTTTAATGAAATGAATGTTTTTTGATAAATTATTTCCGTTGCTTAAGTTTGTATAATTATAATATTAATTCAAGGTAAGAATTCAAGGTTTTTAAGTGTTCATGTTGGGTTTTGTCTCGGCTACATGCTTATGTGCTTATGTGCTTGTGTGTGTTCGTGGGTGTGTGTTTTGGTGTGTTGTAGGTGTTTGAACTCATCTGCAAACGGGTTATAAGGAAGAAACACCCAAAGTTGCACTAGGCGAGTTTCTAGACTCCAGTTTTACTTGTTTTAAACTTTTATTGGGGCTGAAAATGTATTAAAACGATTTTACAATGTGTATGTATGTATACCCGTATGTATTATGCATGTTTGGTGATGATTCTTAGATGCTTATAGTTGTTCATGCTTAGAATAGCCTTGGTAAGCTTAGAACAGACAGGTTTGATGTTTGGATTCGAAATTATCCTAGAAACATGTTGAACAGAAGGTTCATGCGCCTAAAAAAGGCCCATGCACCTGGAATTACCTTAGAAATGATTAAGTGTATCTCATGCGCCTGAACAGTGTCGTCATGCGCCTAGAAAATTAGTCAGACGACGAAGTGTAGGGCCATGCGCCCCAACAGTACCCATGCGTCTGAATAACCCCATGCGCCTAAGTTTCCATACGCTGGATAGCCCATGCATCTAAGTGTCCATGCGTCCGAATGGGTCATACGCCCGAATAGTGTCCATGCGCCTAAATGGTTCATGCACCTAAGTGTTAAAGAAGTTAAGTGTTAGCCTGATGCGCCTGCATAGTGATGAAGCGCCCAAACAGGGCCCATGCGCCCAAATAGTGTCTAAGCGCCTAACACTTAGAATTTATTTCTGAATTATGGGAGTCTATGCTTTTAGGGTTTTGACCGAGGTTGACTAGGGTTTATTAATGATGGGTTTCATGCATGATTATGATCGTTTTATGATTGTTCCTTATTATTGTTATTAATAATATAATTATTAATAATATTATTATTAGTATGTGACTTTACGTGGTGTGCTTATAATGGTAACGTAAAGTATTACTAATAATAAAGTAAAAGAGCAATGAAGAAGAGAAGTGGAACTTAATTAAAATGTTAACAAGTCTTGCAAGCTTACAGGAGGGACACGGCTATAAGGTCGTCAGCTCAACCATGATGCGGGTTAGCTACCTTCAGATGCTCACGGGGCCAGTCAATTGAGACTGGCGGACCTTTGCAGCATACCCTAGGTGTCTGGGTCGGCCTTGTATACAGTATGTAGAGCCCCTTGTGGGGAAAAGAGGGCCTAGCACCATTTCCCCCGCGCATACAGTTTAGGGTATTCCTCATTGGTCCATACAAATAGTGAAAGATAAAAATAAAAGAATACAGAGTAAACAAGGCATACAGTAAAGAGATAAAGCATTACCTGATAGTATAGTTAATGCGTGCTCATGTATAAAGAGATGGAGTTTTCATAGAAAGAGTATTTTTGTATATATACTTACAGAAAGTATTTTATTACTTTTAAAACTAGAACTCACTCAGCAACGCTGACTTTTATACATTTTTAGTTGGAAGGTAAATATTGTTGAGGATGGCACGAGGGTGAAGCTACTCGGTAGGAAAAGACTGACATCCATTCATACCTATTATTGCTGTTGTTTTGTAATGCAATTAAACAGTTCTTTTGTATTCGATTAAATAATAGTGTATTGCTCAACAACAGTGTTTTAATGAAATGAAATGAATGGTTTTTGTTAAAATGATTCCGCTACTTAAGTTTGTAAATTTATAATGTTTTTAATGTATTTAATGCTGTGAATGACCAACTGTGAGGTCTCCGGGAACGGGGCCTTACAAAATATATGTTTTATGTGCAATGATTGACGAGCTGTAAGCATCTCAGGAACGGAGCCTTACATAACATCTTTAACTTTGCAAGGATTAGCAGAGTTAGAAGATGGAGTCTTATTGTGAGGTTTATGCACAGAAGATTTTGGAGAAGACTGTTGTTGTTGTGGCTGAGCTAAATAGATTAGTGTACTTGTGAAAAAACTAGCTCACATGAAAAGATCACCCTCATCTTCAGGAGTAGCATCATTCTTGGCAAAAAAAGGCATTTTAATTGTGTTTGCTGGAGAAGCAAAACATAGTTATACTGTAAGGTTGAAGCAAATCTGTCATTATTTCTTGAACTTTCATCAATTTCAACAGATTCAATCTTTGCTATAAGAAGATCAAGATCCATAGGAAATCTTTTAGTGTGCTTTAGCAGTGTTATAGTTTGTTTCCATGAAGATGGAAGTGCATTTAGGAGTTAGTCATTTAAATCCCTAAGATCATTTTTGATTCCTAAAGTTGACATTTCAGATGTGAGTTGAACATATCTATTCATCATCTGATTTATAGTTTCTTCTAATATGTGCTCAAAGAGTTCAAGTTGTCTCTTCAACTTTTATCTTTTAAGATCTTGGATTTCTTTTCCTCCTTCACAGATGACTTTCAAAGCTTTATACATTGTATAGCCAGTTTGATAGTTCTCCAATCTTGAAAATAATTCCAGTTGTAACCCTTTGCACATGAGAGAGTAAGCTTTACATCATTTTTCACCTACTTCAAGTCATCACCAATTAATCCATCTTTAGGATATGGTTCTTGAAAATATTTAGTATAAACAATTCCTCTATCAGGACCATCCGAGGTGATTAGAATGTGAGGACCTTTTTCAATTGACTTCCACAAGTCAGTGTCAGTTGAGTTCAAGTGATGTTTTAATCTAAGAGATCAATTTTTAAAATCGGCTCGATTCTTTAGCTTTGGTACTCTGTTTTTTGAATCTTCAGACTTGGCCGTTGATTAAGTTTTTGATTCAAGAAAATATACTATTTTTTATGTTTTAGTTTTGAGAAGAAATAAAGAATTGAAAATATTTTTGGATTTTTGAAAAAAATTCTAAGTATAGAGTGATATGTCTGAGTTAGATGCGCCTTAATAGTGGTGATGCGCCTGCATAGTGATGAAACGTCTAAACAATAGAGAAACTTTCCAACTTGACTTAGAAACGTCTAAGGGATTGCCTTAGATAATTTCTGAATTTGCAAGTGTAGGAATGCCTGAACAGTTGTCAAACGCCTAAACAGTTGTCAAATGCCCAAACAGTTGTCAAATGCCCAAACAGTGTTAACGCGCATGAAAACAAATATAATGCGTTTGAACAGTTTCAAAGCGCCTAGGACTTTTGAGAACGTCTAAACTATACAAAAACGCCCACACAGTGTTAAAACGACTAATCTGAAAACGCCTAAACAGTGTTAAGACGTCTGAACAATGTTCATGCGCCTAAACACTTAGGAATTTTTTCAGATGATTTCAACACCTCAAACACCTAATTCAAGTTCTTAGGAATTTTTTCAGATGATTTCAACACCTCAAACACCTAATTCAAGTTCTTCATAACAACCTGATCTTGATCAAATTTCCAAAAACTTGATAATATGATCTGAAATTCTTCAATCATGTCATAATAACATCGATTAACATTCCTTTAACTTCATATCTTCCAATTAACAACAATTGAGTCTTAATTTTGCAAAAATCAATGCGAATATGAAGAACTGTTGGAACACTAAATTTGATAAAAACTCAGATTTATTGATGTAAATTCACTCAATTGAGATTCAAATCATGTTTCTAGTGATGAAACACAACTAAATCATCAATTAATTGCACAATTGCGATCGAATCACATATTCAAGTGATCAAAATGCTCAAAAATTCGTTTTTGAACTTCAATCACTAAATCGAAAGCTCTGAGACCATTTGATAGGTTCAAATGGATCGATCTATGATTGATATCAAGCAATTGACAATAATATGAACAATGTAATCAAACAAACATAATATCAAAAAAATTCATAGAGTTTTCATTGATATCAGCTGGATTACAAAGTACACAATTGAGAGAAAAATATTTAAATGTTCGTTACCTGCACATACATAGCAATCCTATTTATACTAATAATCAAGAAAATAAAAAAGGACCATATATTTACACAATAAGTCCCTAATCTATGACAAAGCTTATCTAAAGACTAAAATGTTAATCTTTCAAGGTTTCTAACATATAATTCATTTTATCAATTGAATTTTCATTATGTTATATATTGTTAGTTAAATAATACCCTTATCCTACCATATGTATCATTGATGTTGCTTTGCAACTCCAAATTATAGAATCAATGTGATATCTTGACCAACTTGCAACTTGCATAGGCCTTATTAACCTCATATTCAACACATTTATGGAAGAAACCGTTGTATATAAACAATTACGTGTTTTAAGTAGAATTGATGACATGACAAACATGTTGGAAGAGTTATCAAAATACTATGTCACATGGTAGATAACCAATAATTGTTTGTATATCAGACATATAAAAAGATTGACAGGAATGACAGAACTGACATAGCTAAAAACATGTCGAGATTAGTGTGTGAATAGTTTAACAGAAATGTAGAGAATTACCATGATAAATTGAGAGTCATGAAACACTATCAGATTGAAACTATTTGGGTTCACTTCAAATGTTTAATCGGATAAAACTCAATTCAAGAACAAGTACGATAGGTGCGTGAGAATCTGTGAACAAAGAAACAAAAGTGACCATAAATTGATTCGAAATAAACATTTGTAGAAATGAACACCAAATGTTCAATCGGATGAAACTCAATTGAAGAACAAGTATGATAGGTGCCTCCAGTAGTTTTCATATCGAAAATTTAAATGTTTTTTCCTCTAATTTCACATGTGAAATTTTGTAAAAATCAAATTCTAGTGCATTTTTGATAAATTAATTTTTACCAAAATAAAAAAACTTCCATGCTGACCAGCTAGGGGCGCTGGCCCTTGGACCCCGCCAGGGGTTGCCGCCCCTTAGACCCCGCTCCTAGTGGCACAACCCTGGAACCTGATGCTTAAGGGCTTCGCCCTAAAGAAAATTTTTCTTTGACCAAAAGAACCAATGAGCCGGATCAGAAAAACCTCTAAGTCCCACAGACATGACAACAACTGCTGAAGACTTGATCAGCTATTTGATAAAGTCTGAAGAGCAATAGCTGAAGTACAAGTACTGAAGACTTCAACAGCTGAAGATCAAAGTCTGAAGATCAACAGCTGAAGAACTAAAGTACTGAAGATCAACAGCTGAAGAACTAAAGTACTGAAGATCAACAACTGAAGACCAAAGTCTGAAGATCAACAGCTGAAGTCTAAAGTACTGAAGAACAACTGCTGAAGTACAAAAACTAAAGACATCAGCTGAAGACATCAGCTGAAGACAACAGCTGAAGACATCAGCTGATGACAACAGCTGAAGACATCAGCTGATGACAACAGCTGAAGTTCAAGTACAAGTACTGAAGCCTTCAGAGTTTGTTACAACAGCTGAAGAAGCATTCTTCAGTTGTTGTGATGGTTCCTTTCAGTAGTTTTCTTTTCAGTAGTTGTAGTGATAGTTAACACTTAGTATTTTTGTAAGGAGATGTCAGCTGTTTGACATTTTCAGTAGTTGTGTTAACTATCAATAGTTTGAAAAATTCTGTTAGATGTCACTATCAAGTGACATCAGCAGACGTCACATCTCCTATATAAGAGATGTTCACCTAATTGTATGTGTGACATTCTTTTACCACGAAAGCGAATATTGAATGAAATATATTTTGCAGAATTCTCTTTCTCTATAACCGTTTGTTCTTATTTCGAATATCTTTTGTGTTCTTGTGAATTTGCTAATTCATTGTTTGTTCTCCGCTGCTATACTCTCAAATCAATCAAACGTAGATCACTGATCCTAATAGTTTTTAACTTCGAAGATCATAATACACTCAAACAAGTGTGCCCTATGCACCTCCTAACTTGCTTGATGTATATTATGATCACATGATCATTAGTCAACCCAATTACACAAAAATATCTAACATTCCTCCCCCATTTTAGTGTAATGCTTAATTAACTAAAATAAACTCACACAAACTAAAAACTTATGTATAAATAAAATATCATGACGATTGAATTTCATCTTAGCGTATTGCATATTTCAATATTCGAATATTAGGGTGTCACTTAGGATTGAACCATTGCAATTCATA
This sequence comes from Flaveria trinervia, assembly GCA_025506515.1. Classification (NCBI taxonomy): domain Eukaryota; kingdom Viridiplantae; phylum Streptophyta; class Magnoliopsida; order Asterales; family Asteraceae; genus Flaveria; species Flaveria trinervia. The sequence goes on along the minus strand of CM046458.1, from coordinate 63,306,322 downwards.
GTGAATACCTAAAGATTATGTAACACCCGGTTATTTATTTATTTATCTATTTTGAAGCCGACAAAAGAAGAAAAAGAAATAAAGTCCAAAGTAGAGGGACCAAACTCACCAACGAAAGAAAGTCAGGTGAGTGGGAGTATATAAGGGAGAGGGCACCCTTACCCTCTCCCCCACACTCACAATCAGCCAAAGAAAAGAGAGAAAAAGAGAGAAGGAAGAAAAGAGGAAAAGTGTAGGTTCGGGTTGGTTCGAGTAGCCAAAATCATCATGTAGCAAGTCAAACCGAAGCTCTACTTGTTATGGTCGCTTGTGTGGGTTCTTTGTTTTCAAATGATTTTGGGGCTGGAACACATCTGAAAATCAGGTTTTTGCGTGTGTGCATGTTTGACCCGTTTGTGTATGTGTATGTATGTGTATGATGCATTTGAGTCTTGATTGTGAGCTTTTGTGTGCTTGAATGGTGTTGTGGTATGTATCCCTAAGGTTTAGGATGGTCGATTTGGGCGTAAAATGGGTTTAGATGGGTTTGGAGGCCAAAAACCCTCAGCTGCAGTCGTGATAAACTGCATTCTGCATCAACTAGGGCTAGGCGACCGACTGGAGGCCAAATGGAGGCCATACGGTCGAATAGGGTGCGATTGGGGTCCATTCGTACGATTGAAGGTTCATTCGCACGATTGAAAGGCCAGTCGCATGGAGGTCATGCGATTGAAGGTCCAGTCGCATAAGTGTCCATCCGCATTAGTCCCATTCGCATGAGTTCCATCCGCATTAGTCCATTCGTACGATTGGGTGTTCATTCGCATGAGTGTTCATCCATATTGGTTCATTCGCGTGATGTTCAGTCCCATGGAGGCCATGCGACTGAAGGGTGTCCATACGCCTAAATAGGGCTGTTGCACCCGAGGAAAGTGTAGTTTGACTTCTGACTTTCGGGGGAAAGTGCAGATGTAAGTTTTTACGTAAAGGTTCCCCTAAGTTCATGTAAGATGATGATTGAGGCCTTAGAGAGCATGTTGGGCTGATGATGATGTTGTTGCATGATTATGCATGTTATGTATGTGTGATGTTGCTCTGTATGATGCGATGATTGTATGTTATGTTCCTTATTATGAAGTATGTTTATCTTTCCGTGGCTTTACGTGTTATGTTAATGAATGAACCGAAAGTATTATGTAACGTAAAGCGAAAGATAATGAAAAAGGAACATGATGAATGAATGCATGCATTAATGAATGAATGAATGTAAGAAGGCTTGCAAGAAAATGTATGGAGGTGCACACCCGATGAAGGTGTTAGCTCAACGGTGTGCGGGTTAGCTACCCCGAAGGATGCACACTAGGTCCAATTTTTGTGATTGACCATATGAATGGGATCCTTGCTGCTTGCCCTAGGTGCTAGAGTCAGCTTCATGCACAATGTTCGAGATCTATAAAAGACCTCAAGCTCAGTTACCCGCTTCGTGCACAATGTTCAGGGTATAGGATAAGGCATCGATCCAGAATGAAAGAGAAAAGATCAATGGTGAATGTACTTGCCCTAGGTACTGGAGTCAGCTCCGTGCCCAATGTTCGAGGTCTATGAAAGACCTCAGGCCCAGTTACCCGCTCCGTGCATAATGTTCGGGGTAATGTACATGTCACTGGAAGTGATGAATGAACGAATGAAAGCAAGAATGTATGAAAGAATGAAAGTTAACGTATAGATGATGAAGATAATAATGATATTATCTGTCTATACGTATGATGTATGATCGCATGAAAGTAAAGAAAGGTTTTAATGAAAGTAAAGTATGTTTTATTTTGTAAAACTAGAACTCACTCAGCAACGCTGACTATGATGTGTTTCTAGTTGGCAGGTAATGATTGCTGAGGATGGCACGGGCGGCTACTCGGCTCTTTTGGGATGGCATTCTTCTGATTAATATTTTTGCATTGTAATGCGAACAAATTGTTTTGTAATGAATGTTGTATTAATTTGCAAAAGCATTTATATGAAAATGAAAGATTATTTTTGTGTTCCGCTGTGATGTTTATGAAATACGAATGTAAATATATGTTTTGTGTGTGATGAGAATCCAACTGTAAGCGTCCCGGGAACGGGGCCTTATAGATTATATACACAAAAGTTTACATACTTATATATTCTCACTTGACACTATATTTTCCTAGCCTTGTGTCCTGATCCTTCATAAGCATATTGTAACACCCGTTTATTTTTCTAAAAGACAAGAAAATTAAAAATAAAAGAAAGAAAAGCTATAAGGTCCAAGTGGAGGGACCAAAAGTGTCCAAAAGGACAAAACTTTAATAAAGTTGGTGATAAAGGTGGCATGGCCACCCATCACCTTTTCTACACCCAATTTTCGATCATTTTAGAGAGAGAAACAAGGGAAGAAGAGCAGAACTCGATTTTGAAGAAGAAGAACAGGATAGGTCGAATTCAAGGTAAGAATTCGTGGTTTTTATGTGTTTATGTCGGATTTTATCCCGGTTATGTGTTTGTATGCTTATGGGTTGTGTTTGTGCTCGGGTGTGTGTTTTTGGTGTTGTTACTAGGTGTTTTGAACTCTTTGCAAGCGGGTTAAAAGGAAGAACACCCAAGTTGCACCAGGTGAGTTCTAGACCCCGGTTTTTACATGTTTTAAACTATCTTTGGGGCTGAAAACGTATTAAAATGATATTTACGAGTTTATGTGTGAATACCCGTATGTATGGTGTATGTTGGATGTTAGTTCTGGATAGTTTATAGGCTACTCATGTTTAGAATAGCCACATTATGCTTAGAACAGATGGATTCGATGATTAGGATTGAAAATATCCTAGAAACATGTTTACAGAATGCTCATGCGCCTAGATAAGTGTTCATATGTTCGAAATTGCCTTAGAAAGAATTAAGTATAAGTCATGCGCCTAAACAGTAGCTCATGCGCCTAGAAATGTTAGTCGGATGACTAAGGGTAGGGCCATGCGCCCCAATAGTGCCCATGCGCCCAAGTGGCCCATGTGCCTAAGTGTTCATGCATCTGAATAGTACCCATGTGCATAGATTGGGCTAGAATTTACTAAGTGTTCAGACGTCCAGAAGTCCCCATGCGCTTGAAAGTGGCCCATGCGCCTGAAAGTGGCCCATGCGCCTAAGTGTTCCCCATGCGCCTGAATAGTGTCCATGGGCCTGCATAGTGTCCATGCGCCTAGGACTTAGAATATTTTTCTGATTTTTGGGGAAAATGTGTAAAGTAGGCTTTGACTTGGGAAATTCCTGGGGGACTATAAGTTGACTTTTGGGGTCATAAATAGTATGATGGGCATGTTATGATGATGATGATGATGATGATGTTGCATGACTATGCATGATGTATGTTATGTATGTATTATGCCCTGTGATGATGTATGTATGGTATGTTATGTTATGTTCCTATGATGATGAATGTTTATCTTTCCATGGCTTTACGTGTTATGTTAATGAATGAACCGAAAGTATTATGTAACGTAAAGTGAAAGATAAAGAAAGAGGAACATGATGAATGAATGCATGCATTTACGAATAAATGAACGTAAAAAGTCTTGCAAGCAAACGTATGGAGGTTCACACCCAATGAAGGGTGTTAACTCAACTGTGTGTGGGTTAGCTACCCCAGAAGGATGCACACTGGGTTCCAATCCTTGTGATTGACCACACGTATGGGATCCTTGCCGCTTGCCCCAGGTACTGAAGTCAGCTTCGTGCACAATGTTCGGGGTCTATGAAAGACCTCTGGCCCAGTAACCAGCTTCGTGCACAATGTTCGGGGTATAGCATATGGCATTGATCCGGAATGAAACGAAAGATGAACGGTGAATGTACTTGCCTCAGGTACTGGAGTCAGCTTTGTGCATAATGTTCGGGGTCTATGATAGACCTCAGGCCCAGTAACCAGCTTCGTGCACAATGTTCGGGGTATTGTACATGTCACAATATGTAATGAATGAACGAAGGTTAACGAACGTAATGAAAGATAATAATGATGTTATCTGTATGTACGTATGATGTATGATCACGAACATATGAAACGTATAGTATGGACTCTATAAAGAAATAGATAATGATTTTATGTATGTTTTATTATAAAACTCGAACTCACTCAGCAACGCTGACTTTTATACGTTTTCAGTTGGCAGGTAAATATTGCTGAGGATGGCACGAGGTGGCTACTCAGCTTTTTTGGATAGAATCTATTTAATTAAGACTTTTGTGATGTAATACAACGATATAATTTGTAACTAACAAACGATGCATTATTTTGCAAAAGTTTTAGAATCAAATGAAATGCCATTTGTTTTATGTTTTCCGCTGCGATGTTTTGATGAGTAAATGTAATGTATATGTTTTACGTGCGATGAATCACCAGCTGTAAGCGTCCCGGGAACGGGGCCTTACACATATCAAAGCAAGTCCAAGATTCTTGAAACAGCTAAACTTCATGATTATGTAGGTAGCTTTTTTCTTCTTGAACCTGCATATGCAATTTTTCAAAAGAACTATTAAGAAGTTAGACTTCAACCTTCTTAACTTGTAGGTATGAACACATACCTTGGGATGTTGCTACTAATATGTGTCAATCTCTATATGTTAAGTCTTTTGCATTTAATTCAACATCTACTGTTATACTAGATGGGAATGGAGTATCTTAACATGAGATATTTTAGGTGGACTTCAATCCTATCCCCAAAGCCGACTTGTGCATAAGATCTCTACTTAACCCTTTAGTTAGATGATCGCCTATATTATGTTGAGTTCTCACAAACACCACAAATATCACACCATACACGATTAGCTCACAAATCATGCTATGTCTAACACCTAAGTTTCTAGAATTGCCATTGACTATATGCCTTAGCCAAAGTGGCTTCACTATCACCTCTAACATATATAAGTAATATCAGTTTAGACCATAATGGAATTTCATAAATCAATTTTTTTAGCCATTCAGCTTCTTTACCAGTTGTTGCTAATGCATCAAACTCTATTCTATTATTGAGTTAGAGATGCAAGTTTGTTTCTTCGATGACCAAGAGACGGCACCTGCTTCAAGTAGCAATATCCATCCATTTATGGAAGAAAGATCTTCCATATTTGTAATCCAACTTGTATCTGTTCAATAACATAAGGAAATTCAAAATATGTTATACAATAATCCATTATTCCTTTCAAGTACTTAAATACTCGATTAATAGCTTGTCAGTGATATGTCAAGGGTTACTAGTAAATCTACTAAATTTTTCAACATCGTAGGCTATATCAGGCCTAGTACTAATCATGACATACATGAGACTTCCTATAGCTTTTGAGTATTGAAGTTGAGATATTGCAATACCTTTATTAGGTAAAAGCTTAAGATTAGGATCTATAAGAGTGCTTATAGGAGAACAATCTTGAAGTTATATTTCTTTAAAATCTTCTCAATATAATGAGATTGAGAAATTGTACCATTGTTCCTAAACTTGATCTTTATACCAAGAATCACTTCAGCCTCCCCCATGTCTTTCGTAGCAAACTTAGATGACAAGAATTCATTAGTTTTATTAACTTGACTTTGGTCGGTACCAGATTAACAGGTCATCTACATATAATAAAATTATAACTCCTTTACTAGAAGTGTCAAACTTGCTATACACACTTGTCTGCTTGATTTAGCACAAAACCATTAGACTACACAACATCATCAAACTTTTGATGCCATTGTTTTGGTATTTGCTTCAGATCATATAAAGATTTTATCAACTTAGAAACTTTATTCTCATTACCAAGCATAACAAAGCCTTTAGGTTGTTTCATGTAAATCTCCTCATACAATTCCTATTTCAAAATGCAGTTTTCACATCCATTTTGTGTATCACAAGATTGTGTATATCTGCAAGTGCTTATGACAATCTAATAGTAGAAAAATCCTAGCAAGAGAAGCATAAGTATCAAAGAAATCAATACCTTCTTTATATCTAAAAACCTTGGATAACCAATCTAGATTTAAACTTATCTATGCTAGCATCCACTTTCATGTTCTTTTTTAAAAATCCATTTACACCCCATTGATTTATACCTAGGAGGTAAATCAGCCAACTTCCAAGTATCGTTTAGCATAACGGAATCCATCTCATCTTGGATTGCTTCTTTTCAAAATGCAACATCTCTAGAAGTCATAACTTCACTATAAGTACTTGGGTCCTCCTTATTAAAACAATATTGATACCCAATCTCATTGCTTGATCCTTTAACTAAACAAAGTTGAAAATCATCACCAAAAAACTTTGCTTTTCTTTCTCTTACACTTTTCCTTGGTTCAATTCTAGTGGAAGGTACATCTTTGCTATTAACTGAATTACTACCAAATGTATTATTAGTTTGAGAAACATTGGAAATCACATACATTGGTCTAGATATAGAAGTAAATATTTCTTCATCATATATTACATCTCTTGACTTTATAACCGAGTTTACAAATACATAATCATTAGGTTCTAAGATATAGAATCTATAAGCCTTGGAATGCTTAACATATCCAATAAAGATGCAAATTCCTTTTGGGTTTCGTAAGCCTCACAACAGCTCTACGTCCCCAAACTTTAAGATAACTTAAGTTTTGAGGCTTTTGTACCAAAGTTCATATGGGGTAGCCTTATTCTTTTGATTAGAAATTCTATTTAATAGATAACAGGCTGTTAATATTACCTAACCCTAAAATCGTTCACTCAAACCTAAATAGGACAACATAGAATTAACCATTTCTTTTAACATTTTATTCTTTATTTCTTCTACACCATTTTGTTATGGTGTATAAGGAGCTATAGTTTGATGTATTATACCAATGGATTTAAAATACACCAGTACAAAGAGTTTTAATCAACCCATTTTGATGAAGCTCTACCTCTTGTTATAAATTTTAAATTTATCAAGAGTTTCATCCTTAGCATGCAATAAATAAATATAACAATATTAGATGCATTATCAATAAATGTAATAATTACTTTTTATTACCTAATGATGGTGTAGCATGAAAATCACATAAGTCAATATGTATGAGATCTAAAATTTTACTTTCTCTATTAACATCTTTAAAAGATTGTCTAGTTATCTTAGTCAACATACATGTCTTGTATTATTTATTGTTCATGTTAAAAGCATGGATTAAGCTTTTTAGACATGTATTTCAACCTTTTATAATAAACATGTCCTAGTCTAGCATGCCTTAATTCTGATTTGTTCATACTATTACTATAACCAGTAGAAGCCATACAAACAGTTTCATTACCAAAGAAAATATTCAAATTCAATGTAAACATACCATTACATAGATAACCAAATCTAACAAAAGTACCATGTCTTGATAAGATATACTTTTCACTTTCCAACACTTGTGTTTTAACCATAATTATTTAAGACAATACCAAACAATAAATTCTTTCGAACCTCATGTACATACAACACTTTATTTAATAGTAAACAATTTTCAAAAATAAACACAAGCTTCATATATCCTAGTTCTTTGATTGGTTCAGTTGCAACATTGCCAACTTTTGGTATTGATCTATCTTTAATTGGTTGAAAGTCCTTATACCAACAAAGAACTTTATATAGATGACTAGTTGCTCTTGAATCAACCCACCAAGCAACATCATAATCCTACACAGAAAATGATTCAAAAATTAGTGATACATAATTCTCATTAAATTATCATTTTAAAATTAAAATCAGACCTTGTTGCTATCTTGGATCCTTAGATCCACTTGGACCAGCATCATTTTTGCCTTTAATAATTTGACAATCTTTTTTTAAATGACTAGGTTTGCCACACTTCTAACTAACATGCTAACTTTGGATTCTTGTTAGGGCCTTTATTATGGTTGTTACCTTTAAACTTTCTTTTTCTTTTAAACTTGTTTTCATTTTTGGATGATTCACTTTCTTCCACTATGTTCCCTTGTGAAGGTCCAACCATGTTTTTGTCCTTAGGTTTGTCACCTTCTTCAGCCCTTAGAGACTCTTCATTCTAAAGTGACTACCAAGTTGGGCAAGACTTAGTTCCTTCTTTTATGTTTCAAAGTACGTTTGAAATCTTTTCAAGAATGAGGCAGTTTGTCAATTATACTAGAGACCAATATGGATTCATCCATCTTCATATCATGTTGAACAAACTGTCCCAAAATCCTTAACAGTTCATTGTATTGTTCCATGACAGGCCTTGAATCCACCATTTTGTATATAAAATTACTAAAAAGAAATTTCTTACTAAAAGAATCTTCTGCCATATATTTGGATTCAAGAGAATCCCATAGTTTTTTTAAAGATTCATTGTTTTAATAAATATCAAATAGGGAATCAAACATACCATTTAAGATGTGACCATGACCGATGTAGTCAGCGTTCTCCCACTTGCATTGTCTCCTTCTCTGATCTAGAGTCTTATTTTCCTTTAATTTTGGCATAGGGGTACTTAGAATGTACATAACCTTTAGAGTAGTTAACAGAAGAAGCATCTTCTTCTGCCATCTTTGAAACCATTGTCTGTCATCTTCAACAATGGATAGTTTCAATTTTTGTAGAGAATTACGTGATACATTGAGATTCGTGAAACACTATTAGATTAAAATTATTTGGGTTCACACTAAATTTTCAATAGGATAAATCTCAATTCAAGAACAAATATGATAGGTGTATGAGAATCCGTGAATAGAGAAAACAAAAGTGACCATAAATTGATTCAAAATGAACATTTGCAGGGAAGGGATGAAAATCACCTCCAACAGTTTTCATATAAAAAATTTATACGTTTTACCCTCTAATTTCACATGTGAATTTTTTGAAAAATCAAATTATTGTGCACTTTTGATAAAGCAATGTTTACCCATATAAAACATTTTCGCGCTGACCAGCCAGGGGCTCTTCCCCTTGGATCCCACCACCTGGGCGTTGCCCTAGACCCCGGTTTCTTAGGAGCTTCGCCCGTAAAAAAGTTTTCAATTTCAAATATTATAATACACTCAAACAAGTGTGCACTTCACACCTCCTAACTTGTTTGAGGTATATTATTATCAAATTAGTCATTAGCCAATCCAATTACACTAAAATATCTAACAAGAAAGGAATGAGAAATTGAGTCAGTAGTGATGGTACATGGACGTGTGATTGTCAATGCATGGTTATCAAAACAATTCATTGCATTTAACACAAAACTTCACCAGAGAATCATCTGATTAACATAAAAAATCTCTATTGCATTACCTGAGTCACACAGAAGCAACAAAATGAGAAAAAAAAACAAATCAATTTCATAGTTCGAATGACAGATGTACTTGTGTTGCGAAAAAATCGATGTTAGTTTGTATGTTCCAATCTCACAAGCAATATAGTGTGGCAATAATTGTAGGTTTAACTCCTCTTTTAACCTTCTGTATAGACACAATACGAATAAATATGCTTTAAAAATTTATGAAGGTGAGAACCAAGTTCTAAATTATAGGTTAGCTAGAAGCTTATAAATATCTTGATTTTTCAATTATCAACTTGTGAGATCAAAATACTCCATAATCATTTATGATAATCAAAGTTGACACTCGTATACTGTTAGGATCAAAGTCCTCAAGGTGGAATAGAGCAAACAAAAGCTTTGGTTTAGTACTTTACTTTAGCAAGGTGAGATAGAGTTACTTCACTAGTTGAAGGCTTCCTTCTATATAATCATTATAATCATTACTGAATTTGAAATAGTAAAATAGGGCACCTGTATTTTTCGCAAAACTTAAAACAACCATTATTAATATCTACTTATATTCAGTAGAAATTAAAACAAATTTATAGGTTCGAAGTTCAAACAAAAAGGGCACCTGATTCCTTCAACGAATGGCCTGTATCATCTGCCATCATCCTAGCCGATCAACACCATCTTCAGCAGCACTCTCATCCATTTTCTCTACCCGATAAGCAACTATACTTTTTTTGTACCACACACCATTGATGATCAATAAAAGGTTTTACATCTTCATCTTCATCTTCTTGTGCTCTTGTTCCATGATGAACAATTTTTGTAGAGAAAAAACATAACTAATTAGCATCATTGAAATTTGAATTCTATGATATCAGAATTAAACTAAAACCATTGAAGCAAAAGAACATATGACTTAATTATAAGCAACAATTGTGCCTAATCGTGCCTAAAAGATGTGTTTATATTATATAACATGGACATATAAATAATATTATCATAACATATCCACATAGTGAAGATACTTGATTGAATTATTTGATAATGGTCAAGGCAAAAGAAAAATAAACCCACATTATGAGGGTATTATTTAGGTATATGGTTTCGGGCAATCGAGTTTCTCATATCACACTCGTAGCATCCTTCTAAAAGTTCCAAAACGAATCTTATAAAACAGACATCTAATTTATCATCCTAACTAAGTGCTTTAAGTATAAGATATTTTTTTTATTTTAAATTTTTTAATAGCGGTATTTCAAACTATATCATGTCAAATAATTATAATATTATCTTTACGAACACTTCAACAACACCAGAAATATAATTATTCATTTATTTATTATGTTGAGATATCTACGCATTTAGTGCATGTAATAAATGGTAATGTCTGCATTTACATAAAAGTTGGATTGGTGGTGGCGGTGGCTGACTTCTTTATTATTATTTATTTCTTTTGACCGGCAAGAATTTATTTCTTTTCACCAAAATACGACAAATCTTAGCGTCGGTGGATTGTAGCATTATATATAACAATCTTAATGTCGGTGGATTGTCGCATCATAGGGTTTTGAATTTTGTAAACTATACTCGTGGTTAAAAAATCAAAATAAAAATTAGATAAATTCTACTCATTCAAGTTTTATTGTTTTATATTTATAAAAACTATATACTCTAGAAAATATAATTGTATAACAATTTTACGTATTATCTGTGATTCTAGTAGACGTACACTACAAGCAGACATCTTAGAACTTGGGGCGACAGAATTAACGACGACACAATTATTAGCGGCAACACCTTTAGCGGTGACATGTAACCACTATAGCTTAATGATCCGAGTTGGCACAACTACATGAAATCTGGCCATTGATAAAAATGTAAATATAAATGATCAGATTTTATGGTACTTATAGCCATTAGTAGCGACACCTTTAGCGACGCTAATAAAAAAAATATAGCAAGTTTATTTCCCTCGCTGTTGAGCCATTCCCAGCCACCCAAGAACCCCCACCCCTGCTACACTCCAACCATCAGCTAACATTAGTTGGGACAACCACCACTAGTGCTGTTGTAACATTCGATCATTCATACCGCTAATATTGTCCCAAATGCCCACCATGTATAACATCACCCATTTTCAAATTATAAACTACAACCCGAACTAATTTTAAACTTTTATATAATGGGAATTTCTTTATTTAACTTATTTTATTTATATTAATAAATTATATGGATTGGATTTGGTGTAGTTTAATCAATATTATGAATTATTTATTCAATTTATCATTTAAACAACTTATAATAATTCATTAATTTATAAATAATTATTTTCCATAAAGTTATAAAGTTTTATTAATCATTTTACAATAAATAACTATATAGAAAAAGTCTTATAAAAATTTATAAAGTTATAATATGAATTTTAATAAACTTATAAAGTTTTATTAGTAATTATGATTTTTAATTATTGAGTAAAATAAACAATCAAATTATAAAGTTTATAAGCTTTATAAAAGTCATAAAGATTAATAAATAATTAATTTGATTTATTATTCAAATTAGTTTTATAAGTTTAGGGCTTATTTGGTAAATCCTAAAACTTGAATTAAAAGATTTCAACATAAAATAATAAAGTTTCAAAACACCAAGGACCAAACTGTAAATAACTTTAAACCCACAAAACTTCTCGTTGGCCCTGTTCCGGCCACCACCTCCGGCCATCTCCGATGACCACCTCGTACCCAAAAACACTCATTTATTATGCAATTAAATCGCACCTTAACTCTTGCGCATCAGTTTCGAATCAAACACTCAAATTAATTTGAATTAAACACTCGTTAACAATGCTAACTCAAAACTGAAACCTTCGTTTAAAGCTTTAACTCGTTTGAACTAAAAACAATCGAATGGAACCCATTTAAGTGAGGGCAAACCTTCTAATTGACCTCTTAATGCTTTGTGAACCATCAATTTCACTTACATAACACCCAAACCACTCCTTTGATCTTCCTTTTCAATCGCGACCTGCAATTTAGTCGAGCATTATCATTTAATCAACCTCATTGAAAATTGAAAGATGGTTATTACTCTAAACCTCTTTTGGAATCTTCACACAAGATTAACTCAATTATCATCATCAATTACATCTTGAATCTCATTCATCTCGATCACGACTGTTCTTACACTTGTTCCACTCGAAACAATATAAATCCAGTTAATTCCATAAGCACACACAATCGATTTCATGTGCAAAACAAAAGTCCTAAGTTTAATTTCATTAAAAACATCGATTGGATGTTCAATTTGATGGCAATAGATTCTAGGGTTTATTCGGTTTGGGGGATTTTGCAATTAATATTCTTAATCATTTAGAGCAGCTTTTAAACAAGATCTGGGCTTTAGTCTAACCGGTTACCACCTCATCGCTAAACACCAAAGGTCTTGGTTTTGAACCCGGCCTCTAACATTTATTTTTTTAGTTAGTTTTTATATATATTAAATTTTAAAAACTTTATTAATATGTTACTAAATCAAAATAAAACTATTTTGTTAACTAAAACATTTTAGAAATTATTAAATAAATTTTTAGAGATTTTAAAACTTATAACTTTTAAATTTAATTACTTTTAAAGAATAACAAAGGTTATAAAAATATTATTAAGTCATCTATATGATTCTAATGTTATAAATCTATTATGGCTCAAATATAATTAGATCAAAACGTTTTAAATCTACAACTAATTTAAATAATTATTTATTCAATTATTCATCTAACTATGATGTCATGAATAATTATTAAATTAATTATTTCTTTTCACACATTAAACTAAATCTTTATTAAATTAATTATTATAAATTAAATTATTTAATCATTCATTATCGTTCTCAATCTTAATTGATTTATTCCATTGTTGTTGAATTAAAACATAATCGATTGTATTATTTTACTTGACTTAATTATTAAAACCCCAAACTCTAATCGAAACCCTAATCCATGTTTAGTCATTGATCATATCTTTATTCTAATTCTGAGACATCAACCCTTAGGTCGAATCGTGAAGAAATCGTTAGAGAATTATTTTTCTTATTATTATTCAAAAGTGCACCTTATATATTATGTGAGTTCTCCATGCCCCTTTTTATTTATTTCACACCTTTTGTGGTGAAACATGTTAATCTTATAATCATACACTTGTAAAACATCTTGAAACTTGTAATGCATGAGCAATTCATTTATAAACTTTGTCATGGTTATTTGAGATACTTATGAGCTTTATATGATAGTCATCTTGTAAAAACAATCATTAACTATTGCTAACCTAGCGACGTCATAGATCTATGGGTCTAACAAGCCTATTTGATGCTTAAGCCGAGGTTATTGCCGGCTCCTGATGATGTATGCTTGTTTATTATGGTAACCAAGTATACTTAGCTAATCGTTATAACTTATAGTGGATATCTTTGTCAATGTTTGATTGTATCATTATGCTATCTATATCTTGCAATATTTCTTAACCTATGACATGAATTGCCTCTTAAAAGTTGCTTTATACGTATGTACAAATTCATGGAAACTCACCACTGTTATCTGTTGACCTTGTTTTTTTAATATGTTTTAAGATGCTACTTTGAGGGCTTCTTCATGCTCATATAGGACTTGAACTTAGTTTAATTAAATAATTTATGTTTTTGTTTAAATCTTTGTTGTATTGTAATGACTTAATTGTCTAGTATTATTCAATGAAAAATAACATTTAATATTATTTCAACTTTTTTAATTCCATGAGCTATGAACAATCGTTTCACATTCGTCTGCCCCGATGATTTCGCCGTAGGTTGGTGTGTCACACTAAGAGCTAATGGATTTGCTTTTGTTTGCTGAGGTGAAACTTCTAAGGGAGGTCACCTAACCATGGATTGTTTCCAACTGAGCATGTTTAGCTGTAAAGTTCTCGTCATATTGACAAGCAATACACTCAAAACACTTGGTGATATTAAAGGCATGACATTCCTTACGAACCAAGAATCCCTAATATCCATGGCTAATGTATATTTTCCTAGGCAGTTACAATCACCCCACTCCCCCATTATGGACTCATCGTCCTCGATGAGGTTTGCCACACCATGCCATCGCTGAATGTAGGATATGTCTATGGTGCCACTCTTGACACCCCCGGGGACTCACCATCATGGACGAGGTTTGTCCCACCAACCTAAATAGCACAAGAGTGGCTCTAATATCATCCGTAAAATTCGGCCCCTTATACCACAAAAACTATCCATTTTGCCGACTAGGAGAAGACGGATTAACTTTTGATTCCTTGGGTGAAAGTTTCCCTTGATTGCCGCAACCTAAGCTCATTTAATTATAAAGTTCTCCTCTTATCTGCAGCCAATACGCCCAAAGCACATTGATGATATTAAATGCAGAACATTTATTATGAACTAATAATCTCTCCTGTATACGGATAGTGCGGGATTTACCTAGGTTTTACAACTGTAAAATCCCTACAATCACCAACCATTATCCGGTCGCACACCACCCACTACTACCACCTTCGCCACTGTTGCCTCCACTAACATATATCTTTGGTTTTTTTTTGTTGGTTTTTTTGTTTTAATTTTAATTATGTATTTGATTCTTAGTTTTAATTTCATTTTTAGTTTGGTTTTTAGTTTTTTATTTAGAAATTGTTGTTCAAACACTATCATCTTGCATGCTGTTGATTGTTTGTTTGAATTCGTGTAAAGCAAGATTTTTTTTCACAAATGAGGTAAATTTAGATTTAAGATTTTTATGTTTTATTTTGGATCTTGTTTAATGTTACTGCCATTGTTCTTGTAGCCACCATATTAAAAAAATTTAAAAATTTCTTTGACACGCGAACTAATTAGAACATGAACTGATCAAGTAATGATATAAAATTGAACAGATGCGTTTATATTACATAACATGGAGCATATAAATAATATCATCATAAACATAACATGGAATATATAATAATATCATCATAAACTCAAATTTTGGGAGTGTTATTCAGGTATATGGTTTTGGGTAATCAAGATTCTCATATCATACTCGTAACGTATTTTTAAACGTTTCAAAACGAATCATTTAAACGAATTCACATCTAATTTGTCATCCTAACTTATTGCTTTATGTATAGAGTATTCTTGATATTTTAAAAATTATTTAACAGTTGTGTCATATAATTATATATTTTTTAACAACAATAATTATAGAATTATCCTTACGAACACTTCAACAACACCACAAATATAATAATTCATTTATTCATTATGTTGAGACATCTAAGCATTTATTGCATGTAACGAATGGTAATGTCTGCATTTATATAAAAGTTGGATCGTTGGTGGCCGTGTGGCTGACTTCATTATTATTATTATTATTTATTTCTTTTGACCGGCAAGTATTTTACTAATTTAAACAAAAAACAAGCTTGCACACCACCCAAAAACCATTGCATCTTCACTAAAATATATTAATATAATCAACAATATACGTAAGAAGCTTGACATCAAGTTATTTGTAGCATTATACTTAACAAACTTTGATGTTATTTAATGTTTAATTTTCTAACGACTTGATTTTTCATTGATTTCCGATCATATTCATACATGTAAACGTGTCAGTATCACCCTTGTTATACATGTT
This sequence comes from Flaveria trinervia, assembly GCA_025506515.1. Classification (NCBI taxonomy): domain Eukaryota; kingdom Viridiplantae; phylum Streptophyta; class Magnoliopsida; order Asterales; family Asteraceae; genus Flaveria; species Flaveria trinervia. The sequence goes on along the minus strand of CM046458.1, from coordinate 63,290,408 downwards.
CTTACGCTGCAACACAAGTGGCAATTGACTAGTTAATATTATTTATTAACGTAAACTGCAACTCGTGGCAATAAACTCTACTCATTTAAGTTTTATTGTTTTATATTTGTAAAAACTATTTACTATAAAAAACATAATTCTATAGCAATTTTACTTATTCATTTGACATTCTAGTAGACGACACTACAAGAAATCTTAAAACTTGGAGCGACACAACAACGACGTCTTTAGCGACGACATGTCACCATTATAGAGTAACGATCCGAGTTTGCACACCTCATGAAATCTGGCCTTTGATAAAAGTCTAAATATAATGAATCAGATTTTATGGTACTAATAGCCAATAGCAGCGACACTTTTAGTGGCGCTAATGATCAAAAAATGTAAGGATCACAAGAATCATATCAATCTTATATTTGAATATATGGAATGTAATCAAATATGGACAAGAAGTAAAAGTGTAGAAGGTTTTAAACACAATCTAAATAAATTCTTCTTGATATTGATCTTTGAATTTAATGATTACACTTTGAGTACAAATTCAGAAAACATGACAAAAGCTCCTTAATTAGAAAACAAGCTAAGTATTCATACTAAATAGAAATGTTTTCGCGCGAGAACCTAGTTCTCACGTGACTAAATACTCTTTGCGTGGATAGTCTACTTATTGCATGAACTATTGATTTTATTTTGAACTTGATTTGATTTCCCGAGCCTCTAGGTTCAACTATTACTTTTGAAAACTTGAACCTTTCGTGTGAAAGGTTATACTATTAGCATGAATTAAAAATTCTGAAAATTCATTTGTTCGTGCAATAGGTTCAACTTTTCAAATGAGTTTGAATTTCAAATTGATCTCAACTTCTCGCGTCACAGAATAACTTTCCATGCGAAAAGTGAAACTTATTAGGTCAGTTCAACTTCGAAGAACATTTTGTGTGTGACAAGTTAATTCTGAATCAATTTTTCAATCTGTCTAATTTTCAATTATTCAATCAATTAAAAATGTTCCTTAGGTGTGATTAAGTCATTATTAAGGTTTATTATGATTAATTTGTTCATTTTAACATTTATTGGCTAGTTTAACCTCGGTTATGTCTCACACTCACACAAATCAAAGATTTATCAACAATATACCTTGTAACACTCTTCGCAATCACTAGTCGACCTTAATGAAAAATGTTATTTGATTTGACAAAGTTTCATCACTTAGAAAATTTTCAGAAAAATATTTCGAAACTTTTTGTGCGAATGGTTACTTTTCGCATAACTGTGCCGTTTAAAAGATCTTGACCTCTCGCGCGAGAAGTCAAATTTCTTATTTACTGAAATTTTCGCATGACATATGCACTTTTCATGCGATAGTGAGTTTATATCAACAACAATTTTTATCCTGGTGTTTTATCAAATTCGCCATTTTATTAAGCCTTTCTAAATCAATATTTCAGATTCAATGAGCTTGGATCTTAGGATTCATCACATTCAGATCTAGAAATCAAGATTAAGATGGGTGTATGTGTCTAAATCAAAGAACAAAGAGATGGACAATAATAACATTATGATTTCATTGATGTTGATGAACAAATTACAATGAGAATCATAGATGAAAGATGGAGATCAAACTCACCCATAGTGGGTCTATTTATATTATTGTTACATCATGACCTAATTTTGAATATTTTTTCTTGATGTTGACTTTGTCTTGTATTTCTTTTCTTCTCTTTATCAACTTGGTCTCTAAACTCGTACAATGAGATCTTCAGTCGGCTATGATTATGATTTGGTAAGCTTCAATTTATTCTATTGTTGAACCCTAACAATACTTCCCCTAAACTGATGCTTCCCAAACCTTCAACTTGAAGATCTTCTGTGTCACATGTCTTCCTCATCAACTAATGTTCTGACACAATTCACTAACGTTCTCCCTATCATATTAAGCTTCTCCAAAATATATTTCTGACAAAGGTTAGAATCTTTTGAGAATATTTTTTGGTATTGGATATGGGTCGTATCACTTTTGTATTACAATTTATATCTCAACTCAAAGGATTAGAATTAATCAATTTTAATAACACTCCAACTCCTTTTGAATTTCTGAAATGACTTTATATTCTAACATTCTTCAGATAATCATTGTCCCCTTCATTAAAGTCTATCTATCTGTTCCGCTTAGTAGTCAGACACGGGTGTAAAAGATCTTTGCAGAATGTGAGCCAAAGTACTTCAGAAAGAGCATCCGATAGTTGTACAAGTCCTTGGATAAGGCGTTGAAAAAGTGACCAAAGTTGATTTCTATACTCTTGTTTTGTTTCATGATCAAAAGGGACATGCCTGTTGGTTGCATTCGTCTGCATTCATAATATTATCTTTTTCTTTGTATTTGAATGATGTTCATCCGCATTTTTTGGTCGATCTTATGCATCCGCATTTGTTGACCATGAATCTACATTTGTGATTAACCCATACGCATTAACAGCTTAACGAGTCCGCATTTGTTCACCCTCATCCGCATTTGTATAAGTTGGTTATAAGAGCATCCGCATTAACATGTTAATGCATCCACATTTGATAATAACTAACCACATCAACTCATATGAACATCTGTATTTGTTTATAATTCATCCGCACTTGATCAACCTCATCCACATTTGTTCAAGCTCGTCCGTATTTGTTTTGAGACTTGACCAAAATGCGATTTAACACTGTTGTGCAAGTCTAGCAATCTGATTCAAGATGAATCATTAAAATCACTGATATATATTGATCACATACTTGAGGTCATGATTGATTGTGAATAATCAGATGATTAAATCATCAGTTTCTTTTTAATTGACTATTTAACATCAATTTTGACAAGCAGCGGCCATAGCTTCATATTCTTCTTCTTCTTTTCTTCGATTTTGATGTTGATCTTGTTCTATTGCATTGAGTTTTGAAGGATAATCATGAACATGTTCAAAATTCTTCAAATCTTACCATAGTTGAATAGATTTGTTTGTTTTTCTTCTAATTTTTGTGACGAACAGATGGGTTTTTGATGAATACCGGCTTTTGTTCTTCATTGTTCTTCTTTTCTTCTTTTGTTCTTGACATCATAAAGTTGAAATCAGATCTAAAACTAGATGAATCCAGCAACCAACAGCTTTGATACCATTTTGCTAATCAATATTTCAGATTCAATAAGCTTGTATCTTAGGATTAATCACGTTCAGATCTAGAAATCAAGACTAAGTTGGGTGTATGCATGTGAATCAAAGAACAAAGAGATGGATAATAATAATGTTATGATTTTATTTATGTTGATGAATAATTACAATGAGAATAATAGATAAAAGAAGGAGATCAAACCCACCCAATAGAGAAATTCTCCTTGGCTGGTGATTCACACCATGAAAAACACACACAAGAACCACGCTTGCAAAAATGCAATAGTGGGTCTATTATATTATTGTTACATCATGACCTAATTTTGACTTTTTCTTTTTGTCTTGATGTTGATTTTGTCTTGTATTTCTTTTCTTCTTTTTATTAATTTGGTTGCTGAACTCGTACAATAAGATCTCCAGTCAGCTGTGATTGTGATTTGGCAAACTTCAGTTTAATCCATTGTTGAACTCCAACAATACTCCCTCTAAACTAATGCTTGAAAAACCTTGAACTTGAAGATCTTCTCTGTCACATGTCTTCTTGATTGACTGGTGTGCTGACACAATTCATTGATGTTTCTCCTCTTAGATTAAGCTTCTCTAAATATATTTCTGACAAAGGTTAGAATCTATTATGAATACTTCTTGGTATTGGATATGGGTTGTATCACTTTTGGATTACAATGTATATCACAACTCAAAGGATTAGAATGTATTTGGCATATGATGAGGCTTTGAACTTCAATAAATTTCATTAGAAACATGAATCAATCTTTATAACACTTAAACTCCTTTTGAATTTCTGAAATGACTTCATAATCTGACATTCTTCTGATAATCATTTGTCCCATTGATTAAATTCTGTCTATCTATTCCGCTCAACGGTCAGACACACGTGCAAAATATCATTACAAAATATGAGCCTAAGTACTTTAAAAAGAGCATTTGATAGTTGTACAAGTCCCTGGATAAATTTGTGAAAAAGTGACAAAAGTTGATTTCTATACTTTTTTTTGGTTTCATGATCAAAACTGAACGTGCTTGTTGGTTGCATTCTTCCGCATTCATGATATTGTCTTTTTCTTTGTATTTGAATGATGTTCATCCTCATTTGTTTGGTTAATCTTATGCATCCATATTTGTTGACCATGCATCCACATTTGTCATTAACCCATCCATATTTACAGTTTAACAAATTCGTATTTGTTCACCCTCATCCATATTTGTATAGTTGGTTATAAGAGCATCCGTATTAACTTGTTAATGCATCGGCATTTGATAATAACCAACCGCATTAACTCAGATGGACATCCACATTTGTTTATAAATCATCTGCATTTGATCAAGGTCATTCGTATTTGTTTAAGCTCATTCGTATTTGTTTTGAGACTTGACCAAAATGCGATTTCACATTGTTGTGCAGGTCGAGCAATCTTATTCAAGATGAATCATTAAAATTACTCATATATAGATCATATACTTGAGGTCTTGATCGATTGTGAATAATCAGATGATTAAATCACCAATTTCATTTTAATTGACCATTTAACATTGATTTTGACAAGCAGCAGCCATAGCTCCCTATTCTTCTTCTTTTCTTTGTCTTTGATGTTGTTCTTGTTTAATTGCATTGAGACTAGAAGAGATAATCATGAACATGTTCACAATTCTTCAAATCATGCCATAGTTGAACAAATTTGTTGGTTTTTCTTTTGAGTTTTGTGATGAACACATGGGTTTTTTATGAATAGTGGTTTTTGTTCTTCATTGTTCTTATTTTTTTTCTTTTGTTGTAACACCCGGTTATTTTTAAAAGACAAGAAATAAAGAATAAAAGAAAGAAAGACAATTCAATTCAAGTGGAGGGACTAAAAGTGTAAAAAGGACAAAAATCTTTGAAAAGTTGGTGTAAAAGTGGGCATGGCTGCCCACCCTCACTTCACATCAACATATCTTCGATTCTAGAGAGAGAGAGAGCAGAAGAGAACTCTTGGCTTGTGGAATAAGAAGAAGAAGTGAACGAATTCAAGGTAAGAATTCGTGGTTTTTACATGTTTATGATGGGTTTTATCCCGGTTATGTGTTCGTGTGCTTATGGGTTATGTTTATGCTCGTGTGTGTGTGTTTTTGGATGTTGTTTCTAGGTGTTTTGAACTCATAGCAAGCGGGTAAAAAGGAAGAACACCCAAGTTGCACCAGGTGAGTTCTAGACCACGGTTTTCACTTGTTTTAAACTATCTTTGGGGCTGAAAATGTATTAAAATGATTTTTCAAAGTTTATGCATGTTTACCCATATGTATTATGCATGTTGGATGTTAATTCTTGAATTCTTATAGATTATTCATGTTTAGAATAGCCATATTAAGCTTTGAACAGATGGATTAATGATTGGGTTGAAAACATACCAGTAACTTGTTGAACAGAAGGTCCATGCGCCTAGATAAAGCTCATGTGCCTGAAAATGCCTTAGAAAGAATTAAGTGTAATCCCTGCGCCCAAACAGTAGCCCATGCGCCTAAGGTTACCTTAGAAGTGATTAAGTACAGCCCATGCACCTGAACAGTGGCCCATGCGTCTAAAAATGTTAGCTGGACGACTAAGTGTAGGGGCATGCGCCCCAATAGTGCCCATGCGCCCAAGTGGCTCATGCGCCTAAGTGTCCATGCATCCGAATTACTCCTGCGTCTAAGTTTCATACGCACAAATAGTGCCCATGTGCCTAAATAGTTCATGCGCCTAAAGTGAAAAGGTTTGTGTTGGCTGATGCGTGTACATAGTGATGAAACGCCCGAACATGGCTCATGCGCCTAAATAGTTCCCATGCGCCTAAGCATTTAGAAATTTTTATACAATTTTCTGGGAGTCTGTGCTTTAGGGTTTTGACCGAGGTTGACTAAGGGCTTATTAATGATGATGTTTCATGCATGGTATGATTGCTTATGATTGTTCCTTATTATTGTTATTGCTATTATTATTATTATTACTTATAGTATGTGACTTTACGTGGTATGTTATTATCGTAACGTAAAGTATAGCGTAATAATAAAGTGAAAGAGCAATAAAGAAAAGAAGAGGAACATTAATGAAAAATGTTAACAAGTCTTGCAAGCTTACAAGAGGTACACGACCATGTTGTCGTTAGCTCAACTGTGCTGCGGGTTAGCTACCCTATTATGCACACATGATCAATCAATTGAGATTGGCAGGACCTTTGCAGCGTGTCCTGGGTGATTGGATTGGCCTTGTACATAGTACACAGAACCCTTTCGAGGGATACAGTTGACCCTTTCGGGGGATATAGTTGACCCTTTCGAGGGATACAGTTGACCCTTTCGAGGGATATAGTTGACCCTTTCGAGGGATACAATTGACCCTTTCGAGGGATATAGTTGACCCTTTCGAGGGATATAGTTGACCCTTTTGAGGGATATAGATGGCCCATCACCCGTTTTCCACCACGCATATACTTGGGGTATTGCTCACTAATCCATACAGAAAGTGAAACATAAAGATAAAAGTATACAGAACAGACAAGGCATACAGTAAAGGGAGCGAACAATATTTGTTCATATAGTTGATGTGTGCTCGCATATACAGTACAGAGTTGTATTTTACAGAAAAGAGTATTTTCTTACACAACATATAGAAAGTATTTTATTACTTATAAAACTAGAGCTCACTCAGCAACGCTGACTTTTATACATTTTCAATTGGCAGGTAATTATTGTTGAGGATGGCATGAGGGTGAAGCTACTCGGCAGGAAAAGTTTGACATCCATTCATACTTTGTGTTGCTGTTGTTTTGTAATGCATATAAACAAGTCTTTTGTAATAAGTTAAACGATGATGTATTGCTCAACAACAGTGGTTTAAATGAAATGAAAGGTTTTTGATAAATTATTTCCGCTGCTTAAGTTTTTTTAATGTTTTAATTGCTATGATTGACCAACTGTGAGGTTTTCGGGAACGGGGCCTCACAAGTTGGTATCAGAGCCAGGTTTAAGAGAACTGGGTTAAATAAACTTTTAAAACCTAAACTTAAACCGAAAATGGGACAAATGGAGGGATGTCAGCCCGAGCAGCTACATGCCATCAGGTATGTCTTTTCTTAATGTTAACCGGTATTATGTGCGCATGCTATTTGATTATGTGCTCTTAGTAGATTTAGATACTGATTAAGTCAGGATAGGAGATGCTTGGGGTATGAAGAGTAAAGTAAGTGGCTAATCACAACTGGCCACTGTAATTAGGGACTTGCTATACTTGACATAAACTGAGTATTACCTTGAATGACCGTGTTAGTGTTTGAATCTTATTGTGTTCTTATAGAGGATGGCTGGAGGTAGATCTTCAAAGGCCTATCATGGTGGAGGTCACGGTGCTACTCCGCAACCCAAGAGAGGGAGACCCAGAGTCGAGAAAGTGGTTCATGAAGAACTAAAGACCCCTCATCCGAAGGGTGGTGACGAGAGCGCCAATCTGAGGGCCTCAGTAAAGGAGGCTGTGGTGAAAGAGGTTCACCAGGTCATGCAGACGATTCTGCCGTTTATGGTGACCGAAGTGATCAAGGCAGTTAGAGAGGAGAGAGAAAGGAAAGGGGCGGACCTACGGGCGAAAGAAGACAGCCGGAGACTGAGACGGTTCCTTCCGATGACGAGGATGAGGAAGAAGAGCCTGTGCTGGAAGCGACCCGAGGCTGCAACTACGGGGTGTTTATGAGATGCAAGCCCCTACTTTCGATGGAAACGACACTGCGACAGCTGCTCACCGGTGGGTAAGGGAGATGGAGGCTGTCCTCGATATCAGTGAGTGCCGTGAGGATCAGAAGGTGAAATTCGCTACCCACTCCTTTGTGGACTCGACATTGTGCTGGTGGGAAAACATTGTCCAAGCCGAGGGTAGCAGGGCCATTGGAAGAATGAGATGGCTTGAACTGAAAAAGCTAGTGATCGAGGAATTCTGTCCTCACAGAGAGATGGACAAGGTAGAAAGAGACTTCCTGCAGCTGGAGGCGGGAACGATGACACACCAGCAGTACACCACCAAATTCAATGAAATGGCATGGTTGGTGCCCGATCAAGTGACACCATTGGTCACGAAAGATTAAAAGATACATCCAGGGGCTGCCGACGGATATCCGTAAGCATATGATTACCGCCCGGTTCAGTCGGCAGTTGACTTGGCTGGCAGATTATACAATGAGCGCGAGGTGGTGGTGGCTGAGGTGGATAAGAAGGATGGTGGTAGTCGGAACTGGAATGGGAAACGGTTTGGACGTGGTAGAACTGCTCCAAACAAGAAGGTGGCAAAGTTGGGTGATCAACATGTGGTCACATCTTGATCAGGGCTGAGGAGGTGTGACAAATGTGGAAGGGAGCATACTGGTGAGTGCAGAATGGGGATGAACGTATGCTTCAGGTGTGGTCATCCTGGCTACATCGCTAGAGATTGTAAGAAGCCGAGGGTAGAGATCTCTGGGGCAGAGAAGAAGAAGTCGGAGGAAGGAAGGCAGAGGGTAGGTGCCAGAGCTTACAACATGACCCGGGAGGAAGCCAGAGCTGATCCCGATGTTGTGTCAGGTATGTTTCTGGTAAACCAAACTTGTGCCTCTATATTGTTTGATTCTGGTGCTAGTAAGAGCTTTATTTCTACTACCTTCTGTGCTAAGTTTCCCGTTATTAGTAGAAAGGTCAGTGCACCATTCGATGTAGAAACTGCTATTGGTAAGTCCACTAGAATTACTGATATGATAGAGGACTGTGCCATAGAACTAGAAGGTCATAGGTTTGCTACTAGGTTACATGTGATACCCCTAGGTGGATTTGATGTAGTACCAGGGATGGACTGGTTAGCAACCTATGAAGCAAACATCGTATGTTGCAAGAAGATGATTCGATTAGTTGTGTTCGATGGGAGTTTGGTTATGATTTATGGAGATCGCGTCATGACGATTCCGAAAGTGATTTCGATGGCGGTGGCGGGAAAGTGCATGAGGCGTGGATGTAGTGCCTACTTGGCCTACATAAAGGATGTGGACGCGCCAACACTACAACTATCTGATGTACCAGTTGTGTGTGACTTTCCGGACGTATTCCCGGAAGACTTACGCGGCGTGCCACCGGATCGCGAGATTGAGTTCCAAATTAACTTGATACCCGGTGCTCAACCCGTGGCCAAAGCACCGTATCGATTAGCTCCCATGAAAATGAAAGAACTCATGGGGCAGTTGCAAGAGCTGCTCGATAAGGGGTTCATTAGGCGAGTATCTCTTCCTGGGGTGCTCCGGTCCTATTTGTGAAGAAGAAAGACGGTAGTATGAGGATGTGTATTTACTACCGAGAGCTGAACAAGTTAACGGTGAAGAACCGATACCCCCTACCAAGAATAGATGATCTGTTTAATCAGCTCCAAGGTGCCAGTTGGTTTTCAAGGATAGATCTTCGATCTGGTTACCATTAGCTGAAGGTGAAGGAGCATGATATCCCTAAAACAGCTTTTCGTACGCGCTACGATCACTATGAATTCCTGGTTATGTCATTTGGTCTGACCAATGAGCCAGCTGCTTTTATGAACTTGATGAATCGAGTGTGTCGGCCAATGTTAGATAAATCAGTGATTGTGTTTATTGTTGATATCCTGATTTATTCAAGGAATGAGGAGCATGCCGATCACATTCAGGAGGTGTTAGAGACCTTGAGAAGGGAGAAGTTGTATGCCAAATTCTCCAAATGCGCGTTCTGGTTACGCGAAGTCCAATTCTTGGGTCACGTGATAAACCCAGAGGGGATTATGGTAGACCCTGCTAAGGTGGAGGCGGTGATGCAATGGAAGTCTCCGAGGACGCCATCCGAGATTCGTAGTTTCTTGGGGTTGGCGGGTTATTATCGAAGGTTCTGTTGATACATGTATGTCCCTAGATCATGATATGTGATGTAATAGATCTTGTTTGGTATGATTAATGAAATGATATTGATTGTTTGTTAGTTAAAATGTTTAATGTTTCATTAATGAGTCGACATTGAATTTGTTAATTAGGTTAGTGATTGCTTGAATGATTACACATAATGTTTATTAATTAATACATTCAAACTTAATATAATGAAGTTTTCATGCGAATGGCTCATGCGAATGAACCATACGCATGAATAACTTCACACGATTGAATCAGTTGCACAACTGAACCAGGAGACTGGATCAGTCGTATGATTGTAACATAAGATTGGCTCAGTCGCACGACTGAACACTCAGTCGTACGAATGAATCAACCGCATGGCTCAATCGCACGACTAAACCATACTAATGGTTCAGTCGCACGATTGGATAAACCAACCTATAAATACAACTCAATTCGTGAAAAACAAGGATTCTCGATCAATTACGATTCCAAACGTACCCTAGCCGTCCAGAAACCTCCCAATTCGTTCTCCAAGTTCATAGAACAGATTAGATCGATTCCCAATCGATTTCTAATGTTAGTTTCAATTCTTGATTGATTCTTCGTGTGTTCTCACTGATTGGATCGTCAATCAAATAGGATTCCGCACTATTTGATCTGGTTTACACGTTATCTCTAGGTATTTCGGTCAAATACCAGGTCCTATCAAGTGGTATCAGAGCATTGGCTCTTGATTAAGTGTGATTCAATCAAGATTGATAAAAAGTTTGTGTTTTTGCACTAGAAACACAATCTTTTGTGTCAAAAGTGATCTTGGACGTTCCCTGCTCATCAAAGTTTGGTTTCTACGGACTTAGGCAATTCAACCTTGCGAAAGATCGAATTTGTACGGCTAAAACACGTTTAACCTAGAAATTTTCGCATAACAGCAGCTTCAGTCGCACGAGTGAGCCATTCGCACGACTGGACTCATTCGCGTTGCTCAGTCGCACGATTGGACATAGTCGTATCTCCATTCGTACGATTGAACCGTTCGGTCGCACGGTTCATACGCATCAGATTCATTCGCACGACTGAGCTAATCACTTAGTTCAGCCACACGATTGAACCAGTCGTAGAGTTCATACGCACGACTGAGTGTTCATACGCACGCCTAGTCCATTCGCACCCTTCTCGCCCGAGTGAAAATTGCTTATTAGACTTAAAGTTATTTACAATGGAAGATCAAATGTCAGCCTTTACTGCTGGGAAGGACTCTAGGATCCAGAACCTGCTGCTACTTGAGAGTGAGGTGGGTAATCATAATAAACCACCAAAGCTTTTAACGTAGATGAGTTTCCCCACTTGAAACAACGTTTTGAGATCTACCTCAATGGAGTGGATCCGAATCTATGGGAGGCCATCGAGATTGGATATAGTATACCGGTGGGAGCCGATGGAGTAAAGTTAACCTTAGGAGGGATGACAGACGCGCAGAAAGTCAAATATAATGCAGAGAAGAGGGTCTATGCATTGATTACACAGTCTATCCCTAAAGAGATATTCCACCAGTACTCAGAGAATAAGCAGTCCAAGAAACTATGGGATGAGCTAGAGAAGAGGTACGACGGGAATGCCTCGTTGAAGGCAATCAAGGCTAAGGATTTAAAGAAGGAATTCGACAACTTCTCATCGATGGGAAACGAGAGTTTGGATGATGTTATAGATAGATTCTACCATCTGATGAGTGAACTGCATACACATGGAGTGGCTACTACCATGGAAGAGAAAGTTAATAATTTTGCAGACGGATTGCCTGAAAAATGGGTTTCATTCGTGTCTAATCTTAGACAGAATGGAATGCTGTCAAAACTGGATATTAATGACTTCATTCTTAAGTTGCGAGAAGAATCACTTAGAATGAAGTACAGAGCTCAGAAGTCTACGTACAATCAAAATCCAGCTTTATACAATGCCACTCCTCAAGCTAAGACATCTGGAGCACCCCTCCAGACTGCATTTGTGTCTAGCTCATCGAGTCCTACACATGCACCTTCTTCAGGTTCAGAAATGTCAGGGTCTTCTTGTACCCAATACATTGGATCTGAAGCAAATGCTACTAGACTGAAGACCGAGAACCTCGGTAATATGACTGTGGAAGTAGCTCGAGAGCACATGGATCTATTAGCAGCAATGGTCCATTCCTATGATGAACTTGTTGCTGGAAAGATTGGAAACTGCCATCTGGCAGACGAGGACTACGAGCAGGTGGACGAAAAGGAGCTTGAGAGAATGGACATAATGTGGGCCTTAGCAAGTGCTGTACGGAGGGCGAAGAAGTTTGTGAAAAAGACTGGACAGAACTTGGTTGCTACTAAGGATACCACCTTTGGCTTTGACAAGAGTAAAGTGACCTGCTTTAACTGTGGTGAAAAGGGGCACTTCAAGAGAGAATGTGTGAAGCCAAAGAAGACTGGGAACGGGAACCCGTTCTATCCTTCACTCGTCTAGACAAGCAAACTACCAGTTCTACTTCCTCAAACAAGGACTCAAAAGCCTTGACTGATGATGATGAAGGACAGGATTGGAGCTTTAGGTTTGTCTCACCAGGGGAATCAAACATTGCAATGTAGAAGATATTGACAGTGATTCCGCTAGTGAAGGAGATCTAGCAGTTGAGATAGCAATGTCACATAGTGAAGAAGCAACTGCAACCGAGGTCAGTTACAAGCCAAAAGTGGAGACTACCATGTCAGAGACAGAAAAGACAGAAGCAAAAGAATCAGAATCATCTGATACTGCATTGATGGCAAACGCTTCTGAATCAGCTCAGGTAAGTACTACTGACACAATGTTTAATAATCATGCTTGTTCTGATTGTGATGCCTTTAGGAATAGCATAGATGCTAAATTTGCTAGGTTATTAGATCATAATGATAACTTGATAAAAGATTTGCATCTATGCACTGAGGCTAATAGGGTATTAAAACAAAATGAGCTCAGTTATAAAGAAAAGATAGACCTTTTGAGTAAACAGCTTAGGGAAACCGAAGTAGTTGCCTTTAATCAAGCTAATGTCATTAGGTATTATCTAAACTCCCTAGAAGACACTAAGAAGCAAAAGAAGTTCTAGAAGTAGAAGTAAATTCACTAAAACAGAAACTGCATAGTTGGACTAGTTCGTCGCACATAGTCCAACACTTAGTGAAAGAAAGGAACAACGGGGAGGGACTGGGTTATAAAGTGGTTCCGCCACCACCTGAGACTTTGATGAACACTAAAACTAGACCTTTAAATAGTAATCCCATCAAGGATCATGTAGTGTCTACTCCTCTTGTTAGTGATCCAGATTCCTTATGTTCATCTATTGACACTGGAAACAAACAAAAGGAGACCACTTCAAAGGCAAAGGGTAAATTGCCTTGTGTTAATCTGGAAAAGGAATTTGAAAAGGTTAACTTAAAGTCAGGTTCTAACAAAGTCAAATCAGAACCAAAAAGGGCTTTTAAGGATCACCTTTCACATACTTCAAGTCAAAGACCAATTAACCAAAACGAAAAGGATGTCAAACAGGTTAAATCAGTTAATTTTGTTAAACCAGTAGACACATCAAAGAACCAGAGTCAAAACCTAAAGTGAGTGATATTACTAGAGTGTCACACACGTCTCCACAAAGAAAGTTTAATCATAAAGTTGATAGTAGGGCGTGCTACAACTGTGGAGAATGTGGACACATTGCTTCCTACTGTCCTATTATCAGACACCTAGGAAGAAGATTGCACTTCAGGACTCAAAACCTAGGGCTTCTAAGAGGAGCTCTTTAACTCCACCTAGAAGAACTAGTGAACAGAAAGTTCAATCTGTTAGCCAGTCGACTGTGTATCACAAACATGCATTGCACAAATCTGGCTTATGGAAAGAGAAGTCAACCTCTGTGGCTGATAATGATGACAAGAAGGAACCTCAGCTACCCTCACCTTCTAAGGGTCAATGGGTTGAATTTCTGATGTGTGATGCCTCTGGGAAACCCAAGCCAGTAAAGGCTTGGGTTCCTAACCTAAACTAATCCTTTACCTTGTATGTACAGGTTGTTCAATACAGTGCTGCAACTAACACGTGGATAGTAGACATCGGAGCATCCAGGCACATGACAGGAAACAGAGCTCTTTTATCAAATGTCAAACAAATAAAAGGAGGGCATGTTTCGTTTGCAGGAAACAAGGGAGGCTATATCACAGCTCAGGGAGAAGTTGGAAATCAAAAGTTAAGTTTGATAGGGTGAACTATGTTCAGCAACTTCAAAACAACTTACTCTCTGTTTCTCAAATATGTGATAAGAATTTAAAGTCATCTTCGACAACAAGAGTGTTACGTACTGAAGAAAGACTACGTGATCCCAGAGGACCAAGTTTTAATGACTGCTTCAAGATATAAAGATCTTATGTCTTGGATCTGTCAACAGCTTATACAATGGATCATGAGGTTTAGTGTTTTCTATCCAAAGCTACTGAAAAAGACTCCATCTCCTGGCATAGGAGAATGGGACACATCAGTCAAAGGAAGATGAATCACTTGATTCAGAAGGATCTGGTGAGAGGTGTAAATGTCAAGAATTTTCAGCTTCCTGATTTCTGTATAGCTTGCAAGAAAGGTAAACAGACAAAGAAGTCTCATAAGGAAAAGAAAGTTAATTCAATAGAACTTCCTCTTGAACTTCTTCACATGGATCTGTTCGGTCCAGTCAGTACAAAGAGCATTGCAGGCGACTTGTACTGTTTTGTGGTCACCGATGACTACTCAAGGTTCACTTGGGTAATGTTTCTGAAATCCAAATCAGAAACATTTGAATCATTCAAGGAGTTGGTAACCACACTGGAATCTCTCTACAAGCTGAAAGTTAGACAAGTACGCTAAGACAACGGAACGGAATTCAAGAACCAGTGGATGGAGGAATACTGCAAGGAAAAGGGATTGTGCATCAATTCACTTCTGCTTACACACCTCAGATGAATGGCGTTGCTGAGAGAAAGAACAAGAGTTTGATAGAGACAGCACGGACTATGCTGGCAAACTCGAAACTGCCTATCCAATTCTGGAATGAGGCAGTGGCAAATGCATGTTATACACTGAATCGAGTCCTGATAGTCAAGCGCCACGAAAACATGTTACGAGCTACTACAAAGACGCAAACCGAACTTGGAGTATCTCGAACCATTTGGGGCGCCGTGCACACTTCTGAAGAAGACACAAGAAGGTAAATTCAGCGAGAAGGCAGATGAAGGCATCTTTCTAGGATACAACATACCTAACAAGCGAGTTTACAATAACTCAAGGTCTAGTAGAAGTTTGGTGTGATGTTGATGTTCAGCGATTCACCACACCACCTACTGGCAAAGGACCCGCCTACTTCTTTGACTATGATGGATTCTTCAAGTCCTTCAACATTCCTCCTCTCCCTCGGATGACGAATTAGCTACACGAATGATGTATGATAGCTTGAATCCACCAACATCTAGCTCACAGGGAGAATCATCTACTCATCAGGGGAGTAATCGACGACAGTGACACCTCCTCTGAAAATGAAGCTGAAGAAGATACCCTAAACAGTCAGGAGGAACAGGTTCCAGTTCCTGAAAGTCCACAAGCATCTACCAGTGGTGCACCTTCGACATCAGAGCCTCAAACTCCAACTACCTCAGATAAAGAACCAAATGTTCATCATCTTGGCTCTGAGGTAGTTGTTCCTACTACTCCAGGATCACGTCTAAACGTTATCATCCCTTAGACAATGTCATGGGGATGTCGATCAGGAGTACAAACCCGAAATCAGCTGTACTCAGCTGATTATGCCTCTGTTATGGAAAAGGGATATATTCATGATGGTGCCTATCGGTGTTTTGTCTCACAGGTGAGCCAAAATATGTCAGTGGAGCACTAAATGATGACGCATGGGTGAGTGCAATGCAAGAAGAACTTCTTCAGTTCAAGAAGTTAGGTGTGTGGTCTCTGGTGGATAGACCTAAAGGTGCTAAGGTCATTGGCACCAAATGGGTTTTAAAATGCAAGAAAGATGACCAAGGGATCATTATCAGGAACAAGGCTCGACTGGTTGTTCAGGGTTTCGCCAAGTCGAGGGAATTGATTACAATGAGGTATTTGCACCCGTGGCAAGGATGGAAGCCATTCGTATCTTCCTTGCCTATGCATCGTACATGAAGATTAAAGTCTATCAATTAGATGTGAATAGTGCATTTCTTCATGGGGAAATTAGAGAAACAGTTTATGTCAGTCAACCCGAGGGATTTGAAGATCCTTATCATCGGGATAGAGTCTACAAGCTCGACAAGGCTTTATACGGGCTTCATCAAGCTCCAAGAGCTTGGTATGAGAAACTCTCGACTCATCTTTTGAAACACGGCTTTCACAGGGGAGTCATTGACTGCACGCTGTTCATTAAATAAAAAAATGGCAACCTACTGCTCGTACAAATCTATGTTGATGACATAATTTTCGGTTCAAAGAACGAAGAGTTATGTAAAGAATTTGAAGCAGTTATGCAGAAAGAGTTTGAGATGAGTGCTATGGGGGAGATGAAGTTCTTTCTCGGGCTACAGGTGGATCAAACACCAAATGGGATCTTTCTACATCAGACCAAGTACGTAAGAGACATTCAAATCGCTTTGACATGGAGAATGCATCTGCTGTCGGTACTCCACTGCTATGAATCACGACATTGCACCTGATGAAAATGGAGATCTTGTGGATGCCACGATGTACCGAGGAATGATTGGATCCCTCATGTATCTCACTGCCTCTAGACCTGATATCATGTATGCGACATGTTTATGTTCTAGATATCAGGCTAAACTAAGGTCAATCATCTGATCGGGGTCAAAAGGATTTTTCGCTATCTAAAGGGTACACCCACACTTGGGTTGTGGTATCCTCATGATGATGATTTTGAGCTCACGGCGTATAGTGACTTGGACTACGGAGGCTGCAAGATGAACTACAAGTCTACATCAGCAGGGTGTCAATTCTTTGGGAGAAGATTAATTACCTGGCAGTGTAAGAAGCAGACATCGGTTGCATTGTCAACCTGTGAAGCCGAATATGTTGCTGCTGCAAGTTGATGTTCACAAATCATCTGGATTCAACAGCAAATGCGGGATTACGGTTTAACGTTCCATTCTACTCCTATTTTTGTAGATAACTCTGCTGCAATTGCAGTAACTAAAAATCCGGTCCAACATCCTAAGACCAAACATATCGGTATTAATATCACTTCATACGAGATTGTTTCGAAAAGAACTTAATTGATGTGGTAAAAATTAATACTGATTTTCAACGCGCTGACCTCTATATAAAGCCTTTGATAAACCACGTTTTCAATATCTGCTAGAGGTCAACGGCGTTAAAAAGAGAAGTGATGTTATTCCTGATGATGATCATGTGTAGTCTGATGTAGTTTAGTTAATTTTTATTTTTTATTTTATTTTATTTGTTTATTTTAGTCTATTTAAATTAAACTCATGTTATTCTGCTGTTTATTAAAATCCTAAAATAATTAACCAGGTTTGATTTTAGTATTTTAGGGGGAGAATAAGTCAGCAAGCAACATTAAAAAAAAAAGGGAAACCGAGGGAGAAGGAATGGAAAGCTGATACAAGGTAGATCGTATCTGTGATACCGATTCAAACCCTTTGGAATATGATAGTACACAGGAACAAGTCAAGAGGGACTTTAAAATCCTAATTTAGAAAAGATGAAAAAAAAAATTCAAAGTATAAGTCTGTGTAGTCTAAGCAATATAAAAGGGAAGATGATAGAAAAACTGGTAACTCCTAAGGTAACACAATGAGAGTAGACCTAGAGGTTGCTAGACCACAATTGATATGTCGGTAGATTCAACACAATAGATGATTAGACCGGACTGGTGATCTCAAGATCAAACTAAGTTGTTCAACTGACTGTGGGCTTCCATCTTATCACTGGTTAACACAATCAATAATATTCCAATAAGGGGTAATGAGCATGTAAACGCCACAAATGTGTGCGGATGACCATAAATAGAGCAAAGCACGAAAAAAAAAATGAAAGAAAAATGCAAATGACCTATGTTGTTGGTGCATTTGGTGCAAAATAAAAGCTGCTCTAACAAGGAGATAGGTTGTGTGCCTCTCTGCTGTGCGATGGCACTGACCTGAGGATAAGCATAACCTAGATATTCTAGAATTCATTGTTGTTTGCCGCCTCTTTGCTGTGCGATGGCACTGACCTGAGGACCGGTTTCTCTATGAAAGCTCTAAGAATAGTCTCTTCTTGTAACAATACCCGTAGACCGCTCAAAAGCTCCTGAGGGATGTTGATTACCATATAAGTGTGGGATCCACAAATGTTCGTTGAATTAAATAAACCAAAAACAATCACCGGTTTGAGTCAAGAGTTTGTGTATGGATTTAAGTGGACAAACATATTGACAATCATTGTGACAGCAATTCTTGAAAGTTCAAATCAATGTGGTAATCTAAGAGTTCCAGTATGATTCCCTAAAGCTGCTGATGACTCAAGATGAACACCAAGAATTGAGCATCGAAAGATTTTGATAACAAGTCCCAAATGATTTGATGTTCCTGTATGATTCCAAAATTGAATTGGTCCAGGTGTGGTCAATCTAAGTTGAAGCTTTCGATTCCGGAACCACATCCCGTAGATTTCCATCTTAGGGTTTTATCTCTCACAAAAAGTCCAAAAACAAATTTTATTTGTGTATTTAGTTTAAGTTTCTAGTTTAATCTTTTAGTGTGTGTGTCTGTCGGACTACATCAGGAAATCAGAATGGAATTAACTCACCTAAAAGGGTCATGTCTGAGATGGCGACATGTTTTTCAAAGTTTAAAGAGTCACGTCAGAGGTGACAACGTGTTTTAAAAGAGTCACGTCTGAGGTGACTGAATTGGTTAAGAGCTTATAATGTTATTGTCAAAAGTTAAAAGGGTCTTAAAAGTAAATGTTCAAAATGACTGTAAACTCACTAAGTGTGACCCATTCGCACGATTGGATCATGGTTATGGACCAACTATGCGAATGCTCCCAATCGGCCGAATGGACATGAATGATCCATTCGACCGAATAGAAGGGGGAGAATGAAGCAGTCGACCGACTGAGGCTCAGACGGTCAACTGAAGATGCGATTGAAAGAGACCGAATGAGGAAGTCGACCGACTGAGACTCAGTCGGCCGCTGAATGCGATTGACTAGGCCAATCGTACGACTGAGACTCAGTCGCCCAAATGAACTGAGCGAATGAGGCCAGTCGGCCGATTGAACTTAGATTCGGTATTTAAGGGCCTTAGTCGATCGCATGTTCCTCATCACACCAAAATTGCACCCAAATCGCATTCTTCCCGTTACTCTGCAAAAAAAATTGCTACAGATCCTGATTTACATTGCTTTGAGTTTCTTACATTCGAGTGACGATTTTACAGGTACTTACTCTTGAATCTTACCAAAATCAGAAGATTAAGACCTACATAAGAGACGCTCGATTGAATCAAGAACCAAACTGTGAAATGACCTAATCACCTCCGTAAACTAAGCAAATGTTAAAATTAAGTTTAATAGGTATTAGTGACAAGTAGGCGAGTCTAAGGACCATTAAACACTGTTAAATGACTTAAATTAGTCAGATTCAACCCACAGGCGATCGAACAGTGGGGCAGCGACTGGTCGTTCGAATGAACTCCAATCGCACGATTGAACCTTGCGATTGGGTCATTCGGCCGAATGAACCACCCGAATGAGTTCAGTCGGCCGACTGAACCAATCGAAGACTCAGTTGGCAGATTGAACTCAACGCATGTCTCATTCAACCGAATGAACTCAGTCGTACTTAAGAACAACCGAATGACTACAGTCGCATGATTCATTCGCATGATGAATCAGAATGGAAGTGAACACTACACTTAGAACTGAATCTGATGTTTACGTACTAATGATCATGTGTTGTGTTTCAGGAAAAATGCTGACAGATGGTCTCTTAATCCAAAGCACAACAATGTGCCCATTTGGACCACACAACTCGGAACGGGGCAAGTTCTCAGATTATAGCTTCTGTTGACCAAAAGAACCAATGAGCCAAGATCAGAATCTCTAAGTCCCACACGGTATCACAACACTGCTGAAAGCCTCATCAGTAGTTTGACAAGTGCTGAAGACTTCAACAGCTGAAGATCAAGTGCTGAAGACCTTAACAGCTGAAGAACCAAAGTGCTGAAGTACAACAGCTGAAGAACACAAGTGCTGAAGCTGAAAGACCAAAGTACTGAAGAACAACAGCTGAAGAGTTCACAAGTGCTGAAGATCAACAACTGATGTACAAAGTCTGAAGACAAAGACTGAAGACATCAGCTGATGACATCTACTGAAGTCATCAGCTGATGAAACACCTGAAGGTCAAAGTCTGAAGATCAAGTACTGAAGCCTCAGTAGTTTGTCACAACTGCTGAAGAGTACTTCTTCAGTAGTTGTGATATCAGTAGTTTTATTTTCTTTGTTTCAGTAGTTTTGTAAAACGACTGAAGAGCTTGTTCTTCAGTCGTTGTAGTTTCAGTAGTTTTATATTTTGTACTTAACTTGCTGATATGTTCTCAGTAGTTGTGAACATTTCAGCAGTTTGTTAAGATTAGTTATTTCTGTATTGGATCTGCCAGTTGTCACTTTCCGTGATAACAACAGTGACTGTTGCACTCTATATAAGGAGTGACAACCTATTGTAATCATTGAGTGAAATGAGTAATTGAATGGAATGATTGATTGATTCGATTAGAAATATTCTACATCTATAACATTCCTAGAAATCAGAAATTCATATTCTCTCCCTATAACTGTATGCGATCTTAATGCTCACATATATCGTTGGCTTGCTACAATTTGTCTAATTCGTGTTTGTATTCCGCTGCTTTATATTCTGACACATCAAACTTGTGATCTCTGATCCTGTCAAATGGTATCAGAGCGGGTTAATCATTGATCGATCTAATAATTGATCATTGAAACTGCTATTCAAGATCCAAGTTTGATTGAATTAGCTTTTGTTTTTGCAAGAAACGGTTATAGAGATTGAATTTTCTGTATTTCTGCTCATTCATCCTGAGATCTTTTTCTTGGTTCTCATTGAGTTTGTTGTGGTTTATCTAAAATTTTTTTAAAAACTTGAACTAAACTGTTTTTGAACTGAAAATGACCACTCCCTCCAATGATCCTCACAATACTGGTTCCTCAACCAAGCCTCCTATGCTGGTTAGGAATGAGTATAACATATGGCAAAGACGTATGCTCCATCACCTGTCTGTTAACAGCGCAGGGTGTTGGACATCAGTGGTACATGGTCCACACAAGCCTATGGTGAATAACCCGGAAACCAATCAAATGGTTCCGAAGAGGAGGGAGCAATACTCAGATGAGGATAAAAGTTGCTTGAGATTGATGCAAAAGCCCATGGAATTCTGGCCATGGCTTTGCCCAATGAAATCTATTCTGGGCTAATGCATCATGAAACTGCCCATGACCTCTGGATTGCTTTGAAAGAACAATTTGGAGGAACAGATGAGGTCTTGGCAAATAATAGAGAAATTCTTGCCCAACAATATGAGACATTCTCTCATAGAAAGGGCGAGACTGACTCAACAATATGAGCGGTTTTCTTGTTTGATCTCTGAACTAAAAATGGTCAAACTTGAATACACCAATATTCAGATGAATAACAGATTTCTGAGATCACTGCCTGAGAGATGGGACACATATACTATTGTCCTACGCTCCAGTGCAAGTTTGGACAAACTATCTCTCACCCAACTCCATGGGAAATTGCTCACTTTTGAGAGAGAGATAGAACAGAAGAGAAAGTTGTCTTCATCTGGAAAGCTCACTGAAGACTATTAAGGCAACACTGCCTTGGTGGGTCATGAGTCGGAATATGCTTCATCTGAATGCCAGTATGATGAGCATATTAATTTCTCTTCGAGCACTTCTAACTCTGCATTTGTAAGTGTTGATGGTCAGTTCACTGGATGTAATAATGACAATTTATGTTTCATTATGGATGATCTCAAGGGGATTGCAGATGATGACTTAGAAGAGATGGATATTTTGAGCCAATGGCCTTGATAAATATCAGATCTCAGAAGTTCTACAAAAAACTGGAAGAAAATTCCCAGGACTCTCTGGCAAAACCAAAGTTGGTTTTGACAAGAGCAAGTTGAGGTGTCACAAATGCCAACGGCTTGGACACTTTGCAAGAGAGTGTAGATCAACTGGATCAAACTCTACTGCACCCTTTGTGACTTTTCCTGGCAATAGTCAACAAAACAGAGGGCAACATCCTGTACATCTAGTCATCATCCTCAACAACAATCTCCGGCATATTTTGTTCCTCAGGGCCAAATGCCATATCAGTACCCTGGTTATTACATGCCTCAGTCAAATCAAGTTCAAGTTCCTATGACACCACAACCTCATGCATTACCAGAACCTCAGCCTTCCCTATCTCATCAACAACCTTCATCTCAACAACACAGCTTCTTCACCCCAGGAGTTGTTGACTGGAGCAGTTTACCAGATGACTTGTCTGGTCATGATCAACTGTTCTCAGGTGCTGGTCAACATGGTGGTGACAGTCCCTTTGGGAATCTAGCTCTTATGGCTTTGGAGTCTGCTGATACTTCATCCTCCAATGCCTCTACACCTCAGGTATCACTGGTATCCTCTGAGGCAAAAGCCAAATTATGTTCTGAACAATGCATAGCAGCATTTGCTTCCATTAGAGAAGCAAATGTAGCTTTAATTAATAAGAACATTGAGCTAGAACAAATAATTTCCAAAAACAAAGCTGAGTTTGAGTTTGTGCTCAAAGATAAAAATGATGAGGTTTATAAACTGAATTGCAAAATAATTGATGATAAGGCTAGAGAAGATGTACTTCTAGAGAAGTACAAAGATCTCAAAGAAACCCTTGCAGTTACCCAGGTCGAGTGTGATAGATGGGTACAATCATGCAAAGGTTTTGAAATGCTTCTTAGTAAGCAATCTGCTTCAAATGTGAAGTTTGGAATTGGTTACAATCACACTGCTCCCCTACAGATTTTACCCCAAGAGCAGAGGTAGAATCTGATGGTGAGAGTGATAACCAATCCATCAAATCATGTGATCTACCTTCTGATACAGCACAATCAGAAGTAGCAGTCAGCATCAAGTCCTCCTTGAACCTATCAGCTGATGTTGATGGTCAAAATGCTGACATTCACATGATCAATAAGTTGATCAACTCAGGAGTTAATCCTGAAGGTCCTGAAAGGACTGGAGAGCAGGATTTAACACCTGAAGTTCAAACTGCAACTGCTGTCAGTACTGAAGAGAAGAAAACTGGCAGTAGAAAGAGTTTGAAGACTACTAAAGATGCTGTCAAGAAAGCAACCAATGCTTCCAAAGCATTGAAGAACAAGTCTTCACCATCTTTAGTTGATGATCAACCTAAGATGAAGAAGAAACCATGTGAATATGTGGTTTGTTCAATCATCTTACAGATGATTGTTGGTACAAAAGAGGTTCCAAACTCAAACAAAAAGAAGAAATTAATAAGAAAATGGTAAAAATGAAAAATGATTTGAGACCACATTTGTATCAGCAACATCAAATCCTGTAACCCTTAAATCCTTAAAGCAGTTCAAAAGGAAGGAGTTAAACAGGTGACAGCTGAGGGTGCTCAAAAGAAGAAGGTGCAACATAGGACCTTATCTAACTCCACTGGCAATGTGTCTGATGAGCTGAAAGCTTTATCACAAAATCAGACACAGCTGGTGATGATGGTACAACATCTGTTGGGTAGAGTTAACCAACTAGATTCTCCTATGTTGAAACCACAGAAAAGGTGGTCTAAGCCAAAGGACTCCTCTTCTGCACCATCTTCTTCTTCTCAGGCTGTTGTTACAAATAAACATGCTAGTTTACCATCTATTGATGAGACCAGGCCCAAAACCAAAAAGGTTTGGGTCTCTAAAACTAACTGATTGTTTATTATTGCAGGGTTCTTCAACATGCCAAAGTAGCATCTGGTATGTAGACAGTGGGGGATCTATGCACATGACTGGGAACATCTCTCTTCTTCATGACTACTCTCAAGGAAAGAAGGGATTTGTCTCTTTTGGCAATGATGCTAGGGGTTACATCATCGGTAAGGGCTTTGTCTCCAATGGAGAAATCAAATTTGATGATGTTAATCATGTGGAAAATCTCAAGTACAACCTCTTGAGTGTCAGTCAAATGTGTGATAAAGGCCATGTTGCCCTCTTCACAAGTCAAAACTGTAGGATTCTGTCATCCAAAGTTTTGCCCTTGATTGACAAGGTGTTGGATGATCACACTCTCCTGAAAGCCAACAGGACAGGAAGAGTGTATGCCTTAGATCTCTCTAAGAAGATAGATCTCAAAGGCAATCCTTGCCTATTTTCCAAAGCCTCTTTTCAAGAATCTAAACTGTGGCACAGGAGGCTTGGTCATGTTAATCTCAAAAACATGAATCAGCTTAGCTACAATAGTTTAGTCAGAGGCTTACCAATAAAGGAGTTCCACTGTGATGAAACATGCACTGCTTGTTTAAAAGGAAAACAGCACAAGGTCTCATTTCCTCCTATTGAAGTGTCCAAGTCCACTGCCTGCTTGCAATTACTGCATATGGATCTATTTGTCCTGTGAGAGTAATGAGCATGGCAAAGAAGAAATACTGTCTGGTAATTGTGGATGATTACTCCAGATTTGTATGGACTTTCTTCCTACATTCAAAGGATGAGGCTGCTCAGAAGATTATCCACTTTGTGCTGTACATTGAGAAGCAGTATTCCCTTCCAGTCAAGTGTATTAGGAGTGATAATGGAACTGAGTTCAGAAATCATACACTTGATGACTTCTATCTCTCAAAGGGAATCAAAAGGCAGTTAGCATTCCAAGGACTCCAGAACAAAATGGAGTAGTGGAGAGAAAGAACAGGACTCTCATTGAAGCTGCAAGGTCCATGCTGGCTGACTCAGGTTTGCCATTGACCTTTTGGGCCGAAGCTGTCAACACAGCTTGTTATGTGCAAAATAGAGTTTTAGTAAATCAGAGGTTGATGAAGACTCCATATGAAGTTCTCCATCATTTGGCTCCTCTGATTTCATTTTTCAAAGCATTTGGGTGTCCCTGTTTTATTCTCAACACAAAGGATCAACTCCACAAATTTGATCCTAAGGTGGATGCAGGATACTTTGTTGGTTATTCATCTACTTGCAAGGCATACAGAGTCTTCAACTGCAGAACAAAGATGGTTGAAGAAACTCTACATGTTAAGTTTAATGAATCTCCAAAGGACAAGATTCCACAAAGTCCTGTGGAGTTATTTGATCTGGACATACTGCAATATGTTCCTTATCAAACTCCTGCTGTTGCTCCTGTCAACAGTTCACCACCTGGTGGTACTGCTGATGATGATGATGATTGCAGTACTCACCTCTTCAGGTTTAGTGATCAGCTGCCTGACTCTACTAGACCTGATGTTCCTGTAGCGCCAGTAGCACCATCCACAACAAATGCTGATGAGATTTCTTCGAATTCAACTTCCTTTGAATTACCATCCACTGATTGGTTTCAAGGAAATGATTCACCATCACCATCTGTTGCTGCTGAACCAGCTACAAACACTTGCACAGATCTCATTGTGTATCAAGATCTGAAGAATCACCCTATGTCTCAAATCATTGGTGATATCACTGCTGGAGTATCAACAAGAAGTCAATTGTCAAATTTCTGCCTCTATGCTCTCTTCATCAGTCAGCAAGAGCCAAAGAATTATCACATTGCTTTAAAGGACAATGGATGGGTTGATGCCATGCAGCTTGAGCTTCTTCAGTTCAAGAAACAGCAAGTGTGGGAACTGGTTCCTCTACCTCCAGGTAAGTGTGCAATAGGCACTAAATGGGTGTTTAGGAACAAAACTGATGAAAATGGGCTTATTGTTAAGAACAAGGCCAGACTGGTTGTTCAGGGGTTTGCACAAGAGGAAGGTATTGATTATGATGAAACCTTTGCCCCTGTAGCCAGACTGGAAGCAATTCGATTGTTTTTAGCTTATGCTGCTTATCAAAACTTAAAGTCTTTCAAATGGATGTCAAAAGTGCATTTTTGTATGGAAAAGTTAAAGAAGAGGTCTATGTATGTCAACCTCCAGGCTTTGAGGACAATAACATCCTAATTGGGTGTATAAGCTTGATAAAGCTCTTTATGGGTTAAAACAAGCTCCCAGAGCCTGGTATGAGACATTATCAAACTTTCTTCTGGAAAACAATTTCACTAGAGGCTCCATAGACAAGACTTTATTTATTAAGAAAACTGGGCAGCATAATCTACTTGTTCAAATTTATGTAGATGATATCATTTTTGCATCCTCTGATCCAAAGTTGTGTGATGCCTTTACAAAGTTGATGCAACAGAAGTTTGAAATGAGTGCCATGGGTGAATTACAGTTCTTTCTGGGGTTGCAAATCAAACAAAAGGCTGATGGAATTTTTATTCATCAATCCAAATATACAAAAGATCTTTTGCAAAAGTTTGATTTACAAAACTGTAAGCCCTGTTCTACTCCCATGAGCAGCACCACACAACTGGACTCAGATCAGAAAGGTAAAGTGGTTGATGAAACACTTTACAGATGTATGATTGGGTCCTTGATGTATTTAACAGCTTCTAGACCAGATATTATGTTTGCTACATGTGTTTGTGCTAGATTTCAGGCTGCACCTAAAGAGTCTCATCTGATTGCAGTCAAGAGGATCTTTAGATATCTGCAAGGCACTCCATCTCTAGGTTTATGGTATTCTACCAGACATTCTGGTAAATTAGTTGCTTTTTCTGACAGTGACTATGCAGGGTGTAAGTTGACCAGGAAATCAACTTCTGGTGGATGTCAATTCCTAGGCAACTGCTTGATTTCTTGGCAGAGCAAGAAACAGACCTCAGTTGCTACATCCACTGCGGAAGCAGAGTACATTGCTGCTGCAAGCTGTACATCTCAGGTACTCTGGCTTCAAAACCAACTTTTGGATTATGGCATTACAGAGACTAAGACTCCATTGTTAATGGATAGTGCTTCAGCTCTTTGCATTGTCAAAAATCCAGTCCAGCACTCTAGGACCAAACATATAGAGATCAGACATCATTTTATAAGGGATTGTTTTGAAAAAGGTCTGATTGATCCTAAGTTTGTGCCTAGTGCTGATGAGCTTGCAGACATTTTTACTAAGCCTTTGGATAGTTCAACTTTCCAAAACCTGGTGTTAAGGCTTGGTATGCTGCAGCTAGAATAGGTGACAACTACTGATGATCTCAGTAATTCATACTGATGATCATAAGTACATGTCCCATATAAGTACTGATGAGCTCTTTTAACCTCAGTAGTTTTTATAACTACTGAAGGCTAAATGTCTCACAAGTACTGAAGTACCTCATCTGCTTTAAACTACTGACGTAGTTACAACTACTGATGCAGTCATAACTACTGCAATCAGTAAAAACAGATAAGTACTGATGTCCTATGAAACAACTGAAATCAGCCATAAAGACTGATGAATGTGTTGAGGATAGTTTGAAACAGCTGAAAAGCTAAGAATTGACGAAAACAGCTGAAGAGAACTTTCTCTTCAGTCGTTTGTACAACTGCTGTTTCATTTTAAACAACTGAAGCAAAACCACGTCTTCAGTAGTTTTTATAACTACTGATGACCAATACCAAGTCTTCAGTCGTTTACAACAGCTGATGACAAAACCACTGTCTTCAGTAGTTTCATAACTACTGATGACAAACACCATGTCCTCAGTTGTTTCAATCATCTGAAGTCAAAACCACGGTCTTCAGTAGTTTTCTAAACTACTGATGCCTAACACCACGACTTCAGCTGTTTCAACGTCTGAAAGGATAATACCATGTCAACGGTCGTTTAAAAAACTGATGACTAACACCACATCCTTTAGTCGTTCCTCACCCGTACCCTATAAATACCCTTAACCTGAGCTCTCCATGCTTCATCTTCTTCAAACCTAACGTTCCTCTCCAAAACTTCCATGGCGTCTATGCAAATTAAACCGCGACACAACTGTGTTGCCTACCTCACAAAATCGCCGATCTGGACTAAGTTCGATGCTGCTATCGATCTTATGGTTCAGTCCCATACAACAAGGCATTCCTTCTGAACCCCGTTTTACATGCCGAATCCTTGAACCAATTTTGGATGAACATTACTGTTACAACTGAGGAGAGCCACACACAATCCCTCCGGTCAGTCGTCAACAACAAAGAAGTAGTGATTACTCCTGCAACAATCCGTAAAATTCTTCAACTGAGTGAAGCTACCTCTCCTGCTGGATATCCGAAGGGCACCATAGATCTATCATTTGCTCGCATGGATATCAAGGTGATCTCAGTGCCACCACCATCATGAAGAAACACTTTAATGACGCTGAGCGCCTGATCTTTCATATGGTCAATGTATGTTTGGCCCCTAAGACATCGTCTTGGGATCAAATGTCCACCAAATGGCAGCAGGTAATGTATTCTATCCTTGAGCAACAACCACTGAATTTTTCAGACTTAATATTTTCAGAGCTCAAAGATATGGCTCAAAAACTAACTGCCAACCGTTGGATACTCTATCCACGGTTCATCATGGCCATTATTATAGACCAGCTTAATGCTGAGGGACTTGTTGGCTTGGGAGTCCCTGCTACGGCTGTTCTGCCGGAAGTATACTCCCGGCACAACTCTGACCGGACACTCAAACTGGCTGCCAAGCTGCGAAAACCCACGCAGCTGGAACCCACAGCCACCACCTCCAAATCCAATGTCCCCACCAAACCCACCAAAAAGAAACCCAAAATGGCTACTCAGGGAATTGAGTCCCCTGAGGATGCTCCTGCACACAAACGCAGGATATATCCACTAGTCCAAACCCCCTAGTGGATACAATGACTCCTCCAGCCACAGCCGCTCAGGCTTCCTCTCAACAGGAGCCTGCAGCAACCCAAGGGGCACCTACTTATCTGGGATCTTCCTCACTTGAGGAGATTGCCATTGAAGAGCATCATCCACCCCCGGTGCACACTGCTTCTAACCCCTTACACCAAAACACCGCCCTCACAGCCCAACTTTAATAGTTGCACAAGTGCTGACTCAATTGCACTCCTCACCCCCTCCCCAGAAACCACTTACTACTGGGAATTCCTCTACAATTGAGGGGGAGGAACACAGTGCACCTGAGAACCCACAGCACAGGGGTTTCCCAATTCTATCTCCTGGTGTAGACAAGGAGCTTAGAATATCTAGTGAGGCTGCCACCTCCTCTGACTCAGCACATGACCAGAGTGAGGCTGGTAACATTGCTAAGACCTCCCTAGAGGCAACAGCTGATGATGGACATTGTCCTGAGGCTGGAAGTCCCCAGTACCAAGCACAAGGGGCACATGCACCAACTGGTCTACACCCAGTGCATGTAAATCCTGCTCTAAGCAGGAGGTCAGGTGATTCAGTATCAACTGATGATGACCTGAGCTTCTTCTATGATGTAGTTGCTCAAAATACCATTCTAGAGGATGAGGTTAGCAGACTCAAAGAGCTGCTGGCCAAGATGTCTCAGGATGCAAGTCCATCTGCCACCATCATACACCCACAGATGGCACCTTCCCTTGAAGGTTTCCCAAACACAGAGCCACCCCAAAATCAACCACCTGCCTCTGCTTCAGGCCCTACTTCTCAGGAACAGAACCCTCCTGAGCAAATAGGTGCTATACTTCAAAATTCCCTCCCTCTCATCACCCCCATAATCACTGATATAGTGATCAAAGCCCTTGATGAGAGGCTTTCCTCACCTTACAGCCCTTGTTGATGCTGTGTCCAAAGACTCTTTCTGCGGTACCAACCCCTTCCTCCAATGCCCAAAAAGGGGAGAGTACTGCAATGAAAGAAGAAAGAAGAGGAAAAGATCCGAGGAAAAGAGGAGGAGAAAGAACAGCAACCAATGCTCACCTACAAGCGAAAGAAAGGTGCTGATGAGCACATTGCTGAAGATAAAGCCTTGGAGCTACTGATAAAAGAGGCTGATGCCGAACACAGTAGATCAATGGACAACATCATTGATCAGCTGTTTAGGCAGGCCATGACACCAATAAACTTGACTCTGAGATTCGACGACTAGAGATTGAAGAAATCCAGAACAGATGGGCAAGTTATGAAGTGTTAGAAAGAGAAAGGCTTGAAATCATGATAATTTATTGCAAAATATCTTGGAAGATCAATGATTGAAATCAAAGCTTGGTCCAGGGACAGTATCTTGGCAATCACCACCAACTGTTCATCTGAAGTATATACTAAGGGGCTGGTCATTGAAGCTTTGAATGAAGCGGGTGCTGGGAGCAGGACTGAGCTAGCCAAGCAATCAAAAGCCACACTCACCTCAAGGATGCTAGAACAGCCTGTCAACATTCCCACACCAAAACCACCCAAAACACAACCCACCAAACCAACTCCCTTACCCTCAAAACCCATAGCCGATGATATACCCTTGAAGAAGAAGAGAAGGATATTGAGGCTAGAAGACGATGATGAAGATGAAGAAGACAGGCTGCCGCTCTCAGCTGTGATTCAGTTGCCTAAGGCCACAAGTCACTCCTCAGCAATTACTCCTGAAGTCCAGAGACAAATGGTTAAAGTGAAGCTAGAAGAAGAAGAGCTTCATAAACAGCATGATGAGGATTGCTGAAGAGAGTTGACAAAGCTTATGCAGCCACATCTTCCATCATCAATATGAAGGAGCAAGCTCTCAGACTTTACACTCTCAGGCATACCTTTCAATATCAAAAGGAAAGAGTGAGGATTTGGCCTGATCCCAGGGTCTCTCAAGAATTCATAAGAACAATATACCTCGGAGATACATTGGCCAGGTGAAAAAGATCGTAGATGAAGTGATCTCTCTGGTCTTTGTAGTTTCACCCTGGGAAATCCTAGAAGACTTCAAGAAGGCCTACAAAGCTAATCTAACCCCTCAGAAGATGTTGGAAAACAAAATAGTGAAAAAGGGGTTAGTTTACAAGAGGCTTGAGGAAGTCAGGAAAATGAGCTCCAGTTGTTCCTAGAGGGTAATCACCCGATGAGTTTGCTTACAGAATAATAACAACTGTGGAGCTAAAGAATGGGAAACAGGCCAAATACCTGTCTGAGTATTATGGGCCGAATCATTGTTTGAAGGAGGTGCTGAAGAGCTAACCATGGAGGAACAAATCACCTTCCTTGAGGCCTACACAAGAGAGTCGTACAGACTCATTATGGGGAAGTGAATCTCATGAATGGGATAACAACTCTGTGTCCTGTTCCCCAAAACAGAGTTCCCATTCATACTCTGCCAAACAAATATTTGAGGTTCTTCCCAGCCGGAGCTACATGGGTCATCTTCTCTACTGATCAAGAAGGAAAAAGACCAACCTTTTGGCCATCAATAAGTGGGAGTATAAATAAGTTAGAGGTTTTGGCTGCATTGGTTCAGGGGAGTTGTGTTGGACCAAAAGAACCAATGAGCCAAGATCAGAAAATCTCTAAGTCCCACACGGTATCACAACAACTGCTGAAAGCTCATCAGTAGTTTGACAAGTGCTGAAGACTTCAACAGCTGAAGATCAAGTGCTGAAGACCTTAACAGCTGAAGAACCAAAGTGCTGAAGTACAACAGCTGAAGAACACAAGTGCTGAAGCTGAAAGACCAAAGTACTGAAGAACAACAGCTGAAGAGTTCACAAGTGCTGAAGATCAACAACTGATGTACAAAGTCTGAAGACAAAGACTGAAGACACTCAGCTGATGACATCTACTGAAGTCATCAGGATGAAACACCTGAAGGTCAAAGTCTGAAGATCAAGTACTGAAGCCTCAGTAGTTTCACACAACTGCTGAAGAGTACTTCTTCTTGTAGTTGATAGTTATGTTTATTTTTCTATTGTTTCAGTAGTTGTTTCAGTAGTTTTGTACTGACTGAAGATCTTTGTTCTTCATCGTTGTAGTATTCAGTATTTTATATTTTGTACTTACTTGCTATATGTTCTCAGTAGTTGTGAACATTTCAGCATTTGTTAAGATTTAGTTATTTCTGTATGGGATCTGTCATGTCTGTCACTTTCCGTGATAACAGCAGTGACTGTTGCACTCTATATAAGGATGTGACAACCTATTGTAATCATTGAGTGAAATGAGTAATTGATGGAAATTGATTGATTCGATTAGAAATATTTACATCTATAAACATTCCTAGAAATCAGAAATTCATTTCTCTCCCTATAACTGTATGCGATCTTAATGCTCACATATTCGTTGGCTTGCTACAATTTGTCTAATTCGTTTTGTATTCCGCTGCTTTATATTCTGACACATCAAACTTGTGATCTCTGATCCTGTCACCTCCTCAAACGCTCACGGATACATAAGGCTATATCTACAACCGTGCACGACTTACAAATCACTACACCAGGCATTCTGGGAGAATGCCTCAGTGGATCGCTCTCGTGAGCCATACAGCATCCGAAGCACCATATGGTCAAGCTATCGACATTACCGCTACTGACATCCAAATCCTTGAGTTTGGGGATGACTCCACTCACCCCACTAAGTTACATCCTTGACAGTGAGAGGGTGTTTCCTCCGAATCAAGTATGCGGGGGACATTAACTCGGGGTGCTAAATAAGAGCAACCTGTGCCCACAATACAAAATCTGGCACATGTGATTCTTAAGTGCATTGCTTCGAGAAGGGGTGGTTTCGATGACCTATCAGATCAGATACAAATGCCTTCGTGGCTCTGGTGCTGAACCACCCTTTCAGCTTCTCGAATATGATCTTTGCTTATTTGGTAGAGAACATTGCAGCAAAAGGGAAAGAAGGTTTTTGTATGTATCCAAGGTTTCTTCAGATGATATTCAATGAGAAGCTGCCTCTGCTCCCCAAGGAAAGTCACGATGCAGTGACTTTGGAACTTATGGATGACACTACTTTGGGTAGGATGGTGGTGTACCGGGGCAAGCAAGTGAAGCCCCAGCAAAGAGGCTGATTGGCCATTTTGCAGATGAAAGTTATGTGGCACCGGGAGAGACCCAATGGCGTCACGAGGATAGTGACTCCGACGTGGAGCCAATTGTCCTACCCACTGATGATTCAGATGATGATGATAGTGGGGGTGCCGGAGACAATATGCCTGTTCCACAGAGAGGCACTACGTCTGATGTCGTGCCTCCAGCATTCGCCCCGGCTGCAGAAGTTACCGAATCAGCTGGGTTTCATCATGATTTTGTCCTTGAGACAGAAGTAGAAGAAGAGAGTCTGATGAGGAGCCCCTCACCAGGATTGTGGGAAGAAAAGTGGTTCCCACAGTACATGGCTTCGGGTGGTTGGTGAGCACCCAAGAGACTCTAGAGAGACAGAGACAGACCCGACCTATGCTCCAGGGTCAATCGGCAGGGTAGGAGGGGGAGCATCCACCTCGAAGGGAACGAGGAGAAAACAGATGGCTCAACCCCATGGGCAGAAACCAAAGAAGAAGCGTCGTTTGACCTTCATCACTACTACCTCAGCCACTACAGCCACCACCACCACCACTACCACCTCTTCAGACACACCATCCACCACTATAGCCACCACAACCCCCACAACAACCACAGACACCACCAGACCGACCACCACAATACAGATCCCAGCCACCACTACATCATTCACCCCTCACTCACCACCACTATCATCCCGACCTGACCCGATATTCACCACAGCCACCACCACCACCACTAGCCACCAAACCGAGCCCTCAGCCTATCCCTCATTCACTTACAGATCACCTCTACCTATAGTTGCGGTAGAAGAACAGTTGTCGGCACTAAACAGAATGGTAATGCGTTTGCTGGCTGCCAATGAGGAAAAGGCCTCCCAAATCCGCCAGCTTACTGGCCTGACTGCTGCACAAACTCACCAAATTGCAAAGCAGGCTCAAGTGATAGAAAGGCAGGCCCGACAGATGACTGCCCAGAGCAACGAGATAGCCCTTCTCCAAGCTCAAAGCGTCACCTCAGGGAAGAAAATAAAGGAGTTGGAAAAGGCTAAAAAGACCATTTTGCTAAAGCTGAAAGGATCGAAGGAGGAGCCATTAAAGATAAGGGATGGGGACAGAAATGATGATGATGATGAAGACGATAATGATGATGATGAGAGTGAAACTGACGAAGAGAAAACTGAAGAATGGCACGAAGTTGATGACACTGACGGAGGAGAAGCAGCTGAATCTGTCTCAGCTCCAGGGCAAGAGAAAAGATCAAAGAATAGACAAGATCTGCCAGCTTCTGCTTCTGCACCTCCATGTGATGAGCCGAGTATTCAGGATAAAAGTAAATAGTAGATGTTTATGTATTTATTTACTTTTGTATTCTGTATTGAAAAACCATGTATTAAATGTTTATATTAAGTTAATGCATTTCGTTTGATAAATTACTAATGATTTGAGTGTGAAATGTGTACATCAAACAGATCCAAATTATAAAAGAGATGAGTTTGATATTGCTCCCCTTCAGCAGGTCAAGTCCCAACTCACAATGGTTCTTGATCTGCAAGGGATTGTCAGAAGGTCCGTGAGTTATACCCCTGAAGAAGGGGAAATAATTCACGATCTATCAAAT
This sequence comes from Flaveria trinervia, assembly GCA_025506515.1. NCBI lineage: Eukaryota > Viridiplantae > Streptophyta > Magnoliopsida > Asterales > Asteraceae > Flaveria > Flaveria trinervia. The sequence goes on along the minus strand of CM046458.1, from coordinate 63,255,610 downwards.
GAGCAACTGGCAGAAATTTTCAAGCTCAATCCTGATGAAATAGTGAAAGATGCTCCGACATGTAATTCTACCTGTGATGACGAGCTAAATAACGTTGATGAAATAGAGATAGAAGATGTCACTGCAGAGCACTATCCTCAGTATGCTGACAATAAGGTCAATGTGGTTCCCAATCTGGGTGAATCCCTTGTCGGTGATACATTTGAGGTGTTAGACAAAATGGAGCAAGAGTCAGAGAAGACAGAGGGAATGGCCCAAGCCTCAAAGGATGATGTTGGTATCTGTAAGGCTGAATGGGCTGCGTGTTTTAAAGAAGTTAGAGCCCAACGTGCTGCACCGAAGAAGGATGCCTACACCAAGATCTACAGAGTCAAGAAACATCTTAAGGTGTCAGGCAGGATTATAGCATGGGCATATTTTGATGATCTTAACGTTTATGCCGTTAAGAGGGAGAAGGGCATAGAGTACTTTAGATTTCCACATGATCTAAAGACTCTACCAGGTTTTGAGCTCAACCAGCTAGCCAAATTGAAGCTGTTGTATGCTGACCCGAGAAAGATGTCAGGCTGGTTTGAGGCTGCCCTAAAGAAAGAGTACCACGCCAGGTGGATTAACTTCAGACCTTAACAACCTACAAGGTATATTAGAAGGTCTGAGATGGATGCCATTACTGGAAAACCAAAGATAGTGTTGAAGTGGAATCCTCCGCGCACATGTCAAGAATCCCACTCCAGGAAATGACAAAGGATTTCACACCACACTTTAAGTGGTGGTACTACGATTGGAGAACAGAAGAAGCGGTCATAGTCCTAAATAAAGAGGGCCAAATGGATACAATCAGAGTATTCGACCCGATGTGGCTTACCAACTTGTCGGAAAATGATGTCTATACACTTACAAGTGGCCACTGTTCTATGATACGCAAGATATTGTACAGGCCCTCCAGTTCCAAATTGTCATAAGACTTTGCTTCGCGTTTGATATTCACGCGGGAGTCACAAAAGAGAACAAGTACAAGAAATATGAGGAGGTAATGAAGAAAACAAGACATTAGAGAGATCTAGGTCCAAGGGGGAGTTTGTTGATACATGTATGTCCCTAGATCATGATATGTGATGTAATAGATCTTGTTTGGTATGATTAATGAAATGATATTGATTGTTTGTTAGTTAAAATGTTTAATGTTTCATTAATGAGTCGACATTGAATTGGTTAATTAGGTTAGTGATTGCTTGAATGATTACACATAATGTTTATTAATTAATACATTCAAACTTAACATAATTAAGTTTTCATGCGAATGGCTCATGCGAATGAACCATACGCATGAATAACTTCACACGATTGAATCAGTCGCACGACTAAACCAGGAGACTGGATCAGTCGTACGATTGTAACATAAGATTGGCTCAGTCGCATGACCGAACACTCAGTCGTACGAATGAATCAACCGCATGGCTCAATCGCACGACTGAACCATACTAATGGTTCAGTCACACGATTGGATAAACCAACCTATAAATACAACTCAATTCGTGAAAAACAAGGACTCTCGATCACTTACAATTCCAGACGTACCCTAGCCGTCCAGAAACCTCCCAATTCGTTCTCCAAGTTCATAGAACACATTAGATCGATTCCCAATAGATTTCTAACGTTAGTTTCAATTCTTGATTGATTCTTCGTGTGTTCTCACTGATTGGATCGCCAATCAAATAGGATTCCGCACTATTTGATCTGGTTTACACGTTAATCTCTAGGTATTTTGGTCAAATACCAGGTCCTATCAGGTTCATTCAGGACTTTTCCAAGATCGCTTCTCCACTGACCAAGTTGACCCGAAAGGATGTAAAGTTTACGTTGGGTCAAGCTCAAGAACAGCCGTTCGAGGAGTTAAAGGTAAGGTTGACTCAAGCTCCTGTCTTGTCGTTACCCGAAGGAAGCGAGGATTTGGTAGTATACTCAGATGCTTCTTACTTAGGGTTGGGGTGCGTATTAATGCAAAGGGGGAAAGTTATAGCCTATGCATCCCGAAAGCTGAAAGTTCATGAGGTCAACTACCCTACTCATGACCTGGAGCTAGCAGCCATGGTCTTTGCACTAAAGATTTGGAGGCACTATCGATATGGGACGAAGTGCACCATTTTCACGGACCACAAGAGCTTGAAGTACTTCTTCGAGCAAAAAGATCTGAACATGAGGCAGAGGCGATGGTTGGAGCTTATAAAGGATTATGACTGCGAGATCCATTACCATCCGGCAAAGCCAATGTGGTGGCGGATGCTCTTAGCTGGAAGAAGAGGCCCAAGCCGATTCGGGTGAAAGCATACCAACCAATCATGACCTCTAATGTAGTGAAGCAAGTCAAGGAGTTTCAAGATGAGGCATTAAAAGAAGAACATCTAAACTCTGAAAGAATGAGAGGTCTGGTTGGGGAATTGAGTGAAAACACACTTGGTGTTAAAACTCAATTTGGACGGGTGTGGATTCCTCATTTCGGGGATCTACGTGTGAGGATTATGGATGAAGCTCACAAGACTCAATACTCCATTCGTCCTGGTGCCACAAAGATGTATCAAGACATGAAGAAAGATTATTGGTGGCCGGGTATGAAACGTGACGTGGCAGAGTATGTGAGTAAGTGCCTTACTTACCTACAGGTGATGGCGGAACACCAGAAGCCGTATGGGAAGATCCAACCTTTGGATATACCGAAATGGAAGTCGGAGCACATCACCATGGATTTCATTACGAAACTGCCCCATACTCCGAAAGGATACGATGCCATTTGGGTGATTGTTGACCGCTTGACGAAGAGTGCTCACTTCATACCGATCCGCGAGACATATTCATCCGAGAGGTTGGCTGACCTGTTCATCAAGAAGATTGTAACTCGTCATGATGTACCGGTGTCCATTGTGTCTGATCGTGACACCCGGTTTACGTCTAAATTCTGGAAGAAATTCCACGACGCCATGGGGACGAGGTTACATATTAGCACGACTTATCATCCCCAAACTGATGGTCAGTCAGAGAGGACCATTCAGATGTTGGAGGACATGCTTCGGGCATGTGTAATCGATTTTGGTGGAAGTTGGGACGACCACTTACCGTTAGCCGAATTCTCATACAACAACAGCTATCATGCTAGCATTGGTATGCCACCATATGAGATGCTATACGGTAGGAGATGCAGAACACCCGTTTGTTGGAGTGACATTGGTCAGAAAGAGTTGGGAAGCATCGAGGTAATTGAGCCTACGAATGAGAAGCTTGAGAGGATCAAAGTCTTCATGAAGGCAGCCAAAGATAGACAGAAGTCGTATGCCGATAAATGAAGTAGACCAATTGAGTTCCAGGTGGGTGACCGGGTTATATTGAAGGTCTCACCTTGGAAGGGTATTACCAAATTCAGGAAGCGGGGCAAGTTGAGCCCAAGGTATATAGGCCCTTTCCGAATCATTGCTCGAGTAGGAGAGGTGGCCTATAGATTGGAGTTTCCAGATGAGTTAAGTGGAATTCACCCGACATTCCATGTATCTCATTTGATTAAGTGCTTAGCCGATGAAGACATGATTGTTCCATTGGAGACATTGAAGTTGATGAAAGGCTTAATTATGCGGAGCAATCAGTTGCAATCATCGATCGTAAAGAGAAGAGGCTGAGAAATAAAGTGGTTCCTTTTGTGCGTGTACAGTGGAAGCACAGGAAGGATCCGAGTCTACATGGGAGACTGAGGAGGAGATGAGGCAGCATTATCCTCGTCTATTTGAGGAATAACAGGTTTCGGGGACGAAACCTATATAAGGGGGTGGACTTGTAACACCCGGTTATTTTTAAAAGACAAGAAATAAAGAATAAAAGAAAGAAAGACAATTCAGTCCAAGTGGAGGGACTAAAAGTGTAAAAAGGAGAAAAATCTTCGAAAAGTTGGTGTAAAGGTGGGCATGGCCGCCCACCCTCACTTCCCATCAACATATCTTTGGTTCTAGAGAGAGAGAGAGCAGAAGAGAACTCTTGGCTTGTGGAAGAAGAAGAAGAAGTGAACGAATTCAAGGTAAGAATTAGTGGTTTTTACATGTTTATGACGGGATTTATCCCGGTTATGTGTTCGTGTGCTTATGGGTTGTGTTTATACTCGTGTGTGTGTGTGTTTTTGGATGTTGTTTCTAGGTGTTTTGAACTCATAGCAAGCGGTAAAAAGGAAGAACACCCAAGTTGCACCAGGTGAGTTCTAGACCCTAGTTTTCACTTATTTTAAACTATCTTTGGGGCTGAAAATGTATTAAAATGACTTTTCAAAGTTTATGTATGTATACCTGTATGTATTATGCATGTTGGATGTTAATTCTTGAATGCTTATAGGTTATTCATGTTTAGAATAGCCATATTAGCTTTGAACAGATGGATTTAATGATTGGGTTGAAAACATACTGGAAACATGTAGAACAGAAGGTCCATGCGCCTGATAAGGCTCATGCGCCTGAAAATGCCTTAGAAAGAATTAAGTGTAATCCCTGCGCCCAAACAGTAGCCCATACGCCTAAGATTACCTTAGAAGTGATTAAGTATAGCCCATGCGCCTGAACAGCGGCCCATGCATCTAAAATTGTTTGCTGGATGACTAAGTGTAGGGCCATGCGCCCCAATAGTGCTCATGCGCCCCAATAGTGCTCATGCGCCCCAATAGTGCTCATGCGCCCAAGTGGCTCATGCGCCTAACTGTCCATGCGTCCGAATTACTCATGCGTCAAAGTTTCATACGCACAAATAGTGCCCATGCGCCTGAATAGTTCACGCGCCTAAAGTGAAAAGGTTTGTGTTGGCTGATGCGCCTACATAGTGATGAAACGCCCGAACAGGGCTCATGCGCCCAAATAGTTCCCATGTGCCTAAGCACTTAGAAATTTTTACAGAATTTTCTGGGAGTCTGTGCTTTAGGGTTTTGACCGAGGTTGACTAAGGGCTTATTAATGATGATGTTTCATGCATGGTATGATTGCTTATGATTGTTCCTTATTATTGTTATTGCTATTATTATTATTACTTATAGTATGTGACTTTACGTGGTATGTTATTATCGTAACGTAAAGTATAGCGTAATAATAAAGTGAAAGAGAAATAAAGAAAAGAAGAGGAACATTAACGAAAAATGTTAACAAGTCTTGCAAGCTTACAGGAGGTACACGACCATGTTGTCGTTAGCTCAACTGTGTTGCGGGTTAGCTACCCTATTATGCACACAGGGTCAATCGGTTGAGATTGGCAGGACCTTTGCAGTGTGTCCTGGTGATTGGTTGGTGTAACACCCGAATATTTATTATTTTGAAGCCGGTGAAGAAAGAAAAGAAAATAAAGTTCAAAGTCGAGGGACCAGACTCGCCAACGAAGAAAAGTTGGGAAATGTGGTGATATTAGTAGGGAGAGGGCAGCCCACTCTCCCCACACACCCCACATTTCAAACTTCATAGAGAGAAAGGAGAAGCATAAGAGAAAAAGAGTGGTTCGGGTGATTCGGGTGGCCATACTCGTTGTGTAGCAAGCCAAATTAAAGCCCTTAACGTTGTGGTCGTTTATGTGAGTTCTAGGACCCCACTTTTACTTGTTTTCAACCGATTTTGGGGCTGGAAAGCATAAAAACCCGTTTTTGTATGTGTATGTGTTCGACCCATTTAGGTGTGATGTGTGTGATGCGTTTCGTGTACGTTTCCGGGCTTATGTGTGCTTGTATGGTGTTATGGTATGCATTCCTAAGGTCCAGGAGGGTTAATTCAGGCTTAAAATGGGTTTAGATGAGTTTGGAGGCCGAAAACCCTCGGCTGCAGTCGGGATGAACTCCATTCTGCATAAGCTAGGGCTAGGCGACCGAATGGAGGCCATACAGTCGATTGAGGGGCGATTGAGGGTCATTCGCACGATTGGGATTCATTCGCACGATTGAGGATTCAATCGCACGACTAAGGTTTCAGTCGCACGACTGGGAGACCAATCGCATGGGGAGTCATGCGACTGAGGGTTCAGTTGCATAAGTGCTTTGTCGCATGAGTTCATTCGCATTAGATCAGTCGCATAGGTGCCCATTCGCATTTGTTCCATCCGCATGAGGTTCATACGCAAGACTGGATGCCCATTCGCCTAAATGTTCATCCGCTTGAGTTCAATCGCATGATGTTCAGTCGCATGGAGGCCATTCGACTATTGGGTGTCCATACGCACGATTATGGCTGTTGCACCCGAAGAAAGTGTAGTTAGACTTCTGGCTTTCGGGGGAAAGTGCAGATGTAAGTCTTGACGTAAAGGTTTCCTATAAGAGCATGTAAGATAGCAGATATGGCGTTAGAAGCATGTAGGGCATAGAGATGATGATGTTGCATGTTATGTATGTATGATGTTGCCCTGTATGATGTGATGTGGATGCATGTTAATGTTCCTTAGTATGATGTATAATATCTTTCCTATGGCTTTACTTATTATGAGGAATGAATGAAGTATTATGTAACATAAAGTGAAAGATAATGAAAGAGGAACATGATGATGAATGCATGCATTAATGAACGAATGAAAGAAGTCTTGCAAGCATTGAATATCAGGGTCCTTCTTTGTGATTGACCAAACGTGTAGTGCCTCTACCGCTTACCCCTAGTACTGTGGCATACGTTTAGCTGTTCATTTATTGACTTTGGCCCAGTAGCTAAGACTGATGGTTACTCCTAGTACCGTGGCATACGTTTAGCTGTTCATTTATTGACTTCGGCCCGGTAGCTAAGACTAGCCGGGGTGTAGCACATGGTATTGGTACGGTTGACGTCCGATGCGCAAGTAAAGTTATATAGAACGAATGGACGAACGAATGAATGAAGAAGATAATAATGATATTATCTACGTGTACGTATGATGTGTGATCATGGAAAAGTAGCGAATGGTTTTATATGAAAGTAAAGTAAGTTTTATAATAAAACTAGGACTCACTCAGCAACGCTGACTTTTTATATGTTTTCCAGTTGGTAGGAATGATTGCTGAGGATGGCACCGTGAAGCTACTCAGCTCCTTTTGGGATGGCATTCTTTTGATTGATGTTTTTGCATTGTAATGCGAACAAACTATTTTGTAATGAATGTTGTATTAATTTGCAAAAGCATTTACATGGAAATGAAAGATTGTTTTAGTTTTCCGCTGCGATTTTATGAAATACAAATGTAATTATACATTTTATGTGCGATGAGAACCCATCTATAAGCGTCCCGATTTTGGGGCCTTACAAGTTGGTATCAGAGCCAAAGTTTAAGTGAAATGGGTAAAGTTTCAAAATAAACCTTTACTTAAACTGAGAATGGGATGGAAAGGGAATGGGATGCCAATATGAGTAGCTGCGTGCCATCAGGTATTTTCGTAAAGTTAACCGGTTTTATGTGTTGTATGTGGATTTAAATACTGATGTAGTCAGGACAGGTAATGCTTGGTGTGTGAAGAGTAAAGTAAGTGGCTAATCACAACTGGCCACTGTAATTAGGGACTTACTATACTTAACATAAACTGAGCTGTTCCCTTGAATGACTATGTTGGTGTTTCAATCTTTCAGTGTGCGTGTGATGGCCGGAGGTAGATCTTTGAAAGCTTCAAGGGGTGGAGGTCACAGTGTTGAACCGCGACCCAAGAGAGGGAGACCCAGAGTTGAGAAGGTGGTTCATGAAGAACTAGAGACCCCTCATCCGGAGGGTGGCGACAAGAGCGCAATCAGAGAGCTTCGGTAAAGGAGGCTATGGTGGAAGAGGTTCATCAGGTGATGCAGAAGATTCTACCGTCTATGGTGACTGAAGTGATTAAGGGAGTAAGAGAAGGGGAAAGAAAGGAGAGAAACAGGTCCTCGGGAGGACGGGAACAACCAGAGCTGGAAACGGTTCTCTCGATGACGAAGAAGAGGAGGAGGAAGAAGAGCCTGTGCCGGAGACAGCACGAGGCTGTAACTATGGGGGGTTTTTGAGATGTAAGCCCCCTACTTTCGACGGTAATGGCAATGCTGCCGCTGCTCACCGATGGGTGAGAGAGATGGAGGCTGTTCTCAACATCAGTGAGTGTCGGGAAGATCAAAAGGTGAAGTTTGCCACTCATTCATTTGTGGAGTCGGCACTATGTTGGTGGGACAACATTGTCCAAGCAGAGGGTAATCGGGAATCGGGAGAATGAAATGGCCCGAGTTGAAGAAGATGGTGATTGAGGAGTTCTGTCCTCACAAGGAAATGGATAAGTTGGAAAGGGAGTTTCTGCAGTTGGAGGCTGGAACCATGACACGCCAGCAGTATATAACAAAGTTCAATGAGATGGCACGATTGGTTCCAGATCAGGTGACGCCTCTATCTCGGAAGATCAAGAGGTACATTCAGGGCTTACCGGGGATGTCCGCAGGCATATGATCGCCGCCCAACCAAGCACGTTTAGGTGGGCGGTTGATTTGGCAGGGAGACTGTATGACGAGCGGGAGGTGGTGGTGACTGAAGCGAGTAAGAAGGGTGGTGGTGATTAAAACTGGAATGGGAGAAGGTTTGGTCGGGGTGATGCCTCGACGGGTAACAAAAAGGCACGGGTGGATGACCCCCGCGTGGCCATATTGGGAGCGGGATCAAGGAGGTGTGGTAAGTGTGGAAAGGAGCATGCGGGAGAATGTAGGCTGGGTTTGAATGTGTGCTTCAAGTGTGGGAAGACAGGGCATATGGCGAAGGATTGCCTGTCAGGCAAATGTTTTAACTGTGGGGAAATTGGTCATATGAGCAGAGATTGTAAGAAGTCGAGGGCTGAGGGTTCTGGGGTGAAGAAGACGGGAAGCGATGGACCGAGGGCGAGCGCCAGGGCATTCACCATGACACAGGAGGAGGCTAGGACGGACCCTGACGTTGTGTCCGGTATGTTTCTAGTGAACCAAACTTTAGCTTCTGTGTTATTTGATTCTGGTGCTAGTAAGAGTTTTATTTCTGCTGCTTTCTGCACTAAGTTGCCTGTTAGTAGTAGACGTGTTGATGCGCCCTTTGAGGTAGAAACTGGCATAGGTAAGTCTACCAAGATTTCTGAGATGATAGAGAATTGTGATGTGGAACTTGAGGGTCATAAGTTTCCTGTTAGACCATTCGTGATGGCCTTAGGTGGTTTTGATTTGGTTCTTGGGATGGATTGGCTAGCGGACTTCAAGGCGAACATTGTGTGTCGCAAGAAGATTATTCAGTTGTCGGCGCCTGACGGTAGTTCAGTAACGGTTTATGGTGATCGGGTTACTATGATTCTGAAGGTGATCTCGATGGCAGTGGCGGGAAAGTGTATGAGGCGTGGATGTAGTGCTTACTTGGCCTATGTAAAAGATGTGGATACGCCAACACCACAACTAGCCGATGTACCGGTTGTGTGTGACTTTCCAGACGTGTTCCCAGAAGACTTATAAGGAGTGCCACCTGACAGAGAGATTGAATTTCAGATTGATCTGATACCGGGTGCCCAACCTGTTGCCAAAGCACCGTATTGGTTGGCTCCGACCGAGATGAAAGAGTTGATGGAGCAGTTGCAAGAGCTGCTTGATAAGGGGTTCGTTAGACCGAGTATCTCTTCTTGGGGTGCTCCGGTCCTGTTTGTAAAGAAGAAGGACGGTAGTATGAGGATGTGCATCGACAACCGCGAGCTGAACAAGTTGACGGTGAAGAACCGATACCCCTTACCAAGGATAGATGATTTGTTCGATCAGCTTCAGGGTGCCAGTTGGTTCTCGAGAATAGATCTTCGATTTGGTTATCATCAGCTGAAGGTGAAGGAGCAAGATGTTCCTAAAACAGCTTTTCGTACGCGCTATGGTCATTACGAGTTTCTTGTCATGTCTTTTGATTTGACCAACGCGCCAGCTGCTTTTATGGATTTGATGAACCGTGTGTGTCGGCCGATGCTGGATAAATCAGTGATTGTGTTTATTGATGATATCCTGATTTACTCGAGGAGCGAAGTAGAGCATGCCAGTCATATTCGGGAGGTTCTAGAGACGTTGAGAAGGGAGAAACTGTATGCTAAATTATCCAAGTGCACGTTTTAGTTGCGCGAAGTTCAGTTTTTGGGTCATGTGGTGAATCCTGATGGGATAATGGTGGACCCCGCGAAAGTGGAGGCGGTTATGCAATGGCAGTCACCGAAGATGCCATCCGAGATCCGTAGCTTCTTGGGTTTGGCGGGCTACTATAGAAGATTTATCTAAGACTTCTCTAAGATTGCTTATCCACTGACTAAGTTGACCCGAAAAGATGTAAAGTTTGTTTGGGGTCAGGTTCAAGAGAAGGCGTTCGAGGAACTGAAGGCGAGGTTGACTCAAGCTCCAGTCCTGTCCTTACCCGATGGAAGTGAAGATCTAGTGGTTTATTCTGATGCTTCCTACTCGGGGTTGGGGTGCGTGTTAATGCAAAGAGGAAAGGTTATAGCCTATGCATCTCGACAGTTAAAGGTTCATGAGGTCAATTATCCTACTCATGACTTGGAGCTAGCAGCCGTGGTCTTTGCGTTGAAGATTTGGAGGCACTACCTCTACGGGACGAAGTGCACCATATTCACTAACCACAAGAGTCTGAAGTACTTCTTCGAGCAGAAGGATCTGAACATGAGGTAGAGACGGTGGTTGGAACTTACAAACGACTATGAGTGAGATCCACTACCATTCGGGCAAGGCCAATGTAGTGGCTGACGCCCTTACCTGGAAGGAGAGACCCGAGCCGATTCGGGTGAAAGCATATCAGTTGATCATGACCTCCGATGTAATGAAGCAAGTCAAAGAGTTCCAAGATGAGGTGTTGAAAGAAGATCATCTTAACTCTGAAAGAATGAGGGGTCTGGTCGCGGAATTAGGTGAAAACACACTCGGTGTTAGTACCTGATTCGGTCGTGTGTGGATTCCTCGTTTTGGGGATCTACGGGTGAAGATCATGGATGAAGCTCACAAGACTCGATACTCCATTCATCCTGGTGCCACGAAAATGTACCATGATATGAAGAAAGATTATTGGTGGCCAGGTATGAAGCGCGACGTGGTGGAGTATGTGAGTAAGTGCCTTACTTGCTTACAGGTGAAGGCCGAGCACCAAAAGCCGTATGGGAAGATACAACCTTTGGATATACTGGAATGGAAGTGGGAGCACATCACCATGGATTTCATTACAAAGCTGCCGCGTACCCCGAAAGGGTATGATGCCATATGGGTGATAGTTGATCGCTTGACGAAGTGTGCTCACTTCCTACCGATCCACGAGACATGTTCGTCAGAGAGATTAGCTGATCTGTTCATCAAGGAAATTGTAACTCGTCACGGTGTGCCGGTGTCTATTGTGTCGGATCGCGACACCCGGTTTACATTTAAATTTTGGGAGAAGTTCCACGACGTTATGGGGACAAGGTTACATATTAGCACGGCTTATCATCCCCAGACTGATGGTCAGTCAGAAAGGACCATTCAGACACTGGAAGACATGCTCCGAGCATGTGTGATCAATTTTGGTGGAAGTTGGGATGACCACCTACCGTTAGTCGAATTCTCATACAACAACAACTATCATGCCAGCATTGGCATGCCTCCATATGAGATGTTATACGGTAGGAGATGCAGAACACCCGTTTGTTGGGGTGACATTGGTCAAAAGGAATTGGGGAGCATCGAGGTAATCGAGGCTACGACTGAGAAGATTGAAAAGATCAAAGCCTTTATGAAAGCAGCCAAAGATAGACAGAAGTCGTATGCTGATAAACGACGTAGGCCGATTGAGTTCCAGGTGGGTGACCGGGTTATGTTGAAGGTCTCACCTTGGAAGGGTATTATACGTTTCAGAAAGCGGGGCAAGTTGAGCCCAAGGTATATAGGCCCTTTTCGAATCATTGCTCGAGTAGGAGAGGTGGCCTATAGACTGGATTTACCGGATGAGTTAAATGGAATTCACCCAACATTCCACGTATCTCATCTAAGGAAGTGCCTAGCAGATGAAGATATGATTGTCCCATTGAAAGATATCGAAGTAGATGAACGGCTCAATTATGTGGAGCAACCAGTGGCAATCATCGACCGAAAGGAGAAAAGGCTAAGCAATAAAGTGGTTCCTCTTGTGCGTGTACAGTGGAAGCACAGGAAGGGATCCGAGTCAACATGGGAGACTAAGGAAGAAATGAGACAACATTATCCATGTTTGTTCGATGAATAACAGGTTTCAGGGACGAAACCTATTTGAGGGGGGTGGACTTGTAACACCCGAATATTTATTATTTTGAAGCCGGTGAAGAAAGAAAAGAAAATAAAGTTCAAAGTCGAGGGACCAGACTCGCCAACGAAGAAAAGTTGGGAATGTGGTGATATTAGTAGGGAGAGGGCAGCCCACTCTCCCCACACATCCCACATTTCAAACTTCATAGAGAGAAAGGAGAAGAATAAGAGAAAAAGAGTGGTTCGAGTGATTCGGGTGGCCATACTCGTTGTGTAGCAAGCCAAATCGAAGCCCTTAACGTTGTGGTCGTTTATGTGAGTTCTAGGACCCAACTTTTACTTGTTTTCAACCGATTTTGGGGCTGGAAAGCATAAAATCCCGTTATTGTATGTGTATGTGTTCGACCCATTTAGGTGTGATGTGTGTGATGCGTTTCTTGTATGTTTCCGGGCTTGTGTGTGCTTGTATGGTGTTATGGTATGCATTCCTAAGGTCCAGGAGGGTTAATTCAGGCTTAAAATGGGTTTAGATGAGTTTGGAGGCCGAAAACCCTCGGTTGCAGTCGGGATGAACTCCATTCTGCATCAGCTAAGGCTAGGTGACTGAATGGAGGCCATACGGTCAATTGAGGGGCGATTGAGGGTTATTCGCACGATTGGGATTCATTCGCACGATTGAGGATTCAATCGCACGACTAAGGTTTCAGTCGCATGACTGGGAGTCCAATCGCATGGGGAGTCATGCGACTGAGGGTTCAGTCGCATAAGTGCTTTGTCACATGAGTTCATTCGCATTAGATCAGTCGCATAGGTGCCCATTCGCATTTGTTCCATCTGCATGAGGTTCATACGCACGACTGGATGCCCATTCGCCTAAATGTTCATCCGCTTGAGTTCAATCGCATGATGTTCAGTCGCATGGAGGCCATTCGACTATTGGGTGTCCATACGCACGATTATGGTTGTTGCACCCGAAGAAACTGTAGTTAGACTTCTGGCTTTCGGGGGAAAGTGCAGATGTAAGTCTTGACGTAAAGGTTTCCTATAAGAGCATGTAAGATAGCAGATATGGCCTTAGAAGCATGTAGGGCATAGAGATGATGATGTTGCATGTTATGTATGTATGATGTTGCCCTGTATGATGTGATGTGGATGCATGTTAATGTTCCTTAGTATGATGTATAATATCTTTCCTATGGATTTACTTATTATGAGGAATGAACGAAGTATTATGTAACGTAAAGTGAAAGATAATGAAAGAGGAACATGATGATGAATGCATGCATTAATGAACGAATGAAAGAAGTCTTGCAAGCATTGGATATCAAGGTCCTTCTTTGTGATTGACCAAACGTGTAGTGCCTCTACCGCTTACCCCTAGTACGGTGGCATACGTTTAGCTGTTCATTTATTGACTTCGGCCCAGTAGCTAAGACTGATGGTTACTCCTAGTACCGTGGCATACGTTTAGCTGTTCATTTATTAACTTCGGCCCGGTAGCTAAGACTAGCCGGGGTGTAGCACATGGTATTGGTACGGTTGATGTCCGATGCGCAAGTAAAGTTATATAGAACGAATGAACGAATGAATGAATGAAGAAGATAATAATGATATTATCTATGCGTACGTATGATGTGTGATCATGTAAAAGTAACAAATGGTTTTATATGAAAGTAAAGTAAGTTTTATAATAAAACTAGGAATCACTCAGCAACGCTGACTTTTTATATGTTTTCCAGTTGGCAGGAAATGATTGCTGAGGATGGCACCGTGAAGCTACTCAGCTCCTTTTGGGATGGCATTCTTTTGATTGATGTTTTTGCATTGTAATGCGAACAAACTATTTTGTAATGAATGTTGTATTAATTTGCAAAAGCATTTACATGAAAATAAAAGATTGTTTTAGTTTTCCACTGCGATTTTATGAAATACAAATGTAATTATACGTTTTATGTGCGATGAGAACCTAGATGTAAGCGTCCCGATTTTGGGGCCTTACATTTGGCCTTGTACATAGTACACAGAACCCTTTCGAGGGATACAGTTCACCCTTCGGGGGATAAAGTTGACCCTTTCAAGGGATACGGTTGACCCTTTCGGGGGATATAGTTGACCCTTTCGAGGGATACAGTTGACCCTTTCGAGGGATATAGATGGCCCATCACCCGTTTTCCATCGCGCATATAGTTGGGGGATTGCTCACCGTCCATACAGAAAGTGAAACATAAAGATAAAATTTTACTAAACAGACAAGGCATACAACAACAAGAGCGAACAATATTTGTTCATATAGTTGATGCGTGCTCGCATATACAGTACAGAGTTGTATTTTACAGAAAATAGTATTTTCTTATACAACATATAGAAAGTATTTTATTACTTATAAAACTAGAGATCACTTAGCAACGCTGAATTTTATACATTTTCAGTTGGCAGGTAATTATTGCTGAGGATGGCACGAGGGTGAAGCTACTCGGCAGGGAAAGTCTGACATCCATTCGTACTTTGTGTTGCTGTTGTTTTGTAATGCATATAAACAAGTCTTTTGTAATCATTTAAACGATGATGTATTGCTCAACAACGGTGGTTTAAATGAAATGAATGGCTTTTGATAAATTATTTCCGCTGCTTAAGTTTGTTTAATGTTTTAATTGCTATGATTGACCAACTGTGAGGTTTCCGGGAACGGGGCCTTACATTTGTTCTTGATATCATAATGTTGAAATCAGATCTGAAAACTAGATGAATCCAACAACCAACAGCTCTGATCCCATTTTGCTAATCAATATTTCAGATTTAGTGAGCTTCAGTCTTAGAATTCATTACGTTGAGATCTAGAAATCAAGATTAAGATGGGTGTATATATGTGAATCAAAGAATAAAGATATGGAAATAATAATAATGTTATGATTTTATTGATGTTGATGAATAAATTACAATAAGAATCATAGATGAAATATGGAGATCAAACCCACCCAAAGAAGAAATTCTCCTTGGGTGGTGATTCACACCATGAGAAACACACAAACAAGAGCCACGCTTGCAAAATACACTAGTGGGTCTATTTATATTGTTGTTACATCATGACTTAATTTTGACTTTTTCTTTTTGTCTTGATATTGACTTTGTCTTGTATTTCTTTTCTTCTCTTTAGCAACTTGGTCTCTGAACTCGTACAATGAGATCTTCAGGCGACTATGATTATGATTTAGTAAGCTTCATTTTATTCTATTATTTAACCCCAACATGCTCTTTTAACAAAAATACAGTCTGTGGGAGAAAATGTTGAGGAAAATATGTTTGCTAAGTTTGTATCAAAAAACATGATAAGTCAAGTAGTTGCTGAAGAAAAGGAACCTGTGGTTAAGAAGGTGGATGACAGAGATAAAGAGGAAGATAAGTGATTGGTGAAGTTGTGCTAGAACTTGTAGAGATGAAAGTTGTTAAGATTACTCTAGCTCAAGGGGTGGGGAATGAAGACAAAGTTGTTGAGTTTACTCCAACTAAAAGGAAATAAGAGATCAAAGCTATTGAGTCGACTTCTTCTACTGCTTGTGATATATCTGAAAATGTTGTTGAGATTACTTCTGCACATCAAGCAGACGAGATCAAACAAGAAGCCTTAATGGTAAATGTTATCCATGGAGAGACATATAAGAAATCTGAAAAAGAAGAGGTATATTTTAATTTTTGTTCAACTGATTGTATTGAAAAGGTTCAAATATATAGAGTTCACAATGAACAGTTGATTTTGGAAGTTGAAAAACTTCAATATCAAGCATGAAAATTTAAAACCAATGAGAGAGTTTTCAAAGAAAAGATAGATGGCTAAAAAAATCAAATTATCAGTTTAAATTAAATCTTTACAATAAAGACTATAACATAAAGGATTTGACAAATTGTAATAATTAACTTTCTTTGGAAATTAACAAATTATATAGTGAACTCTTATCTTCGAAACTAATTGTGAAAAGTTTGAATTGTCTTCAACTATGGTTGAAGGTATAATTAAGTTACATGTAAAATCAATGGGGGTAAAGGAGAAGTTGGTTACTCTAACATTGCACCCCGATTAATCATAATTATATCTCATTGCCTTCATCAATTAACAATTGTGATGAAGAGACCTGAAATTAAAATTAACATCTTCGGTCAATATTCCATTGACTGTTGATCCTGTCATAAAACCTGAAATTAAAATTAATCATGACAATTTTTGTAGAAAATGTGAAGAAGGACGGGTTGGTTGAAGATTGGATTAGTGATGATGAAATATATTTTAAAAATAATAAAAATTGTAATGACAAATCTCAGTGTAATTCATCATCTTTGGTTAATAAAAAGTTGAATGTTTTGAATGTTTTAAATGATTGTTCAATGATGTTAAACAAGAAAAGGAAGTTAAAGTCCAAACTAAATTTCAGTAGAAATGAAAAGAAAAGAGACTTGAAAACTGCTTTCAAGAAATAGATTTTTTCTAAAAGCAACACTGATAAAGAAGAATATATTTTACAGAAATAAATACAAGTTTCTTTAAAAATAAGACTTATATTATTACTAATCAAGTAAAACAAGATGTGTGTAGCTCAGGTACAAAATATTCTGGTCTTTCTCCATTACATCAATTCACATGGATAAAGGAATAATTAAAGCGTTGTGTGTATCAAATGCAAATCAAAATGAAAAGGGAAAATGGGAGAAAGTTAATGAAACTATAGGCCAACGAAATACTAAAGTCAGATTCTATGATAACAGTGGATGTTATAATCAATAGATTGAAAAAACAATTCGAGCACAAAATGTGTATCATAGTAAATATTGTTATATGTGTCGAAAGCCAAATCACATGGCTAGATATTGTTATCATCAACGTTCTTTAATAAGCAAACAAAAAATTTCACAATTCTATTGCAAATAATAGAAATTTTTATAAAATGCAAAATATAAAAGGGATTTAAGTAAGTCAAACTCTTTTACTAACTACAAAAATGTTCTTGCAAAAAGATAGATTCATCAAGAAATCATTACATGACAATGATATTAATTCATCTTTCACTCAAAACAATACCAAGAAATTAATTAAATCAATTCGAGAATGTAAAGTGAAAACAATTTCATCAGAACCTGATATTGTTGAAGATTACATCTTCAATGATAAAAGAAATATGACACTGAAGTCAGTATTATATTTGGATGAAAAAGGTGTACTCAGGTCAACTATGGCTTGGGTTTTTAAAACTGAATATATCTATTATTCATGCAGGAACATTCTAAGACCCAACATCAACAGTGTTTGGCACGTTGATAGTGAATGTTCAAGGCATATGACTGGTAACACATCTCTGTTACATAACATCAAACAATACAATGGAGGTTATGTTATATTTGCTGGAGACAAAGGTGGTCACATCACTAAGAAAGTCACAGTATCAAACGTTTTGTTAAGCTTTGAGGATGTTAACTTTGTTGAGGAACTTAAACATAATTTGTTGAATGTCTCGTAAATTTATGACAAACAATATTCAACACACTTTACAAATAAAGAATTCTTAAATTTTAAAACCCGAATTTGTCATTCCTGAAGAATGGGTTTTGTGAAGAACACGAAGAGAAAAAGACACGCATTTGCTTGATATGAATGGATCTTATTCATCAGACGGACAAAACAATCAAATGCATTCAAAGTGACAATAGAACTGAATTTTGCAATAATACATTGAATGAATTTTGTTAATCAAAGTGGATAGCTAGAAAATTTAGTTGTGCAGGAACTCCATAACAAAATGAAGTTGCTAAAAGACAAAACAAGACTCTAATTGAAGCTGCTAGAACAATGTTATCAGCAACCGGACTACCATCATTTTTCTGGGCTGAAGTTGTTAACACTACATGTTATGTTTAGAATCATGTGTTAATCAACAAACAACAAAATATCACTCCTTATGAAATCTTTTTTCAAACATAAACACAAATTCAAATACTTCAAAACATTTCGATGTTGTTGTACTTTATTAAACACATTTGATTCGAAATCTAAATTTGATGAAAAAGCTGACGAGTGTTATTTTGTTGATTATTCAGCCAAAAAAGTTGCTTACATGGTTTATAATAAAAGTTCAAAACAAAAATTGAGTCATTTGATATTGATTGACACGAGTCTAGCAAAACAGATGCAGGTTTTGCACCTTCATGGATTTATGATCATGCTTCATTATTTGAATCATTTAATCGATCATTTATTATTTCCACAACTAATCTTCCTTTGAATTCATCAATTCAGGATATTTTAGCTCATAATGTTGGTATTATATCTTCACAAACAAAAGGGATATCTTCACACATACTTTTTTCTTCAAACATTCAGTTGTTCCACAAATGTCTAAATCTGCTGAAGCATACTCTGAACCAATTGTTAAACTAGCTCCATGCAAGTTCTTCTACTCAAGATGATCCAATTGATACTATTCAAGTTCCAAAAGGAGGAAATACTGTTGAAGAACCAGTGGTCAAATTTCTAATTTAGACGAGGTTAGCTCTGATACCAATTGTAAGGATTACAATAATCAGATCGATCTCATATTTGAATATGCGGAACGTAATCAAATATGGATAAGAAGTAGAAGTGTAGAAGGATTTAAACACAATGTAAATAACTTCTTCTTTGATATTGCTCTCTGAATTCAATGATTACCCTTTGAGTACAAATTTTGAAAATATGACAGAAGCTCCTTAATTGTAAAATAAGCTAAATATTTATACTAAACAAGAATGTTCTCGCACGAAAACAACCTTTCGCGCGAGAACCTAATTCTCATGTGACTAATACTTTTCGTACGAAAAGTCTACTTATCGCATAAACTCTTGACTTTATCTTACACTTGATTTGATTTCCCGGGCCTTTAGGTTCAACCCTACAAAAAATATAACTGGTTTATTTCCCTCCTTGTTGAGCCATTCTCAACCACCGAACAACCCCCATTCCTGCTGTGAAATCCCAACCGTCTGGCAACATTAGGTGGGACAACCACCATTAATGCTATTGTAACATTCAACCTCTCAATACCGCTAATATTGTCCGCTTTACCCACCAGGATCTCACGAATTTGCTTTAGCTTGCTTGGGTGAAAACTTCCAAGGAGGTCACCCAACCCTAGATTGTTGCCAACTGAGTATGATTAATTGTAAAGTTCTCGTATTATCCACGAACAATACACTAAAACGCATTAGTGATATAAAGGCATGAAATTCTTATAAACCAAGAATCTCTAATGTCCATGGTCGACGTGGTATTTGCCTAGGGTGTCACAATCACCCCCCTTTGGACTCATCGTACTCGCTGAGGTTATCCCATCGAACGACACAATTGGGGCTCTAATACCATCCTGTAACATCTTGCCCATCAAACCACAAATATTGTTCGCTTTGCCCATTAGGAGATCATGGATTTGCTTTTGTTCATTAGGTGAAAACTTCCCTTGCTTGTTGTAGCTTGTGCACACTTAATTATGAAGTTTTTCTCTCATCCACAACCAATACGCCCAAAACACGTTGACGATATTAAAGACTAAACATTGCTTATGAACCAATAATCTATCCTGTCCACGGTAGATGTATGATTTGCCTAGGGTGTTACAACTTCAAAATCCCCACCATAACCAACCATTATCTAGCCACACACAACCATCTACTACCACCTCCGCCGCCGTTGGAAGCCACCGCTACCGTTGCCTCCATTAAAAGGTATCTTTTTTTTGGTTTTTTTGTTTTGATTTTAATTTTGTATTTGTCTCTTAGTTTTAATTTCATTTTTAATTTGGTTTTTATTTTTTTATTTAGAAATTGTTGTTCAAACACTATCATCTTGCATGATATCTATCGTTTGTTTGAATTCATGTCTAGCTAGATTTCTATTTCACAACTAAGGTAAATTAAATTCAAGTTCTTTATGTTATGTTTTGGATCTGGTTAATATTACTGCTATTGTTCTTATAGCCACCATATTAAAGAAATTTAGAAATTTATTTGACACACTAACTAATTAGAACATGAACTCATCCAGTAATGATATAAAATTTAAAAGATACTTTTATATTACATAACAGGGAACATATAAATAATATCATCACAAACATATCCACATATTGAAGATACTTGATTGAATTATTTGATAATGGTCAAGGCGAAAAAGTAAACCCAAATTTTTGGGGGTATTATATAAGTATATGGTTTCGGGTAATCAAGTTTCTCATATCACACTCGTAGCATACCCTAAAAGTTTCAAAATGAATCTTATAAACGAATACACATCTACTTTATCATCCTAACTAAGTGCTTTAAGTATAGAGTATTCTTGTTATTTTAAAAGTTATTTAACAATGATATTTTAAATTAGCTCGTGTCAAATAGTTATATATTTTTAACAGCAATAATTATATTATTATCCATACGAACACTTCAACAACACCACAAATATAATTATTCCTTAATTCATTATATTGAGATATCTACGCATTTATTGCATGTAACAAATTGTAATGTCTGCATTTATATAAAAGTTGGATTGGTGGTGGCCGTGACGGACTTCGTTATTATTATTTATTTCTTTTGACGGCAAGAATTTTATTAATTTAAACAATAAAGGAGCTTGCACACCACACAAAAACCATCGCATCTTCACCAAAATATAACCAACAATATACGTAAGAAGCTTGACATCAAGTTATTTGTAGCATTATATTTAACAATCTTAGTGTCGGTGGATTGTCGCATCACAAGAGGTTCTGAATGTTGCTTCTTGTAGAGATTAATGAAGAGGCTGATGCAACCTAAACATCTTTAGTCTTTCCTGCATGTTGCACAAGTGCATTGAAGTGGAATGCTTCGGAAGTTTCACATGTGCAACAGAAATACTCTAAGTGTGAAATCTTCCGAAGCCAAGACCAACATCTTCCGAAGCCAAGACCAACATCTTCCGAAGCCAAAGATGAAGTCTTCCGAAGCCTCAGAGACAAAGTCTTCAAAAGCTTCAAGTTCATGAAGACAGATTTCTTCCGAAGACTTTTAAGATATGCTTTATCTGATGTACTGTTCCATAAAGCTGGACACCTTTCCGCTGCAACTCTGCAAGTCACCAACTAACATGGTTTGGTGAAAAGTTTCATGCTTTTGGTAACTGTACGTTGAGGTCTTGAGTCTGTAACTTTCTACTTTATGTACTTTATCCTTTTTATAATAGATAAGGATGTGAGCTATGGCATGTCATAGTCACTACTCAAAGGGCAATCTGCCTTTTGACTCTACAATTGATTTTGTGTGTGTCTAGTCAATTGTATCCAGCTGGCTTTCAAAGTATAGCCGACTGTAGGATGTAGTATAAGTATCTCATGTTCTTGTATCTTTTATTTATGCTTTGTAACACTTGTAATAGAACATAGAGAAAGCAATATACTGCATTCTTGAAAACCATACACTTGTGTTCTTTATGTTCTGTCTCTTACATTACTTGTGTTCTTAGTGTCTTATCTTGGTTAATCCAGTTTACTCTTTGATTAAAGTTTGGTTAATCTCCTCTTTGTGTTGTTGTGTTGTAACTCACACCCTTCAACGATCCTGCATTTAGTATCAGAGCATTCAGGCTCTTGATATAAGATCTCACCATCTTAAGATCCCTCACACACACAAATACCAAATTTTCAAATGGCAGCCATTTCCAAAACTGATATGGAAACTGGAACCATGAACAAGTCCCCACTGATCACTCTTGATGAGTTTGACACCTGGTGTTTAAGAATGGAAGGTTTCATCAGGTCTCTCGATTCAAGAATGTGGGAGTCTATTGAGAATGGACCATTCATACCCAGCACACCCTCTGCTACTAGTGTTGGTATGATCCCCAAGGATATGGCTAACTACTCTGATGAAGATAGAAAGAGACTAGAGATAGACAAGAAAGCCATGACAGCCCTTCAAACTGCCCTTCCAAACTCTGTGTACAGAGGTTTCAAGAAGTGCAAAACAGCTAAGCAGCTGTGGGATGCACCGAAACTGATGTATGAGGGTTCTTCGGAAGCCAAGGAGAACAAGAAGGATCTCCTGAAGCAGCAGCTTGAAAACTTCACCTTCAAAGCAGGTGAGACCATGACTCAGCAATACTTCAGGTATATTGAGATTGTGGATACCTTAGTGGATGGAGGAGTTTCCTTGAGAATTGAGACATTGTAAGGAAGTTCATGTCCTCACTTCCTAGGCAATTGACACACTACTGTGTGGTGATCAAGAGAACTGAAAATCTCAAAACTCTCACTCTGACAGAGTTATATAGGATTCTTAGTGGCTACCAGATGGAGATGAACATGCAGGGTTCATCTAGCAACTCCAACAATCAAATGGGTTCAGCCCTACATGTGGTTGAAAGGGATAGCATAGAGCCCAAACATCATCTTATATGCTACCCTGACAACTCACCCAAGGGTCCTTTCATCACCTTCCCAGAGACACCAAGGGAGAACTACACTCAAGGAAGCCCATTCCAAGAGACAAGCTCTTCTCAAGCATTTGTGTCTTCTGATGAAAGCTGTGGCAACTCTCTTTTCACTCTTGAAGATCTGGACTGTATCCATCCAGATGATCTGGAGTATATGAAAATAGTCCAGCAGATGGCTCTTCTCACTCACAGAGCCAAGAAGTTCTACAAGAGGACTGGAAGGAAGTTCCCAAGCAATGCAACCAGTGGAAAGTTCGGACTGGACAAAGGCAAAGTCAAGTGTTACAACTGTAACTTGATGGGCCACTTTGCCAGAGAGTGTAAGGCACCTAGAACCAATGGTGGCCAAACACAATCCAGACCAAACTACACTGACAAAGCTTTTCATAATGAGAAGTCAAAGCAACAAGCTGCTGTTGCTGTTGAAGAAGGAGGTTTTGACTGGAGCTTTCAGGTAGAAGATGCTTCTCCAAACCAAGCACTGATGGCAGGTCATGATGAAGCCAAGGTATTGGAACATCTCTGTACTCCTGAATGCATTGCTAAAGTTAATAGGTACAGGTCCTATAACTTGGAACTGAGATTTGATGTTGAGTCCTTAAACATTTTAAAATCTGATTTTAGAAAGTCTGAAAATGATTATAAGCTGAAAATAGAGGACTTAGAGAAAACTATTTTAGTTCTAAAACATGAACACATAGATTTTAGAACTCAAATTCAAGATCTCATAACCAAGCTAACTGAGTGCCAGGCTGAGCTTGTGATCAGCAAAGCCAGGGCAGAAAAGAGTGTTCTTGAAGAAGAGACCTTCAAGAACATGATATCCTCATCCCTGCACAACAAAGTGTGCTATCAAAACAGACAGGGACTGGGATCAAATGAGATAGCTCCTCCACACACAATCTTGTCTGTAAGACCCCCTAGGTGTGGAACTTGTGAAAATGAGCTTCCTCTCATAGATCCTATGAGTGAGGAGGATGAAGAAGAGATAGTGAAGAATCCCTCTACTAAGAGTGAAGAGGAGGATTCCAAGAAGGGCCACTATCCTTCTGAGGAGAAAGTGAAGACTGTGATGACCAAGTCCATGAGAAAGAACGTGATCAGAAAGAGCAAAAGAAAGGCAAGGAAGGCTCAAGATCAAGGCTGCTTTTGACTCTAAGCATAAACAAGTTTTTATCTCTGCAGGGTTTAAAATGGTAGGGACTGAAGACATCAACCAAAACTCTTCTGCTAAGAGTTCTTGTTCTTGTTCAACTCATCTCAGTAGCAAGAAGAAGACTGATTTGCTGTGTTCCACTGCTGCACAGCTTGGACCATCAAACTCCAAGCACAATCCTCAGCCCAAGAGGACTGTCTCAGCATCCGTAAAGATGAAGGTGGAGAAGGGATGTGACCAAAAACAGTCTTATTCTCAAGAAAAGGCTCTTGTGAAGAAGAAGATGAATTGTGTTATGTGTGACAGCATTACTCACATTGCCAAGGATTGTCCCTTTAATCCTAAAGGTACTATCCATATGACCAAAACAAAGACTTCAAAGAGTTTGAAGAAGATTCAAACTTCGGAAGAAAATTTTGTTTCCTTCGAAAGCTCAAAATCTAAGAAGAAGGCAAGTGGAAAATTACCTTCGGAAGAAAAATTGGTCTCGAAAGAAAGGAATTCTTCCGAAGCACTGACGTCTGCTGGAGTGTCTGCAGAATCTTCTAAAGTATCAGTCATCAAAACTTCCGAAGTTCCAAAAACTTCCGAAGTTTTGAAGGTCAAGTCCAAGACTCCAAAGGTGGTGTGGATGTCTAAGAAAGACCAAGTGACTGAGATTTCTCCATCAACAACAGCTCAAGATCCTCTTAGTACAACCATAGGATCTATCACTGTTGAATTACCTTCTGTAAATAAGCCCAAGACAAGCAAGGCTTGGGTTTCCAAATGTAACTAATAAATTTTTTCCTTTGTGTAGGGACAGCAAAAGACAGACAAAAATGTCTGGATCATAGACAGTGGTTGTTCCAGGCACATGACAGGCAATAGGTCACTACTCCAGAACTTTGAAAGGATTGATGGAGTACCAGTTGCTTTTGGAGGAGATGAAGGTGGTTACATTTCTGGAAGGGGAAAGGTCACAAATGGTAAGCTCAGCATTGAAAAGGTAAACTTTGTTAAGGAGCTTGGATACAATCTTCTGAGTGTATCTCAATTTTGTGATCAGAGTCATAACATGCTCTTTACTAAGCATGAGTGCATTGTTCTTATGCCTGGTGTGGTCATTCCTCATGAGCATATGCTGCTTAGAGCCCCCAGGAAAGGAAACATGTACAAGATGGATTTGCAAGAAATCTCTCCCTCGGAGAATTTCATGCTTTCTATCTAAAGCCAATAGTGATGAGTCTTTCCTATGGCATAAAAGAATGTGCCATGTAAACTTTAAGAACATGAATAAATTGATTAAGCATGATCTGGTAACTGGAATGCCAAAGAAAGAGTTACAAGCGATGATCATTGTGTTGCATGCCTAAAAGGGAAGCAACATAAGGTATCTCATAAGCCTAAGGAAATGAACTCCATCACTACACCCCTACACTTGTTCCATATGGATCTCTTTGGCCCCACCAGTGTAATGAGTTTAGGAAGGACCTTATACTGTCTAGTGATCACAGATGATTTTACAAGATTCACTTGGGTCTTCTTCCTTAGAACTAAGGATGAGACTTCTGAGATTCTAAAGAATTTCATCTTAAAGATTGAGAATCAGTCTGATCACAAGGTCAAAATCATAAGATGTGATCAAGGAACAGAATTCAAGAACCAAACCCTTGATACATTTTGTGATGAAAAGGTATTACAAGCAATTTAGTGCCCCCAGAACTCCTCAGCAAAATGGTGTTGCTGAGAGGAGAAACAGGACACTAATTGAAGCTGCAAGAACCATGTTGTCTGACTCTAAATTGCCCATCACCTTCTGGGCAGAGGCAGTCAGCACTGCCTGCTATGTGCAGAACAGAGTTTTAGTAGTTAAGACTCATGACAAGACTCCTTATGAACTTTGGCACAAGAGAAAACCTTTCATTAGTTTTCTCAGGTCATTTGGATGTCCTTGCACCATCTTGAATACCAAAGATCAAATTGCCAAGTTTGCTGAGAAATCAGATGATGGACACTTTATTGGATATTCTTCCCAAGCTAAGGCTTATAGAGTGTACAATCTCAGAACTAGAATAGTTGAGGAGTCGGCCAATGTGACTTCAAAGAACACACACCATGTGTTGCTAGTTCTGGTCCAGATTGCTATTTGATCTTGATTTGGTTACCAACTGTTTTAACAAGTCTTGTGAGAATGTTTCAGGATCTGTAGAAAATTTAAATACAGGTGATCCTGACCCAAGATTTGAGCTAGGAAGACCTTCAAGTCATACATCTTTAGCTCCAGTTGGAACTACTTCTGCAAATGAGGTTTCTATCAGCACAACAATGACAAATTCAGCTGATACATCTGGTATGCCTTCAAATTCCAGCTCAGAGGCTTTACAACCAGATAAGAACACCTCAACTGTGGAAGACAACAATGGTGTTGGTGATGGTGATCAAGAGTTTCTTGATGCCACTAACCACACCATAGATGAGAACATCAATGATGTCACACACTGCTTGGATCAAGTTTCACTTGAAAAGTGTGCTGATGTGGTGGGAGAAACATCTATGCCAGATCTAAATTTTTCTAATTTAGATCTTTCTCAACAACTTGCTGTGATTCCTCAGCTTAGGATCCACAAGTCTCATCCTACCACAAACATCATTGGAGATGTTGTCTCCGGGGTAAAGACAAGAGGACAAACCCATGAAGCAAATGTTTGTCTTCACTCTTGTTTTCTATCCCATATAGAGCCAAAGAAAGTTGAGGAGGCTCTAAAGGATGGAAGTTGGGTTGAAGCTATGCAACAAGAGCTGCTTCAATTCAACAGACAGAAAGTTTGGAACCTTTGTCCTCTTCCTTTTGGGAAGACTACCATAGGAACCAAATGGGTGTTTAGGAACAAGAAAGATGATAGACGCATTATCATCAAAAACAAAGCTAGACTGGTTGTTCAAGGATACACACAAGAAGAAGGGATTGACTACACTGATGTCTTTGCTCCAGTGGCAAGATTAGAAGCTGTTAGGATATTCCTGGCATTTGCTGCATCCAAGAACTTCAAGGTCTTTCAACTTGATGTAAAATGTGCCTTTTTATATGGGGTGATAGATGAAGAGGTTTATGTTAAACAGTAACCTGGTTTCGTAGATCCTGATCATCCTGATTATGTCTACAAGCTTGATAAAGCTCTCTATGGGTTACATCAGGCACCCAGGAAGTGGTATGAAACACTATCTGAGTATCTCTGTAAACATGGATACAGGAGAGGTACTATAGATGGAACTCTCTTCATCAAAGGACAAGGAAAAGACATATTGCTAGTTCAAGTATATGTGGATGACATCATCTTTGGTTCAACAAATCCAAAGCTCTACAAAGACTTTGAGAATCTGATGAAAGACACATTTGAAATGAGTGTCATGGGGGAACTCAATTTCTTTTTGGGAATTCAAGTGAAGCAAGTTGAAGATGACATCTTCATAAGTCAGTCAAAGTATGTTCAAGACATACTTAAAAGGTTCAATATGACTGACTGTAAGATTGCTAAGACACCCATAGCCAGAAACCACTCCCTTGGTCCTGATCTTGAGGGGGAGTGTGTAGATGAACACTTATACAGGGCTATGATTGGTTCGCTTATGTATCTTACTGCTAGCAGGCCTGATATCATGTTTGCTACATGCATCTGTGCAAGATATCAAGCCAACCCTAAGATGTCTCACCTTATCACTATCAAAAGGATTCTAAGATACCTCAAAGGTGCATCAACACTTGGTCTATGGTATCCCAAAAATTCTGACTTTAATCTGTATGCTTATACAGATAGTGATTATGGTGGTTGCAATATGACTGTAAAGTCTACATCTGGGGGATGTCAATTTCTTGGTGGAAGGGTTGTCTCATGCTCAAGGTGACAACCTAGCAGTACAAGCTAGTGTTGAACCCACACCTGCTGCTTTCCAACCATCTTAACAGCCTCAAATATCCATCACCTACCAAAGAAAATCCAAATGAACCCCTGCTCAGACTATTCAGTCTGTGGAGGCCCCCATATACTCACCCATACAGGAAGAAGTGGATACTAGAGCTCACACTTCTCCTGAGGAGCAGACCACTCCCATCTTTTCAAGAATCAATGTTGAGGTTCCTCATGTGCAGCCTGATGAGCTCATTAGCCTTACTGCCTTAAGCCATCACTCTGAGTCTCAACACTCAAGTGATCAACTTTTAGGGGACAGTTACCATCCCCAGCCTATAGACCTCAACCAACCAATTCCCAACCTTGACTTCTACACTGATGAAGATCTAGGTTTTAGTGAGTATAATGAGTCTCTCTTCTTTTCCCCTACTCAAAGAGAGATGAATACTCCTGAGTCTCATATATTTATCCCACATCAGTCACCCACAACTGAGGTGGACACTCCTGAACCTGTTCAGGATGTCCATATGGAAGAGGCTCTCACTTCTGCAAGTGATTATAGCATTAAGACCTCAACCATGGCAACTCAGCCTACTGACATCTCAACTGAGACTGCCAGTATGCAGAGGAAATCCAGTGGCCAAGAACTCAGAACTGGTCATGAGAGAAAGGACTCTGGTCCAATCTTCTCCACCCCTCAGTGATTCTTCTAATGAAGATGAGGGGGATCTGAGACTAAAAGTGCAACAACTATCCAAAACATGCACCTATTTAGTCTCACAGGTCAGTCATCTTGAATCTCAGGTGACTACCTTACATAATAGGATCAATGATCAGCAACTTGAGATTTCATATCTCAAGGAAAAACTAGCTGGGAGACCTATAAGGAGAGCTCAACCAGGAACAAAAAAACCTATGGATGTGATTGATCTGTCCTCCAGGTCACCTACGCAAGTGGGTGATGCTACCAAAAAGGAGGAGAAAGTTCTTACAGCCATAGATCCTGGGAGTTCCTTTGAGAGAATGGACATTGAGGACTCACCATCCTTACTTGCAACTGTGCATTCTCAGCAACCTCCTCTAGTTCACATTGACGTGGACTACATAGACTCCTTCATATAGAGTCTGTTTGAGGATGGGATACCAAGGGCTATGTCACCTTCATCATCCTTCAATCACATCATTGGATGGAGGTATGACAACAAACTGGAAGGCCCTCATCATCATAAGAGTTCAAGGACAGCAAGAAGTCTTTAATTTTTAGAACTTGGACTACTATGAAGGTCTGGATCTAGTCAACATGCCACTTGTCAACCCAAGCCAATCAAGACAAGCTGACAGAATGGCTAAAAGAATCCAAGACAGGATCATTGCAGAGTTCAGCCTAAGAAGGAGACTAAGGCAATCAGGCAATGTCATCGGTCAACTGGATGTTAAGGCAGACCCTAAGATTAGCTTCATAGGGGAAACCTTGACTGAAGGCCCAGTGACAGAACCTGAGAGCCCTGTCTCATCATCTCCAACTGCTGTAGAGATCCATATTCCTTCTGAGACACCTGCTGGTGAAGGTGCTTCTCAACCTCTCTCTGGCCCGAGCTCAGATGCTGCAACGAGCAATGAAGGCCAAAGCTCTCTCCACCCTGAGTCACAAAGGTCAGTGAGTGACAAAGGGAAAAGAAAAATGACAGCTGAGGAGATTGAGGAGGAGGAGAAAGAGAGGAAAAGGAGGCTAAGGGGAGAAGGTTCCTTTACTGAGTCTTCAAGACTCATGGAGTCTACAATCAGGGCTGCCCCTAGACCAGATACTCAGAATAATGAGTTAAGGGCAGTCAGGATCAACAATCTGTAGACTAGGAACTATGACATAGATAATATCATTTCTCTCCCCTTGGATGAATTGAATGAGCTGGTTGGTCTAGAAAGGTCAAGAGAGAAGAAGGAGGCAGAAGATGCAGAACTCCTAGTACAGATCAAAGAAGAAAGAAAAAGAAAAATACTGTACAGAGGTATGTCTACCCTCTCACTAGTTTAAGAAAGCCCTGAACAAGAGGATGTGGTTCAACAAGAACCTCAGGTAGATAAGGAAAAAGACAGAATCAAGATGATTAACTACCTGAGTGCCACAGGTCTTTATCAGGCAGATGCACTCCTTCCCTTACCTTATGACTATGTTGAGTTTGAGTATTTAAAATAACTTGAGCTTGAGTTAGTCAAGGAAAGAAAGACAACAAAGAGGAAGATGAGGGAAGAAGCTGCAAAGTCAAGAGCCATCATCCAAAAGAGCATGAAGAAGTCTGCTGATAGGCAGAGGATGATGAGCTTCTTGAAGCTGTATGGATTCTCCGGAAGGAGACTTGGACCCATGTCTCTATCCACTATGGATGAGCATATCAGGGTAATCAAGCAGAAGATTAAGAGTGGAGTGCTCACTGACTTACACTCCATTCCAAGTCAGGCCCCACCTGAAGTGGAGGTTAAGGTTTAACAAACATACACAACACAACCCGGACCTCCTGCTAACGCTCAGCAAACTTCATCTTCTGATCCACAGCAGGGTCAACCTCCCTCTCCTTCTGAGCCTGAGAGAGAGGAAGTCCCAACTGAGAGAGACAGTGAAGTCCAATCTAGTGTTGCAGGCCAGTCTTCTTAGTTAAAATTTGGAAAGAGAAAGAAGAGGATGGCTTCTAAACCAAAGTCTAAGAAGAAGAAGAAGCCTGCATCCCCTTCTAAACCTCAGGATGAGTCAGAACATCCAGAGGATGTGCAGCCAGAGGATGTGCAGCCAGAGGATGTGCAGCCAGAGGATGTGCAGCCAGAGGATGTGCAGCCAGAGGATGCTCAACCAACTCCAACCTTAGTAGCTCCTCTAGCATCAGAAGACCCATCTTCTCTTGGAGATACACCACAAATCCAAAAGGTGGCATGTTATTAGAGATCAAGGCATTAAAGACATTTATACATGGCAAGATATGTTTCAGTTGCCTCTGCATGACCTCTTTGACATGAGAAGACATTTTGACAGCCTGAAGGATCCTGATCATCTTATGAAGAAAGGAATGGTGATCATCCTAATGAGGACTGTAAATATCTGAAGATTTCTAAGTGTTTTGGTAGCATCAGCCTAGGGGGAGTTTGTAGAGATTAATGAAGAGGCTGATGCAACCTAAACATCTTTAGTCTTTCATCCATGCTGTATAAGTGCATTGAAGTGGAATGCTTCAGAAGTTTCACATGTGCAACAGAAATACTCTAAGTGTGAAATCTTCCGATGCCAAGACCAACATCTTCCGAAGCAAAGACCAACATCTTCCAAAGCCAAAGATGAAGTCTTCCGAAGCCTCAGAGACAAAGTCTTCAGAAGCTTCAAGTTCATGAAGACAAATTTCTTCTAAAGACTTTTAAGATATGCTTTATCTGATGTACTGTTCCATAAAGCTGGACACCTTTCCGCTGCAACTCTGCAAGTCACCAACTAACATGGTTTGGTGAAAAGTTCCATGCTTTTGGTAACTGTACATTGAGGTCTTGAGTCTGTAACTTTCTACTTTATGTACTTTATCCTTTTTATAATAGATAAGGATGTGAGCTATGGCATGTCATAGTCACTAGTCAAAAGGCAATCTACCTTTTGACTCTACAATTGATTTTGTGTGTCTCTAGTCAATTGTATCCAGCTGGCTTTCAAAGTATAGCCGGCTGTAGGATGTAGTATAAGTATCTCATGTTCTTGTATCTTTTATTTATGCTTTGTAACACTTGTAATAGAACATAGAGAAAGCAACATACTGCATTCTTAAAAACCATACACTTGTGTTCTTTATGTTCTGTCTCTTACGTTACTTGTGTTCTTAGTGTCTTATCTTGGTTAATCCAGTTTATTGTTTGATTAAAGTTTGGTTAATCTCCTCGTTGTGTTGTTGTGTTGTAACTCACACCCTTCAACAATCCTGCACTTCTTTTCTACAGTATACTTTGATGTTTATTAATGTTTAGTTCTCTAACGATGTAATTTTCGTTGAATTCCGATCATATTCATATGTTTCTCTTCACCCATTTAAAGGTGTCAGTGTCACCCTTGTTATACATGTTCTTACACCGCAACGGGTGTGGCATTTAACTTATTAATATTATTTATTAACATAAATCGTACTCGTGGTTAGAAAATGAAAAATAATTAAAATAAACTCTACTCATTCAAGTTTTATTGTTTTATATATGTAAAAACTATTTATTGTATAAAATCATAATTGTACAACAATTCTACGTATTTATTTGAGTTCTAGTAGACGTACACTACAAGATCTCTTAGCACTTGGGGCGACAAGATTAGCAACGACACAATTATTAGCAGTGACATCTCTCCACTATAGAGTAACGATCCAAGTTTACACGCCACACGAAATTTGGCCGTTGATAAAAGTATAAATATAATGGATGAGATTTTATGGTACTAATATCCATTAGCAGCAACACCTTTAGCGGCGTTAATGATCGAAAAAATATAGCCATCATTAGTCACCCGACAACCCCCATGCAATGAAATCCCCACTATTAGCCAACATTAGCTCAGACAACCACCACCAAAACTGTGGTAATATTTGGCCCCTCATACCGTCCATATTAGTTGCTTTGCCCACTAAGAGCTCAGAGAATTGCTTTTGGTTGCTTGGGTGAAAACTTACTAAGGAGGTCACTTAACTCTGGATTGTTTCCACCTGAGCATGCTTAGCCGTAAAGTTCTCTTCTTATCCATAGGTAATACGCTCAAAACACGTTGGTGATATTCAAGGCAAGACATTTCTTATGAACTTAGAATCTCATATGTTCACGGCTGATGTGGTATTTGCCTAGGGTGCTACAATCATCCCCCTTTTGGACTCATCATCCTCTATAATATTTGCCCCACTATCCCATCGACGAATGTGGGATATGCCTAAGGTGCCCTTCTTGACACCCCCCGAGGACTCACCATCCTTGATGAGGTTTGTCTCACCATCCTGAACGGCATATAAATGGCTCTGATACCATTCTATAACATAAAGCCCATCATACCACAAATATTGTTCATTTTGCGCACTAGTTCACTTATTTGCTTTTGCTTCCTCGGGTGAAATCTTCCAAGGGAGGTCACCATCCCTTGATTGTTACATCTTGAGCGTACTTAATTATGAAGTTCTCCTCTTATCCACATTCAATATGCTCAAAACACGTTGCTAATATTAAAGATAGAATATTTTTTATGAACCAAGAATCTCTTCTGTACCCGGCCGTTGTAGGATCTTCCTAGGGTGTTACAGCTGCACAATCCCCACCATCACCAACCATTATCCGGCCGCACACTACCCATTGCTACACTTTCGCCACTGTTGAAAGCCACCACCACCGTTGCCTCCACTAAAAGGTATCTTTTTTGTTGTTTTTTTGTTTTGATTTTAACTTTTGTATTTCGTTCTTAGTTTTAATTTCATTTTAAATTTGGTTTTTAGTTTATTATTTAGAAATTGTTGTTCAAACATTATCATCTTGTAGGCTCTTGATTGATTGTTTGAATTCGTGTAGAGCTAGATTTTTATTTCACAATTGATGTAATTTAAGATTCAAGTTCTTTATGTAATGTTTGGATCTGGCTTAAAGTTACTGATATTGTTCTTGTAGCCACCATATCAAAGATATTTAAAAGTTTCTTTGACACACGAACTGATTAGAACATGAACCAATCGAATTTATGCTTGGGTTGTAAAGTAGTTAAATATGGTGATTTATGTGATAACCTACAACTCTTTCTTGAATTATACTTAGTTGTGAAATGTATTTGTGTATTTTGTAAATTTTTAGATAACCAACAAAATGGTCTATTTAAATGTTCTTATTCATAAGACAAAGATACTAAAGTATCGGATGGTGACTTTTGTGTTGTATATCTTTTAGCTTTTCAACAAAATGTTTATTTAATGTTCTTATTCATAAGACAAAGATACTAAAGTATCGGATGGTGACTTTTGTGTTGTATATCTTTTAGCTTTTCAACAAAATGTTTATTTAAATGTTCTTATTTACTATGTTTATTCAATCCTAAAATTAAAAAGTATTTGTTTGTGCCAACTAATGTCGATGTGTTTGACTCGGTGTTGGGTTATCGGCGAGGGCATATTGGGATTGGACGTAAACTGTCTTCATCTGAAGGGCAAGTTCATTTGCTCATGACTAGGAGATACACCTCATCCGTTTACATAGGTAAAACTAGCTTATTTTTAGTTGGTAAATTTAATTTATGTTAGTAGAGAGGGTGGGGTGGTGGTGGAGGCGGTTGTTCACCTTGTTGTTTCCGGGATTAAGATTTTCCATCATTCTTGCTGGATGGCTTTGAGGTATTTTAGATAATCTTTGAAGAATATGATGTGCTTTTACAAAACTTGTTTCTTATTTAGAATGAGTATTATCCCCTTCACATGGGGTAATCATCATTTTTACTCTTTGATTTGATCGGTTTTACCTTGCTGGTTTTTCCCCTTGTAGATCGAATATCAAAGGTAATTTCCTTCAAGAGTGTCTTGTATACATAACTTGCTTTACAACATAACGAAAAAACCAAAAGTAGTATTGAACGAACAAAACTAAAAACTAAGTTAAACTTAACTAAACTAAAGCTTAATACTTTGCGCACATATTTGTCGGCAATGAACCATTTTAATCGTATTGTCGTGGTTGGATAAAAAACAAGTTAATATTAAAGACTTAATTATATACAACTAGTATGGACAAGTAAAATCGTCTCTATAAGAAATTGATGGAAAGTATAAATCTTTACATCTAAGAACTTGAAACACGTAATGAAAATACTAAAAAGGCAAATATTTTTGGGGTTTTACTTTAATAAGAAAGATAAATTGAATGAAAATAATTAAGAATGAATGAATGAAAATATAATAGCAATAAGATAATAAAACAGTTGATTAATGTAAAACAAATAGGTGACACAACTTTCATCATTAACCTTTGAGGTGTTTTAATAAAAGGATTAAATCATTATAAGCATCAATCCACCAACCATGATTAGAGCAAAGTAATCATAAATTATTATAATCGTTATTAAGAATTTCAAGAACATTAAGGTTTTCCTATAACCCAAGAGAACACTTCCATTTAACAATTCATTACTTGATAATTAAGAAAAATGAGTTTTTTATTGATGGGATTAAAGATGGGAATACTTCACCATTAGGTTGTTAACCTCAACTCAAAATGTTGATTACTCTAAAGAGGGAAGCTGATCTTTTCTTTAAATCATGAGAGTGAATATTAACCCCATCTTTGCACAACTATTCGATGTGTCAATGTTCTTGATGGCAACACAACTGTTTATGTAGCAAGATTAGTGTTTGTGTGAGTTTTCAAATAGCAATAAGATGATCCAGCTTAAGAGGCCATGGGTTTACTAGAACTGTACTAAAAGGAAAAAATATTGTAAAACCAACTTTATTTGTAAAGACTTGAACACTTGAAAGTGTTACAAAACATAAAGGTTCACCTGCAACCTACCAAATTATTTTAGCTCAAACTTTAAAAATGTATGGGGTCATGTAAATTACAATAATGTCTCGATGAGTACATTGAATTATGAAAATCTATGCAACTCTCTTTGCTCCTGCATAAGGGCTCTAACATGATATGTATTAATAAGAGTAGAAGAGTGTATCTCCTATAGATCAAATATGATTAAAAGGAGTGCATATTAGTGATTACTAACTGGCAAAGAGATAATTTAATTCTTATCTATTCTTTTTAAAAGTCAAATTATATAAAGGTCAAAGATCATAATGTTCCTCTGCAAACAAATATGTTTACTTCAAAGACGTCATCTTATCATGCACTTGTTATGGAGTAATGATTCCATAATAACAACTAAAAGATTGGTTACCAGGTCACACTTCCATTTTATTGATTTAATTTCTCAAATCAACAATAAGTACACTATAGCATATAGATGCTTTGAAGCCTAAGAACATACCATCAAAGATTTACTAATCGAAAAGAAAGATGATACAACTAAGCAATTGCTTTTGTAAACCAATAATTTGTAATGGTGCAACACATTATTAGTTTTAAAACAAAGATACCACTTAATCTCTGCTTTGATTCAGTGAGAACAAAATTTGGTTGTTGGAGCCTTTACAAAAAACTTGAGCGCTATTATTGCCATCCCACAAAGAAACACCGTCACCTCTATTACAACATAAAAATTATCCTAAAATGGCAAAAAATAAATTAAGAGCCGGTAGAAACACCACAATAATCATATGGTAATACCCAAAATTCACAACAAGTATACATATAAAGAAGATAATGCTACATAAACAACCCAATGAAAAAAATAAAAACCCTTATTCCTTTTGAGCCAAGCAAATATCCATCAGAACCAAAATCGAATATCTACACTCCTCAACTTGAGAATCAACTATGAGAAAAAAATAATTTCACCATATCTAACTAATGAATTAACCCAATGAAAGACATCAAACAAAAAATTGGAAGGTAGAAGCCCTACTTTAACTAAAAAGCAACTCGAAACATCCATGAATACCATGAATGATATTAGATTCAGCTATGCAAATGATAAAATGAAAGGTTTTAAGAATAAATGTATCTTATCATCTTCAGTTGCAAGAAATATATATATATATATATATATATATATATATATATATATATAATTCGAAGAAAACCATCATTTTATAAGAAAATCAAGAAAACCAATTTCCACCAATCATATAATTTCTAGTACTTTTTTACATTTTATTGTTTTAAGGTTATATTTTTTAATTTTAACACCCCATAAATTTTGTTAAATTAGTTCTAAATTTACTCATATTAGGCAATTCATCTATTTCTCTCTCTAATATTATTTCTTTGAGTTTTGAATCTCTGAAAGCATAATCTTTTTCTATCGAATCAAATCACCAATTCTTCCTCAAGGTTGGTTTCAAACAAAAACAGTCTAGCAACTTTTATTCACCGGCTAACATCAAAGGGTTCAATTGAATACAATAGATTGAGGGACGATAACAGGTTAGTTGAAACTAGTGTGCGTGAGCGACCATTGTTATATGAATTGGAGCTAACGAGATGACGAAGATAGTGTTGGTAGGCTTCAATTCGAGAAACGAGATGAATATGATGATTTTTGAATATAATGTGGGGCTAAAAAAGAATTGAAGATGATGATAGAGAAGAATTAAAGCCTAAAAAAGTCGATTCATGTATGTTTTACGTATATGTACCTATGCAACAGAAGGGTAAGTTGTATTATGAAGTAAAGATATTAGTGATGATGGTAGAAGGTGTCTTCTTCTGATTGTTGGATTACATATATGTTTATACGAGTTATGTATATAATTTGGCTTACGTATACGTAAAACGTATATGTTACCTGTAGTTATACAGATGTAACTCATAGATACATATACGTAAGCAAAGATTAATTCTAAAATTCTCAACTATTCTTCCATGTATTTTTCATTCTTAGTTCTTTTGTTCAAATTACGTTACATATAAGTTAACATCACATTACATATATGTAAACCTACGCATACACATACATAAGCATATGAACATTATATAAATATGATCTGCTTACGTATATGTAACCCTATTCATAATATGAGCTGCTTACGTATATGTGAACATATGGCTAGTTTCATGTTTGGTTTCTTATTTATTTTATTCAACATATATGTAACTCACTTTCTTCTCTTACTAGCTTTCGCCATTTTTTTAATCGTACAAGAGAGTTAAGTATTTGGATTACGTATACGTTGGAAAACATGATTAGATTTTAAAACATTGATTAAGTGTTATTCATTAGTTTCAATATGATTTTAATCGTACAACGTATATCTAATTTCAAAGGTTTATTTTTAAATTTTATATTTGGATTTTACATCGTATTACATATACGTAATCTTACCGGTTAAATACATTCATTTTTGGCTTCTTCTACTTCTTTGGTATAGTGGATTGCTACGTGTATGTAAACAAGTGTAATTACACGGGTAAAAATGTTTACATATACATAAGCATATATATAAGCCTTCCTACACAAAGGTAATCATATATGTAAACACGTTTTAAGGTACGTAAGTGTATATTTACACATGTTTACGCATATATAAGCATATACTTAATTATTGAAAATGTGAAAAAAATACTATCAGATGTTTACATACATGTAAGCATGTACTTAATTACTTTAATGTACAAAAAGAATATTATTGAATGTTTACGTATACGTAAACAAGTAATTAATTACTAAAATTGTTGATACATGTATGTCCCTAGATCATGATATGAGTGTAATAGATCTTGTTTGTCTGATTCTGAGGTAATGCTTGAAATGATTAATGAAATAATATTGCTTGTTTGATATTTATAATGGTTCATATTTCATTAATGAGTCGACATTAAATTGGTTAATTAGATTTGTGGTTGTTTGAAGTGTTATACATAATGTTATATTAATTAATTAATGCATTCAAACTTAATAGAAGGAAGTTCTCATGCGAGTGGCCCATGCGAATGGACTATACGCATGAATAACTTCATACGAATGACTCAGTCGCACGACGGAACCAGGAGACTGGATCAGTCGTATGATTATAACATAAGATTGACTCAGTCGCACGACTGAATACTCAATCGTGCGAATGAATCAACCGCATGGTTCAATCGTACGACTGAACCATACTAATGGTTCAGTCGCACGAATGAATAATACTATCTATAAATACAACCCAATTCGTGAAAAATAAAGAGCTTTGATTAATTACGATTCCAAACGTACCCTAGCAGTCCAGAAGCCTCACAATTCGTTCTCCAAGTTCATAGAACACATTAGATCGATTCCCAATCGATTTCTAACGTTAGTTTCAATTCTTTATTGATTCTTCGTGTGTTCTCACTGATTGGATCGCCAATCAAATAGGATTCTGCACTATTTGATCTGGTTTACACGCTAATCACTAGGTATTTCGTTCAAATACCAGGTCCTAAAAATTGGTATCAGAGCCGGTTACTGCTGGAATGATCTAACAATCATTTTAGCAACCCGAGCTCTTGATTTCTGGATTGAATTTCAGATCTTGACGTTAAACCCACTTCGTGTTCTTCGTGTTTTGCTCAGATCTTGTTACGTGGGTTGCTTCTATGTTGAAATCGAATTCGAAACCACGTTCCTATCACCCTTTCGAATCTGATGATGTCTACTTTGTTTCGGTTAATGTTGAATTCGTCAGATTAGGGTTTTGGGCAGCCCTGGCGGCTGCAGATCTGAAAATCTGCGTGCAGACCTGTTCATGCGACTGGGCCATGCGAATGGACCATTCGTACGACTGGGCCATACGAATGAGCCATTCGTACGACTGGACCAGTCGTATGTTCAGTCATGCGACTGGACTAGTCGTATGTTCAATCGCACGAATGAGCCATCCGCATTGACTCATTCGCATTTGTTCCAGACCAAAATAAAAAAAATCCGAGCATGTTCTTGACGGAAGGATGAACAATCAATAACACGAACTATCAAATATTGGTTTCATTGATAAAAACCTAACGATTACAAGCTCGTTACAACATAAGAATCAAGACTCTTGGCAAGGGGAAGATCGAGCATGATCTCCCCTCTCATCCGGCAGCCCTAGGCTCCGGGCAGACTTCCTCTCCATCCTTTTTCTCTCTACACATTGAAACCAGTATATATAGGCCTTGGCCCATATTAGATGCGACTGTGCCCATTCGTGCGATTGGACCATGCGTATGGTTCAATCGTACGAATGTCCCAATCGCATCTCTCAGTCGCACGGCTGGTCCATTAGCATGGCTCAGTCGTACGACTGAGTCTCATTCGCATATGCTCCTACGAATGACCCAGTTTCATGTGTTTACAACATATCAGGTGTATAACATTAAGCCTAGACTATTCGACAAGCGACGGACACACTATATATGACTATATATGCTCCAACAAAAATGTGTAAAAAATATTATCGTTCTACCAACATACCAAATATTAGTATTGATTTTGAATGAATGCATTTAATTAAAAGTAACATAATTATGTTTAATTGAGAAGAGAGAGAGAAAGATAGATTTAAGGGATGTTAGTTGTTTCTAAATTTAAAATTAAAATTTACCTATTATACCCTTGAAACATTTAATTAAATCAATTATCTATTAAATATTTACAGATTTTTCATTGATTAATATTAACCATTGATCAATTTTAATCAATTTCAAAAGTAGTTTTTTTGGTTTTTCTTATAAGTTGAGGTTTTTAGGAACTCTTTCCTATATAATGTATATTTTCAAAATCATATTTATAAATGAAAACCATGAAAACCATCACTTCCCAATCACATAATTTATAATTGATTCGACATTTTTATTGTTTAAAATGTATATTTAAGTAAAATTCAACTTTATTTTTTGAATTCATTATATATTATATAGTTTAAACTATAAGGAATGACGATGATGATGATACGACTTACGTATACGTAACTTGTATAAGTTATATATACGTAACTTTTATTTGTACACTTGTTAACACGTACGTATATATACATAACCTCTACATATACGTAAGTATTAATTGTATACTTTGTAACATGTACTTACATATATGTAACCCTGTGTTTTTATGATTTTCATTTATAACATGGTTTCAATAGAACCCTCCCATATATATATATATATATATATATATATAATATATATATATATATATATATATATATATATATTATATATATATATATATATATATATATATATATATATATATATAATATATATATATATCTTTCTGAAATAAAGTATAACTACTTGTCAGGGGGATTTTAATTGAGTGGATGAGAGTTATTGTTTTGATGTTAATACAGTCATTCAAGCATGGGGTAGTTGGGTGAATTAAGTTAATGCATGGTGTTACATGCACGTATCACTACACATTAATCCCTAAGAACACGAGTGATGTAATCGCCATAAAAAATGAGTTCAAACCACGTAACTACAGACTGTAATATCTTATCTTGTTATATTAAAAGGTCTAAAAATTACTCTATATAATAATTACATGAATCAGATGCAACCCAGTTACATTTTGGCTAAAGAAGTGTGTCTAAAGAAGTTTGTTTATACACGAATATTAATATTACTGGCTGATATTTCATTAATACATAATAATATATAATGAAGGGCAATTACATGCCTTTTATATATTTCTATAATAAAGGATCGTATTTATTAGTTTATTAGTTTAGTATCTTAGACAATTATATGCCTTTTTATGTTGATAAATAAGACTAATCTACTAAAGAAAGCCTTTATAGAAAAAGTTATAAAAGACAAGCCTTTTTATTTATTTATATGTTTTTCCGATTTTGTTATAAGCATCTTCAGTTGCAATCCATCAATATATATCAACTTTTAAACTCTATAAATAACCTCCAATACTCGACCCTCATATCAACAAACTCCCACAACACAAATAGCGATATCTTCTTCTCAATCCATGGAAATGAATAGAGTAACTAATGTAGTAGACGATGCCAAAGTCGTAGGCCAAGCAAGGTTCTTTCAAGTTCTACATGGTGGCTTAAGTAGTGCGGCTTTAAGATGTGCCTTGAAACTCAACATTGCTGGCATTATCAACAGTCATGATGGACCGATAACCTTGTCGCAAATTGCACAAGGGATCGGGTCTCCATCGCTAAATATCGACGGCCTCTCACGTCTCATGAGGTTCTTGGTCCACAAACAAATTTTGATGAAGTGCATCATCAAGCGGAGGACGTAGCACCACTCTATGCACTCAACGAATGTTCAAAATTTCTTGTACAAGATACGAGTGACACCCTCGCACCAATAGCAAAGTCTTTCACAGACCCACTTTTGTTTGCACCATTTTTTAACCTAAATCAATCCATTGAAGAGGGGGGTACTGCTGCCTTAAAGACATACGGAGTCGAGGCATTCAATTTTCTTTCTCGCAACCTAGAGGCATACAAACTGTTCAATGAATCGATGGCATGTAGAACGAGGATGGAGATTGATGCGATCATGTCGACTTATGACTTTCATAGCCTACAAGGAACTCTCGTGGATGTCGGTGGTGGTATTGGAGTGACGATAAGTAAGATTTTAGCCACATATCCACATCTTAAAGGTATTAACTTTGATTTGCCTCATGTTATTTAATCTGCACCCTCATATGAAGGAGTCACCCATGTTGGAGGTGACATGTTTACGGCCATTCCACATGCCGAATCATTCTTGATAAAGGTATGAATCTTCCTGTGTTGAGATGCAAACATTAATGGAACACTTGACTAATCTAAAATAAGAAATTTTGCAAGATAATTAGTGTATATTAACAACACCATTTGAACAAAATTCATCTTTTAAGATGAATGTATGAATTACTTCTTAAAAACAGGACTAAGCTGTAACAACTTAGAATTTGTAATACACTAGAAAGTTTTAAAACATTGATCGATGAAGTAACAAATATATATCAATTGTAGTGAATGCTATGTTTCACAGTCAATATTGCATAATTGGAGCGACGAAAAGTGCTTAAAAGTTCTTACAAAATGTCAAGAATCGCTGACCAAAAGAAATGGGAAAATCATCATAATTGATATCATCCTGAATCCGGGAGGAGATGATGTCTTTGATGAGATTCGCATGAATATGGATATAATAATGCTAACAAGCTTTGATGGCGGGAAAGAAAGGAATGAAGTGGAGTGGAAGAGAATTCTACAAGATGCGGGATTTTCTCATTGCAAAATCATTAAGACTCATACGATTATATCCATTATTGAAGCTTTTATGGAGTGATGATGCCAATGGGTTCAGAACAGTTTGTTTAAATGCTTGGTTGTTTTTATTATATTTTCTTATATTTGAATAAGTACATCGACTCTGTATAATCGGTGTACAAATGTTTGTTGAATGTGTTGCGGTTGTGTGACAATATGTATTATTTTACTTTTTATCTTTTTGTGTCACGTGTGCTTAGTGAAAGAATTGCTATTACTTATTTATTTTGGTTTTCATTTTAACGTTCAGACTAATGATTTGGAGACCAGATTGTACCGGTCGGTCCGACTGGTTCGATCAGGGATCGGTTAGGTGGCCGATCAGGTCTGCTATGGTTCGTTTTGGTATGGTCGAACCGGCCGGTTCGTCCCGAACCGGTGGTCGGACTGGAAAACCAGACTGGTTCGAATCGAATTTTGAGTTTTTTTGTATTTTTTATTTTAATAGGTAAACGGGGTGTTAAACCATAAATTAGTATGTTAGATATATAAATATAAATTAAATGTTGTATGTAACTATAAAATACATATATAAATATAGTTAAATCCAGTCCAACAAATCCGACCACCAAACCAGTAAACCGTTTAGTTCGACGTCCGAACCAATCTTAAAAACATTGATTCGGAAAATAAAGAGTTCTTATTTGGGAGGAGTGAAGCCTAATGGCACAGATTGCAATGATCTTAAAGATACCACAGATTTAACATATTTAATGGTATCGCATAATATTTTTATTGTTGAAAATCTATAAAATATTTTAAAATGTTACAATAACTTTGTGGCACTCATTGCAATCATCTCAAGGATAGCATAGATTTAAAGCTAAAATATGTTTATTGTTAGAAATTTATAAATATATTGCATACATTTTTGCATATTATTATTTCTTGTGAATATCATTTAACTTATGGCTGTTACAATTAATGTTAAAGATCGACTTCATTGGAATTATATTGCATACATTATTGCATATTATAATCATCAGAATGGTATTTTTATATATAATAAATAAAATGGATTTAATCATTTGGCACAATTTTAAGTATTGTGTTGCCACATGGTATTTTCGTAACACGCAATAGCCACATGACATATATTAGCAATATGTTTATAGAATGAAACTTGCGGATGCTATTTAAATAATGTTAATGTCTAATTAAACAAGATTCTGAAATTAGAATTTAAATGTAATGATTGAAATGAAAATTCAGAAACTTCATATTTTAAATTAATCTAATATTCAATCAAAATTGTATCAAAAAATAACTAACTAAATTAGTTAAAATTTAAAATATAAAACTAACATTTAAGTATTAAAATTTAATTTCAATAATAACAATTAATCTAAGATTTTGGGTTATAATTAATATTATAAAAAGAGTAAAATACAAATTATTTCCTTTATTAATACACAAAACTATATGGTATGTTTTTTAGTTTTAACTATTACATTCAATGTCATTTTTTTAAATATCTGTATACCTATTATTTTTTACACTAACTTTTATTTTAACGTATAGTTAACTTAGTTATATCTTTTCCACGTGAGGTGAATTTTTATTATTTTCTTTCCACATCTATTATATTAAACAAATTATAAAAATTTAATAATTCTATTTGAAAAATAAAATTAAAAGACATCGAACCATTAGGTAAGTCGGTGAACCCGCATCCTTCTTACCCTTAACACCATTAAACCCATCATCCCTAGTCTTTGATACCCTAATACCGGTCTTCTTCACCATTACCTACAACATCTTACACACCATTAAAGCCCCCTGAAGTCAAACGAAAAACAATGATATGATTCAAATCGTAATTCACTATTTGTAATTCGTTGCTCTTTGAATTTCTGACTTATGTTGTTGTGCGATTAACGAGCAACTCAAAGTTTATTTTTCGGCTTTTGCAATTATAAGCAATTTAAAAATCACAGGTATTCTTCAAGTTTGTGTTCCTTATTAATTTTTCATTATTCGTTAGTGTGAGTAGTTGATAAAATATTTACAAGTATTTTTTTGGTGTTATTTGTTGTTGTGAGTAGTTGATAAAGTATTTGTAGTTATTTTTAGTGTTTATTGTTGAATTCCGGATCTTGTAATTGATTTGTGACATTGACTTCTTACTTTAATAAATGTTATTAGAGGTTTTGTT
This sequence comes from Flaveria trinervia, assembly GCA_025506515.1. Lineage (NCBI taxonomy): Eukaryota > Viridiplantae > Streptophyta > Magnoliopsida > Asterales > Asteraceae > Flaveria > Flaveria trinervia. The sequence continues at coordinate 63,210,847 of CM046458.1, read as the reverse complement.
ATAAATTTTATATGACTAGTCGAATGAAAACACACAAAGAGAGATTGGTATCTCGACTTACAACAGTTTGATATCTTTTATTATTATTTTTTATTACAAAATTTTATTTTCTAAATTTTTTTATATATTAAACGTAAAAAGCAAATGACAAAATTACCTCTCGTGTGAAATGACACATAACTGATTTAACATCACATTTGGATAATAGTTAGTATAAAAGACAATATATGTGTAATTTTTTTAATAAAAGGACATTATATGTAATTATTAAAACTAAATGACATTCCATGTAATTTTGTATATTAATAAATGGCACAATTTGTAATTTACTCTTTTAAAAATATTTTATATTTAAATAATATCGTATAATATTTACATGCATTATATACCATTATATAACTATTTTTTTATATATAATAACCTTTTTTGTTTTATTGTTTTTCCATTGTAAAAAATATTTGATAATTATATGAAATGACTTCTACTATGATCAGAGGGTATAAATATTTGGCATGAAGAGTTTTTTTTATTTCTCCATTATACACACAATCATTATATTTGACTCATTTCCTTACACATTAAATTAGAATATTTTGTACTTGGATTTAAAAAAAAAATTTTAATAATAAACATTAATGCTGATAATTTTGTCCTATGACCATGACCATCAAATTATCAAGTTAACAAGCTAACAAGCTTTGATGGCGGGAAAGAAAGGACTGAAGTGCAGTTGAAGAGAATTCAACAAGATGTGGGATTTCCTTATTACAAAATCATTAAGATTCACACAATTATATCCATCACAGAAGCTTGCTTCTATGGAGTGATGATGCCAATGGGTTCCGAAAGATATGTTTAAATGCTTGGTTGCTATTATTATATTTTCTTATATTTAAATAATTACATCAACTCTAGAGAAGTTTAATCGGTGTACAAATATTTGTTGAATGTTTTGTGGTTGTGTGAAAATATATCATTTTATTCAAATGTGCGTACTATTTACTTTTTATCATTTTGTATCATGTGCGCTTAGTGAAAGAAGTGTTATTACTTATTATTCATCTTGGTTTTCACTTCAACGTTCAGACAATAAAACTTTCAAGAGTTCTTGTTAGGGAGGAGTGAAGCCTAATAGCACAGATGCAATGATCAGAAAGATACAATAAATTTAACATATTTAACGCTAACGTCTTTATTTGTTTTTTGTAAAAAATCTATAAATATATTAAAATGTGACAATAAGTTTGTAGCACTCATTGCAATCATCTCAACGGTACCACAGATTTAATGGTCACGCTAAAATATGTTTGTTGTTAGAAATTTATTAATAAATTGCATACATTATTGCATATTATAATTTCTTGTGAATATCATTTATATAACATCAACCGATGGTTGTCACAAATAATGTTAAAGTTGGATTTCTTTGGAAATATATTGCATACATTATCTATATTATAAGAATAGTATTTCTTTAAATTTTAAAGATTACCGAAAATGATACCCAAGGCCCAATGAATCAGTTGTCTAGCGACCTTAGGGGGAAGGTCCACACTCAACAATGCCCAACAAGTGTCAATTTCTTTAAAAATCAAACAAATAGCCAATAGTACCCCACATTTTACATTATTAGCATATGAATGTGACATGAAAATTATTGGAAGAGTACAGTGATAT